>JAXCLR010000105.1:21203300-21234085 GCA_035584095.1 Annona squamosa | reverse complement strand
AACATCACATCATTTTCTACTAATTTGACAAGTTTTACATAAAAAATTTTTCATCAAAAGTTTTACAACTTCCCAAACACACCCTAAAAGTAAAAATATGAGTTAAAAAAAACTTATATTTTACGTTAAAAATAAAAATATATGTTGAAAAAGCTCATAGTATATACCAAAATCAATGTGCCCACATAGACGACTTTGTAAAATAAAATTTTAATATAATAAATGGATATATAATTTTTTATTGATAAGTGCATTTGAAAAGTTATAAGACATTTGAAATGAAAGTTTTTTATATAAAAGTTATCGAAATTAAAGAACTTGATGTGATATGAAAAGGTAATTATGATGAATAAAAATAATAAAGTTAAAATATAAAGATTAATTGTATTGTAGTTACGTATAAATGATTGAAAATTATGACAATTATACAGTAAGATAGTTATGTAAATTTTTTTAAATGGAAGAAAATAATGCTATGTGATAATGAAGTTATGAAGAGTAAAGATAATAAAGTTAAAATAGATAAATTTCTTTTTATGAGTATTGTTACAATCATCTTAACAGTTATTTTTCAACTTAAGCTTTGAATCATTCTTACAAAATTTTTCACCAGATTCTAATAGATAGTAAAGAGAATAAAATTTAAATAAATAAGTTAATTATATATAATTATGTATAAATGATTGAAAAATGCAACAATTATATAGTAAAAATTAATTAAAAATAAAGTGTTGTAGCAAGTAAAGAATTTTAAAGCGAAAATAATTTGTTGGAAAACAACAACAATTTTTAGGATTAGCCAAACACACCCCATTTTATATTTACAAATTATGAATTTGATAAACTTTGATTTTGTAATTTTATTATCTGCTAATTTTATCTGGAACTTGATTATATACATTATAATATATTTTAGGCTAAAATATAACATTCATTTATTTTTACTATTGATTAATTTTTAAATTTTTTTCTTTATATACACATTTATCTAAGTGTATTTAATCTATATAATTTTTTTTAATTTACAATCATTTTACATATTTATTTTTGATTCTTTAAAAATTATTTTTAAGGGGTAAAAATGTCTCTCTTTTTTTTTGATAAAGAGGGGTAAAAATGTCTTAAATGCCCTTAAAATTGATGAATTTTTAAAAATAAAAAATAAATATGTAAAAGTATTGTAAAATCGTAAAACCGTGTATATAGAATGAATACCCTTAGAAAAACATATTTACAAAGAAACAAATTTTAAAATATAACTAATTGCATAAATAAATGAATGTTGTGTTTTAGCTAAATTACATCATGATGTATATAATCATGCTTCATTTTATCTATGATAAAATTGATAGTATCTACATTAAATCGAATTTTGAATAGCCTACTCGTAATTTTATTCGTTTGGTGCTTGAAACGATTTTATCACCAATATTATTGACAATAACACCGCCGAGGAAACCGCTAGGTTAAACTAGTTTAACCGCTTCTTAAAACTATTTTGAAATTTTAACTATTAATTATCATTATTGTTATATTTAGCCATATGCGGAGACATGTAAAGCTGAAGTGAGGCATTTGCCATCTTAATTTTTGAAAATTTAAAAACCGACTTAAAATTATAAAAAATATAATTCATTTTTATATATTTTCCCTCCCTTCCCCTCAAGTCTGTCACCGCCTCTGTATTTAGCCATTTGATAAATTTTGTGTCTTTAAAATAATTCTAAACTTAATGAACGTATTAAATCTTTAAATTGATTTCAAATATACATTGATTATTTATAAAATACATATATTATCGTATAATTATTAAAGGGCTTTACTTTTATATTACTAGATTACATAAAAGCCGCTTTATGTAACCTTTTAAAATTTTAAAATATTGATAATGAATACAAAATCTAATCTATTCTGTAATGCCCCCGCCCTTACTATCGCAGGTATTATCCGCTTTGGGCCTCGCCCATGAGGTTTTGTCCTTTTGAGTTTATGATCCTGTTCTTCCCCAAAAGGGGCCTTGACAGTGTAACTTCAGCAGTACCCACTTATAGCCCAGACTCTCTCCTTCTTCTTAACCAATGTAGGATATTACATTCATCTTCCCTCGGGGCTCCAGCGCCCTCGTTAGACACACCAGCAGGACATCAGAAGTCGGCTATGATACCATTATGTAACGCCTCGGCCCTTATTGTCACAGGTACTGTCCGTTTTGGGCCTCGACTGCATGATTTTGTCATTCTGGGTTCACGCTCTCGTCCTTTCCCAAAAGGCGCTTTGATAGTATAACTCCAGCGGCCTTCACTTATAGCTTAGGCTAGGGGTGTTAACGGATCGGGTTGAACGGGTTGGAGCCTAATCCTAATCCTAACTCATTTAATATATCTCAACCCTAATCCATTTATTAACCCATTTAAAAAACTTCAATACTAACCCATTTATAACTCATTTAATAAACGGGTTAACGGGTTGTTAACAGGTTGTGTTTGTTACTAATTTTTATGCTAAATATCTTCAATAAAGTCTGTAAATTTAAATAAATTAAATAATTCTAAGCTAACATACCTGAATTTAATTTATTTTGGCTTGAAAACATCAACTCCAATCTCAAGTCATCTATGTAATGTCAATTCCTGTTATAAATATTATATACATATATTATAATATATTATATTAAATGAGTTATACAGGTTGAACGTGTTAAATAAACGGGTTGGACGGGTTGCGAAGCCTCAACCCTAATTCGTTTATTTAATTAAATGGTTGAACGGGTCGGCGGATCATAACTGATTTATTCAAAAATCCTAACCCAAACCCATTTATTAACGGGTTGAACGAGCGGGTTAACGGGTTGACCATGACCATTAACACCCATAACCGGGTGACGAAGGGATGAGTCCAGAATGAGTACTGTTTGGCTGTAATTGTAAGCCCAATTATTGCAGAGTAATTGGGGCAACCCCTGAGAAGCAGCTAACATAAATGGTAGACGGCTGTGTTGAGGTTGGTGGGTCCATTAGTTGATGATTGCCATTAAAGGCCGAGCCTCATCTGCAGCAATCTTAAAGATTTTCAGATGAAAAAGCTTTTGATATGAAAGTTGTTAAATTAATAAAAAAATAATATAATATAATGGTGGTAATAATGAAATGCAAAGAGAATAAAGTTAAAATATATAAGTTAGTTGTATGGATAGTTGTCCAGAAATTATTAAAAAATAAGATAGTTATACAAGAAAATGTAAAGAAATAATTTTAAAATATAGTAGTTATGAAGAATAAAAAGTTTCAAATTGCAAAGTTTTTGTTAAAAATAAACATGCTCTGAAATGGTAAAATTCTTCTTAAAGATTTAAAATTATTATAAAATCTAATTTATTTTTATGTATTTAACCTTCCTCAAATTATGCCAACAACATTTGATCTTAAATTTCTAATGTACTCATGAAGTCAAAATAACGGTTAATTATCTCATTAAAAAGATAATTTTGCCCCTCTGTAATTTCTTAATTCATACAATTCAACCTTTATATAACTCAATTAATATTGATAAACTATTAGATTATGATGTGATTGATTCAATTATCATGTTAGAGTTAGATCTTTTTAATTGATGAAGATTTGAAGAGTCAAAATCATTTTTCAAAAAGGTAGATAAGAATTGTATTAACCGCATAGATACAATAGGAATTTATGGTAAAATACTATTGATATAAGAGGAATTTTAAAATTTTATAAATATAAGAGGAGTCAAGAGATTTTTCTTTAAATAAATTATTAGGATGATGATACCATAAAGATAAGTTCTTTCAATTATTTTCGCTCTTATGTGAGTTAAGTGCATTTAACTTATAAATTAAATTTTAACATTTTTATTTTCAAAGTCTTGCATACTTTTTTTTACACAATTTTAAAAATAATTTTAAATTCATTTTTCATGTATGGAGAAGTGTAAGATAATTAAAATTCTTTAATTTTTTAAATTTTATAAAAAATAGAGAAAAATAATACGTTAAAATTTCTTATATAAACTAAGTATACTTAGCTCACATGAAAATGGAATTTTTTTAAAAAAAATATATTAAAAATATAAAATACATGAAATTATTGTAATAACTCATAATATAATATTGTAGATGGGGAGAAAATTATAAGAAACAATCTAAAAATATTTTCTTATTCTTATATAACTTTCTTTAATTTCAAAACATATTTTTTCATTTTTAACATGTGTTTAAAAAGTGATAAAATTTTTTAGGTAAAAATTTTTAAAATAAAAGAAAATAATATGATATAAAATGGGTAATAATAAAGAGTATCCACTAGAAAAGGTCAAGAGTGTGGCTGAGTGCATAATCAGAGCTACATGGAGCTAAGGTTGGGGAAAATCCCCCTTCAAAATTTGAAAATCATTATCAACCCCTTAAATTTTGAGAAATATTTTGAAAATTTTGAAAATTACAAATAATAATAACCCGCCCTTAAACATCAATCAACCCCCTTTCCCTAACCAAAGGTCTTAGATCTGCCTGGTTGAGTGAGTTCAGGAGGAGGTCTATTATACTGTGTTGATAATTTTCCATACTCATTTTTCTTTTCTTTTCTTCTCTTTTTTTTTTTAAAAAAAAAAAAAAATTACCTGTGGGAGCTGGCTCTTATCCTCCCTTCTTTTGAGTTTTCTCCCTGATGATCATAGGGTACAGCAGATCACTCACAATTTTTTGGTTTGTTTTGTCTTCTTCCATACATGACACAAAAGAGTATTTTTTTTTATTATTTGACAGAATGACAGAAAAGAGTACTAAGCCCACACCCATTATTGAATTTTGTGCGCATTCCAACTAATATCTGGCTGCCGAGGCATCTGTGTACATCCTCAATGGAGAGAAATGGAAGGCACATATGCAGTTAGTTGAAATAAAGCTTATGTTGATAATGATGGTAGCGACAACAATGGTGATATTTTGACTGTTATGATTTTTTCAGGTTCTGATGAATTAATGTAGGTCCAGAATTTTCATCATACACTTGATTCACATTACTAGGAACTTGGACAGAGGAACTATGATTTCATCACCTCTAGGAGGAAATGTTAAAAAATGCAATGGAGGGTGGTTGCTTGGGAACCAGCCCAAACAGATTGACCGCAGAATTCATTGTCTTTAATTCTGAAACAGTGAGTCTCGGTAGAAACATCCCTCTCTGTGTGATCTCCGTAATAAGCGCTAAGTATCCATTTGTTTTTATAATTATTCATGCATTTCTGACACATTTGTATGCGTATAGAAATGGAGAACATTACTGCTCAAATTTGCTGGGAGCTTGTTAAAAAGGAGGGATATATTGCTATTTGGCAGAAACCCCTAAACAATAGCTGCTATGTGGGTCGTGCAGCTGGAGTTGGACCACCATTGTGTGAAACAGACAATGATCCTGACAATATTTGGTATCCCCTCTATTTCTCTTCTGTCAGTATTCGCACATGATAGAAAATTTGCGTGAATTTTCTGTATCCATTTTAAGTAGTTCTTTTGTATACAATGATTTTTGTTTGTTTGGATCAGACTGCTGAGCTAGGATCAAAGATAGTATCTGGAAAATATTTGACTTTTTTTTCGTTGCTGTCTAGGCAATGTATTTTCTTTCTGTAGTATCTTCACTGAGACAGGAAGATGATTCACTTACTGGCTGTAAAAAGTTAAATCCTAAATGTTAATTGACATCCTCTTCAGATGCTAATGCGCTGGTATGTTTTCTTTTATTTTTTATTAAAAAATGTTGAAGAAAGCATATTAGTGAATGTCAAGTATATATATAATGAAGTCTGGACACCAGAATTTGGTTTCATTGCGAGAAGTAATGGTAAATTTTCATAGGTTGCTTCAAGAAACTATCTTGTAGATCTAATGTTCAGTGAAGCTAGAGTCCTATTAACAGAGTTGCTTAGAAATAGAGGCTTAACTGGTTAGGTTGGAACTAATGTTGATTACAGTTTTTCTAAAACATCAACTGTTATCCATTTTCAGCCTACTTTCTAAAACCTCGACCTCGACTTTAACCCATTGTAAATTTTTTTTGTTGAGTTGTGGGTTGATAATTTGACTTGATAAAATTGCCAAAAAAAATTGCTTAAAAGGTTGGGTTGAGAGGTTGGACAACCCTCAACCTATGTTAGACCAGTTTAATAATTTAGGTTGTGTTCAACGTGATTTTCACACTAAATTCCATATTCACCCAACCCCAGCCTGTGATAAATGGATTAGGTTTGCTGGGAAGACTGACCCAGACCTGGTTGCACCCCTGCTTGGATGGATTTTTGATTCATAATATTTTTATTTAACAATACCAGTACTATATGGCCTTTAGTTCTCTCCAATTTTCTTTGTTGAAAGTGATCTTGGTACCTCACTACTACTGTAAAAGATATGGGGAAAGCATGTAAGCTTGTAGTTTGGCATTAAATGTAGTTTGTAAGAAGTGTTGAGTTCTTGAAAAGATTTTGATTTACTTATCAGATTGTGTTCTGTGATCTATGTTTTAAGCAATTTACATTTTATGTAATTTCTTGCTCTCTATTTCCTTTTGGTTATGCAGGTATGTTGATCTAAAAGCATGCATCACTCGTCTTCCTGATAATGGGTATGGAGTAGGTGTTACAAACTGGCCGGCACGGCTACATCATCCGCCTGATAGACTTCAGACTGTAGAGCTGGATTCATATGCTTCCAAGAAGGAGCTTGTTATGGCAGAATCGAAACACTGGAATGACATTGTGGGAAGCTACGTACATGCTTATCATTGGAAACAGATAAATTTGCGAAATGTCATGGATATGAGAGCTGGCTTTGGAGGGTATTGCACCTGTCTTTCCTTCTTTTGAAACTGCGTACTTCTTGACAAAATAACTTCAAAATTTTGCCCTTTTCTTTTACTTATTGAAGTAATGATACTGTGCAGGTTTGCGGCAGCATTAATTGATCTACAGGTCAATGCATGGGTAATGAATGTTGTTCCTGTCGGTGGACCCAACACTTTGCCCGTCATATATGACAGAGGACTTGTAGGAGTTCTGCATGATTGGTATTTTTCAAATAGCTTTTAGCCTAACTGATTATAGACCTCTAGCAATTATTTCAAATTTCAGGCAAGTAGATCAAAAGATGAAAATGCATTATAGTCTCTATCATTTCATGCATTTCAACGAGATCATGAAGCTATTGTTAAAGATTCTATTAAGTTCTTCACTAATTCAAAGTTGATTAGATGGTTTTTAATCCATTGTGTTGTATGTCTATCAATCCTTCTCAACTAAACAGATTCCATTCTGGCAGTCAGGTGTTTCAGTGAGGAAAAGATTTGACTGCTTCCCAAAGATACGCACTCAAGATTCTTAGATCCTTTTCTGGGAGTCACTCAAAACTTTTTTTAACCATTCAATTAAGACAATGGATCTTTTACTGATCAACTTCATGAACATTTTATAAAGTATTGCACCTCAGAGAGAGATACTAAATAGGCTTTATGATTTAGATTGGTTTGTTTGGCTGTTTCATGTACCAATGGCACATAATAAGCTGCACAATGCCCCCAGGTTTTGACATCTTAAATTGAATTGTCTTTCGGTGTCCAGCAAGGTTCAAGGAGATCTAGAATTTTGGTCATTTAAGGTCCTATTCAGGATCTTTTTTTTTTTTTTCTGAAATCTATTCAGGATCATTTGATTGGATGGAAATATTCCTAAAAAAACTTTTTCCATTTTCAATACGTTCTTTCATTTCCTAATGCAGAACAACTCTATTTTACCTATTTCCAAAATTATTTTTCGCATTTCACAATACATAACAACTCTAGCTGTGTACAATCTCCTCATCCAAAACTCATTTGATTACATTAAATTGGATGATCCTGACCAAGCCCTAAAATGTTCCTGAGTAGGAGCTCAACGGTAGGCTTGAATCAATTTGTTCGCTGCCTTTAATTACTTGCTTTTACTATTTGATTTTATTTCCTTTTTTTCTTTCCAAGATTTTTCACTATTTAATGACATCATTATGCCAATGCTCCATGGCAATTTTTTTTTGGGATTTGCTTCTCCAGGTGTGAGCAATTTGATACATACCCAAGAACGTATGATCTATTGCATGCATCAAGCCTCTTCTCTAAGGAGAAGAAAAGGTAGGCTGCCTAAGAACAATGAAATGTTATTATGTATTTGCCTTTCTGTCATATTGCAACTTTTGAACCAAGGGGTGCAACTCGGTTCGAGTACCCATGGGTCAATCCACAGGGTACCCTAAATCGGGCAAGTTTGATTCTGTATGTAAAATATACATTCGAATTCAAGTAGGTTCAGTTCCAAGGGTCAGGTACCCAGAATCGACCTAGATTACATATATTTCACATATATTTTTATTTCATTATTAAATATCTTCAAAAAAGATGATGCACAACATGTTAAATAGTTTAGATTCTACAGAAACTACTAGGTAAGGTTCAAACCAAGCATTTCCGCATTTGAGGAAGTGGGAAACGTTTCAATTGTTTATGTTTTCATCAAAGATGCATTTAAATATTTATTTTTGTTTCAAAATTAAATTATATTAAAGTTTGCAATTTCCTTTTATCTAATTATTTTATATAATACATGATAAAATGAAGTATAATTTCAATATTACCAGGATAATCAATATCATCCACGTTCATAAGGATACTATCCTTAATATCCTGAGGTAAAATTGACTTTCTTAGGTGCTGGAAAACATCATTTTTATACTTATTATTCTTTTGCTGGTCTTACATAATGATTTTATCGGCGATTTCTAGACAAAGAAAACACTAGTATAAACAAATTTCAAAGTGATAGTGTATTGACATATATTACATATTATTTTTAAAACTGATTTGGAACCGAAACCAACCCGCTCTTGAAAAATAGCATAGGGTAAGCCAAGAACCATCCCTGTCTAAGGCAAGGTAGTGTGGAGGTTTTTAATACCTAAACTTACTTAGCCCAAGTTGCACCCTACTTTTGATGACTAAAAACATGGTGTGTGAATCAGCATGCGAGCTACAGAGGAAAGGGGGAAAAATGCATCTGGCGTGCATATGGAATACATCCACCCGCCTGGCATGATCAGTCATTCATGGGTTTGCTACGGAGTGCATATCCTTCTGGGGTATGCATTTGGGTAGAAATCATTTAGCATCCACCATGTTATTATAGCCTACTGGATTCAGCTTTACCATTACAGCCATGCTATAGTCTACCGGATTCATCTTTACCATCAGGAGCTTCATGGGGTTGTTCATAATTCTTGATCCTCTTTGCCATGTTCCTTCAGATGTTCGTCTCCAAAATCATGCTTGAGATGGATCGAATGCTAAGGCCAGGTGGGCGTGCTTATATTCGCACGCTACATCCATCATTGAAGATGTTCAGGAAGTAGCAGTGGCAATGGGCTGGAGAACATCAATCCAGGACCCATCTGAAGGCCCTTATACCAGCCGAAGGATTTTGAGATGTGAGAAGAATCTGCCACGAAGTTGATTCGCTCCTTTGGAAGCATATGGGTTGCCGCTATTTACAGATTATATCGTTTCCGCCCGTCGCGTGTTCGAGTCCCGCGTGGGACTTCGAACCAAAATTAAGGTGGAGGCAGTTGTGGTCCTCCTTATTCGGTTGGGAGCTGGTTGTCTTCCCATTTGATATTTGAGAGCTGGTGGTCTCTTTTTGAAAATATTGTTAGAATTGTCTCAGGACTTTGAATGTAATATGAATTGAGATATGTTGTAAATATAATCCAATCAAAAAAAAAAAAAAAAAAAAGAGAGCATAACTGATGGCAGCAAAGGGGTGCATCCAAAACACGTAGCACTTCTTCACACAGAAATACAGTAAATGCCAGATAGTGACTGGTGACAAATGCCCGAATGGGAAGTGTTTTCTGAGTGGTTGTTACAGATTGTTTTTCTCTTATTGTGTTTGATCTTGCGCGGTTTTATGCTTCTGATGTTGAAGTTGCCTTCGTTGGCAGTATGATATAATGTAATAATGTATAGACTTCTGTTGTACTGAGATTGCTCATTCTCTGTAACCATGCTTTCAATTACGAGTTTGCTAGCAACCATCTCATTGTTTTCTACTTGATTACAAAGACTTGATCATATTTGCAAAGGCTGCTTGTCCACCGGTTTCGAGGCTACATTTGGACCCTTGGAATCTTACTAAATAATTTTTACCCAACTTTGTCATTTACATGATTTTTGTTTGTATAAATTATTTGTTTACAGTCTACGAAAGAACGTTTTGGGCGTAAACCATCTAATTATTGCTATTGTTCAAGGGTCTTGATCTTATATGAAGGGCGTTTCTTATGGTAGAGTATCATGTTAGCTCGGGCTAAACAAATGTTTTGCTTAGTTTAACTTAAAAAGTTCATTTATAACAATTTTTTAATTTTTTTATTTATATACTTATTTATTTAGGTATATTTAATATATAAATCAAGTTTTATCATTTTTTAAATTTTTTTTAGATTTTTAAACATCTACGTGTATATATGCATTTAAAATACTCTTATCTTTAAAAATCTTAAAAATATATACATATATTCAAAAAAGGTAAAACTTAATTTATTAGTTAAATAAACTTAGATAAATAAGTGAGTGGAGAAAAAAACGAAAAAAATGATTGTAAATGAGTTTTTTGGGCTAACAGGTCATTCCTCTTTGTGATATATACGCATATGAAAATTGCATTTAGGGACTATGCAAATCTGTTATTTCGTCACGTCTCACTTGTTAATGCGATTGGGCGTTGATTTTCGCCCTGATCGTGAAAAACTATGTTTCCTTACCTATTTGTTGATCTTTATTTCCCTCATCCTCAAAATTAGTGTTTGCCTGGGCAGACATTCCGCATGCTCTTCACAATTTAGCGCGTGAACGCATGAACCAACTCTGACATTTTATGGCATTAAATTTCTATTTAAGGGTGTCATGAGTAGCGATAAAATTTTTGACAAAATTTTTTAAAATAATTTCTTTTATACTCGTAACAAATGTACATAATTCTTATTATACCCACAGCATTTCGTAAATTTCTTTTATACAAGCAATATTTCACCATAAATTCCTCTTATACCATGTCGTTAAAACCACCGTATCTATTCCATTGAAAAGACTATTTTGCCCGTTTTAATTAAGATAAATTAACTTTAACATAACTCAATTGATGCTAGTAAATTATTAATACAAGATATTAAATAACTTGAAAGTCATATTAAGATTGAATTATTTTAACTAGAAAAAAATTTAAAAGGGTAGAACTATCTTTTCAATAGATAGATAACGGTGGTTTTAACGGTGTAGGTATAAAAGAAATTATATGCATTTGTTATGGGTATAAGAGAAATTATCCTAAAAATTTTTTATGTACAAGTTTTTGAAATAAGATAAAAATAATATGATAGGATAGAAGTAATAATTAGGAACAAAGAGAATAAAATTAAAATAGATATGTTAGATATATGCATAGTAAATAACTAAAAAGTGGGATAATTTATACAAGAAGATATAAAAAATAATTAACAAAATAGGATAATGAAGAATAAAAAGTTTTAGATTGAAAAATTTGATGTTAAAACAAACACAACAAGTTGAAACTCATGGAAAAGTGATTCATAAATTTACAGATGAAGTAATTCAATGAATGCATTACAAACCTATCATAATATTTTATACATCTACAGATGCTACTATCATAATTTTTTTTATTTTTCTTATCATTATGTAGGCCCAATCATGGTGTTTTTATATATAGTTTTTATATTAAAAAATGTTTGCTTTAACTAACGTTGTGGTTATGATTAAATCACTTAGAAGGAAAGATAGCCCTTCAAAAATTTATATGTTGGTGATTTTATTCTGTTACATAACAAAATATGTGTCTTAGTGCTATTATAACTGTGTTCTTAGCTAGACAAATATGTTTAAACATAATAATGGTTTAGATCTTCTAAATTATGCCATTAAACGAATAAGGAATCTGTTTACTTAATCACGACACATCCATTTTCCCCACCGTGGTCCCTGACCCAGCTCTTTTGATCGCTTATGATCACTACGTCTCAAGCCGAAGACAGTGTTTCTCTTCTTTTTTTTTTTCCAAAAAGAAAGGGGTGGCTTTTTATACCAAAAATATTTTCGAATTAAAACTTTTAATTCCCCATAACTACTGTATTTTTTAATTATTTTCACCTTTGTCTCATAGCCAACGATCTTTTTCTCTTTTTTTTTTCAAAAAAAAAAGGAGTGGCTTTTTATACCAAAAGTATTTTCGAATTAAAACTTTTAATTCCCCATAACTACTATATTTTTTAATTATTTTCACTTTTTCTATATAATTATCTTATTTTTTAATCATTTCAACATAACAACTCATACATCTAAGTTCAACGTAACAACTCATACATCTAAGACTTTTCCTAAATATACTCACTCGTCTCTAATCCCAAATATACCAAATACATTTTCAAAATCTCATATACACACACATTACGTTTTACAATTAATCCTAAAAATGTCCATTCTATCAAAAACCGTTAGCTAAATTTTCAACACCCAAAATACCCTTATTATAACATAATAAAAAATAAAATTGTGACTTTCCAAATTTAGATCTCATGTATAATTAGAGCATTTGCGAGCTATAACATTTAATTTTTCAGTTATGTTCAAAATTCGATAAGCGTATCAGTAATTTTGTATATTAACTTACGGATTATGTATTTTTAAGTACAAACATAATGGATGCATTTGAGTTTTTAGAATTGTAATATGTATATTTGGGATTATAGTCAACTATAATGAATATATTTGAGAAAAGCCGTCAACTTTATTATCTTTACTTTTCATCATTACCCGTATCATATCGTTTTATTTTCTTCTATTTTAAATAACTTTTCGTTAAAGGTTTTATCATTTTCCAAACATACAAAACTTTTGATGAAAAGTTTTTGAATTGATAAAAAGCGATATTATATAATAGAAGTAATGACTAAAAATAAAGAGAATAAAGTTAAAATAAATAAGTTAATTATATATATAATTGAGTATAAATAATAAAAAATAAAAAAGTTGTATAAAAAATAAAAATAATTAAAAATAAGATTGTTATTGAAAGTAAAAAATTTTAGTCAGAAAAGTTTTACGGTTGCAAAACACCCCGTTAATCGAAAAGTCACGAAAGAACGATCGCTGATCGTTGCCGGAAGCGCTAAAGTCCGAATGGGGCGGCTCGTTGCGAGGGCTTCGACGCAGGCCGAGTTTCAAGCCTCGTCCAGCATCACCAATGAGCTGTTCAGAGTTCTCACCAGGCCTGAAATGGTAGCCCATTCGAATTTCTTATATTCTATTAGCATCTGCCTATTGGCAAGGTTACATCCGGTTCGATGAAGAAAAGTACTTCTGAATTTTATTTTATTTTTTGACATAAAGTACTTTTGCATATTGATTACAGGCTTTTTTTGGCCTCGTTTCCATGGAGGGAAAGTAGTAGATCTTCACCGCGCAATGCATTTGCACGAACATATGTTCTTTGCATATAGCAAAATGAATAATATTCAACCAAGAACGTACTAAGATACCTGCACTTTATCAATGTTCAAAAGCCCGGTTGCAATCTTCAAACAAAAGGTCATGTGATTAACCCTCAAGTCGTGGACAGTTTGGGTTTGGCCTAGCTTCCGATTGTCTTATAAAATTCTTTTTATCGTAGAAGATATTTCCAAGGATGATTTGTAAGAACAAAGAATTCTAAATTTACTTCTCAAGGGCTCCATAGTTATGAGATTACTGTCTCAATGCCTCATTTTTTAAAATATTTTTATAAAATTATTAGCCTATATGTATTTAACTTATGTATTAGGTATTACTATTTTAGGAGATGTATAAATATAATTTTTGATTTCTTAAAAATAGGAGTATTTTAGTAATTTAAAATGACTAAAACCTTTAATATTTAAATATATATATATATGTACGCATTTTCAAAAATGATAACAATTAGTTTATAAATTAAATGTACTTAGATTAATAATCTTATAAAAAGATTTTTTAAAAAATAAAATTTTGCACCATAATGCATAGGGATTACTCCACTTACGAACATCCCTAGACATATCCGCATAAAGTGTAATGGGGGAAATTTCAAAAATTACATAATAATATAATGACCCTTCATGCAAAGATCCTAGTTTGATCCGTTACTGCCTATGAAATTTTGTCTTTCAAAACACCCCCTAACCTATCAGTCCTCTTTCAAAAACCCCAATACTCTCTCTCTCTCTCTATATCCAAATTAGGAATTTTTTTTTTTTTATCATTCGTTAATTCTTCCAAAATAATGGAAAAAAAAATGGAAGAACACCTAAAAAGTAGCTTGATGAGATAATTACATCATTTTTATCCGTTGCATTTGTTTTTTTTTTGAAGTCTGAAGTTTTAAAGTTTATTTGTATCCATTACATTTAACTAGAAGCTAAAAGAAGTTTATACGCTTGATTGTGTATTCCATTAACCTAATGCCTTCGTAATGTTTGAGTTACAAAACAGTTTCATGGAATTTCATTCATTCGGTGGATAATTTATTGAAAATGCCTCTATTTATTATATTTAATATTATTTCCGCATTTAGGAAATCCAATTTTATCCCGATCGAAGAAACATATAACAACTGCATTTACTAAAAAATATATTTTTGTACCACTTATGAAAAATGCTTAAATTTATTAACATATACAGCATTAGAATATAGTAATACAGTACAGAATCGTTTACCACATATATAGTAATGATATTTAAACAGTTTAGAGATTAAAATTATGATTTTAAAGTTAATATTTACCATTAAATTTTATACATTTATAGTTGAAGCTATGCACAATAACACTAGACAAACAATAAAAGTTTTCATCCCGATAAAAATTATGCTAATTTTTTTTTAAAAATCAATTATGAAAGTGGTAAGAATAGATGAGAGCATGTAAAAGTGGGTTTCATTCAGTGTTTTTGTTCGAGTACGGCCATCCTCTTCAGAAGCGCTGGGACTTTGGAGTTGGCATGTGGAGGCAATCAAAACCTCCATCGCGAGTTGCGAATGGACTAGCTTAAAAATCTTCTTCTTCGGAGCCATCTACCTCAATCGTTCGATTGGGTTGGTGTGCCGCTGTGCCTGCATGGTGAATGAAAACACTGCTACGGTCCGCATCACCGAGGAAAAGCCACACTGCAAAATCAGTCTGTATCTAAATTATTTAAAAGGACAAAAACTTTCAATTAATGATCACCGACCCAAAGTCGAAGAATCAAACATGCGGTGGATGATGCGTGATGTCCATTTGACTAACTTCCATGCATATATATATAGCCTTGGCATCGCAGTAGCCACTAATCTCCGCCAGGTGGGGCCCACCTCATCAGCGGCTTGGATGTCTTGTGCATGCGATACTTGGCTGTCTGCATTCATGGCATGATAGCAATGTTCTCGGCCATTCAAATCATAAAGAAATAAATAAACAATTGAATTTGAAGCCTTGAGGAGGAAGAGTTAAAACCAAAAAGAAAAAAGCGAGAAATGAAGGGAGAGGCACGGGCTGTGGAAGAGACCCAAGGCCGAGGACTGAGTAGTAAGTGGCCCACAGCATCACGCCATTCACGCTCGCTTTCTTCAGAAACCTCGCTCGTCGTTACTCTCAAGCGTGCATTCTACGAAGCACGTCCCTTTCCTTCATGCACATGTACTTTTCAAACTCCCGCCCCGCATAAGCATTACTTGAAAAAGACTGGGAATTAATTTCCATGCGTTTGGGACTTTTAATGGTAGCGCTAGAACTAAATTGCTTTGCCTTAAGCCGTTGATTTCCATAGCTCGGTAAATAGAAATAAAAATAAAGTAGATCCAGATTTATGTGAAGTGGGAATCCTTTTACGTAATTTTTTTATTTTTAATATTTTGATATTTGATGGAAAATCTACTTGATCTGTTGTATTTAATCTTATTTATAATGTTTCGAAAACTCTTTTATTTATTTTATATCACTGTGTGTAGACTTCATTTACAAATGTGTAAAACAAATGTAATAAAATTATTTAATATTATATCTCAATTTTAAAATTATATTTTCAACATCTCAATTGTCTAAACTATCATTTTATGTGGATAAATAATTTTATAAATTATTATTACATTTTAATATACATGTAAATAAATCTAAGCATTTTTCATAGTTTACACATATGTATATATATTCTATAACAAATGTGGCTTATGTGTTTATTAAAAGTTGATCTTTTGCTAAATAAATGATATTAAATGCAATAATAGATTAATTTTTTTTTATCAAATATCAAAATCTTAAACTTTAAAGGAGTTATGTGAACACTTCTATATAGCCCAAATATATAGAAGTGGGTCGATATTTGAAGAGTTACATTAAACAAATTTATGAAGGATACAAGATATTATTTATACTGCTATTTTGTAAAGGATTGAAAACTTGATTACAGAAAACTTAAAGGGATATGATTCTGTTAGGCTGTCTTAAAAATATTTTTTATTTTTCAATTTTTATGAACATATGAAGTTAGGCCGGTTTAATCTATAAATCAAGTTTTATTATTTTTAAATATTTTTAAATACGGTGATATTATCGTAATTTTTTTTACCTCAGAAAGTTACTATAATGTCATTGTGTTTAAAAATATAAAAAATTTTAAAACGTCCAAAAAGGATAAAACTTGGTTTATAGATTAAATATAAATAATTTTACATGTTTACGAAAAATTGAAAAAATATATTCTTTAGATCGACCTAAGAGAATCATCTTCTAAACTGAAATTGATTTGCAAGTAACTTCGTATGCAAGTTAGTCTAAAATTGAAGTCACATATATACTTCAAAATAAAAAGTAGTCATATATCAACGAAATGCATATTTGGAGTCACAAACGATAAAGACGATTAAATTATACTAAAAAATTAAGGTGTCCATAAGACATCAACGTGTCAAAAATAATTGGAAATATCCTAAAATCAACATCATACCTTTGAGTGGTTTCGTTAGAACTGTTTCGGAAAGAGGACAGGCTACAAAAAATATGCACTTTTTTTTTTTTGATAAATATCACGATGTTTGAATATTTAAAAATACAGGTATTTTATTCTTTGCATAATGTACTAGTTTTTTTAGACATTAATGTAGGCTTCGATATGTGTATTTATATTCAAAACAATTTTGATTGCCGTTTTGTGCTTTTTTCATTTACCCAGTGCGATCTTTTTAATTTTTCGATCTTGTTTCAAATAATATCATTTAAGTAGTTGTTTACATAATCAACCCACAATGAGGAGTTTTTCACTTTGTCAATCTTTTAATGAAATTCTTTTTTTCTTAGTTATTTTTAAATATTAAAGTCATTGAAATTGATTCAACAAAGAACCTATATTTTTTATTTTTTTTTATTGGTATATAATTACATGTATCTCAACACATATTATACTAAAGATTTGAGACATTCTTACAAATCTGGGGACACATAACGTCCCAAAGAAATCTGGAAGACACAGCTTCCAACAGCCACCTGGGAGACCACCTGCTCCCACACATTTTTTCACCGGGGAGACCACCTGCTCCCACACATTTTTTCACCCGGGAGACCATCTGCTCCCACACTTTTTCCACCTGGGAGACCACCATGCTCCCACGCCCATCTATTTAGGACTGAAATCCCGTATGAGATTCGATCCCCCGCCAGCCGCAGAACGCCTGTGCTGCGCCGCTGCTGACGACCAACCAAGCTAGCCTCGGTTGGTTATATTTTTGAATTTGAGTTTAACTTTTAAAAACGATTCCGTACTAAGTGCATTTTGTACTGCGGCATTTAATTTATAAATAATTTTAACATGATAGCTTTTATAAAAGATTAACCAAGCAGCCAAAACATCATTTGTATGGTGATTGGAAATAAATTGTTTAAATGGGAATTATTTGTACAATCAAGTTTTTTAAATCTCTAAAGTATAACGTGGAGAAGTTAAGAGGAGATAAATGCAAAATCTCAATTTTAAAACTGTCGTGACGTGGCCATAAAAAAAAAAAAAAAAAAAAAACTGTTGTGATAGGTGTGTATTTGATATGATAGAAAAAAGTAGTTAAAACTTATAGAGTGTTTGTTGGACATTCTTCGTATGCTCCTGGCAGCATGTAGTGTTGCATGCTCCGGGGTGTATACATCTATTTTTTAAATTTTTTTTCAAATTTTTTTTATGAAATTGTTAGTCCAAGTGTATTTAACGTATATATAAATTTTTACTATTTTTGAAAATTTTTAGATATTTATTTCTAATTTTAAAAAATTAGTGGCATTTTAGGTAATTTTAAATTACTAAAATGACACTTATTTTTAAAAATCCAAAATAAATACCTAAAAAATCCAAAAATAGTAAAAATTTATATAACGTTAAATACAGGGCTAACAATTTCATAAAAAAAATTTGAAAAAATTTTAAAAAACAAGTGTATGCATCCGGGAGTATACAATGAAAGCCCGTGTTTATCTACCTAAAAAATATTTCAAACTAAAACTTTTTTTATCTTCATAACTATTCTATTTTTAATTATTATTTCACTTCTTACTATACAATTATTTTACTTTTTAATCATTTCTATATAACTAATTATACATTTAATTAATTTATTTTAACTTTATTTCTTTTGTCCTCAATTATTACCCTTATCTTATTACATTATTTTTTTTCATTTCAAAGACTTTTACACTTAAAACCACTATGCCAAAAATGCCATATAGTGATGGTTTTATTTGTGATGAATGAAGAATCATCACTAGAAAATATCATGACTAACAATTTTTTAAATTAGTTAGTAAAAGCATAATATATTTTGACTATTTTAAAATTCATAAATATTACTAATTGTATACCTATGGTTTTATACAACCATCTGAATAGTTAGATATTTTAGTAACAGTTTTAACAACTATCACTATTTTATTAATTTATAGAGACAGAAAAACAAATCGTCACTAAATAATAATAATAATAATAATTAATAAAACTATCATAAAAAAACTAAAAAGATTTTATCTGTATTTCATTTATAAATATAATAATTATTATTTAATTTAATTAAATATCAATTGCCAAAAGTTATAATATATTAAATATTTTACTTATTTTATTCCATCACCAATAAATTCTTAAAATATATAATAATGTAAGAAGGTATTATTATACATGAAGCTGACACTATAAAGTATTATCTTATAGATAAATAATTTATTCTAGATATTTAGATATTATTCATATATGGATAAACAAGAAATTCCAAAATAAAAATAAAAATCCCATAAATCCTACTATCCTATTAAACTGGTATTTAAATTTCATAATTCTAGTTTTTCTACTCCAATTCATTGAGGTATACCTCAACTAAAAAATATAAAATAATCTTAAATACCAAAAATCACTCATGAAAAATATTGAAAAAAATATTGAAATATATAATAGCACTAGTATAATAACATTCAACAAAATAATATTAAAGCATATAAAATTTTATATTAATAATAAATGTAATTGGTTCAATTCATATTTATATTTAAGCATTTTAAATTGACAAATAATATTGTTCAACAAAGAAATTAAAATTTCTATGTCGACACATTCAATGAGATACTATTAAAACAATTTGACTCAAATTAAGTTAACTCCTAAAACAAATCAAAATTTCTCTTCTATAATTAAAAATTACAAAATAAAAGTTACAATTGGAGATATTTGCTTGACATGGTAATTTGCAACCAATAAATTTTTTTCAAAATAAGACTATAATCATTTTCACATTTTCTTTTCATTCGGTTTCACTTTCCAAAGTTCGTCATTGCATAAAAATGCTACTTTCTTTACCATCAAGTCAATAGAAGTTATGAAGGCCCGCAAATAAAATAAAATTTTCAACTTTCAAATAATTAAAGTAAATTTTAAAAAATTTAACTAAGTAATTTTAAAAGATGAGGTCGAACCAGTTTAAGTATGTACATACTACTTTTGTCATATTAATTATTTAATTTCAAATCAAATCCACACATAATATTCAATATAATGTCATAGTCAAATTAAGTCTTGCGTGATTTTATAAGAGTATATTTGTTGAAAGCTAACTATATAATAAATCACTACTACTTAATAGTTATTATGAAATAAAATTTCAATCATGATTCTTTTCTTACAAAATAAATAACCAATTAAATCTTTTACACATGAAGAAGGAAAATTTACTTATAAAACTAAATTTAATTATCATTTATAGTCAAATATTTTCAAACTATTATATATTTATGAGAGAACTATTTTAGATGCTACTCATTTTGACCCACTTTTACAACTAAATTAAAAATTAATGCATTCATTCTATCAAAATTATATATATGGCCCACACTACTCCTCTTATGTACATGGGTCACTTTTGTTTATATATATATTCATATGTTATGAAAAATGCTTAGAACTATTTCCACATGTATTATAATATAGTAATACTTTATAAAATTATTTAATTCACATAGAAATAATATTTTGAATGATTTTAATATTAAAAATACTACTTTAAAATTAATATTCTAACACAAAGTCATTTTATTTTGTTGATTTTATACATTTATAGATGACATCTACATAAAGTGATACTAGGCGAATGAGAGGGTTATGCGTTGATATAAATAATGTTAAATACAATGGATGAAATAAAATTTTTATTAACCAATAAAATTTCAAAAAATGGAGAGGATTACATAAAAAAAAATTCATAAAAGTGGGATTGATATATAAATTTACATATTTATTATATTAATCTAAAAATTTTGCAACTTTTATCAAAGGAGGCTCATATAAATATTTATTTGTGATGAAATTTGATTTCTCAATCAAAATAATTCTTTCAGTAATAGGCAAATTGATTTCTGAATCCCGTTCAACGTCTATTTTATGTAAAATAATTAGTTCAAAGACCAATTAACTTCAAAATAATTAATAAAATTTTATAATATTAATTTTAAACTTGTATTACTTTTATCAAATGAGGCCCATGTATATTTAATTTAGATGAAATGTAATTTTTTTCACCAAATAACTTTAAATGTAATATGTGAAATGAATTTTTGCTTATTTATGAAAGTGGGTAAAACCATCCAATAAAACTAAAATTTTTTCCAATATTAGTACTACATAGGAATTTTCAATTTAAAAATAATATCAGTTTGATGAGAATAATTATACACGATTAAGTTTATAAAGTCAATTATTTAATACCCACCTTGGTAAAGAAATCATAGTTGAACCCAACTATTTCATCTAAAAATAATTTATTTAGCTGGTTGGATGAAGTCTTAATTAATTAGTAAAACTTTTTATCATAATATTTGGATAAGTTTTATTTAATATTCTTAAGGTTTTATTTAATATTTTCGTTGCATTGGTTGCGTGCCCTGTTTTGACCGGGAGATTTCGGGTGCCTTGTTTGCCTCGGTGAAAAAAATATTAAAGGCTAGCATTGTTATGGATGAGGTTAGTTACTCGAGATCTTGGGAGTAAATTGAGCCCTATAAGGTCGTGTTTCCATAGATTTGAAGCATCTTCCCAAATTCCATTCTAAATTCGAACAGAGAAGACTTGGAGCTTAACCAGAATTCTTTTTTTCTCCTCTTTTCAAGTAATGTGCATGACATTTTCTGACAAAATTCGTCAAATAAGAAATATTCTTTATCTAACATGCTTTGTTCATACGTTTGGTGATAACATATATTTTAGAACGTGCAAACTATTCCAATTGGTTTTGAGATGAAAAATTAAAGGGTTTATAGTTCTCATTTTCACATTATATTAATATTATTATACTTGAAATGTTATTTGTGTCTTTATTATCAAATTTATTTAAAATAATATGGTCACAGAATTGATATAAAAAAATTTTAAATGCATTGACGAATGTGAAATTTTATTTTACAACAAATAAACCGTAGATGGTTATATTAATTACTGAATTATTAAAATTTTCAAATTTATACATTCAAATATATAATTAAATATTAACAGTTTCATCTAAAATATTAATATTTTTAGATATAAAAGTGAAATATATTTTATTTTCTTTTATTGGGCAAACAAGAAAATTTCAGGTTTTATCAAAACTAGAAATATTTATATTTAAATTAGATTTCTTATTTCAATTATGATTATTTCATGTTAGAACTTTTATCTTTTTTAACTAAATATGATATATATATATATATATTAAAGATGGCAAGTTATTTAGATTTCACCAAATTAACCTTACGCGTCCAAACTAAATATGTAACATTTGATCTAATATAACTTCTAAATAGCGTGCCAATGCATTCTACTTATACCTAAATATGACATATTTGATTTGGGCTAGTAAGATTAATTTTATGAAATATAAATCATTTATCATCTCTAATAGATCATATTTAGTTATGAAATATAGAAATTGTGAAATAATTATAATGTATATGGTTGAGGATAAATATAAGATGTGTATAATTTATTTTTCTTTTAAATTATTTTAATTCTATATGAAAATTTAAAATCATCTCTAATAAGATTGTATGAAATATAGTATAGAATATTAATGGTATACACATAGAGTAGATCCCAAAAATTAAATACTTTAAACCTAAAAAATATTTTAAAATTTTATTATTATTTCTTGGCAATATTATAAGTAATAAGGCAAATTATTTTCTTTTATGGGTTATAATTTGTGGAAAAATAGACCATAGAAATACAAAAAAGAAATATAAAAATTTATAAGTTGTTTAAGTACTCTACAATAATCTTTTTTCATTTTTAGGAAAAATTAAGCCTAATCTATTTCCTAGTAAATGATTGGTTATGACTATTCTATTTACTTTATGAGACTTAGATAACTATTACTAATGGTTGAATGCAATGTCATATATTTTTTTCCGGTTTCTAAAATGATGTTAATGTAAGAGAATTTTTGGTAGATGTAGGAATGATTTAGTTAAATAAAAATAATCTCAACTAAAACTAATATATCTTTTTGGTCAACATATATATAATGATTTTTTCTATTTTTTTAGAAAAGTATATAAAAGTTAGATTACTTATACTGCACCAATTAACAAATACATTTTTTTATATTTATATATGAAAATAAAAGAAAATTTACTTATAATAATTAAATTTATAGTGTATTTCTAGTTAACTACTCGTAGGATAATTTTTAAAATAAATTTAATTAGTAGATTAAATACACTTAAAGTGTTTTGTTCACTCAAGAAACTTATATAGTTGTTTTATTACTTTTTAAGAGTTACATTGCTATTAGGATAAATATGCATATTTTTAATTTTAAGTTTATAATGACAAAATGTAAGTGTATGAATATTTTTGAAGAGCCTGAACATCAACAACAAGTGGCAACCTTAAATATAGAAATTGAGGAATTATTAGAAGATCAACGTGAGATTTTATCTCAATCAAATACTCAACAGACGAGTAAGTTTTTTTCACTAATAATATTTCTAATTTTCTATTTTAAAATATTATTTTTGCTAAAGTAAGATTATGAATTTGATTGGACTTTTTTCAATTCATACTAGAACAAGTAAGAAAACTTTTCACTAATAATATTTATAATTTTCTATTTTAAAATATTATTATTGCTAAAGTAAGATTATGAATTTGATTGGACTTTTTTCAATTCATACTAGAACAAGTAAGAAAACTTTTCACTAATAATATTTATAATTTTCTATTTTAAAATATTATTATTGCTAAAGTAAGATTATGAATTTAATTGGACTTTTTTCAATTCATACTAGAACAAGTAAGAAAACTAGAGGTCCGGTACAAATGTCAAGTGTTTGGAATTCACCAAAAGGTAAAAAAAAAATTGATGTTGAACTTTTGAGCATTGCCAACCTGTGGAAGACAAAGCATGCTTCCTCACTGAATTTCTCGGCAATTTAGCAAGAAATCCGGAATTTATTTTATTTTATAGAAAAAGTTGCCAAAGAAGTATAAAGATATGTAATGGAATAGTGTGCATGTAAAAATCAATATTAAATTATTTATTTTAAGTTACATAATAATTATTACTTTTGATCCATATATCTAAAAATATATTTCTTATATATGTATCATGCATTTTATTTTTATAAAGCTTATGTATTTCTTGGATGCAGTAAAAATTTAAATTTAAATCATGAAATGGTCACATCAAGGTATGGGTGATAAAGGATATTAATGACAAATGGAGAATTTGAAAGAGTTCATAGAAAGCCGAATATTTAATATTACCAAATTGAAACGCATGAATGTAGAAAATGTACCTGACGAGTAAAAAAAAATCAGTGGATTGATTTAGTGCATCATTAGGTGTACATCTATTTTCTTTATTTCATGATAATTTCTACAAAAATTAACTTCAAAATATTGATTTTTTAATTTTAATTTGATATAGATTATTAGCAAGAGAAATAAAAGAATGAGCAAAACACAAAGAGCCTCTCACCATAGGAACAAAGACACTTGCAAGAATGATACATGAAAAGGTATTCCTAATATTTACTTATTTATAATAATGTCAATTTGAATGATCTAATATCTTGAAGGTGTTATGTTTTGTTCTTAGATGAAAGAAAACAATGATATATAACTATCTTGTGCTCAAATTTACATATATATACATATGCATAAAGATGGAAAATTGTAAATGATGAAGTTGCAGAAGTTATTTTGAGTTTTATTTATTGTTCAATATTTTATTTTATGCATTACTTTATAATTATTGTAATTAACATTTTGATATTTCATCTTCTAAATTATAAATTGTGTAATTAAAATTTATATTTATACATAATTGCAAAAATTGTTGAAAAATGAATAGAAATCATTGCAAAATATACAAGAATGTTCTAATTGGAAAGGGGATACTTATTCTAAAGTAAAAGGGCCAGAAAAAGCAAGACGTATTCAGTGTTTTGGAAATGACCCTACTCTTTATAGAAATTTAGAAAAATTTCTCAAATAGAAAATTTTCAATCAAACAACCAAGAGCCTAATCAATTGAACAAAAAAGTCACACTTTGCAAGAAGTACTTGGTGCTCT
This sequence comes from Annona squamosa, assembly GCA_035584095.1. Lineage (NCBI taxonomy): Eukaryota > Viridiplantae > Streptophyta > Magnoliopsida > Magnoliales > Annonaceae > Annona > Annona squamosa. Next base: position 21,208,858 of record JAXCLR010000105.1, on the reverse strand, counting down.
TATATCACATATCAAAAATCAAAGTCCTAATGATCCCATCATGCAAGTATTAAACACATATTCAGTATTTGATAATAATAATCAAGTATCTTAATTTTGAATTATTATTATTTTTCTTTTGTATTAGAGCCATTCAATAAGATATTGGAAATATCATTATTGTAAAATTTTATTCAAACATTTATCTTTTTTGTTTTACGTTCCCGATATTCCAAGTTTTATAAATAGGCGAACTTATTGTGTTACTAAAACTTCTACTGATTTTATAAGCAATTAAAATGCAAAAGAAAATCATTGCCAATTATAAATGGTATAAATAAATTTTGTTGTGTTATTTTTATAAATGAAATTTTTTATTGTATATTAATAATTTACTAAATATAGAAATTATTATTATACATCTAAATTATTATAACTATAGCTCAAAATAATTTCATATTAAATTGAATATAATATATTAAATATTTATACATTATTCTATTTACTAATTTTAAAATTTTTGTTAGATTAATAGTGAGAAATAAAAAATGTCACTATCTAACTATTGCTAAAATCATAATGATATTTTCATTATTACTTAATTAGCATTGTAACTATTGTGACACTAAAAATTGTCGCTAAATAAGTATTATTATAACACATTAAGATTTAATGACGAATATAAAATGTTAGTATACATAAAAAAAATATCACTGAAGATTAATATAATATTAACAGGTTAAAACCATTATTATACGTATATTGTGATGATATGAAATTATCACTATATAATCATTACTATAAATATTCTATACATATGATTTTAAAAACCATCCAAATAGTCATATAGCTATGAGACTATTACTAATGTTTCAAAAAACTATGTGTATAAATTTGTCATGCCTATACTAATAGTTTTTAGAATTTAGCAATGGGCTTTTCACTGTCACTATATGACATTTTTGCCATATTGAACTTCTTATCAAAAGTTTTATCACTTCCTAAGTACACAATTAGTGTAAAAGATTGTAAAATATATAGAATAATGATGAAATATGGTACAAATGATAATAAGGAGTAAAATGAACAAAATTAAAGTTATGTTTGGTAATGTGAGTAACTTAGGACAATAGGAAATTTTGAAAAATAGTTTTAAAAATGCAAAGAATGATGTCATATTATAAGAATAAAGTTAGAATAAATATGATAGTTATATTAGAAAATGATTGGAATATAAATGCAAAAATGAAAAAGTAAAGTAGTTAAGCAAGTAAAAGTCAAATTATTTTTTGAAAATTATTTGTAAGAGGCGAGAAATCACTTTTCCTCTAATGCTTATTATTGAGCGTAAAATACATATGACAATTGTATGGAAAGATTAAAAAAGATAAAATCGTCATTTGAAAAAAGTGTTTGTAAAAATTTTAATTTTACTCTTGTTTACATACTCATGTTTTAATGGTGATTTTGTATTTGTACTCCCTTGTAGTATTGTCTATTTATGCTAGTGAGCAATGTTATAAACTTGAATTGGAGCTTACACTAGTAATTAAACATTTCGATGATTGTCCAAAATATTCAATGTATATGCTTGTTTCAAAATAAGACAAAATATTTTGGATAATTTGCAAACATAGTCATACAGTTTGACCATAATTGTAAATAAACTTACATAGATTCAGAAATTATAAATAACTCTCACATAATTTGACCATAATTGCGATTATACTCATGTCGTTATGACTAATTAACTCATTAAGTTTATTATTATTTAGTTAGTTAGAATACGAAAAATTGACTGGATATTACAAACTATCAAACAATGAAAACTTTGATATCTTAACTTTAAAATGTTAATAAATCAAAGGCTAATCATTTAATACTTACATAAGTACGAAGGCTTTGTACTTACCTTTAGTTTTTTGAAATTTAAATGTATTTCTTAAATTTAAACTATTTTCCATAATAACATATCTTGTTTTATTATGTACCAAAAAATAATTTTTGATAAAAACTTAAACCTAAAATAGCATCTTTTTTGATAAAAAAAATTTTATTGAAAAATAACATCTTTTAAGAGTGAATATACTATTAATTTTTTTAGAAAATTTATGATATGAATGTAATATATAAAATATTTAATACAACTATTTTAAAAGGATCAAATCCAAATATACCTACTACTTTTTTAACTAATTCCAACCATGATTACTATCTTTGAAAATTTCCGTCTGTACCCATTAAATATGCTATCAATTTTTTTTTATTGTCACACATCACATCTCAAGTCATATTATAATGAAACTGTAAGACAATTCTTACAAATTTTCAAAGGGAGACTACAAGCTCCTAAACATTAATGGCAAAGACTTCGTGCTCTCAAATATTAATAGGAGATAAAGCTCCTGAATTACAAAAACCCAAATTGACATGCACTAACAAAGACATTGTGGTAAATATGCTATCAATTCTAAGCATACTCAATTTGTCACAATAATTATTAACTGTGATTAAAAATAACCAAAACCCTTCTGCTCTTGGTTTTATCTCTTATAAAATGGCTATCAACAACTACGTCTCACAAATTTGGCTCTCCCAAATCTTGCATTGGTCAAATTTTCTTCTTATTTGATGATTTCAAAAGAGACAAATATAGATGTAAGAGGTATTTTGGTCATTTCCAATCATAGTTAATGATTTTTATGATATATAGGATATACTTGGAGTTGATAGTATACATAATGGGTATAGATGAAAGAGCCTAATTATATATATCATGATGTAATTTAGGCTAAAATACATTATTCATTTATTTTTACAATTAGTTATATTTTTATTTTTCTCCATAAACATGTTTTACTAGGTGTATTTAATTCATACACCAAATTTTGTCATTTTATAAAATTTTAGGGGCACTTAGGTCATTTGTCACCCCTTAAAATTTTGATTTAAAAAAATAAAACTAAAAATGTAAAAGTATTATAAAATGTAAAAATTTAATACATGAATTAAATACACTTATAAAACATGTTTATCAGGATAAAAATTTTAAAAATATAATTAATAATGCATTTTAACTTAAAATATATCATGATATATATATAATCAGACTCCATAGATGAAAGTTTTTAAACTTAGTAGATATACATAGAATTAGAAGTAAAAGTAGTTAGTATATTTGCAATGATCCTTCCTAAAGTCATAAATAAATACATGTAAATAAATGATTTGGTTTTTAAGAATATTTTAAAATTAAAAATAAAGGACAAGCATAGAGCATTCTTGCTTACGTAAGTGCTGAATCATTGCTCTATTCCTAATGGGTAATTTGGGTTCACAAAAAATATGACGATTTGCATAAGCCAAGAGATTCGGAAGAACTGATTCCACTTGGTGGCCTTTTACAACTGTAAACTATAGATTTCATTTCGAACTGTGTATCTTTTAAAATCAATACATATTTTATATCACGAATAATTTAAGAAGAATTTGTAGAAATATATTTTTCTACGGAAATGGATTCGATATTCAATGGTTCCCGTGGGCATGTTAATTAGGGGTGTGTTTGGTAAAAAATAAAATTTTTGATGAAAAATTTTGGAGAATAAAAGTTATCAAATGATGTTATATGATTGAGGTAATGATGAGTAATAAAGAGGATAAAGTTAAAATATATAGGTTAATTATGTGGATAATTGTGTATAAATGATTGAAAATATGATAGTTGTATGGGAAAATGTAAAAAATGATTAAAAAATATGATAAGTGTGGAGAGTGAAAAGTTTTAGATTGAAAAGTTTTAACTTGACAATTTCCATCAATTTCCAAACACACCTTAGATAGATTAGAAATTGTTATAATGGAGTATGATTATATACATTATGATATATTTTAATATAAAATACAATATTCATTTATTTTATTGTAATTTTTTTCATAAAAATATTTTCTTAAGTATATTTAATCTATATACCAAAGTTTGTCATTTTACAATATTTTTACATATTTATTTTTAATTTTAGAAAATCAAATTTCTGAAGGGTGAAAAATGACCTAAATACCCCTTAAATTGATATTTTTTTAAAATAAAAAATATATAAATATATTTTTAAAATAGCAAAACATAGTATAGAGATTAAATTGACTTAGGAAAACATGTTTATAAAGAAAAATAAAATAAACGAACAGAGCATATATATAATAACGCTCCCAATTACAATAGATTCCGTTTTATTTATTTATTTTCCGGCTGCATTTGCCACCGCAGAGAAATGTGCGGCTGGCGATTGATGAATGACAGTTGCGATGATTAGATGGCTGCATATTTCCATCTTGTCCAAGCAGAGAATCAGGCCCTCGTCCCGTTGTGGCTCCTCAGTCCTCAAAACTGCAAACGTTGTCAGCATGTGCCTCGTGGCTCCATCACAGCCTCTGAAGACTGCGAGGTCTACAAATTGCCGTTAATTGTTCCCAATCCAATTCCATTTAAAAGGCATCCGATTGCATGATTAAGATCGCACGGTCAAGGAAATTATAATATCCGATGGGACGTATTTCATGATTGGGCTGTGATAAGTTGTCTGTGATCGTATTGGATAAGCCATGAGCACGTGATTGCTGCTGCATTATCCGTGATTGCTGCTGCATTATCCATGATTGCGGGGGTTGGTGGGTCGTAGGGGCGTCAGCGGGCTAGATGGGTTTGACTCTAATTCTAATATTAAGGCATTTAAAATATGTCAACCTTAATCCGTCTATTAACTCATTTAAAAAATTTAAATCCTAACTCATTTACAATCTATTTAATAAATGAGTTGGTAGGTTAACCAATTATATAGTAAATAACCTGAAAGCCTAAACTCTAGCAGATGATGATCTCACAGAAATAAACGAGAGGGTATTTTCAGCGTAGGGGAAATGGAAATACGACAGTAATGAGAAAATAGAATTAGGGCAGCAGTAGAAAAATAAAAAATTAGATGACTTGATGAAGACTTAAAGGGGGAAAATAACCAAGGGATTTACATGTGTGTGTGTATATATATATATATATAACTTTGATGAGTTAAGCGAGTTAAATGGATTGAATGAATTAAATGGGTTATATGGGTTAAATGAGTTACTAAATGGGTTGACGAGTTATAAAATCTCAACTCTAATCCATTTATTTAATTAAATGGTTAAACAGGTTGGTGAATCATAACTCATTAATTCAAAAATCCTGACCTAAATTTATTTATAAATAAGTTAGATGGACGGGTTGATGGGTTAACCATCGTCATTAACACCGCTTGGTGGGCGTCGAGATATAATTGTCTGCGGCTGTTGGAGATGTACCATGCTTAATTCATGTTGCTGCTGTTAGAGCCAGGACGAGACGTCTTCCAGTTAGGAAGGCAGTGGTCGATATTCAACCGGTTCACGTTTAAAGCAAACGTTGAACCAATTCAATTAAGAGAAATGATCTTTTCACACCGGTCGGTCACGCCCAACTGCTCCGACCAGCCTTCGAGGCCGTTGGATGATGCGGGAGAATCGTCCACCGTTGGATGATCAGGGAGAAAAGCTGTGCCGCAGCA
>JAXCLR010000105.1:21173302-21203200 GCA_035584095.1 Annona squamosa | reverse complement strand
CAGAGGGACCTGCTCGCACTCCCTCCACGTCTGACCCGAACAGCATGCGGTCGTTTTTTTCTCGACGGTCCAGATTCGTAGCGCGCCCTCTGACGGCTGCGAATGGTGTGAAACCCACTCGGTTTCACACCGGTGTGAAAAGATCATTTCTCTTCAATTAATTGGGCCTCATTTACATCAGTCTAAGGAATTTATTCTATTTATTGTATTTAAAATATTTTATCAACAAAAAAAAATTTCCGATTTAAGAATATAAGTGGATCACATAATAATAATTATAGGCAAATTTCGGGTATGCTAATGAATTTTACTTTTAAGTCTATTTATACTTATAAATTTTTTAAAATTTTAAATATATTTATGCATTTTATCTAAAATTTCACTTGTAACTGCCGTTAAGAATTTGTTACCATTAACACTTTTATAAAATAACAAAAAAAGTCTGAGCCGTAATACAAACTTCTCATTTGGGCATGCTTCAATGCTGAAATTAAAATTCATTTTTTCTTCTTTGATCGGCAATGGAGTTTGTAGCCGTGACTTCTTGGAAAAAGCCATGACGTCTCACGGAAGATGGAGAAGCAGACACAGTAGAGGCATTTAAGTCTTTTTGTGAAAAATATTAACGCCCACCAACGAAAAATGATGCCCATCTAATTTTGGCATACCATGTAAGTAGGAACATAATTTCATCGAAAGTCATGATATGTTTATAATTACGCCCAAGCTACATAGTTGAGGATGCAAAAACCCCTATAATAATCTATAAATCATTCGCTTGCATAGAAAAATATTTTAAAAGATTTAGATGATAAATTAACATATTTGAAATTGGTCTTTAAATCAAATAATGTTATTTTTATTATGTTGGTTTTATACTTTAAACAAATGGGGCTAAATTGTGGTTTTAATTTGGGTTAAGTAATTTTCTTTTTAAACAAATCATTTTAAATGCAATGGTTGAAGTTCGACTTTATATAATTATCATGGTGGCTCCAAAATTTGAGAAGTTTCATTAATTTATGAGACCGGTTCTATATGATTGGAGCCAATTATTTAATATTAGCGAGGGTTATTTTCCTCTTTTTTTAATTTTTACACTATCTGCTATGATAGATTTGATCAAGTCGTTTTCATGAATATGATGTGTGGATAATCAGTATTTTTCCACTTCTCTTGACTGTGTACTAAAATTCTCAATGGTATTTTTATTTGAAGAACAAAATTTAATAAGAACTAAACCATTGACATCAGTCAAGTAGAGTACAACTCAAACCTAATAAACTTACTTTTATTCAAAATAAAAATGCGGATTAAGGCAATCTACAAACTGCAATGCTTCATTGCTCACAACTAACACCCACTTGCCAGAATATTGTATGGCAGCCATCTCCAACCATGGCATTTCAGGCTTTAGAGACGACGGTTGTGTTTAAAAATAAATAAAACTTTTGATGAAAAATTTTGAAGAGTAAAAGTTGTCAAATGATGTGATATGATAGGAGTAAGATAAAGTTAAAATATATAGGTTAGTTGTGTTGACACTTGTGTAGAAATGATTGAAAAGTAGGGTAGTTGTATAGGAAAATGTGAAAAAATAATTAAAAAATATGATAGTTGTAAAGAATAAAAAGTTTTAGATTAAAAAATTTTAACTTTACATTTTTTAACCATTGCCAAACATACCCTACTTCTCTGTGACAATTAGTGAACTTTAATTATCCACTTCCTCAAAGTAGGGTTAAGTATCCATGAGTCCATAGAACCAAGTTATACACACACCACTAGAGTGGAGGATCTATGTTGCTAAAATGTCACACATATCATCAGTAGGACCGTAGGAGTGCCACTAGTTGCATGTGCTAGATTGACAACCTAGCAAGCTGCTAATCAAAACCCAAGACCGTGTGGACGTGGTACGTAACTACTGAAAATGATTGCTCGCGGCCCACAGCATCAGAATATGTCTGTGATTCTGGACCGTCCATACAACGTATCGTGCTTCATCTTTAGCCTCAAGATGTTTGTGTCTAACGTTCACATTGTTGCTTTTTATTACGCTAAAGGTGTGCTAGGGAAGTGAAAAAAATTTTAAATAAAAAATTCTCGAAGTAAAAATTTTTGAAATAGAAGAAAATGATGTAAGATTATAAGATTAATGATGATGAATAAAAAAAAGAATAAAGTTAAAATTTCTAAAAGCTTTTTTCTTGACTAGGATATATATGTATCACATCTCAACTCATACTATATTGAAGTTTTAAGACAATCTTACAATTTTATAACAAGAAAAAACAAGTTCCCAAATAGCAAATGGGACACCATAGACTCCTAAATATTAATGGGAAGATAAAAATTTCAAACCGCAAATACCCGGATTCAATACCTGGATCTCTCCACTAACAAAAGCATTGCCTCTGACTACCCAAATTAGAAGTTGAAAGAGGAATCTGACTTTCAATCTAACCACCTAAATGATGTAGAAAAAGGAAAAATCCCAAGCAATTATCAAGGTTGCACGATCAAAACCTAACTCCCCCTTAATTGGCATTTTTGCATCATGCATGTGTGTATCAACTGAAATAGTACTTATGTCACATGGTGTGTAGGACTGTCTGCTGACATGCATCGGCCCTAAGCTCTAAGGAAAGGATTCTAAGCCCCTAATTGTACATATATCACTTGTCTGTAACCTGTTGGTAGTCATCCAATGAAATTATAAAAAAAATAGCATTTTGTATGGAAAAAATAAGGTTTTTATATATCAAAAATGAGAAATTACATTAGAGACGAAAAATAATATTAAGTATGAAATAATTAATATTAAGAATGAAAAGATAATTAATATTCAAAATGAACATGTCCTATACTCCTATGGTCCTAATTAGAGTAGCGGATAACAAGAATTGAATATTCGTAATGTAGAGTTTTCATGACAATATAATCTTATGACGATCATATTTTAAGCTGGAATAAGAGTAAGCCACTGATAGTTTTCATATCCAATTCTCTCTTGTTTTCTTATCTAATCTTATAACAAAGGTAATAACTGTGAGTGTCTTTGGTAACTTAAAATTTTTCAATCTAAAACTTTTCATTCTTCATGACTGATTTAGTTTCTAATTAATTTTTATTTTTTTCTATACAACTTACCTACTTTTCAATCATTTTTACTTGATTATTCATACAACTACTCTATCTATTTTAACTTTATTTTTCTTACTCATTATTATTTCTATCATATTGTATATTTTCTTATTTTAAAAACTTTTACAATAAAACTTTTTTCTTTATCCATTTCTAAACAATCATGTAACAAAACTTCTATGATCCCATAAAAATTCTAAAAAAATATATAGGTTTTTTTTCCAAATTTACCCCTTATATTTAACGTATATTCCACATCTATATTCACTAATTAAAAATACTAAGTATACCCATTAAATATAGATAAATGCCATGTATTCCTATACTATGACGGGAGTGAAAATGGCTATTTGCAATTACATTAAATATCTAAAATGCTTGTGTGCATTTCATAAATGCCCACAAAATTTAATTCTAATTTTACTTTGATGGAGATGTCATTATAGAAAACCTTCTAGAGTGAGCGGATCATCACGGAAGGATCTAAAAGTGGTAAAAGAACATATCAATTTTAAATAGTCATATATTTTTATCCTAAAGGAGCTACAAGGACCATTATATATTAATGGGAAGCATTTTTAGAACCCTTCGACGTGGCAACTTGGGTGAAACCCCATTGAGCATGTTTTGAATGTTAAATCTTCCATTGATATGCTATGGTTTCATAACTCCTCCTACATCAAAATATATAATCGTTTGAAGCTAATATGCTCTTTTACCGCTTTTGGATCATTCCATGACAATTTTCCCACTTCAAGAAGTCCTATACAATAGTGTCTACACTATACTTATTCCCACAAACTTTTAAAAAATGTTAAATATATTAATGTATTTTGCCTAAAATTTCATTTATACTCATGTTCCTATGTAAAATGATGAATATACCCAAATTTAATTATGAATTTATTGATAAAATTTCATATTCAAATAATATATGATTTCATAATGGTAAAATTATGATTCTATAATTACAGAAGTACTAAAAATTTATTTTAATACAAATTTTAGCTTAGAATTGTAATTAGTGTTCGGGCGTTTTCATTATTTTGCAAAGGATTGCGGGTACAAATGAAATTCTATATAGACATATTTAAAAATTTTGAAAGTTTATAGGTATAAATGAAACTAGAGATAACATTCATAGTTATAAATGGAATTGATCTGAAATGCACTTATGCGACTAGTGCATGAAAGCATTGAGAACAAGCGTGTGGCTGCCACAGTCAGCCTGATCTTCCAGAAGCATGCAGGAAGTGAGCCTGTACAAAGCATCGAACATAATGGCACTGTTGGCCTTTCGAAAGTGATTTCCAAAACCGTCACTCGGAGAATATCCACAGATGTAACTACCACACGCAGATCCTGATTTAACGGCTGTGATCTCTGGAGGACAATAAAAGATTGGCCACTGCAGACACCACGATAGATAATTGGGCCCGTAAAGCAATCTAATTCACACCGAATAAAGATGCTTTGCCCGAATGGTTTGATTGACTGTAAAAGTTAAAGTGAGAGTGAGGTTTAGCCTAAAAAGACACTTGTCAACTCATATTACTTTTCATAATTGCCTCTTTTGTTGGGTTTGATTCCTACATTTCAAGCCCACTACCTGTAGCATCGGACCCAAATATAGCAAATGGGTTCAACGATTGTGATCTTCCTCACCATCAGATGGCCCTATTAATGGGTAATCGAGGGATCGAGCAATGGTGTAATTTCATAAGAATCAGTTCTTAATGAAGTAACGGTCCAGATCTATCATCAGGGACTGAGGATCAGATGCTACAATCTGAATGTCAAAGTGATGAAAAGGACATCACAAATGAAGCCATCCAAAAGATGAAAGCTGATTTTTCGTATGCATGACATATTTTTAACAATTTTTTTAATTTTTTTGGCAAACATCTTAGAAAATTTCAAACATGTCACCGTATGTAAAAATAAAATATCTAAAAAAATTTAAAAATGGCAAAACTTTATTTATAGATTAAGAGACATGATTATATACGATATATAGTATATATGCGTAAGTTATAATATTCATTTTTAATTTTATTTTAAATTATTTTTATTCATAAACATGTTTTTTTTAAATGCATTTAATTAATACACCAAGTTCAAATTCAGGGGAATGTAAATTATTTTTCACTTTTTAAAAAATTTAATTTTTAAAAATAAAAAATAGATATGTAAAAATATTTTGAAATGGTGATATAGATTAAATACACTTAGGAAAATATGTTTACGAAGAAAAATAAAAAATAGATATAATTAAAATTAAAAAATGAATATTATAATTTAAGTCTATGTACAATATATTGTATATAATCATATTCATAGATTAAATACATCTAACTTTATATGTTTATGAAAAATTTTAAAAAATAAAAATATATATTTTTAGGCCAGTCTAACTAAATCACCTACCGTAAAAAGATTCTCGAAAGTGGTTACCACTTGGATGTCGGTGTGTGAGAGAGCGTGTAGGATATAAAATTCAGGATTCGAAGTTAGATAACAAATAATTGCCTTATTTACTCCTTTTTGGATTTTCTTCTGTCAATTGCCTATCATCTAAGAGGTAACACGATAAAAAAAATTAATAGAAAAATAATTCAGTGGACAGTGCAGATCATGAACGAGGCCGAGAGATTTACACAAACCTGAACTGCTGCAGTTGACCTAGTCGAGGACACATGATGAACGGAGATCATGCAATGATACCAGGGAAGATCCACAACATCTAGCGTGTCAAGAAAATTAGAAACTACATGGGCTACTGAATATGTGGAGCAAATCAGGTTGATAGAATTATCAAGGCGGTCCAAGCGATCAACGACTACAAAAAAGTTGACGTATTAAACCACGGGCAGCAATGTGGTTTTTCAGAATCCTTAGGAAAGTTACACCAAAGGACATCAAGTATAAAGAGCAAAATGCAAATGAACTAAGCTGCAAAATTCCTTCACGGAAACCTGTAAATACCTAACATCTCCTAGCCTTTCATCAATGTCGAATAGAGGGTGAAACTCGAAGGAGATAATCACAATAATAGAGTTGCATTTGCGGGTTTTCAATTCAAGTTCTTTTTGTGGGTTGAGAATGGGCAACTAGCCACCGCAATAGAGTTGTTTCAAGCCGTTTCTATCGATGATCCATTCCATGGATAGAAGGCCCCAACCACATAATTTTCTTTAGAGGGGAGTCTTTTCGTTATATCATCACCATACCATGTATTTGGAGTTCATCACAACATATTTCATATTGATCAATGGTTGAATCAACATTATACAGTAATTTATTGAGAACTACAAGCATTAAGATTTAATTTATAGCACACATCATCAGCCAAGCCATGAGATGGCAGTCTATGTCTCTTGGGCTTTTTTAAAGATTCGTTTTTATATTTTAGAGCTCATAAATCCAAAGATATAAAATAATAATTTTTTAAAATTTTTTTATGGGATGACCCGCCTAGAATTTCCACAATCAGTCTCTTTAATTGTTCTAAATGCCATCCTGGTTAATAGCGGCTTTGTCTCGATTGTATTTACTGTTCACATATGTCATAATTGCATCACATATCATATTACTTAGTCATATATCAAGCTACTTTTCTACCACTTAACTCCAAATCATGCAGGGTAAATAGTTAATTGTATAATATTTTATTTTCGCATTTTTTTAATCATTTGTATTACATTACAATTCAGATATTACAATCTGGCTCAAGAGTCTTTATCTCATCTTACAACTCATCACTAATTATCCCTAAATATTATTTCTATAATTTTCCAAAGAAACAAATTGATCCCATAAGGGAGTATATTTTGCACTTACATGTGCCTATAGTTTCACATTTTTTTTATATTCTGTGACACATACAATAAACACTAGACTCGGAATCTGATAGTCAATCGAAATTGACTATGTGTGTTTGACAGCAAAACCCTTTTTTAATTTTTTCATGAATATGCGAGCGCCACTTAAATTGACTAACATATTAAATTATATATTTTTTTATGTTTTTTAGATTTTTTTAGTTTTTAAAAATAAAAAGGTATGGTTACATGTGCTATTTTCTATTTTTTAAAAGATATAAAAATTAGTATGTTAACTGATATAGGTGATGTTGGGGTTTGCCTAACTTTGACCTTATTTTTTTAAAATTTTGTTTAACTCTATTTTATACCAAATTAGGACAAAATTTCGGTTGGTGTCAGACAGGTTTTAGGTCAAAGGGTTGGATAAAAAAGTACAGGTTAAATAAAATGATTTTAAAACTTATATGCACATCAAACATAAAAATACATCTATTCCAAACTTAAATGTTGTATGCTTTAACATTTGACTAATTAATAAAATACATCATATTAAAACAAAAAAGAAGTAAATATAATGTAACTTTATTAAAATAGATTCATATATAATTATGCATAAGAATTGTATATGTATGTGCAAATTCCTTTTTATTGATTCTTATATTGTTTTTAGATAAATTGATTATTATATTGTTAATATAGTTAATTGTAAAAATGTAAAAATTTTGAAAGAAAATGATAATAAGATTTAAATATAAGCTTATAATTTTTAATAAATGAAAACATGTAGAGTAGGTCAAGACTCTTCAAATCGCGATATAATTGATCCATTCCAATCCTGTTTTTGAAATCAAGTTAAAAGTTTTAAATCATCCTTATATCAAGTCAAAAAAATGTTAATTTTATCTAGTAAAAAAATAAGTTGGGTCATGAGTTGACCTGTCCAAATTCTCATGTGTAGGTAAGACTCACTTTTCTATTTAATAAATTAAAATTTTGTGGCCAACCATATAAGATCATACGTGATTAGCACAACTGACAAAAGTCTTAAATTAGATGTGAAAAGTTCAAACTTTGAGTCTTGACTTAAGAAGTATATCTCCTATTTTTTAAAACAATGTCTCTTACGCTACTTAATTGGCAATATTATTAGATTTACACCCTTAGAGTTGAGATTGAAATATGTAGTTGTAAATATAAAAATTTTAAAAAAAGATCCATGTGAAGAACATTATGCACAACTATATTGTGTTCTCCAATCACCCGTGACAACCATCATAGATCAGAGTGATCAGGCTTATTGAGCCCTAGGGCTATTCTCAAAAATGGGGATTGGAACTGTTCCAAGCAGACCACTATTCTCTGTTTATCTATCACCTAGAGAGTGTTGGTAAAGAAATGGAATGGAATTGATAAGATTAGGTAAATTAGGATCAAAGTGGATATGGACAGGATGTTTACATAGAAAGTGATTAAAAATATAGTAGGAAAAATGACATAAATAAGATAATTAAATAATTAATAGAATTGACTTTCTTTTCTCTCTAATTTCTATTCTATTTTCAATGCACCAAACAGTTACAGCCCACTGACGTACCCGTCTCCCTCTCTATATGCGCATTCGGCCCCAACCACCTACGTGTCGAAGAACATGCGGAGCAGTGGCCACGGCTCTCATTTGCTTCCGATAACAACCATCCACTTCTTCTGTTGTTCATACGGCCTCGTTTTTTTTTTAAATTTTACTCCCTTCCCGCCTCAGAATTTCTTCCTCGCAACTCGCTCCCGCGTACAACATCTCAGAACGTGCCACGTTGTGGTACCTAATCATTGGAAGCACGAGCGGCATTTGACAGGTGTCGCTCACTGAAGCGACCACGCCACACCATGACTTTCCCGTCAAATACAGCGGGTTCGCGGGCTGACAAAATTCAGCTCCATAATGCAAATCATGTGCACTGAGACGCATGAATCCAGTGCCGCTAATAGGCCGGTTATTTTACACCTGCGATTCACCCTAGCAATCCAGCTATCAAGAGTAGGAGGAATTTGACGATGTACGGTCGTGATACAATCATGCATTTATTTTTCACTGCGACTATAAACTTACAATGGACGGTGTAAAATCAGATGCTCAGTTTTGATTAAAAAGTTCAAAATGTTTGAAATATTAGTATCTGATGTATATGAAACTGGAGCCTATTAGGCTATCTCAAATCCACGGCCAAAAAAAATCCAGTTACGCTACTGAAAATGAAATAGACGGCCGCGTATCATACGGCTGATGGCTCCTCCTCCTCCGCTTTCAACGGAATGCCGCCCAGGCCGTCCTTCCAGAAACTTCTTTGTAACTCCTGGCCAGGAATAGCCAAGCGGACTAGCGGCCCATATCGCGCCACGTGTCAGGGTCTCTCCACGCAAGCATCCTAGGTGGCACTAGCCTTCTTTTTGAAAATGATACGCCCCGACCCCTCATCTCTCCCTCGAAACCAGACTCCACTGAAGCGAAGCAAAGTAGCGAACGAGCGCGGGCGAGAGCATTAGGGCTGACTAACGCTTTCTCTTGGGGACTGAAAAGGACTCCAGCGTCTGGTTTTTTAGCGTTTTGTGCCTCCTCCGCCTTCTGCCGCCTGCCATGAATGCTGGAGGGGCAGGAGATGGAGACGACAAAATGGAGGAGAAATCGAGCGAGAAATTGGTCCTCATGTGGGGTTATTTGCCCGGCGCCACGCCGCAGCGTTTACCCATCCTCCAGCCGTCTGTCGTCCGGACTCCGTTTCCGGCCAATGGAGACCCCTGGAAGGACGTCTGCGGCGGCGGATGTGGTTTCGCCATGGTTATTTCGGGTATGTTTCTGAGGTCTTCCGTCCACAGTTTCCCTCGACTTTCTTCAATTGGAAGGCTGCTGAAAACGCAACTCGGAGATGTTTTCCGCATTCTCGCTTCTTTCTTTTGTGCTCGAGTTCCTCTATGTTTTTGGCTTTTCTCATGATTGTCTTTTCGAGACTTACGGCGCGTCTGTAAGATCTTTTTTGATGATTTTCTCCCCGTAAATCACTCAGTCAAATTATCTAAGCATTTGCTGGCTGGTTGGAGTGGTTTCTCGTAGGAGAATGGTTTCAAAATCAGCAGCAAGCATTCGTTGCAGAGGGCTCCCATTCAGCACTGGACGGGGTTCACAGATTGCTAGCTTCCTTTTTACATCAAACTATCTACTGAATCCTCGAACTGAGAGAAACCGCCAGCGTTTTACTTGTTGTGCGATAGAGTTGTTTGACAGCTAATCTGCATTTCGAACTCTTTTTTTTTTTTTTTTTTTCAAATTTTTACATCCTCGCGAAGTTTTGCTCTTGGATGAAGTTTGGACGGTATATTCAGGCTTCCAGCAATTTGAGTTGGGGTAATCTTCCTTTCGATGGGTCATGCGAAATTTATTCTTTTCTGTTGAAGAATCGTGGCTTTTTAATTACCTCTTTGATGATTAAATGGTGGATACTTAAGGGAGGAAATGCGGCAAATTGTCGCCTGTGAAGGAGATGCCCCTCGTGCGATTTAAGTTTTCCATTGCACAAGCCGCCAGTAGCAAGGCCCGTTCTACCGATTTAGGTCTTCGTAACCTAAGAATCCTTCCGGCATCTCCCATTTACAATTTGCTTCATTTTGGGAGTGTTTCCCACAAAGGGACAGAGGAGTAAGTCTTTTCTAAACGTTCGCTGAAGGAAGTGGGCTATATGCAAGTTCGTTAAAGAGATTTCAATAGCTGAAGTAAAACTGTTGTTGCACACGATGCAACTCTGCGAGTTTGGTTTTTCATTCTTCTTTCTTTCTTTCTTTTTCCCAAAAAGAATAAGATGCATATGATTCACTCTGACCTCTGTACATGCGTATGCACATAACTTTATATGAACCTTTGAAATAATAGACCCCTAGTCCAAACCGAAGTACAAAGAATTCCCATTTGGCCATTTTTCAATTCCTTTCTAACATGCACATATGACAATCAATTGGATGGTTAGGATCAGTTAATTTTTGGCCTGTGCTCTGTTTAACAGGGTAGACTGCTTGTCTGTTGCTGTGCTTGAAGTCAGTGGAAAATTTTGCTAATCGGCTTTAAATGCCTGAAAACCTCAATTTGTGTTGCTATTTCTGTTCTCAGAATCAGGAAAACTGATAACATGGGGTTCGACTGATGATGCTGGTCAAAGTTATGTGGCTTCTGGAAAGCATGAGGTATCAAGTTTCTCTTTCGGATATTCAGGGGCTGGCACTTGGTGTGTTGGGAAAAACCTCAGGCTGTTAGCGTGAAAACGCAGGATCAAATTTGAGGGCAACTGCTTTGTGGAAAATGCCAAAGGTTAGGACTGACTCCAGCATTCCCTTCTTGGGCCCTGCGAATGCAGGACCTGCACCAGATTGCGGCCCTTCAATATGCTTCTAGTTGTGGGTATCTGTTCTTCTTGTGGACTATTCTTCCATCTTTTTTGTTTTTTGTTTGTGCAGGAAACTCCGGAGCCCTTCCCACTTCCAACTGAAGCTTCCGTAGTGAAGGCTGCAGCAGGGTGGGCTCACTGTGTCACAGTTACAAGTACTATATCTTTTTTCTTATTACTACCATTGTTAATAAGGTGTTAACTGAATAATGTTTTTTTTTCAGATGGATCTTTTTCCATCATCCTTGGCTGGCCCTGTTATCTTGTACTTTAAGCCATAAAAAATACTATTGCTCGCAGGAGTCAAGTGGATTTGGAGGAACTAGGACAATAACTCAAGTGAATCATAATTTAGGATAAGCTAAGATGTATCCAACCATTTACTACTCCAGTCGGAATGACACACACCATATGGAATAGGCTTAGAGCATATTACCAAACCGCTTAACCCATTTCTGATTTGTTACTTCATCTAGTGTAATATTTCGCTCAAAAGCTGTGGATGGCATGCGCACAGTGTGTGGGACCTTAAGGGACGAAGGATATGCTTTTTGCTGCCTAGTGATTGGCCGAGCTACTGAATGGAATGATGATCAATCTTTCAGGGGCATGCTTGTGACCTCTATTGGTTGCAACAGAAGCAATCAGCATATTCATACATGGAAAGTATCACTGGTGAAATGAGAACATAGCTGGCTGGTAATTTTTGAAAAAAGAAAAGAGAAGTTCCTAGAGAACAATTAAGCTCAACATGTCCAAGAACTTATTTATCAAAACCTCTCTAAAAAGCATCAAACAGTACAGAATTTATTTGTGGGAACCAGGATCTTTCCGGAAGTTACAAATGAAGCAGAATATATTTGTCAGAAGATTCGATCTACAAATAGGATATTGCAGATTACAGAAGTCATTATTCCCGTGAAATAAATTTTATTATTTAAAACTAAATGTCTCATTCCTAAACAGGTACAAAGGGCTCTTTCTTTCTGAATGTTATACTGTTATTTGTATTATCATGGGATTGATTTACTTGCATTATTTCAACACTCAGACAGTGGAGACGTTTACACTTGGGGTTGGAAAGAGTGTGTACCTTCTGGGAAGGTCATCAATGATCAGCTGGCAATTGGAAATGTGGAAAAGGAGTCCCTGGAGAGACAGAGTGCATTGTTAAGTGAGCCAGGTTATTCCAATTAATGCATTTTTGTTGGGACAACATTCAGAATCCCTTTTCTGTTTTTAAAATTTTTTTCCTAGAATAATTAATTTAGACAGGAGTTGATGCTTCAGTAAGCCCCAAGACACAACTTTCAACGTCAACAAGTGGAGCACCCTCAAACTTGGATAATAAAGGTGGTGAGGAAAGTGCAAAGCGTAGAAGGCTATCATCATCCAAGCAAGTTCCTGAAACCTCAACATCTAGTGATGAAACTCTTTCAGCACTGCCTTGTCTTGTAGCTTTGAGTCCTGGAGTGAGAATTGCAACAGTGGCTGCAGGAGGGCGACATACATTGGCATTGTCAGGTAAATTCACATTTATCTGGCTAGATATGAGATTGCAGACATCTGGTAGAATTTATTTGCACGTACTGATTACAAAGGTTCCAAGTTGTCAGCAATCTGCTACTGCAAGGCCACCTTTGGTATAGTTGATTTTTTTTTTTAAAAAAAATGAGTTTGACTTGTCAGTACTCGACAGTATTTTCAGAGCCATCTTTCATGGCAATTGGTTAACCTGGTGGTCCATGGTCCATGATATGGAGACAGAATGAAACCATTATCTTTCCTGTCAGAACTCAGAAATCAGATGCACCTCATTGATGAAGGGGTGAAAAGATCCTGGACTGTATCAAGAGTTTATTTGTGGGAACCACCTAGGAGTGGAGGTTTGTGGAATCTACTATCAAACAAGATCAGTAAACAGAACACCCTGTGGATTTACTATCTGTCGATTGGACAAAAACCAGGCAGCATACCCTAAATTGATTCTTTCATGAAACATTTGAGGATGCTGGTGCATTTTATTCTTTTAAGAAATTCAGGGATCAGATATGGAACCCACATTTCAGACTTGGTAGTTATTAATCTTCTGGGCTTATCATGCAAGTTGTGATTTTAGATAGATAATTAATAAACAGTACAATCCATGAACAGCTTGGATTGCAGAAAGGTGGATTTCGCATGTACAGCTATTATTCCAAACTGTCAGCCTTGGTGGACACCCAATGGAAAATTGTCATTGCTGCTTTTCTGGATAGAGCAACCACATTGATTCATTCTATTTTTCCCAAAGTTTCAGATGTTGGTCAAGTGTGGGGTTGGGGCTATGGGGGTGAAGGACAGCTAGGTTTGGGTTCTAGAATCCGCATGGTGTCATCTCCTCATCCAGTGCCGTGCACAGAGATTTCTGCTTATGGTAAAGACAGATCTTTTGCAACTCCTGGAATGGGCATGAGTCTAGAAGGGCCACCATATAGAACTCCTGGAAATTATATCAAGGCGATTGCATGTGGAGGTCGACACAGTGCAGTCATTACAGATGCTGGAGCTGTGCTTACTTTTGGCTGGGGCCTTTATGGGCAGGTGATTCTCTCCTAAAATAATCCATTACATGTTCTTGAACCTCTGTGCTTGACTAGTGAATTTTCTCTGGGAATTATTTTTTCTTCTACTTGAGGAACATTGACTCAATTTTAAGGACAAATTCTGCTTATTGATAATCCTAGTTTGATCTATCCATCCCCTCTTAACTGCAGATATCATGTCTGAAATATCAAATTCGTGTATAAAGTCTTTTAAACAAATGTTATCGCTCACTCCATCCATACTGTTACTGTCGATGCATGACTTGTTCATCAAGTTCCATAGTCTTTTTCCCCCATGAAGATGAATAATGCAAGGACTAAACCTTCTCTTGATGAAGACAGCCAAAAGGTGTGGTTATTAGTCAGTTTGCTATTCCTGCCTTTCCAACTACAAGGTCCATTCTGAAGAACATCTTTGTTAAATGTTAAAAAATTAAGACGTTGTTTCAACCTGTTAACATTTTGCAACTTGGCAGGGGACTCAAAACTATAACACATGGTTACTATTTTCCCTCAAATGTTTCAAAAACCCTGTCATCTTTCTTCTCCAAATTTATCCTTATTATTAACCTTCTTCAGGATCAACATGTAGGAATGTAGAAAAAGGTGGAGAAAAGCACAATAAAATGTTCAAGATGAAGCCCACTATAACAGGCGACAATGCTTTTCTGCTTTCAGTTGTAACTTTTCTGTTACCTTCTCTTTGTGAGTAGGATAGATATAACGTTCTTATGTTGTTGTCTTGGTATAGTGTGGGCAAGGGGGTACAGATGATGAGCTGAGCCCTGCTTGTGTATCATCCCTTTGGGGTATTCCTATGAAAGGAGTTGCTGCTGGACTGTGGCATACCCTTTGTGTTTCTGTGGATGGGGATGTGTATGCATTTGGCGGGAACCAGTTTGGGCAGTTGGGAACTGGTGCAGATCAAGCTGAGGTATGCACCAAGATATGAATCTCTGCACTAGTATTCTCTTTCTCATTTGTTGATTCTCTCCATTAGTTCATCCGGTGCCAATTTTAAAGTTAAGTATGATTTCCTTTTATCCTAAATAATGATCCAGTTGAACATTAGGATACAACACCTCCAATGGGTTCTACACAACACATCTTGGACCACAGAAATGCCTAGTCTTTGCAGTTACACACTTACACAGCAGGCACTGCTGATGGCTGGCATAAAAGAACTGTTGGTGGTCTATGTTGTCTTTTCTGGTTGGAGATATGCCACATGTTACTGAATGTTCTTTAAAAAATTTTAGAATGTTCATACCTACCTTCATGGATTTGTATGCTGGTACAGATGTATGCAATTTGATAATTTGGCATGAGAGCCAGTTTATAATCCTTATTTTCCAAAACTGAAAGTTGTTGAATGCAAATAAAAAGTCAGGGTGGGATAATTGCCCTTGAAATTTTAAAAAAGAAAAAAAAAATCAAAATTTTCTTCTTTCAATTTAAATTATTACAACTAATCTGTCATCCTTTGAATCTTATTGCCAGACTCTTCCTAGGCTTTTGGATGCCCCAAGTTTAGAAAACAAGCATGTAAACCAAATTTCTTGCGGTGCTCGTCACAGTGCTGTAATCACAGGTATGAACCTGAAGAATTCGAAAAGTGATGTTATAGCACCTCTTGAGGGAATTATGTGATAGACCCCCAATTTGAATTGGCCTTAAACCAAAATAGCTTCTTTTGGACCAATAAAAAAAATTCTTTTAGGTAATGATTGGAAATCAAGCTCCAAAGGTGTTTCTTCTATCAATTTAATTAGTGAAATCATGGGTACAATAATTCGCAAAACTTCTTAACATTTTTTCCATTTTTATTTCCTCTGTTTCTTGAAGATGATGAGAAAGTGTTCTGTTGGGGGTGGAACAAATATGGGCAGGTATGTGTTCTCTCTCTCGTATTCGGCTTTCTTCTCTGCCACTTTTCTACCCATAATTCTTCTGTTTAAACTTTCGGATATCAGCAGAAGCTAAAATGTCCTTTGATTTACATCTTACAGCTTGGCTTGGGCGATGTCATTGATCGCAGCATCCCATCTGAAGTTCCCATTCACGGTTGTCAAGCAAAAAATGTTGCATGTGGGTGGTGGCACACTCTAGCTCTCGCTGAATCACTGACTTAACTTAATTTTGCATCCGGTTGGCAGCAGCTTAGGCCACAGTTTTGTCAGCATAGCTAGTTTCTTTCCTTTTTTTTTTTTTTTTTTTTTGGCAGGTACGTATCTATAGGTGTATGTACATAGTATCTGATGTATACAAATAGGCATAACAGCACGTATTCATTCTTTGTGGTCAGAATACGCCCACAAACTAATTACTGTTGCAAATTCAATAAAAAGTAGTATGAATTTTTATTTTTTCTTAGAGTAATATACGTTCATGTGCTTTCCTATAACTAAACCATTTGCATGTTTGAGATCTCAAGCAATTTGATTTATCTTCTCTCTTCTTTATCACCTTCTTTTTATTCTCACGTTCGAGCGTTGTGACTTTGACTCTTAACAAAAAAAATGAAGGCTGCAGTGCTGGAGAGCTGATAGGCTTGAAAATCCCCAGCCCTATAAATCCATCAGCCTTCCATCGTGTATTCCAACTTCCAATTTCTGATGTGCTCTTTGCAACATTCAGCCATTAAATGCTCCCCTGTCACTAGTAATTGTGAATCTTCAAACAAAGGTAGGGGGTGACAGAGAGCGATTTCCAAGAATGAATGATTTTTGGGCTATGTAGATGGTCGACGTGAGGGGGTGGGTATAATGTGCACATGCGGTGCAAAGTTTACCCGTTGGAAAAGCATTAGTGCATGTAGAAAAACCCGAGTCCAAGATGGAGATATACGTATTCTCCATCTAGTTTATTAACTTTACGCCTGCATCCAAATATGGTAAACCTAGAAAAATAAATTCAAAGTGGACAGTTGACAGTTTCAATTGTTTTATTTTATTTTATTTTTTATACAAACAAGAGCCGAACTGAAAAACGAAAATCCAGATGGACGGTGGACGGTCTATGGATGACAAAACATCCGAACGTGGGATGAGATATTGGGGGCAAAAAATTAAAGGTTTGAATTTCAATTATTATTTCCTCTGGGACTGCACGTCCTCATAAAAATTATCATCATTTGATTATTGTCCATACACAAGGCAATCCCTCTTTCTGCCCCGGAAGGAGAGTTCCCAGTCACCATCTATCGGTAACTACTAGTGAAAATTTTATTTCCCTACCAGAATCTCTGTAATACATATTCTACACTAGGAGAGGGGACTGAAACTCATCAGAGCAGATGCTCTGGATTGAAAAAGCATCAATACCGCTTGGTCACACGATTGTAACTTCTACAGATTCGCCTGCATCACAGTGAGAAATAGCTAAATCACTTACATGCATCATATACGCACATTTCACTAAGTTCTTTTCTTTCTACCTCTGTTTTCAAGTATAGAAAAATTGATTACCTCGGAATAAAGAAAGGTCCCGAGGACAGCAATGGCCACTCCAAGGTCGTTGATGGGTTGGACAGGTGTGCGGAAGATGATGATGGAAGAGACAATGACTGATATCCGCTTCATGGTATTTCCAATGCTAAACGTCAAGGGGCTAATTTCATCTAAGGACATGTATAATACTTGATTGTAGAGATGATAAAACACACTCTGAGTTGCTACCCACCTGCAGCCATGTGGTCATGTCAGGCCACAAAATGTATTGCAATCAGCCACAGCAAACCAGTGTAAATGATATTCAAAAACTGTTTTGGAATTGGCTTCCTCAAACGCTCACAATCAATCAACAAAACTCTAAAAAAAATAATAAAAACAAAAATAGAAAGAGGGGATATTAAAAAGATGAGGAATTCGTGTAAGGAATACCAGACGAAGTTTGGTCCAATCTGAGTTAGAGCGTTATCCCAGCCTGCTGCCCACAGCCACGGCAAAAGGCATGAGGCTGACAAGGGACAACATTGAGAGACAAGCGTAGTAGTTTGTCCCACTGACTGACTTTCCTTTCACTCCTTTCTTTGAAAATATGTTCCGAAATACTAATGCCGGATTTGATATCATTGCTCCCATAAACCCTAGGAATGCAATATCCATTAGTTTTCAAAGACACTGTCAAAAGAAGATGATAAAGAGCGCACAAAGAACGGTAACAGTACGAAGAACTTCTTGAAGACTTTAGATCTTTCCAAAAATGTCTAACTTATTTTCTTTTTCACTTCTCCTTCTTCTCATCTTGCGGTTTATTGCCGATCCGGCCCATGGGCAGTTGGGCATTAGCTCAGAATACTCGATTTTTGCGTGACCCACTAGAGATTAAAAAAAAAAGATTTCCAGACTTTATTCTCTCCCCCTTACAAAAAATCTGGGTAGTTTAACTGTTTCAGTGACCATTCTGTCAATGGGGCTTTGTTGTCATGGTTGGTTTTTTCCCACCAAATTTATTTATTTATTTATTTTGATGAGACCCACCAAATTATTTTTTAATAGAAAAATAATCCATTCATTTTATTTTTAACTGTTTGTCTAATTAAGATATAAAAAAATCTTCCATCGAAAAAGAAAATATAAAAAATCATTATAATGTGACCTACCCATGTATATAGTTAAAATGATTTTTCATATCCTAGTTACACATACAGTTCATAAATAATTTGTTTAATTAGGATATTAAAGTTTATCATGATGTGACCCACTTATTTATCAAATCATAATGATTTTTCATATCTTAGTTAAACAAACAGTTAACAAATAAAATGGATGGGTTAGATTTAAAAAATAAGGGGTTGAAAGGCAACCAGTTTATAAAATAAATCATCAGGGAAAATATAATAGTCAATTTCTGAAAAGCATTTTCTCACCAGTCATATTGACATTAAGCTCTGTGAGTGCAGCGAGTCCCCATCCTCCAATGATTGGTATAAGAGAGAGATACACGGGCACCGGGAATGTCTCGCCCAACAGAAATCTCGACACCAAGACGCTAAACGCCGGTTCGGCGCTCTTAATGATGTGGGTGAATGACACCGCCACCTTCGCCATACTCACGGTTGCGGCAACATGCCCGATTCAATGCGCCACTGCCACCTGCCAACGCGTGCCTAACTTAAAAAACAACTCCAAAACGTACATAATAATAACAATAGTAATAATAATAAGGAAAAATACCTCTACGTCTACCCATAATTCTTCGTATATTTACTAACTTAAAAAATAACTCCAAAACATATATAATAACAACAACAACAATAATAATAATAAGAAAAAATACCCCTCCGTCTGCCCATAATCCTCCATATATTTACGACTTTTCATAATTTTTGCATATAGTCATAACAATTCACCTCAATTATCATATTCATCTTTTAATAATGTTACAAGTAGTCATTATTTATCACTGAAAAACAGTTTTGCCCTTTCGAATTTAAAAAAAAAAAAAAAAACTCAACCTTATTATACTCTTCTTGGTAATCCATATTGATTCAAGTTAGTCAATATTAGCGTGGAAATTTTGGATGGACTAAATAGCTTTTATAGTAGGTCAATAAAGATTATGTCGATGGCAATGGATATAATATAAATATAGGGAAAAACCCATGTTCACAAAAGGTATTTGTACAACGTTAGGTGAGTATCAGGAACTATATAGAATATTGTAAGTATAAAAGAAATTCTCTTAATAATAATAATAATAATAAATTTTTTTCGTTCTCACTGGTGCAAGGGCCTTCCAGAAATCAAGATCGGTCTTGGTTGTGTCAGCGATCCCGATGGCCCAAGATATCAGCATCATCAACTACCCCGTCGCGAGCGACAGTGTCGAAGTGAGCCATGGGAACGGGAACACATTAAGCACCTTTTTGTCGTAGATGTGGAAAACCGCGTTCAGCGCCCACCATATGGCGAAGTAGATGCCGATTTTCACCTTGTGTGCTGTTGTATCCGCCGGTCTGGCAGGGATGTGGAGGTCGTCCGATCCGTCACCTGCGTGCCATGCCTCGCATTCGAGTCTCGCCTTTTGAGATCGCGGTCACGGGACGGAACCAAATCCAACGGACGACAGATAGAGGGGCTTCTTCTGCATGCGCAGGGAGAGGGAGAACTTAGAGCTCCTCGTAGTCATGGCGGAGATGCAAGGGAGACACAGCAGCTTTGGAGACTCTGCTCCGCGGCGCAAGAAGAGACCCGGAGATCCTACAGCCGCAGCACATTGCTTTAGCGACGACATCATTGTCGCCGGATGGGGAAAAAGCAAAAACTCTTAGCAGTTTTCTTCTAAAGGTTCGATAATCGAAACGAAGAGATTGATTGCAAATTAATGCCACAAGATTTCCAACAAATTAATCAAACAGACCGCAGAATTCATCGGTTTTGCAGATCGAGGGAAACAGATACGACCGTGGACATGTTCGAATTGGAAAGGAACCGGTTGCATGCGCGTGGTTCATTCGATTTACCTACCTTTACCTACCTGCACGAAATTCAAATGCAAAATTTCTATTAGACGTACGTATATATTGTTAGAATCAAATCAGTAAGCATGCATACGTAAACGAATGCCGAATGTGATATTGAAGTTTAAGATTCGAACATTTGGAAATATTTAAAATCCCATCTCATCTCATGATTTGAATACTCGTTGCTGTGAAATATCGTTCATCCATTCTTCTTCTCCTTCAAAAGAAAATTAATTATATATCTAAAATAAAATGATAATAGATAAGAATATGAGCCATATGGGTGTAATTCATGCGCAGATCTACATAGTGACGAGGATTAGAAATGGCGCCATCAAATTATGAAAAAAATATTAACTAATATTTAAAATTTTTAAGAATTATAAAGCACAACTAATTTTAAATTTCCCTCAGATATGAAGTAATTGAGTTATTTAAAAGAGACAACTGAATTTGTCGATTTGAATCAATTGGAGTTTTTATGTCAAATACCAACTGAGGTTGAAATTTATCATGAAGAGGGGGACAGTCGCTTGAATGGAACTTGTTTTATGATCACTTTTAATTCTTTGAAGTTGATTGAACAGAGAACTGAGATTTGTGGACTGGTTATTTATGATAGCTTCTTTAAATTTCAATCTTTAAGATTAAAACATTGTATTACGAAGAGCTAAGCTCAGTAGCAAACGAGAAGGTAACATACGCTTTGATCAGCCAATGGCTTTGTGCATGCATGGTTCTGAAATTAACTGTAACGGTCATTTGTATTTACACTTCTTCTCTTTTTTTACTTTTGCAAGTTCTTCGTTATAGATGCTCAAAATGCAAATGACTTCAACTACTAAAACTCTTTTTGTAAAAAGGCGTTCGTTAAAAGCAGAGTTCGTCTGCTGTGAAACCTGCTTGCCCCAATTTAACCCAGTTATATAAAAGCTGTTTTGTGTAACTTTCTTAAATTTTAGGATTTTAATATTTGATCGAAAATCTAATCCATTCTTTATATTTAACATTATTCGTTTAACTAGGAAATTAAGTTTCATCCACAAAGATAAGTGCATAGGCTATATTTGCTTAAAAATAAGCACATTTATGTGCAAATTAAGAAAAATGCTTAGAATCATTCACATATATATTAAAATATGATGATACTTTATAGAATCATTTATTCATATAATAATGATATTTTGTTATTGAAAATACTACTAAAAAATTAATATTTATTATTAAATCATTTTGTTACGTTTATTTTCTATGTTTGTAAATGAGGCAGGTATATAGTGACATTTTAAATAAACGAAAGGGTTTCTATAATAATATAAATGATTTTAAACACAATTGATAGTGTGTATTTTTCATCAATCATCTAGATATTAAAAACGAAAGGAGTTACATTGAAAGGGAGTTTCATAGCAAGTTGAGTTCCTTCGTTTTATTTTTTTCTTTTTAAAAATATTCAGCTCATGTACCATATTCTTCTTCATAAATATTTGTATCATATGGAAAATTATTTTAATTACATATGTCTGTAATCTACAACATGTACAAATGCATAAAATCTTTCAAAATTATTTTTTAACGGAGAAATGTTACAGTGCAACCGGCTGCAAAGGGGCTCCACGTTAATTATAAAATTAAAATCTCACCGGTTATACGAATTAATGTCATTTGTTTTAAAATAGTTCAGAAAATCAGTCCCATCAGATTTTCGGATGGGCTTATTATAAAAGCATATTCATTTATAAATTACGAAAAATGTTTAAATCCATTCATTGATGTATTATAAGAATATGATAATGTTTTATATAATCGTTTATTTGATACTTAAATCAGAATATTTATTATGTAGAATCTGTACTTTTTCAAAT
Organism: Annona squamosa; assembly: GCA_035584095.1. NCBI lineage: Eukaryota > Viridiplantae > Streptophyta > Magnoliopsida > Magnoliales > Annonaceae > Annona > Annona squamosa. Next base: position 21,180,886 of record JAXCLR010000105.1, on the reverse strand, counting down.
AGGGTCCACATTAGGTGTGGGAATCAGGACAAGTCAATTCGTAACCCATTCTTTACTTAATTCATTTTTTACCAGTTAAAATCAGCATTTTTTTACTCAATGTAGGAATGAATTAAAAATTTTAACCTAAACTTGAAAATAGGATCTGAATGACTAATGCGAAGAGTGTCTTAATATATATGGAAAAAAGATAAAAGTCAAACTAACATTGTCTTAATTCAGTATAAAAATAGGGTTATATATAATTTTTAAAAAGTAAGATCAAGTTAGATAAAACCTAACCTAGTACAATTCGTTCTAACTCTCACTCTTAGTCCACACTCTATACAAACATTTGATTTGAATAAAATTTGAGCATCTATAGAAATAAATAATTTTAAATACAATAGGTGTTAGATTATAAATTTATCATCAATATAAGGCCATTTGCAGCCAATTGCACCTTATCATTTTCCTTTTTAATGTTATGGATTAAAAAAAAATATTTGATAATTTTTTTTTGCTTTTATATTTACGTTCGAAAAATAGTTGTAAACACACTACATAATTTGATTTTTTTTTTTTTTCTGAAAAAAAAAAGTGAAGAACCTAATAGGTGCAACTTGCACCGGGTTTCAGTGCGGAAAGGCTCTTACAACCGAGCCTCACCTGATGACCTGAACGGAAATTTTTTGGCGAGGTAAATTTCCTATTTTATTCTTCCCCTCACGTGCATGTAAACACGGAATAGGAGTCTTTGCCCTCGTTAAGATGAGATCAACCTTGATTCAAGTATAATTTTTCAGGGTTCAATAATATTAATGTCAGCCATAAAACCTAATTAAAGTTTTAAAGCTGAAACTTGTTGTGCTTATATATGGCTTTGATGGGATGATGATATGAGGTGAAAAAAGTAAAGTTGTGTATTAGGAATGAACAAAATGATATGAAAATTTTAAAAATTATATGAAAAAAGAAAAGTAAATTTTTTTGGGTAAACATGCAAATTTCATAACATGCTTGTTTTTTTTACGAACATAAGATGCTTGTTATTTAATTGATAATTTAGATATTTCAACTCCATTGTAAGAGGATTGCGCTCTCAACTCTCAAGTCTCAACTAAAAGCATCCAATTTACAGACTGGTCTGGTCTCACGGTCCACTTTTTATGTCTTTGGACGAGCCCAGACCAACCGAATCGGGGCTGGGCTCAACTCAATCTTGTGGGGACACTTTTTCTTTCTCTAGCCCAACCGAATCCGATGCGGGTCGGGTCAAGAGTCTAGACCCGCATACAAAAACCAAAAATTGCTCCGTTCCGTTTGATTCGAAGTAGATCGCGGTTGGCAATTTCATGCTTCTCGGTCGCTTGATTCGATAATTTGGAATAATTTGCCGAAGGTAGCTTTCTAATTCGGCCAAAAAGGATGACTTAAAATTGTAAACTCGTTCCATATAAATAAACTTGAAGTATCGAAGCAATAAACAAAAGACTGAAGCGCTTTTATGAAAGTTTTGCTTCATTATGAATAAAATTCTCATAAATATAAATATTAAAATTTTGGAATATTTAATTAAATAAAAAACTTCAAGTATCAATTTGAAAAATCTGTTCATAAAAGTTTTTTTTATCAGTAATCGGTTTATAAAATTTAATACGTTTAACTTAAAAATAAAATATCATATTTTCATTTAAATTTATGAAAACGAAATTAAATTTCCCAATAAAGGGTGACAATGCTCAAGTTTTAAATGGTACCAATACTGTTGACGTATTTCCAAAATATATGAAATCGATGAATTTTGTTTTGCCAAAACGATTTCGTAAAGGTGAATTTGTGGAAATCATTGATTTGGGACATATAAAAACTAAAAATAAAATTTCATCATTTTATTTGGACTTATTAATTTTACTAAGAATTCAAATTTTATCTAAAGTAAACATTTTTTATGATTTCATTTTGGAAGCTATGTATTTATAATTCAATTAACCGATGGTGTATTTAGGAAGTAATAAATTTTTTATAAAAAGTTTTTATGTAAAAGTTTTTGAAACAGTAGAAAATGATGTGATATGATATGAGTAATGATGATAAGTAAATAAAATAAAGTTAAAATAAATATGTTAAATATATTGATAATTGTATAAAAATAATTGAAAAATATGGTAATTATACAGGAAAAAAGTGAAAAAATTAAAAATAAAAAGTTATGGAAAGTAAAAAAAAATTTAGTTTGAAATTTTTTTTAGGAAAAAACACCCCTGAAAATTTTTTTTTTTTCTAATTTTGATGCAACGATATTTCACTAGACCTTACTTGCTAGAGAACACACTTTTGAAATGGAAGATAAAGTTCCCTATCATGACTTTTTTTTTTTTTTTTTCTGAAGGTAATTCCCCCAACATGACTTGAAATCTAGATCCGCTTTCACGAAGGTCAGAATGTATACCAACGTGCACTCGTACAACTGCACGGATCACTTCTAATTTTTGTCTGCCAGCCCATCCCGGTCACCCCCAGGAATCCGAAATGGGTTCCCGCCCGCAGTTTTTCTGCTGTTTCTGACCACTGCATGGTCACGGTGGTAAACACACGTCTTAAAAATATTTCGAATCGAGTGATTTCGACTATAGATCTTAGGACCATTTTAAATTAATGGTTGGATGGTGCTCTCGAGTCTCAACCCTTCATTTGATACAAGGGTTTCTATCGAGTTGGGTCAGGAAACATACATGCGATGAATGTGGGGGATTATTTGGTGGTGGAGATAAGAAACATTCACAAGAGGATGAGAATAAAGAAGCGTGCATGAAATTGGAATTGGAAGAACTATATATGGAGAGTATAGGCATTGACTTTAGGAAGTGCATAAGGCAGGCTTCAAATATTCTCCGTTTCCTTAATTCAGCTCTTGACTGGTTCTTTTATCAGTTTTTGCATGTGTGTGTCATAAGTCATGCTACTCATGATGAGTCATGACACTTTGTCCGATTTCGAAATGCGCTTTAGTTTATTTGAATAATAATATTATAGGAAGAGTAAATATAAAATTGTCTTTGAAACATGAAGCGAGGTTTGTAAATTGACGAATGATCTTTTCCGATAGGTGATTTCCGACCGGTCAAAAAATATATTTTTTAAAATTTTTTTAAAAATAATTTTATAAACATGTTAATCTAGTTATATTTAATCTATAATCAAGTTTTAACATTTTTGAATATGTATATATATTTATTTTGGATTTTTAAATACAGGGGTATTTAAAGACTGTATTTAAGTCTTTAAATATCCCTGTATTTAAAAATCCGAAATAAATATATATATATCTAAAAATGATAAAACTTGGTTTATAAATTAAATATAATTAGATCAATATGTTTATAAAAATCTTTTCAAAAAAAAGCAAAAAAATATATTTTTTGACCGGTCGGAAATCTGGTTCCTACCGGTCGTAAAAGATCGGTACTCTTGTAAATTAGAGGAGGATGTTAGCTAAAATAACTCAAGATGCAATAAATGAATCTTTTGATAAAAGGTTAAGAAATAATTAATGAACAGAAATAGAGATAATAACTCTTAAAAATATTGATGATAATAAAAAAAATAGAGAGAGAAAGATGTGTCTAATGTAACCCTTATTCAACGTCGTCCGAAGAAGAGTAAAAAAAAAAAAAAAAGTAGGAAATGAAAATGAGAAACATTTTTAAAATGGAGAGATGATAATAGGAGTAATTAGTACCGAAGATAATAAAGATAATTATATGAAAAAATATGAAATAATTATTATAATGTAAAATAATAATATAAAAAGTAAAACAGTTAATTAGTTAACATGTCGAAACATATCAAAAGATGTGTTGGAAGATCTGAAAATTTTTCTTTTTCATTTTACCACACCGATCTTTAATTTTATAATCCACTCTCTATCCCATCAATCATCAGTTTGTCCCCATTAATCTAAAAAGCTTCCTTCAACTTGATTGGTCTTGCCAGTTATAAGCATTTGGATGAAATGACTCATCGTTCTAGTTGACTTGGTGGCAGATTGACCATGCCCGGTGAATTCAATAAGCATTTGCAATGTTTTTTTTTTTATCATTTCACGTCATGAGGTTTGTTTGGGCGGTTGTTTGGCTATATTATTTTCTGTGTTCTAACTTCTCTTGTATTTTGCAATTTATCACCCCACTTTCTCCAATTTCAAAATGGGTTTTAGCGCATTTGAATAATGATATTATTATGTAGAGACTAAATATAAAATTGTCTTTGAAGCAACCAGTGAGATTGGTAAATTAAAACTTAAAAGGTTAATGTTAAACTAAAAATAAAGATTCAATAAATGAGTCTTTGGACAAAATGGTATGAAATAATTAATGACTGCAAATATAGATAATTTTTTTTTAAAATATATTTATAATAATAATAAATAGAGAGAACAAGAAATGTCTAAGGTACTCCTCATTCAACCTTGCCTTGGACTTAGGATCATTGTGGAAAGAGGCAAACAAAAATTTTAAAAAGTGAAAATGAGATAGTATAACAAAAGTGATGATTTGAAATAAAGATAATAAACATAAAAGAGATAAAAATATCTATATGAAAATTCTAAAAATAATTAAAATATGAAGATAATAATAGAAAATAAAAAATTGGATACTTAAAATGTAAAATCATATAAAAAAGGTACATAAAAAGGAGTAAGGATTTTTTTTTCCTTACAATTGGACCCTTAGTGTTAAATGATCCAGTCTCTGTCCCTTTAATCAGTTTGTCCGCATTAACTGATTGGTCCTCCCAATTATAAGCATTTGGATGAAATGGGTCATCGTTCTAGTTGACTCGGTAGTGGATTGACTAGCCGGTTATATATTTTCGTTTAACTACCCAGTTAGCATTTCATTTAAATAATTAATGTGTAGCCAAGGCTTGTTTAATTAATTATAAAAGGGCTATCAGTTAATGGGCATCATTCGTTTTAGACTTTTATAAGATAAGTTTCAAAATAATAACAATATAATTGTATAAGAGTCCAATTATAATGGTCGGTTGAGATCTTCCCAACATATATGCTATAGTGGATATAAATGGAAAAAATTAATTCATTTACCTATTTCCATTGAAAAAAAAATTAAGAGAAATATATGTGTGTGCGCGCGCGTGTTGCTTGTCAATCTCCATGGGAAGAGGGTTCGGTTGTTAATATATAAAACTTCCGTGGCTGCCCATCTACGATACCCAAAAATTAATTAATTACTGCTCCTGGTTATTGCATGGCAAGACAGAGAAAGATCTCTTAACAAGTTGGCGTCAAGCTCATCTCCATGTATTTGAAGTTTCACTTTCTTTGTCTAAATCTTTATACAAGTTGTAAATCTTTATACAAGTGCAACTTGGGTCGGATTATAATGAGTTCAAGTGAGCTCAGACCCTAAGCTTACCGAGTTTATATGAACTCAAACTCAATTTCTAATATTAAAATCTGGATTCGGGCCGAGGTGGCATTATTTTCAATCTTCACTTGAAATTTAGGTTACTTCCAAACCAATAGAAGTTGAAATTACCAATAGATATAACAATTTTTTTTTAACATTATTGCATTCGTACATTAATAATTTACACATTAATATATTTATATGACTTATGATATTTTTGATTTGGACCAAAGTTAGTATTTTAATTAAAAATAATTTTAAATACAATGTACATAATGATTTTACGCATAATAGTAAAGGTAAGAAAATAAATGAGATTGCATTAAATCTCTATTTAAAGTTTAATAAAACTGAGAATTATATATTTTTTAATTAATTAGTATATATATAATAATTTTAAAAAGTTGGTATATTTATAAGAGTCATGATATTATAGAATATATTGTATATTAATTTATCGTACAATATTCAATTTTTCATTTTATTTTTACTTGTTTATTTTTCTTAATAAACATGTTTTCTTAAGTTTATTTAATTCATATACTAATTTTTTCATTTATAATACTTTACATATTTATTTTTAATTTTTAAAAATCACTTGTTTTTAGGGGTAAAAATGACTTATATGCCCCTATTTTTAAAAATAAAAATAAATATGTAAAAGTATTATAAAATGACAAAACTTAGTATATAAATTAAATACACTTAAGAAAACATGTTTATAAAGAAAAATCAAAAAAATAAAGTGAAAAAATTGAATATTGTACAATAAGTTAATATACAAATATTAGTATCATAACTCCATTTATAATAACTAATAAATAAAATTAATGGAGATTTAATGTATTCAACTTTTATGGACAAATGTATATAACCCTTAAGTTTTAGAATAAATATTTTATAATTTAATTAGGTTATGATTATATGGAATAATTTTTATCATGAGTATAGTTGAAATAATTAATGCATAAATAAATATAATTATTTTAATAAATTAAGGAGAATATCGGGTTCGGACTAGGTCGGGTTTTGATACTGGATTGACATAAATCCTGCATTGGTTTCAGATTTGCTAAGTCAAGTAGAAACTGAGTCTAATTTGAGAAATTTTGCAAAAATAAAATCCAAACTTAGTTTGAAAATTGAGTCAAACAGGTTCAGACCGACCCGATACAAAGTTGCACCTAGAAAAGAACGGGTATAAGTTAGCACGTGTGTTCTTGCGGTGCACCCAAATCAGCATGAGGTACATAATATAGATGCACCGTAGATGAGCTTTCCTCCTCAAGTCACACGGTTTCCTTAAAATACTTAAGTTTCGTGCAAATCACGTGACAACTACGTGTAAACTGCCATATGACCATAATGAAATTGCCCACATCAGTTTGTTTTTAATTTATTAGAAAAAAAAAATTATGGCTACCAAACCCCCATGTCATATTGCACGCAACGCTCATTTGCAAGGTCAAAATCCGTGGTTTTGGTGGTAGGGAAATAATAGTTAAATCACAGTTGCGCATCAGCTGCGTTTGTCCATTTTAACTTTTTTTTTATTTGTTGTTTTTTATAAGCATGTTAAATTACGTGTGTTTAATCTATAAATTAAGTTTTACCATTTCTGGATATATTAATATATTTTTAAAATTTTAAACATATGGGCATTGTGGTAATTTTGTACATTTTAAAATTACCATAATGCCCATGTGTTTAAAAATAAAAAATATATTATAAATATATCCAAAAATGCGAAAACTTAGTTTATAGGTTAAATCTGCCTAACTTAACATTTTTATAAAAATAAAATAAAATAAATGTTTATGTTTTTAGTTTATGCTTTTAGGTGTGTTCAATATTAAAGAGGGGGAATGCTTCAATAGTGAGCATCCTGTAGTTGATTAAATTAACATCCTCATTTTTATTTAGCATACGGTAGTAAAAAATATATCAATCAAAATATTCCATTGGTCATAGCATGCCGAATCAAAAATATACAATCGTAGCCATTCCACAGCTCGCCTAGTGGTAATCCAGATGACTGGCATGCCAGCATACCGGGTTTTGATTCTTCCCCATGCTGAGGAGTTTTACATTTAGGGTGTGTTTGGTTGGAGATAAAACTTTTGATGAAAAGTTTTTGGAGTAGAAATTGTCAAATCAACAGAAAGTGATA
>JAXCLR010000105.1:21143669-21173202 GCA_035584095.1 Annona squamosa | reverse complement strand
AAAAATAATTAAAAAATAGAGTAATTATGGAGAGTGAAAAGTTTTAGATTGAAAAGTTTTAGTTGACATTTTTTTATTTGAAACAAACACACCCTTAGTCACCTTAAAATGGGAGTTTTACAGTTTTTACTCTGAGAATGAGAGTTTTTAAAGATTTTATCCTGATAGGAGGATGTCCATAAGAAAATTCGTTCGATAGCATGAGGGTTGTACATGTGCCTCATCGCAAATTATAAATATATATATTCGGTAGGTCATACCATGCCTACTCAAAAACATTTAATCATAATACCTATAGATAATGACTCCGTGCTTACATGAGCATGAAAGCCTCTAGGTATACCCTTATTTTTTATTTTTGAATATTATGTAACTTTAAACTATTATCTATTTAATACATCTTGTTTTTATCATCTGACCAAAATCTAAATTTATTGAAAATTTATTTCTTGTCGAAAATAGTATCTTCTGATAGTAAATATATAAACTTTAAAAATTTTAAAGACGTGTCGCACGTGGAAGTCCTTTACAAAGAGATCAAAATTCAAGCTTTGAATTTTGATGGAATACTTTATACCCATTTTCTGAGTACTGATAACAAGGTAGCTCACTTGCTGATTATGTTACCCAAGACGTGAAAGGAAATTGTACATGGCACTATATACATATATACATATGAGGGGAGATTTTATACGGCCGGGCGCATGGAGCAGTCAACCTCCCGGCGGCACCCGAACACTGCTACATATACATGTATAGAAGGCTGATTTTTTGGGGCTGGGCACCGGGGGCAGCATTGCGTCCGGCCTAATATTTTGTTATTTTTTCAGGTTTTTATGGACGTGCAAAGTTAGATTATTTAATTTATAAATTAAGCTTTACCATTTTTTATTATTTAAGTATTTATTTTTATTTTTAAACACAGTGATGTTTTCGTAATTTTTTGAGACAAAAAACGGAAATGTCAGTGTGTTTAAAAATAAAAAATAAATACTTAAAAAATCTAAAAATATTAAAGTTTAGTTTATAAATTAGATACATCTAACTCTGCATGTCCTTGAAAAAATTGAAAAAATAAAAAATATATATTTTTGAGCTGAATGCATGGCTGCCCCCATACACCTTATCACAAAAACGCAAGGCTTATATATATATATATATACACACACACACACACACACACATATATATATATGAGAAATTTTAAAGGTAGTGTCATTGCTCTATAATGGGCCCCACAAGATGATAAAATTAAAATCTACTCCAACAATTATATTTAGAATAATGTATTCTATTATCATATCAATTTTCATCTCAATTAGATGGGTACGAACCCCATCTGAAAATGGTACAAATTCAACGAAATAAAATAGTTTGAAGTAAATAATAATTTTAAAGTGGTTTTTTAATATGTAAGTCATTTGTTATAAAATTTATATATGGATAATAATTATATAAAGTTTCATTGCATTCTACTGTGCAGGGCCCTTTTTAGGCAAATGTACTGCTGTTCCAGTGCAGTTACTTTGCACATGAATATTTCTCATATATATATATGTATAGAGAGAGAACCTTTCCTGTGCAATAAAGTTGTACCATAATTAACAGTGTATTTGGCTTTAAATGAGCTTCACATGGACTTAAATGTATTGATCTTTTATATAATTATTTTTTCATATATAATTTTCATAGTAAATGATTTATGTGTTGAAAAAATAACTTTAAAGTTGTTATTTACATTAAACTATTTTATTACATTAAATTTATATCATTTTCAGATAGAGTTCATACAAATCTAATTGGGATGAAAATTGTTATAACAATAGAATACGTAATTCTAAATACAATACGTGGAGTAGATTATAATTTTATAATCATATGAGGACTGTTTTGAGATAACTGCACCGTAAGTGTGGTGTAGTGAAACTACAATTGTATATTTCTCATATATATTTAGTTTATGGATTAAATATATCTAGATTAAGAGTTTTATGAAAAATTTTCAAAATAAAAATTTTAGCTAGATGCATGGGAATTTCAATGCATCCTGTTGCACTAAAACATTCTTCTATAAATAATGGTTCTCATTGAACCTCAATATATCGGTCATGGAAACTTAACTGTTTTAACACACTGATGGCTTCGTGAAATTTCACTCAACCTATTATATTCTTTCATTAATATGGTATAACGTGACATCTCATATGATAATTAGGTCAGTTCATCCAAGAGACTCCAAGCTCTTCGCTAATTTTTATGGAACGCTGCAAGCTTCACCTAGACCCTAAAATCCTTTGTCTTGCTCGTATCAAGTTTCATTCGAATCAAAAATAAGAATAAAATCAATTATTCAATTTAATGAAAGTGTATAACTTATATTTTAATTTCGATGACGTTAATTCAACATATAAAGCATTTAAACCCTGTACAAACAGGTAATTTTCTTAATTTAATATAATTGTATATTTTGAGTAGATATTACCCACTTAAGATTTCGATTACAATGATTCTGGTCACATAGTAAAATAAATAATATTGGACAGTATATCAAATTTGTACTACGATTTTAAACATTAAAATGCGCAATGCGCACATCAAGACGTTCCGACTAAAACTTCATGGGGATCTAAGTTCACCAAAGAGGACCCGTAAATGACTATGACGTTTTAATACATATGAATGAATGTAAGTAATTTTTCATATTATATATATATATATATAATTCTAAATATTAAAGTCGCATGGCCCATTTCAAAACTTTGATTAAAACGGCTTTTGATATTAGTATAGTAAAAAGCCAAATGCTGTTAAACAAACTTGATTTTTGATTTGATTTAATCTCTCAAAATATAGTTATTAACATCATTTGTTTATTGTGACTTACCCGAATTCTTAATAAAAAAAGATTTTCGGATAATAAAAATATCTATGGAAACAGGAGGAATAATTGGTTCAGGCGTTACCCAACTCATATTATGATTTGAGAAAATAAAGATATGTGCCTAAAAGACATTTTATCAAAGGGGAAAAAAAAAGTCCGGCGATCCCATGCAGTTGGACCACCAGCAAATTTTTATTTTTTACTATGCATCTGCAACTTGACGGCACCTTTTAAATTTGAGGCCTGATCATTTTAGAACAATCTAAAATACATATTTTTTTCAAAAAATTTTACAAAATTGTTATTGAAACATGAATAAAATACTCCTATATTTAAAAATTCAAAACAAATATATACATCAACAAAATTGGTAAAAATTAGTTTACAGATTATACATAACTAGATTAACCATCTTGCAAAATATTTATATATTCGAACTGGTCTGAAATGATCATTTTACTTTAAAATTTTGATAATTTTTTAAATTTATACGGTATTCTTTTTAATTTTTGAAAAACGAGGCCATATGTCTGAAAATAGGGGCTACCGAATAAAAAGGGACCGTATCAAAATACTTTGTCGTTACTCATTTGCTGCTTTCGTGTTGTATTCTTCAACTGAAATGTAGGATTTTCCGCTTTTGACAGGTACGCGCGTCCACAGAAGATTCGAAGACATCAACTAATATATTCATCAATACGCGAAACGTGTTCATACTTCATACGCAATAGTTGGACATGCAAGTAGTATATAACTATTAGTTGTACCTAAATCTTAATTTAATTTATACGTTTTATCCATAAATTAAGGACACTGATCTTGATGGTTGTGCATAGCTAGCATGCAGAAGTTTTAGATGACTTGCCGAATATTGAATTCCGAGACCACTGGGAAATACCCAATTGATATAAAATTTCTACGCAAGGTAATGGCTTGTTTATCGTTGATCGTGATAATTAGTTAAATTCCACTCAAGCAGAAGGTTTGAACCCCACTAATTCAATTCAATTCAATCACCAAGTTTGGCTCACTAATTAGCTAAAACCTGGGCACTCACGATGTAGATCGTAGAATAAATTATATTATTCATCTGAATAAATTATATTATTCATCTGAATAAATTATGTTATTCATCTTTGTTTATAATGCCAATGTGGTTAAAAAAATTGACACCATTTGATAGATGACATATAGCACATGAAAGTTTTTAATTGAAGTAATTTTTGGTATACACTATATATAGGTGAATAGTATAAATAAATTAATATATATGAGAAATGATCCAATTGGTTTCAACTAAGTAAATGTTTGACTTAGCTCATCTCAAAAAATTCATTTACAATACTTTTTTATTTTTTCTTCATTTTTACAAATCTCAAATATATATATATATATATACATATCTAAAAATTGTAAAACTTAATTTATATGTTAAATATACTTAGATAAACAAGTTTATAAATAAAAAAGTGTTCAAAATAGATTTTTTTGAAGTGGGTTAAGCAAGAAGCATAATCATTTTCATATAAAGATGCATGTTAAAGTAAAAGCAATTGGTCGCACCAACAATATGTGATTACTACTGGTTGTATTATATGTATCCAAATAAAACGGATAATAAAGCTATTTAAATTTTAAAGTATTATGATATTTGAAAGCTGGATGCAGGGCCCGAAATATATTTGTTGTTAATATTTTATTTTACTTTTCATAAAATTATTATTATAAATATATTTAATTAATATAACAAGCTTTACTATTTTTAGAGATGCATATATTTTTTTAAAATTTCAAATGTAAAAGTCCTTGAGTAATTTTAAGTGACTGAAATAAACCTACGTTTGGAATTCAAATATATATATACCAAAAACTGTAAAACCTATTATATAGATTAAACATATTCACAATAAAAATTTTATAAAAAGAAAGATAAATACATTCTTAGGCCAGATGCATGGTAGCTTTATCCCTCAATTTTAAATTGTGATGTTTTTTTTATAAAAATTCAACTTATTTCAAATTTTCGGTAGATAAATTAAATTAAAATTTTATATTACCTTAAGCCGAAGATGAGTCATTTGTGTCGAAGATTTTAATGTGTTTAGGAAAAATCATTTCAATAGAGTAAGCTTAATTATATTAGGAACGTTCCTTGCACGTCAGCTATGCCAGTTACATTAGAAAGTCAATAAGATCCATTGGCAATTGGCAATAAAAGAAGAGTTTTTTACAGATATACTCACCTAATTTGATCTATATGACAATTGTGTCTTTATCTTATAAAGCCTCCCCGTATTGTGGGCACGACACGGGCAACCGGAAATTATAATTTTATTTTTATATTTTTTATAAATATGTGAGATTTACCAAAATCTTCCTTTCCATGAAATCTAACCATTTTCAATTTTTTTAATATTGTATTTTAACTTTTGAATATCAATAAAATGGACAAGTGTTTGATTTGTACAACTGTAGCGGTTCACCTAGGGAAGAGGAGGGTACATTTGAAATTTTAATTTTTTTTTTTTTTTGGAAAGTTCGGATGGAACCGTAGCTATATATGTATATTTGCAATTTATATTAAAAAATATTAGTATATTTACTATTTTTGAAATCATATGAATATATTTACATAGAAGTGTTTTCATATAACTCCCTCAAATTTTAAGATTTTGATGCTTGATGGAAAATTCAATCCACTCATTATATTTAACATCATTTGTTTAGCTAAAAGACTAAGTTTTATTAAAATTCAATATAGGCATATGCCACGTTTGCCAAAAAATAGGTATATTTATGAGTAAATTTAAAAAAATGCCTAGATCCATTCACGTATATATTGAAATGTGGTAATATTTTATAAAATTATTTATTCATATAAAACTGATATTTTAAAAGGTTTAAACGTTGAAAATGTTACTTAAAATTGATATTTAGATTGAGCCCATATATAGCGATAATAGACAACTAAAAGGATTTCCGTAATAATATAAGTGATGCTAAACACAATAGATGAAACAAATTTTTCATAAACCATGTAGATGTTGAAAATAAAAAGGGTTACATAAAAAGAGATTTCATAGAAGCATTTCCGTATTTTTTTACAATATTTGTTAAACTACAAGGGTGTGGTTGCAGAAAACCCACAAGAGAAGCACGAAAAGAACGTTGTTATATAAAAATTGCTCATCGCAGTTCACATATATGGAAGTTTAGAAAAAAAAAAAAGGGTTTTGGAAGATTTGTCAAAGATATTTGGTGAGGTGGGAATGGGGACTTATGGTTTGGAGATTGCTTTCATTCATCTTGGAAATGGATTTGCGTTGAAACTATAATGATCCCCGCGTTTTGCTAGCTGGATTCCAACTCAGCGTTTTCCACTTTCATCTTCATCATCATCGCTGATGGCAACATGAAGGCCAGCGGGTGTACGCAATATATTATCCCAAAAAATTTTTAAAAAAAAATCGTCTGATGTAACTGATCAAACAGGCTCTTGGGGGATGAATTAATCAATGGTTACACATGACAAACGGCTTGGATTCAATATCCGTGTGAAGTTTGAGCGTGCGTAAATGAAGACATTCCCATGCCCATAAAACAGCAGGAGCTACTTTTGTTTATTTATCACGTTTTCATATTCTTAGATTCTCCCTCTAAATATAATTAGCTAATTTGGAGAAATTAAATTAGAAGCTGGTGTTTCAATTTTTGATTTAGAAATTTAAAAAAAAAAAATGTTGAACCATCAAAATTAGCTTTATAATGTAATAATTTAAATGTGATTTGTCTGATGTAATAAGTTTTCTAATAAAACAAACAAGCAACGGAGTGTAATTGAAGATACATGCATTGGAGCCAGTGAAAAGACAAAAAAAAAAAGTAAAACTGTTGGAATGATTAAGAATAATTAAAAGTCACACTAATCTTAAAAGGGTATACAAGATAAATTAAGACACTGTTTTTAATACACATCTCATCCAAATCTATTGCAAATCATAATCTAGTCCCTAATAAGTAAATTTTGACAAGCAAACAGAATTGGGTGCTCATTTTTATCCATGGTTACGGTATTTCAGCTTTACTGAACAAAAAAAACACGCTTAATAAACCATGTGCTATCCAATTCAATTATTCGCCAAGAACAAAATCAGTCGAATCAAACAAGCTGACTAACTAAGTCAGGCCAAACCACCAGCATGCTTTGATACGCAACTAGACCAAAATCCGCCACCCCTCACTATCCTTATAAATTCGGTTCGGGACGTCTTCTTTCGAATACCAGAAACTCTCTCTCTCTCTCTCTCTCTCTCTCTCTCTCTCCGAGACACACAACAAACAGATATGGAAGGCCTCATTCCTTATGTGTACAGAACCATAGTCCAATACAGGGCGGACGTCCAACCGTCCGCCGCGTCCTGGTTCAACGACTCTCCATCCGCTGCGTACAGTAGGCTTCCAGGCGACTCCGGCCGATTCCAATCCTCCGACACCCAGCGCCTCCTCCGCAGCGATCGCCTCTTCCCCGCATCTTCTCCGCCCTCCGCGCCCGCATCCTCGGCCACCCAAGTCATCGTCGCCACCGCCATTCAGTCCCCTCATCACCGCCGATCCACCATCTCCCGCCGACCCATGTAATGAAGGCCGCATCGACCAGGGAAACGAACACGCACGCCACCTATATACGATTCTGCAAGCAATTTGGATGGACATCCGGAGTGGAATCCATCCAACATGCGCAATGAATGATCTGCTGATGGATCTTGAGATGGACGTAGCAAAAGTGGTATTAGAGGTTTCCTTAATTTTGTTAAAAGTAAGAAGGCAAAACGAAAGAAGAATAAAAGGGCGTAGGCTACCGAAGGAGCCTTACCACCTTGTTTGTAATAATTTCGCTTGATAGTTGTGTGGATTTCCGCCTGTTCGTGCATGACTCAAACAGGGGGACAAAAAGGCATTTATTTAGAACTGTGTATTGATGTGAGAAAAGTGCAAACATGTCCATTGGTTCGTGATGCTTGATGGCCTGTGTGAATTCTTGGGGTGTATTAATAACAGTTGTAGTTTGCAAGCTTGTCCCTTGTAGAAGATTTTTTTTTTTTTTTTTTTTAACAGAGAAAATGGTTTCTTTTCCTTGGCTGGCATGTCAACAACTTGGATAAGGTAAGTATGAGATAAGAATCTCCCCATTCTCAAAAAATAACTCCTCTATTTTCCAAAAATAACCATCTAATTTTCTCATTATCATACGGAGGTGCAACTTGGGCCGGGTTGAGCCCAAACCCGATTTCTAACGATGTTAAAACTCATTTTTCTACCATCTGAACCCGGCGAACTCGATTTATAAATGTACTAAAGTTAGGGTTCAAGTGAACCCCAGCCCAATTTTATTTTATATTTTATAAAATATATTTTATATATAATATCTAAATAATATTTCTTTATATTTTTTGTATTTTATGTTATTTCTACAATCTTGTTCATTTATCTTGTTTTTTAGGTTAAATTTTTCTAAAGATATTATTTGTAAATGAATGATCCTATTAGCTCGAGCTAAGCAAATGTCCCACTTAGCCCACTTCGAAACATTCATTTATGATATTTTTTTATTTTTTATTCATACACTTATTTATTTAATTGTATTTAATGTGTAAAACAAGTTTTACAATTTTTGGATATGTGTATATATTTTTTTAGATATTTAAAAATCTCAAAAAAATATATACACATATTCAAAAATAGTAAAATTTAATTTATATATTAAATACATTTAGATAAACAAATATATAAAGAGAAAAAAGTTGTTATAAATGAGTTTTTTGAGATGGGCTAAACGGAGCATTTACTTAGCCCTAGCTGACAGGATTACTCCTCTTCTTTATATTGTTATATTTTTTAAAAATATTTAATTTAGCTATGTATTGTTGTGTTTACTTATATGATTTGTTATTATCATACATTTATATAAAATTTTAAACCTATCATTCTTAAATAAAATATAAATTTATCAACTTAAATTCCAACCTGAAACTCGATACGAACTCAATTTTCAAAAATAGAGTTAGGGTTTAGGTTTTACACATATGATTAGGATTAGAGTTGATATTTTATAAATATGATTAAAGTTATGATTGAGATAAACCCAAGTTCATGAGCACCAGTTGCATTCTGGGTCATATCTGATCTTCATTTTGCGATTAGATGGGCCTCTCGCCTTCCTTGAGAAGGAAATTACAACTGAAAAGTCAAAGGTCAGACCCCAGGCCTACCCGGGTAGAATGAGAGCGTCCTGCGGAGGTAAATGTCAGAAAAGGAAATCCACCGCAAATAAACTACATTGATATATTATTAAAGGCAACGGTCTTAGAAAGGGGATCTTTATTATTTTTTTAAAACAACATAGCTCGAAAAATTAGTCAATGAACGCTTCTTCCTGTCTTTTTCAGACGTTTATGAAACAATCTAACCATTATTGCCGTCACCTTTTGTTGTTCTTATCTCCTAGGTTTGAATTTTTTGAAAATTTTGGTGTGGAATTTAAAACATGACCCATATATCATATATATTTCTATCAGGGATACATGACACAGGAGAAGGAGGAAGAAATAGTCCTGATCGTACGTGAACTCGTATGTTCCTCGTCTACACTACACAATGAGGAGACCTTGTTGGCAGTCGACAATCGCGACTCGTGAGTGTTCGTGGCTCTTCAGATTGCTAGTTTGCTACCGACATTATGCTCACAAGCCCATCAGTCGGAAAATTATATAGGTTGATTTTAAATACACTTACTATATTTACCTTTAATTAAAAATAAGGTCCCGCTTCTATATTATCTAGACTTATGTAACCCTTTCGAAATTTAAATTTTTGATTCTTAATGAAAAATTCATTATATTTAACAT
This sequence comes from Annona squamosa, assembly GCA_035584095.1. Lineage (NCBI taxonomy): Eukaryota > Viridiplantae > Streptophyta > Magnoliopsida > Magnoliales > Annonaceae > Annona > Annona squamosa. Next base: position 21,163,416 of record JAXCLR010000105.1, on the reverse strand, counting down.
CATTTGTTTATTTAAGAGCCAAATTTCATCTCAATCAATTGATTTTAATACATGTATAAATATTGATTTTAAAATAATATTTTCGATATTTAAACCATCCAAATATCATTTCTATATGAATAAATGATTCTATCAAATATTATTATATTCTAATACATGTATAAATAAATGAGTATATACATTTTTTAACAAATGTGGCCCATAAGTATACTTAATTAGGATAAAATTTAATTTCTTAAATAAACAAATGATGTTAAATACAATAAATAAATTAAATTTTACATCAAAGATAAAAATCTTAAATTTTGAAACAATTACATAAGTCTACGTAGAAACGGAGCCCTTATAAATATACTTATTAAGTATTAATAAAAATTCATTCATATCCACTTAAGCACCATTAAAAATTACCATTCATAATGATAGTCTTCCTAGCAGAAATTGATGGCAAAGATCAGCTGCTATTGGGCTGATCTGACAGTCCAAATACAGCAGCAATGACTATAAACGCTAGATCAACCAAGGGTATTTTGAAATTTTTAAATTATTAAACATTCCTAGCTAGTATATTTGAAATTAATGAGATACTCGGTGCATATATGTAAAAAGTTTTCAAACTCAGTAAGTATATTTGAAATTAACCTAAATTTTATCCTAACCCTGAATGACAGGGCGAATGAGCTGATCAGTCCTATCCGATTTCCAAACATTCGGATAGAAAAATACAGAACTTCAATAAGTAAATTCACCCCAGACATCAGTAACAAACAGCTTGTGTAAAGCAAAAATACACTGTATTTTAGTGGGGACCCACAATCCAAGTTCATAAATAAACATAACACCGATGTTAAAACAAAAACAATACTCTTAACATGAAAAACTCAGATGGCTTTCTGATCAACTTCTTAGGCTTTTCACTGATTGATCGATTATGGCATGGGTCCAACTAAAGATTGATTATCTCAGTTGGATCTTGGTGTTGCCCACTCAACCCTCAGAATGAGATTGTCATAACCGTATCCATTGAGCTTGTTGATGGCCCTCTCTGCATCCTCCTTGTTGACAAAGTTTACAAAACCGAAGCCCCTGCTTACACCTGTCTTCTGGTCGACTGCCACATAAACACGGCTCACAGCTCCAAAAGTCCGGAAGAGCTCAAGCAGGTCAGGTTCACGGGTATCCTCTGATAGATTGGTGACACGGACAGAGTTCTCTTCATTCCGGCGCCTCATCTCAGTTCCAGTCCTTTCAGCCCCACCACCTCTCATTGTTGGAGGGACATATGCGCCACCCTTGGTGGCAGCAACAGGGGCAGTTTCTGACGTAGGAGGTCTATCCATGAAGCCTTCGGTCTGAGAAGCAAGATCCTTGTAGGGACATTTTGAGGTCCAGTGATCACCCTTCTTGCCACAGGTCCTGCAGACCATAAGAACAGCACCAGCTTTCCCAGCAAGTGTAGCCAAGGGATCTCCAGCAACTTTGGTTTCTTCAGCTTTACTCCCTGCAATTGATTGCCGTTAAATACCAAAACTTGAAAATCATCATAAAGTTTTATTTTACATAGAGATATCTATCATCATCATCATAAGCTCTTTTCCGCGTGCTGCATCAACTGTATGGATCTTGTTGTGCTGTGTTTTACAGGCATAAACTATGTTTTTAATAATATCTAACATTTTCATACCTCGTTTAATTACTTTTATCTATGTTTGTTAAGTCTTCCTCTCATTCTCTTACTGCCTCCTATTTAAATAAACTCAACTCTCTTAATTGATGTCATTTCATACCTCCATTTATCATGTCCAAACCACCACATAGAGTGTTTGGTATTTGATAAAACTTTTGAATGAAAAGTTTGTGGCGTAAAACTTTCTGAAATGGGAGAAGTGAATTTGATATATAAGAGGTAATAATAAGGAATAAAGATAATAAAGTTAAAATAGATAAAACAGTTGTATAGCGTCTAGTAGAGTATCTTACTGATGAAGAGTCCGTGAAAGATTCACACAATCTGTAAAGAAAATAAAATTGCATCATCCTCATTCTACATTATCGTTCTATTTCAAGAAAGCGCAACAAAAATGCAGCCATTTTATTTTGGGAAATACTTCAATTGTTAGCAATATCATTAAAGGTTTTAGTGTGCACCCCATTTTGGGCCCACCTTGATGACGAATTAAAATCCAATCCAGCCAGAACTAGGAAACCAAATTTAATCCAAATCAAATATGTGCATGGGCCCCATTTCTAATATGTATAAATCAACAAATTAAAATGGTTTGATTTATATATCATTTTCAAAGCTATATACTCAACATCTAAACTGTCTGAATCATCATTCCCAAGTGCATAAATGAATCCATAAATTATTTAGTGCATCTATGAATGCATCTAAGCATTTTTCATAATTTAAACATAACTATACACTGATATACATTTTAAAGAAGTTATAGCCCACCCAAGAATTTGATTTAAATGATTTTTGTTATAATGCTAAACAAAATGAATGAATAAAATTTTGTTTCAATCGACAAGGTGGTCCAAGAATAGGGAAGCACACTAAAATTTTCATTGGTACCGCTGCCATTGAAGTATAACATTTTCATTCTAGTTTGTAATTTGAAAACTCAGCTGCAAATCGAAGAACTGTTGAGATATATTATGATGATCAAGACTCACAAGTGAAAAAAATATCTCACCAAATCAGTTGTCTTAGGCTTCCACAATCAAAATTACACTAGATTATCACTTGCAGTATCGGACAAAAATATCACACAACCTAATACTGAATAGAGTTAAAAAAATGATATTCACTCAACACACAAACGGCAGCACTTGTTAGCAACACAAGTCATCAAATAGTTCCAGTTCTTAACAAGGACTCAAAACAGTTTTTATAGCACAGACAATTAAGAGAAATGATCTTTCTATTTTGAATAAAATTAAGAGAAATCAGATTTGGAGTCTGGGTTGCTGGTTATATTTTGTACACAAAGTTTTCACCCATCATCTTTCTATTCTATGAAGCTACCCATTCAAGAAAGGATGGCAAATAGAGAAACACAACGCGAATTCCATGTAGACAATGATCAAGGAGTCCAGACCTCTAACAGTCATCGCCAATGTCATATCATAAACATATTTACCAGTTGGAATGCGCAGTTAAGTAAAAACCACACATAACATGAGCATAGCAGAAAATAAGACGCCCTCAAGATGTCAAAAGATAAAACTAGCAACGAATGCATGTGGAGGGAACTCACTGACAGCACTGATAGATCATCAAATGAGAACAAATTGGGGTACTCCAAAGTCCACAGGCTCACAGTTGCTCCCATTAGAAAAAATGAGTAATCTCAAAATCACAATACCGTAACAAAGGATGAGGAAATGATAGGCCTCAAGGGGTCAAAGTTAAATTTAATGAATTCTTTAGATCTAGTATTCATAATTATTGACTATTTCAATGGATTTTCATTCACAGACATCCAATTTATGGATCTCACATTTTTTACGAAAAATAGCTGGTTTCTCTTCTCAGAATTCCCTTGTGGGATTCAAAATTTTAACATCTCATGGATTCAGGAACCATCATGTGCCTGGGATATCTTCTGTAAATTGATGGTGACAACTTCATCCACCACATTCTATTGCTCAAAAAAGGGAATATTAGTGGAGCCAGCCAACTAGTTAGGATAAGGCTTGAGTGATTACTTGCAAGTTGCATCCAGGGGGAATGTCCACCATTTAATTTCTTTAGTGAATTATCAAGCTTAAAATGGAGAAATTAGTTTTCGAGAATTCATAACAAATATAGGATGTGTTTAGGAAGTGATAAATCTTTTAGATGAAAAGTTTTTAAAACGAGAGAAAATAATTGGATATGATATGAGTAATAATGAGTAAAAATAATAAAGTTAAAATAAATAAGTTAGTTGTAGAGCTAATTGCATAGAAATAATTGAGAAGTAGGATATTATATAGTAAGTTGTGAAGAAATGATTAAAAAATAGCAGAGTTGTGAAAAGTGAAAAGTGTTAGGTGTTGCCAAACACACTCATAAGAAAAAATAAATAAATTTTTCTCACACAAAAAAAGTAGTAGAGAAAGAAGCATAATTCCACTTTGAAAACTAAAATAACATTGTAAGTTGTTTTATTCAAATAAAATAATTCACACAGTCCATTCAAAAAGGAATTCATTTGGGAAATCCAACAATTGTACCTGGCATTATACATTTAGGGTGTGTTTGGTAATGAATAAAACTTTTAATGAAAAGTTTTGATGAGTAAAAGTTGTCAAATGATGTGATATGATAGGGGTAATAATAAGTAGTAAAGAGGATAAAGTTAAAATAGATAGGTTAGTTGTGTGGATAGTTGTGTAGAAATGATTGAAAAGTAGAGTAGTTGTATAGGAAAATGTGAAAAAATAATTAAAAAATATGATAGTGATGGAGAGCGAAAAGTTTTAGATTGAAAAGTTTTAAGTTGACATTTTTTATGGATTGCCAAACGCACACTTAAAATATCTAGACCATAGTCTGCCATTCAAAAACAAATATAAGATGCAGCCATAAAATGTACGCGGCCAATACATCAAGGCAATACGTCAAACATGTTTGCAACAAGCAGACCAATGTCACCATATTGGTGATCTAACTAAAACCCAGCAAAGTATGAACATCAAGGTGGTGGACAGCCAGTTCAATATTCCATAACCTTGGAAATCGTGAAGACAGTAACAAACCCATCAATATAACAAGTATGACACAGTGCTTCCTTAGATAATAAAATATCTCACCATTTACATTGTTCTTAAAATAAATTTCACTGATAAAAAACATGGAGACAACAATTCTTATTGCCAAAAGATTTTTTTTTTTTAATACTTTTTCCCCTCCTGCTTTGTCAATCTTCACTCATACAACTAACTAAAAAAATTGTCCCACTTTTACAACGAAAAACTACCCTTTCATTTGCATCGATTGATGAAACTCAACTAACTAGGTTTGTCTAGGTGCAGCACCTTGTATTGTGCCAGATTCAGACTCTGAAACAAACCCTTAGCCAGACCCAATGAACTAGAAGAGCAGAAGAACTATGCATATGGCAATCTCAAGTTTCTTGAAGTTGTTCCTACTTGAATCATCATGTTTCCACCTTTTTTTCTTAACAAATAGTTACTGATAGCAGGATGATAAAAGTAGACCAATCAATCCAGAATCTGGACAACTTATCAAGACCAAAAACAGGCCCAAACAGCATAAAAACATCTTGTCCAAAGGTAGAAACATAAATCAAATGGAAAATGGAAAAAGCAAGGATTTTGGGGGACAAACCAGGAGCCCTGGGCCTTTCGAGGACGATCTCTTCCGTGGAGACCATGGTGAGCCTGCTGCTGGCATCCTCGTGGGCGGCATCACCAAACTTGGGCCAGTTCCTTCTCTCAACCGCACGTTTGCTGAGACGAGCCTTGGCTAGCTTGCGAACACGCGTGGTGGTGGTGATCTTGACCCTGTTTCCCTCGTCATTGAATTTGTACTCAATCACCTTCTTCACACCGTTCTCATCGGGACCAATAATGACAGACGGCGGAAGGAGGAAGGCAAGATCCTCTCCATCATCTTCCTCGAGTTCTCCCCAGCGGAGCGTCTTCACGGCTGCCATTGGTAGCTGTTGCTATACAACAGGGATTGCTTGAGAAGAAGAGATTAGGACACAGGGTAACAGCGCTGATACTTATGAGAACCAGAGAAAGGCAGTAAAAAGGTCTTGTGGGAGCGGAAACAGATTTATATCAATGTTGTTAAAACCAAACTCGTAATCAAACCAGTCAAGATACTAGTTTGGTTTGAAGTGTTTCAACCGCTTGTGGAAATTGGATTGAACTAGTTAGCAATTTGCATAAGATAATTTTATACCTGTTACCGATTGTCTGTTCCGGTTTCCGACGGCTCTGTCGAATGGCTGTGATGGGTGACAGCTCTGCATCAAAAAAGTCATGGCCTAAGGATCGGGAAAATCAAGAGAGGAGGAGACGTAGACCCACCGAAGACGAAGATTGAAAGAGTGAAAAAGAAGCAGAGGCGGTGGCGCAAAAAGAGAGGAAAGAGAGGAGGATTTACCAGTAACCTTCGTTGTTGCAAAGCTCTGGAGTTGATTTAGCAGAAATCGACAAAAATTGGAAGAGCTTTCAACGGGTTCGTCTCTGAGAGGGAAACCCAAAAGGGGAGACAGGCAGAAATCCACAAAAATCAGAAGAGATTTCGACGTTCGCCGCTGTCGGGAGGAAAGAAGATTATGAGCAAGGATGGGCCGCTGCGAGGGAAGACGGGAGGAATCGATTATTAGGGTTTTCCGCTTACTGTGAGCCGCATTAACCGGATGAGATGTGTTCAACCGGTTCGTACCGGCCTAAAAGAACCAGTTACCAGGATCGATCGGAGTGCGGTAGGGGTGGTAATCTGGGCGGGTCGCGGTGTGCCCAACCCTAACCCTCCTTTTCAAAAATCTTGTTTGACCCTTATTTTATACCGGGTCGGGACAAGGTCAGTTTGATCCTTACTTTTTTTTACAAGTTCTCGGGATAAAATTCGAGTCGGTATCGGGTCAACGGGTCGGGTAAAAAATTGCGAGTCAAGTAAGAAATTTTTAAAAATTTATAAAATTATCAAGTATAAAGACAAATTTATATTAAATTTAACTACTATATGCTTGAATATATTATTAATCAGTCAAAGTAAATATAAATAATTAAATAAAACATAAAAATTAGCATTGAACGAGGTTTTTCTTTTTAATGTAAAATATCGTAAAATGGATCAGCATGTAGGTCCACCCCGACCCGCCTTGATCCGCCCCGCCACCCTGTAAAAACCCGAATTTTGCCCCGCCCCGGTATTAAACAGGGTCGGGTCACGGGTCAACCCGCCCCGATTCCCACCCCTAGATTGCAGCGATTTGTTGCACCCAGGTGTACTTAGGTTCAGGTTACTCGGTGCATTTAATTTATTTTTTATTTTTTAAAAATTGTTCATATATATGTTAATTTAAGTATATTTAACATGTGTATCAATTTTAATATTTTTCAAGATTTTTAAATTTTTTAAATTTTTAAAAAATAAATGTCATTTGCCACTAATTTTTTTAAATCTAAAAAAAATCTAAAAATTTTCAAAAATGATAAAAATTGATACATATGTTAAATACGCCTAGATTAACAATTATGTAAAAAAATTTCAAAAAAATTTAAAGAATAGTTATTTGCACCCGGATACACCAAAACTAAGTGCCCTCAGGTGCATATAGTCAGGTTCCAATTAGATCAACATTACACCAATTTCCGGTTAAACTCATCCAAATAGGATGTGAATTACAATATCACTGTATTTCCAATATAAGATAGAGAAGTGATTTTGTTAGTTGGGCTAAGTAAATATCTCATTTAACTCACCTTAAAAAACTTATTTATAATAAATTTTTTTGTTTTTTTTCATATACTTATTTATCTAAGTGTATTTAACAAATAAATCAAGTTTTATCATTTTTGAATATGTGTATTTATTTTTTAAAATTTTTAAAGATTAAGTTCACTTCTATATATATCGGGTGACATAGAAGCGGTTCCATGCAACTCCCCGAATTTTAAGATTTTGATGGAAAATTTAATTCATTCATTATATATATTATTTGTATAGTTATGAGACCAAGTTTCATTCAAATCCAATATGTGCATAAACCACGTTTACTCAAAAATAAATATATTTATATGTAAATTAGAAAAAAAATATTTAGATCTATTCACATATATATTATAATATAATAAACTTTATAAAATCTTTTATCCATATAGTAATGATATTTTAGATGGTTTAGACGTTAAAAATATTACTTAAACATTGATATTTAGCATCAAATTATTTTATTATGTTAATTTTACCTGTTTTGAGATGGAGGCTATATAAGGCTAGTTTAGACAAATAAAAGAATTTTTCATGATGCCAAACACAATAGATTATGTGAATTTTTCATCAATTTTCTAGATGTTGAAAATGGATAGGGTTACATTGAAAGATGTTTCAGCATCTTCGTTTAAGGATAGGAATATTTTAAATATATATATATACACACACGTAGATGTTTAAAAATCTCGAATATATATACACATATCTAAAAATAATAAATTTTGGTTTATATGTTAAGTACTCTTAGTTAAAAAACTGCATGAAGAAAAAAATAAAAAAAAAATCAAATGAATTTTTTAAGATAAGCTAAGCAAGTTATTTGCTTAACTCATCTGAATAGGATCATTCCTTGTATAAAATAACATGTTATCTTGATTAATATATTATTTTGTTATCGTAGTACTGTTTATGAATGATCTTTTATCTATGCAAGTCAAGTGATAGGTCAAATAGAATTCGCACTAACCCAGGTAAATTAGATCTCATGAGAGTAGGGTTTATTATAATATCAATCTTAATTCTATTTATAAAAACTTAAATTCTAATTGCATTATAAATCTTAAACTTTAATACTATTTATACAAAATTAAGTTCTAGTTGAGTTTCAAATTGAGATTTAGAATAAACACATTTTTATTTGACTTAATAGAGATTAGTTTAAATTTTCATATCAATATATAATAACAGCACGTCACATAAACAAAAATAATAATACGGAATCGAACTATATTTTTTAAAAAATTATAGTAATATAAATGTATTTTTATAAGAAAATCTAATATTTCGAAATACGATAGAAAAAGAAAATTAACAACCTAAAAGTAAATATATAGTTATAAAGATAGTTGTAAACAAAATATAATTTATTTATAATATAATTACAATATAACAAACATATAACCAAATATAAATATAAATATAAATAAATATTGTTCAAGTGATATATATCTAATATACTTTGAGTGTGTTTGGCAAATAATAAAAAATATTTATTAAAATTTTTAATTTAAAATTTTTCACTCTCCATAATTACTTTATTTTTAATCATTTTTTCATGTCTTCCTATCTAACTACCCTATTTTTCAATCATTTTTATACAATTAACAGCACAACTAACTTATTTATTTAACTTTATTTTCTTTACTTCTCATCATTGCTCATATCATATCATATTATCTTCTTATAATTTAACATCTTTTATACCAAAAACTTTTCATCCAAAAATTTTACAACTTCCTAAACACATCCTTTATATAAAAAATACGTTCGATATTTGACAAAACATTTAAACTTCTTCGAATGAAATTTTCTATTGGAAAATGTTTTCAAATGAAAAAAAGTAATGTGATATGGTAAAAATAATGACAAAGAGTAAAAAAAAATGAAGTTAAAATACACAGAGTAGTTGTGTTATGATTGAAAAGTATGATAACTATATAAAAAAATATAAATTAAAAATTAGGTAATTTGCATATATACCAGCGTAGTTTGACGCTAATTGCAGATATACCCACGTAATTTCATAAAATACATATTACCCGCACATAGTTTCACCAAAATTATGTATTACCCCCATGCTGTTAACTACCGTTATATTTTCGAAAATGACATTATCCATAGTTTCATCAAAATTGCATATTACCCCATGAAGATAAGGGCATTTTCTTCGTTTTTGAAAATATAACGGCAGATATTAACGGCGATTAACGACGTGGGGGTAATATGTAATTTTGATAAAATTATGTGAGGGTAATATGCATTTCATAAAACTATGTGGTATATCTGTAATATCAGTGAAACTATGTGGGTATATATGCAAATTACCCTTAAAAAATAAAAAATAAAGTAATGGTATAGTGTGCAAATTTTTAAATTTAAAAGTTTTATGTTTAGAAGTTTATGAGATTGTCAAATATACAATAAATATAAAAATTAAAATTGTTCTCTAAGTTCAGGTTCAAAAAACTAAACTTTAATACTGAAAAATCGTGTACAATAGATTAGGCGTCAACCCAACCCAAGGTGCACATCTTATGATGGAGCTTGAAACTGATTTTTTGACCACTCCAATTGGCTAGCCCAATATGGTTTTTACAGCCACGCTTTACAAAAGGAGAAAAATAATAAATTATTGAACGAAATTTGGTCAGTTTTTTTTTATGGAAAAATTTTGTTAGGTTTAACCCAAACATAATCCATGAAAAACTGAGGAAAAATTAGCATACGAGTTGCTTTTCCAAAGTTAATAAACTCAAGCTTAGAGGTTCAAGCAAACCTTAATCTAAGCGACTCGATCTATGTTTAATGTATAATATATTATATACATAACATTTAAATAATATTTCTTTATGTATATATTTGAATAGAGAACATTTTATACAATTGTTAATATAGTGTATTTAACTTATGTATTAAGTTTTACAATTTTTAGAGATATAAAAATATATTTTTTAATTTTTTAAAAACAAGGGTACTTTAGTCACTTAAAAATGGTTAAAGTGCCCTTGTTTTTAAAAAATCAAAAAAAAATATACACATATACAAAAATGATAAATTTGGCTTATATATTAAATACAATTATATTAACAATTTTATAAAAAATTTCAAAAAAATATATTAAATATGAGATTTTGCACCTTTGTGCATTGAAACATTCATTGATATTTGTCATGTTGAAATTTACTATGACTAAATTATATCATTTCTTTATTTATAGTTTACATTTATGTTTGTATTACTTGATTTTACATTTATTAGTTTTCTTGCATCATTTTTAAGATATATAAATTTTATTTTAGAACTATGTTATATACTGTATTTTTCTAAAATGTAATTTGTGTCATGTATTAGCATTTTTTGTTTAGGTAATTTATTAACTTATATTTACATAAACTTTTGAACTTCTCTCTCTAAACTTAAGCAAAAATTTATTAACAATTTCAACCTAAGTAAGATCAAAGTTTAGATTTTTATAAGTAGAATAAGTAGACTGAGGACTATAATTGAGTCCTTGAGATTTATGTGTGAAACCAATTGGAAAATTTGCAAATCAAGAGTTACCTATATTTTGATGATTAACAACTCAAGTAAAGAATATTTTAGCTACTAATGTATTGGAGTTAATGTCTTAAAGTTAGATTTTTTGAAACTCAAGCAAAGACAATCCAAGTTACAAAGTTAAGTTCACCTCATTATCAACTTAGGTTAAGTCAATACCAAAGTTTACTCCAGTGATCGGCTTAGAGGGTCACTTTTGAATTAGACATCTTTCAACTGAAGATTAACAGCCGAAGTCTCACCCTAAGTTAACTTATTTTACGACTTGGATAAAGTCACAGTCAAAGCCGACTCAAGTATGAAACATGGGTAGCATATTTTCACCGACTCTATTTTAAAGCACCAAAGTTGCATCGAAAGTTAAATCCACCCTATAACTTAAACGGAGTTGCAATCAAAGTCGACTCAAGTAGTTTCAATCAAAAAAAAAAACAGTCGACTCAAGTAGGAAACCTAGGTAGCATATTTTCATTGATTCGATTGGAGCACTAAAGTCAACTCCATCCTATGACTTGGTTGAAGCCAAATGCCAAGATGACTCTGATATGAGACTTGGGTTTTTGAAAGATATATATGGAGATTTAACTAAGCATCAGGAGTGAAGTTGCACACCCAAGTTGACTTCATTTACAACTTAGGTTAAGTCTCAAGTTAAGTCAACCCAAGTTCAAAACTCAAAAAAAAAAGAAGCCAAAAGAATAAAGTTTAAAGTTCCTACATTTCAACGTATAGTGAAATCACATATATAAGTTAACGTCACTTGCGACTTTGGTCAAGTCCCAGATTTAACCTTAAAATAGAACTTGAACAGTACAAAATGAAAAAATATTTTGAAAGAAAATAAATGACTTAAGTCACAGGCCAAGTTGACTCTAATCTGTAACATGGGTGAAATTACATCCCAAGTCAACTTTAGATGCGATCGAACATTGGTACATTTAATGTGTGCCACCAATCCTCTAACATTCAAGTTTATTTCACAACTATTTAAAATACATCAAGGGGAGTTATAAGGGTTAGCTAGAGCATTAATCGAACTTTCACCTTCTTACTGTTAAGCAATTAAAGAGTGCATTAAATGATCTTCAAGAAAAGACTCCCAAGTCTATTGCAAGAGCTACAAGTTCTCATTTCCCTTAAATACTTAAGAGTTTTCTCAAGGGCTAAAACTATTCTAACTATTCTATACATATCTGTGAAGTGTAAATTTCTTTCTTTTATTTATTTTTGTTGCATTCTGATTCTTATTGTGGTGATGGAGATCAAAACCAAATTGAAACACAAGTAGTGCTCGATTGAAATAAGATTCAACGTCTACTTGTGAGATTCTTGTAAAGATCCCCTGGAGTTATAATTTAAAAAAGAGCTGAAATTTTAATTATATTTTTTGTGGAGATAGTATAACTCAAGACATAACAAAGTGTGCTTAGAAAAGTTGAATAGGAAAAGTTGTCCAAACTACTATAATTTATTGTGTCTCTTGTAATTGTTGTGTTTGTTTCTTTTCTACTCTCTCTAATTCTATGAGTTTCATTCAAGTAAATTGAACTCAAATGGGTTAAATTTTTAAATGCCAAAGAATTTTAAATAACCAAATTTACACCTCCTATCTTAGGTTTTGCTGATAACTCTGGAGCAACATCGTGGACTCAATTCCGCCTCCAAATCATGCGATTTCTATTAATTTAAATCTCACTTCTACGTAATTCTACCTATTTTTCTCACATTCATGGTGGAAAAGAGCTTATTCAATCTATCACATGTAACATTATTTATTATTATTATTTGGAATCAATATGCATGAAATTTATCTATAAATACACAAAGTGAACATAATAAGATAGTTTGATACTAAATATTAATTTGAAATGTGTACTTTTAACATTTAAACTATTTAAAATATCTATTATTATGCGATAAATGATTATATAAAAAATTATTAATTTTAGTGAATACATGAATGAATCCAAATATTTTCATAATTTACTCATAAACATATATTTTTAAACAAGTGTACCACCATATGCATCTTTAATTTAGATGAAACTTAGTCTTATAATTTAAAAATAATATTGAATATAATAGAAATCAATCTCACATCAATTAAGAAGATGAAAAATAGATAAGGTTATATGAAAATAAGTACTGGGACTCTTGTTTAAAATCATTTGTTTTATTATAGTTAAAAACTATTTCAATCAAAGTATAGGATGGGATTTGCTTAAAAAATATAATTACAACCGCAAAATATATTAAAATATTGTAATGATTTATAAAATCGTTCTTTCATGAAGGAAGAATGCTTCAAATGATTTAAACGTTGGATTAACATGTTTGAGATTAATATACAAACTAACTAATTTTATTATGTTTATTTTATGCAATTATAAAATGGAGTTTATGCATATCTTTTTATTTGAATGAATTTCAGTTTCCAAACTAAATAAATAGATTTTTATTGGTTTGTAGAATATAAAGCTTTGGAGGTGTTTAGAAAACTATAAAATTTTTCTAACTAAAACTTTTTAATTTAAAATTTTTTAATTTTTACAACTATCTTATTTTTTAATTATTTTTCACATCTTTTTATATAACTACCCAACTTTTCAATTATTTTTATACAATTACCTATGCAACTAATTTATCTATTTTATCTTTAATCGCTTTACTCTTCATCATTATCTATATCAAATCATGTTATTTTTTACCAATTCAAAAACTTTTACACAAAAAACTTTTCATCAAAAGTTAAGAAAATTTCTCTTATGCCCATAACATTTATCCCTAATTCCGTATATAATCACAATGCTTCATAAATTTCTCTCATCATCGTAATATTTCATCCTAAATTTCATAATTGAGACAATTCAATCATAATGTGGCTTAATTAATGATAATAAATCATCAATATATTGCATTAAATGACTCAAAAGTCGCATTAAAGTTGAATCATTTTAATTAAAAAAATTCTAAAAGGGCAAAATCGTCTTTTTAATGAGTAGATAACAGTTATACTAATGATGTACGTATAATGGAAATTTAGGGTCAGATTTTAAGGGCATAAGAAAAATTAGTGAAACGTTATGAGTATATTAAAAATTAAGTGCAAATGTTATAGTATAAAAGAAATTTTTTCTGAAAAATTTTATTACTTCCCAAACACACCCTTCATTTCAATTCATAATACAATCACATATAAGAATTATTATAAAAAAAATTCCTCTCACACTCACAATTTTTGGTCATTATCATTTTGTACCAACGACATTGTAGAAATTCCCTTGACGCTCATGACATTTCACCCGACGTTAACTATATATAAAAATGTCAATTTTCTCCCACATCATTTGTAAAAAAGATTCCAAATGGAATCCTTATTATATTTTTTTGTAAAATAGACCTCATGTATTTTTTTAAAATTATAATAAAATGGAATATTTCATCTTTATTTACATAATGGTGCAGGACAAAATCGGAGTGCCATCCTATGCACCCGGGTGCATTCAGCCTCAATGCACCCGGGTGTACTACACCTATTTTTTTATTTTTTTTGAAAATTTTTTCATGAAGCTGTTAATATAGATTTATTTTACATATGTATCAATTTTTATTATTTTTTGAGATTTTTAGATTTTTTTTGAGATTTTTAAAAATAGTGGCATTTTCAGTAATTTAAAATTACTGAAAATGCCACTGATTTTTAAAAATCTAAAAAAAATGTCTAAAAGTCTCAAAAAATAGTAAAAATTGATATTAAATAAACCTAGATTAACTATTTTGTAAAAAAATTTTCAAAAAAAAAAAAAGTGTAGTACACCCGGTGCATAGGACTGCGCTCCGGTGAAAACTGGCTGTGAAGATGTATCCCTATCAGGCGCATGATTATTCGCCCGACCAGCTCAAAGCCAAAACATGGGAATACTACTACTGCTACCGCTACAGGACAGGAGGAGCATTGAATGAAGCAGAAGAAGCTGTAGAGCAAGAGGCATTGCGAGGCATAGGGATGTGTACGGCGTACCAGAGCATGACAGCCGAAGCCAAGGAGAGTCGAAGGAAGGCCCAGAGGTTGTGGAAAGCCTTCCAGGTGAAGCCCGACCAGGCCCGCCCGCACGTGCCGCTGAAGATGTAGACGAGCTGGGCGACGACGATGAACCACCAGGAGGCGTTGAGGACGACGGCGGCGCCCACCATCCCCCACCCGAGCTTCAGCATCAGCAGCCAGCTGAAGAGGGTGTGGAGCAGCAGCGCCACCAGAGATATCAGCGCCATCACCATCATCTTGCTCTGCGCCTGCAGGAACTTGGCGATGGGGAAATTGAAGGCGTAGGCGTACAGCTGGGGAATCATCCAGATGGAGAACGTACCGGCCGCCTCGGCGATGCTGTCGGCCTGCCCTATCAGCTTCAGGAGCGGGGCGGCGAAGACGTAGAGAAGCGTCAGGACGAGGGCCGTGGAGTTGAGGATCACCCAAGACCGCTGCATGTACGTGCCCAGCATGTCCACCTGCCCTGCTCCATACGCCTGCCCGCATAGCGTCTCGAGAGCGCTTCCCATCCCCAACTAGCGGCAAAAAAAAAAAGAAAAAAAGAAAAAAAAGAAATTCATGTATATATGTACGTATATACATATATTTTTCTTTCTAATGATATGTACCATACAATCGTATTTTTAATTTTAAATTCGAGCCATTCATCATATTTTATTTCATTTATATTTGCACAACATGAAGAATTATGATATTTGAATTTGTAAATAATAAGGGTAAAAATATTAGGTTATTTATTTATAGTTATATATATTTAAAATTATTAACTATATTCAATTTGATCTTTTTATATAAGTTAAATAAATAATTTGAAAATACATATATACACAAGTAGGAAGAAGAAGAAGAAGAAAAGGGAAATGGCTTGGTTTTGATACCATGGCGCCGAAGGAGAAGCCAGCGATGACGGAGTTCTCGACGGAGATGGCAGCGAGAGCCAGAGTGTTGACGTGGCCAGCGAGGAGCTGGGTGATGGCGCCGAGGGAGTACTGAGCGATGGAGGTGAAGATGGCGGGGCCGGCGAGAAACCATAGCTTCTTGGATTCCACCAAGAACTCCCTGTAGAAATCCCGGACTCCCCTTATGGGCTCGATGTCTGGGCGTAGAGCTAAGGGGTGATCGTCAGCCGCAGGCCTGGGTGAGAGAAGTGGGTCGGATGTGGCATTGCCATCCATCGTTTGGTTGGATTGCGTTGCGGTGGATGGATGGGTGGCCAGCCTGCGTAAGGCGACGGATTCAATCGTCAGGACCAGCTGAGCTCTATATGTGGCCATTTACCTATATAGGCTCTCCAGATGATGATACAATATTTATTTTTTATTCTTCATCAAAAAAATATTTATTTTTTTTGTTTGTTTGTTTTCTTTCATAAACATGTTTTCCTAAAAGTATTTAATCCATATATCAAAATTTACTATTTTATAATATTTTCGCATATTTATTTTTTGTTTTTTAAAACCAAGTTAATTATTGTAAAATGATAAAAGTTGATATATGAATTAAATACATTATTTAAAACATGTCTATGAACAACCTAAAAAATTAAAATTAAAACATTAAAATAATTTCAAAAATAAATATTGTATAAGATCCTGTATACAACAAGTGGTATGTAGTCAGGCCTCCATATATGAGTAGTCGTACAGAGGCTTTCCAATTTCCATACAACATTTTTTATTTTTTTATTTTTCTTTACAAACGTGTTTTCTTAAGTGTATTGAATTTACATATCAAGTTTTACCATTTTATAATATTTTTACATATTTATATTTTTTAAAATTAAATTTTTAAGAGGTGAAATTAACCAAAATATCTTTGAAATTGATGATTTAATAAAAACAAATATGTAAAATTATTGTAAAATGGAAAAAACTAGATATATGAGTTAAATACATTTTTTAGGAAATGTTCATGAATAACTCAAAAAATTAAAAATTTTAAAATTTTAAAAATAAAAATTGTTTAACAGCTAAGAAATCTGGCCTCTTTTCTGTGGCTGCAGAGTGCGTCTTTGCTTGCGTTGATCGGTCGGTGAAAGGTTGTTATCCGTTCCCCATGAGCCTGGGTTTAGTAGATTGCGGATTGGAACAGCGTAATGAATGTTCCGAGTGCGACCCCGCCTAGGCCACATACTCTTATTCTGGCCCATGCCCACTTTTTTCTTGCCGCTTCCATCGTGTCATGACCAAGAGCCTGCACTGTTCTAATTAGTGACCGCTTTTTACATTGGGCAACTGCGCTTTTGAGCAGGTCCGCTGCTGCAGGATCTGGCCACAAGGGAAACTCTAGGCGGTGCAACTTTGTCCGGTTGGTTTGGTTCTGCGGCTTAATTACCCATTCAAATTTGCGCAAGGTCTTTTCTAATGTTGGGTACTCAGAACCAACCCTAATTACATATTATAATTATAATATATATATACACACCTAAGTCCTAAAAATCTAAACGACTAAACCCTTTGTCCCTCTCCTCTCCTACACGAGTGCGAGCACGTCTCTTGCTCGATTACTCCTCTCTCTCGCTCCCTCAACGCGCCACTTGCTGAGCTGTTCCTCTCTCTCTTCTCCATCGACGCGCTGACGCCTGACCTACTCCTCTCTCTCTCTCTCTCTCTCCGAGCTCGCTGCTCCTCTCTCTTTCTTTGTTCTCCCAAACCCTAGCAGCGGCGATTTGGCGAGTTGCCAGAGAAGGAGATCACCCAAACCCATTCGACGCCATCTATCTATCAATTTGCATGCCCATATGCCCGTCTGCCCATCTGCATTGGTTTATCCCTCTCATTTTAATTCATCAAATTTGCAATTTTTTTTATGGCAATCAAATTTGAAATTCGATTTGAGTTGTATTGGTTTTAATTACTGTGAAGTTGAACTTAGATTTGAACTGAACCAGAACCAACCCACTATTAAGAAAATTGGGTATGGTAGGCTCCGGACCAACCCGACCTAAAATAGGGTAGGGTAGAGGTTTTTAAAAAATAAGTAAGGTTAAGTTCCACCTTTACCCAGACCTACTCAACCTAAGTTGCGCCCCTAGGAAACTATACCATGGGAACTCCGTGGGGACCCATCAAAAAATAGAATTTGTCCGATTCTTTTTTTTTCTTGAAAAAAAATAAAGCATTCTTTAGATTTAAAATGTTATCTTGACCATCCATCCATAGGGAAACTTACACCATTCATATATTAGAATATCTTAGAAACCATACGTTTGTTAAGCAAAAAATGGCATAACGTGAGAGTGTACCGCCATATAAATATATTTTATATGAAATAATTATATATAATGTTTAAAATTATATAAATTACATTGCATAGGTTACTTTTATTAGGGGTATGTTTGTTTACACGTAAAATTTTTTAAATTTAAACTTTTTAATCTAAAACTTTTCACTATCCACAACTATCTTTTTTTTAATTATTTCTTTACATCTTTTATACAATTACTTCACTTTTCAGTCATTTCTACATAACCACACATACAACTAATTTATTTATTTTAACTTTATTCATTTTATTCATCATCATTACCCCCTATCATATTATAGAATTTTTTTCATTTTTAAAACTTTTATACTAAAATTTTTTTTATTTAAAAGTTTTATCACTTGTTGAACACTCCCTAAAAGTTTATGTAATATTGAACTTTTTAATGCTATTTTAAGGTGTGTTTGGCAATTGACAAAAAATGTCAAGTTAAAATTTTTCACTCTCCACAACTATCATATTTTTTAATCATTTTTTCATATTTTCCCATAAAATTACCTTGCTTTTCAATCATTTCTACATAACTATCCACATAACTAACGTATCTATTTTAACTTTATTTTCTTTACTATTCGTCATTATCCCTATTATATCACATCATTTGACAACTTTTACTCTCCACAATTTTTCATTAAAAGTTTTATTCATTACCAAACACACCCTTAATGGTCAAATTTATATTTTAAATCTAATAAACGGTTTGCTTTTTGAAACAAAATTTAAAACATTATCTATGTTTTTTTTTGTAGTTCTCAGCATGTGTTCCCACCTTGGGGTCCCCCACCGAAGCAGCGCACCCTAACGCAATAAGATACAAATAATAATTTTTTAATATAACGTGAACCTTTTTTTTTTTTGAGAATAATATAACGTGAACCTTGATTCTTCTATACATACACATCCTACACATACGTCTGACATATAATTACTGATAATTCTCAAAATTTTAATATAATATTATATTAATTTTGCACCTTTAAATATAAAAATTTTAATTAAATACAGATTTTACATGAAAATTTTGATAAACTATATTTTATGTAAGATTTATAATCTTGCTATAAAACGGATAATTTTACATCATTTTTGAAAATATTATTAACTTTAAAATATGTATCAGTCTATTAATATAATACTAGCAAATTTGTAATGCTTTGTGGGTTAAATCATACACATATATGGATACGGTTATATTTTAAATATAGAAACAATGTGGACCATCATATAATTTTAATATAGAATGAATTATTAAAAATAAAATGAATTCAAAAGGAGTTAAAAAGTTAAATTAATAATATGTACGAGGTTATTAAAATTAATTGACCAAAAATGACATTTTTTTTTTTTGATGGAAAAAGGAAAACCCTATCCCAGCTCCCTTGCACTGCGAGGGGAAGAAGGGATAAGGTGAT
>JAXCLR010000105.1:21113602-21128081 GCA_035584095.1 Annona squamosa | reverse complement strand
TTTTTTCAACATCTAAACCGTCTAAAGTATGATTTATATATAGATAAATGAATGTATAAAGTTTCATTACAATCTAACATGTGTGGGGTCCATTTTACAGCGGACTGCGCCGTAATTATGGTGCAGTCCGACTGCACACGATCGGATCTCATATTATATATATATATATATATATAAAATGTATTGGTAATTTTATTCTAAAATCCAAAAGCTGTAATTGGACAGGCTTATTCTCCTCTAGGGTCTCCTGGATCTTGGCTGAAAGGAGCAACCTTGCAGGACCCAACCTTGATTGAGGTTGCAGAGAAGCTAAACAAATCGCCTGCACAAGTTGCGATCCGCTGGGGCATACAGTCTGGCCACAGTGTCCTCCCAAAGAGTACCACGGAACCCAGGATCAAGGAAAATTTTGAATTGTTCGACTGGTCGATCCCTCAGGATCTCCTCTCAAAACTCTCCCAGATACCTCAGGTGATTTTCCAAGTTCTGTATCTCCCTAAGATGCATGCACAAAACTTTTCAATGAAACGCCCAGGCAGGCAACGCCCATGCAGGCAAAATACAGCCCACTCTTGACATGACATCATCTGGATCACTTGCACAGCATATATGAACTTCGAAGGAGAATAGGTGTCACAATGCCCATACTCCAGGGTGAAATGTGAAATAAAATGTATGTGATTATGCATGCCCTCGGATCCACCTTACGCAGTCTAGTAGCTGCATAGATCTTGTTACACCATTTCGATTAATCTCAGGTAGTGTCTTCAGCAAATTAAGCTCCAAGTGGTTTCACATCTTTTCTATTGACCTTCAACTGCTATGATAGCTTCTCTAAGTACCTTCAACCGTATTTTTTTCAACATTTCCCAAATTCTGTTAGTAGTCTTCTAGTTAAACGATGTGCCCACATTCCGGTCCTAATGTTCTGCCTATTTACTTTCTCTGCAAAACAATGAACTGCTTTACTAAAAGCATGATTTCATCAATGGCAGGCGAGGCTCCTCCGTGGAGAGTTTGCAGTACACGAAACATGTAGTCCTTACAAAAGCATTCAGGATCTGTGGGATGGTGAGATATGAATGCTCACCCTTGAAACATCTAGTCAGGGCAGTGCTATGAAGGCAGATTTTACCCTTTTTTTTTATAGGTTCCATAAAGAGATTGCTACGCCCCTTGCATTTTTATAACTTTTTTGTTTGACTGTATTCTATGATAGTCTTTCGAATTTCTATTGCGTACATTCTGTCGGTTTTTGTTTGGATTCCATTTTTGTGTTGAACGGACAATGTCCCCCTTGAGTTTTAGATTTGCATTGTAAAAGCTGTGGGATGTAAAAGCCTTCGTGTTTTCTGTAATGTAATATTTAAATAGTCTTAGCAGCCTTATTTTTTCTCACTATTAACCATGTTTTCAATCATCCCTTCTTATCTTCTCATTCTAAAAATAAATCAATATTTTTTTTCTCATTCATGATTCGCATCACCATTTCTGTTCATGTTACGCTTTTTTGGGTTTTTTTGCAGTTCTCTCTTCGTTTATTTTTATTAATTTTATTACTGTTCTTATTATTTGCAAATTAGCAAAGAACACCCCATCCCCCGTGGTTAATAATTTTGCAAAATGCCTTAATTTATGGGTCTTGTTTGCAAAAATACTGCTCCCCACGATTGCTAGAATGGTTTCTTAAAAAAGTGTCTGATCGAACAAAAATTTAATCCCTGACCATCAAGATTAGGAAAGCATGATCTAAAAGGATATCGTTTTATGGTTTTGACTGTGTTTAGGTGGGTCATGAAATCCATTTAAATTAGCCTTAAAATCCAGCTAAGTTGATCTGTTGATGGCAGCCGTATTTTTGTAGACAGAACACGCCATAGATTTAAAATAGGTCTTTGCTTCTACGAAATCTTTATTCTATGTAACCAATTCCATTTTTAATATCTTAATACTTTAAAATATATATAATAGTTAGGGCCTCGTGGGATAAAAAAGTTGCAAAATAGAAAAAGATAGAACAAATGCCAAAAAGCCTTCCTTTTCTCACATTTTCCTTCTACACTTGCCAATCTTTATGCCAAGACATCCTGGCCCTAGAATTCTCAGATGGCCTCCTGGCTCCTGCTTGGTACCGGACTGAGCAATAGTCATATGCCCCCAATCCATCAAATGACCAAACCGGCGTAATGATTTAGGACCTGTTTGGCCAAGCTTAAGGATAAAAGCTAAAAAATAAGCGCGGAGAAAGCTAGGATTCCTAACTTTCCAGCTTTTTCGGTTAATGATTGTTATGCACTTGCCAAACGGTTTCTTGAAACCCGTGCTCAATTTTACACTGATAAAGCACTTAACGCGCACGTGCTGCCTTGTTAATAGCATCACGAAAAATTTTCACGTTAGACGTATCTTTGTGGTATACACAACTTTGAGGCCCGATTACATGAGGTATGTCGCACCTCAGGCCTGTATACGGTATTCGGATCCTGGCCACCCATTTACGTGAGCTTGTGTGAGCTGTTGGATGGCATTTAACGAAAATGCTGCATCCGCTGAAATTTTCAGCCTTTTGTTGACGTGCATTTACTGCATGCACGACTCGAAGGAGAGAAGCGAGCCAGCAAGGCTGCCGAGCCGAAGGAGAGAAAAAAAGCACCGATCTGATAATTAGGTGCGCAAAAAAATCACGTCTTCCCATCCCAAAAATCCAGCAAAAGTGCAAAATACAGATCCGGAAAAATCAAAGCTGTCGAATAATCAGCAGCTATCTTGAAAATAGAAGTCGCCGGAAGATCCAGGAGCTATTGCCCACGACATTGTGGTTTAGGGAGCATCCAAACGAGTATGTAGTTTTTTTCGCAGCGGTTGTTTTTTGTATGATTGCTAAAATCGGTAATATGTCGTCACAGTTTGGTCGAAATGCAGCAGAGAAACCCATGTTGCCGAAAAATCAAAGCTGCTGAAAAAATATACGAATACATAATGCAAGCTTAACTTAATTAACCTGCACTCTTACAATGCACGGGCTAAGAAAAGAAAGAGCTTTGGAATTAAATGTCATCCAACGGCTTACACAAGCTCACGTAAATGGGCGGCTAGGATCCGAAACTCGTATACAGGCGCGATATATCGCATGTTACACTTTCCGGCAAGAAAAAAAAGATTTCCTTTTGGATGATCTCAGCAAGTAGACCATTAGAGTAGCCGCCACAGCGCCCACACCACCGACCCCCATACCCTCTTTTTTTCCCCATAAAAAAAAAAAAAAAAAAAACACAAACACACACACACACCGGTGTCGTTAAATTAGGAATAAAAGCGTACATTGAGAAAGGTGAACAAGAAGCGTACAGAAATGCATAGGAAGAGCAAAGCAATAAATGAAAGAAACAACAGTGGGTGGAATGTAACTGAACGGAGGAGAAGGATACGCTTTATGATTGCAAAGGAATATTCCTATGAGTGTAGATCACTCCTTTGTCGCCATCCACCACTTGCCCGCTCCCTCTCAGAATCCTGGTATATTGCCAGATTCGTCCAGTTAGTTCAAAGTAACTTCTGTTGAGATACTACCATCTATGAAAGAAACACTGGCTGGCTGCTCAGACGGTGGAGCTGCTCCACCCATCCTGATGTCGGTCAATTCACTACTCATCATAGGATTAGGATCCTTCCAACTTGAAGGAGGTCTAGTTACCTGCATCCTCATTAATAATAGGATCAATCAAGCCAACAAGCAACAAGCATACATCTCCAAGCCATTCGACCCCTTATTACAGGAAAATTGCGGTGCCTGAGCTTTCGGCTTAGAGAGGCCCTGATCTATGAATCCCCCACCAAAACCAAGAAAATATAGAATCTTTAACCATTTGCCATGCATTGGCAAGATGCAAACTCTTGTGTGAAAATGATCAACAATGATCATGATGAGAAAATTATCAGTGTGTTAAGGCATGAATCATTTTGCCACTTAGCTTGTAACATACCATCGAGTTGTTAGAAGTCCTTCGACTCCCACAGGACCTCGGGCATGAATTCTACTAGTGCTTATTCCAACCTGTTGAAAAATTAATCATTTCAAAATTTCAATAAAGGGCTGTGATTTGCTTACTCCATCTTATTATGATGATAAATAAAAGGCAGTGATTTGTGTTTTTTCACAATCCAATGGCAAAACTCCGAATATACCTCTGCACCGAGTCCAAACCGAGCACCATCACAGAATCGCGTGCTGGCATTGTGAAAGACTGCAGCACTGCAATGTTTAAAGAGCAAGCAACAACATCTTGTTATTTTTCACATGGAATATGCTAGCACAAGGGAAACCCAAAGCACTAAATAAATAATAAGAGGTGAATGTTTGTTTAGAACTGATCACATCGCAAGATTGCCATGGGACTAGCACACAGCCAGGAACTCAATGTTAAACAAACATTGTCACATTGCTAACAATCAGCCTTATTATGTAATCTGAATATTTGCATTTCACTGAGCTTTTATTTTGTTTTAATTTTAATTCATTTTAACAATTCATACCACTTATACAAATTATATTTTATAGATATCATTGAATATTCATTAAATTAGTCAATCCAAATTATCTAAATTCCTGGGGGTGGGTGCATAACTCCCACTTCTTGTTCTATGAAGAAAATAGGTTGGCTTGCCTCAATAGAGTTTACCTCTCACCCTACACTGCCAAAATTAATTGAAAGACAGATACAACAAAGACATCATGATGGCATTCAATGATTTTATCAGAAGTCAGAACCATTTCATCCACCGTTTCAACATCTCTGTAAAGCCAGAATTGCTCGACCATTTCCTTTCCTTTTCCATCATCAGACAATCAGCTAATGGAGAACAAACATACATGCTTGATGAATCGTCTATGTACCTGTCAACCTGACGAAGAAAGATCTCTGCAACTTCATGGTCTTGTGCAATTATGCAATCAGTATGCGCACTGAAAACAATATTATGGTCCAATGAGCTCAAGGTTTTGACTTGATGTTGCAAATTCAAAATAAGGATATACTTAATAGTTCACACAGTTATCCATGACATTCTAAAAGCATGGCCCAAATTCACTGAACATTTCTGTTCTGCAAATAATGTCATAATCAAATGTCTCGAGAGTCTGGAACATGCCTTCCATGACAATGTATATGGTCTATGGCAGCATGCACATTGTCCACAATTTCAACTGTGCAAGCCATTGAGTTGTACTCATGATGAAATGAATGTGCCTCTGGAATATTTAACAGAGCACTTGCTCTTGGCCCTCCAAGTAAAGTAACACCTGCAATGGTCGCAAATCAGTTAGATTGTCACCATAATTCTTTCACGATTGCCATCACTCTATACATTTTACATCAATGCCATACACGTGAATGCAACTTGATTCTATCACAGCATAACCAGTGAGTATACCTGGATCCAGCTTCAAAGATACAAGAAACATAAGTCACATTTTTATCTTCCATTGTTCATTTGGAAAACTGGAATAGGCTGCCAAATTAGTTCAATTCGCGGATTGGACTATCCTGACTCTTTACTAAATGAAATAGGCTTACATTAATTTGTCAGGTAAGGACTCATATCAGTGAGATATTTCAATTAGATTTTATATATGAGGATGGATCTTAAGTTTTCTTTTTTTTACCATGTATGTTTGGACCTAATGATAAATGTGCATACTCTAGACAGGAAACACAGGCAGCACCTGAGTATATCATACTTTTTTCCTGCTACCATTTTTTTTTTCCTCCTAGGGTGTGTTTGGTAATAAATAAAACTTTTGATGAAAAATTTTAGATAGTAAAAGTTGTCAAATGATATGATATGATAGGGGTAATGATGAGTAGTAAAGATGATAAAGTTAAAATAGATAAGTTATGTAGATAGTTGTGTAGAAATGATTGAAAAATAAGGTAGTTGTATAGGAAAATGTGAAAAAATGATTAAAAAATATGATAGTTATGGAGAGTGACAAGTTTTAGATTGAAAAGTTTGAACTTGACATTTTTTGTGGATTGTCAAACACACTCCTAATGATAAATGCGCGACATATCTCCATGCACTAGATACTCATGTTTGGGGTTACTGAGGTTCTTATAAGCATATCATCTATCTCAAGCTTCCATGGTTGATCTTCTCAGCAAAAAGGCATACCTTCAGTTTGGAGATCTACAATTAAATCATTGAAATCACTAGTCTTCACCAAATGCTCATGTACAAGAAGTGTTTCCTGAAAGTCATAAGCAGAATCAATTGATTATTCCACGCACAAGCACCAAAGCTACATGTTCTGAAATCTGCATACAGTATTAAGAATCACAAAAGACCAATCTTAAAGGAACGGCATTCAGTGAGTCATGCAGCAAGCCTCAATCAAATGAAATCATATGCTAAGATGAAAATAAATGGATGATTAAAAAAAAACTGTAATTGGGGATTACCATAGCATTACAAGCAGCTGGATAATCTGTCTTTGCATCCAAAACAATGCTCTTTGCCATATCCATGTTTGCTGACTCGTCAACATAAATGTGACATATTCCATCTAGGCAGAAGGCTCAATATTACCAAGATATCCCAAATCATATACATATTTTTTAATTCATAGGAGCAAAATTCCCCCTTTCCGTACAAGAATAAATGATTATTGCCAGTAGAATTGATCTTACCAGCATGGCCAAGAACAGGAATTTTGGTTGACTCCTTAATTTGAGTAACCAGCTTGTTGCTGCCTCTTGGGATTACCAGATCTATCACATCATCAAGCTGGAGCAGGTAGACAGTGAACCACCAACCCATTATCAAAAGACACCAAACTTTCAGCATATTCAAACTTTATTGCTCACCTTAAGTAGATCAGGAATTTCATCTCTCGAAGTCACAAGTCCAACTAGTTTGTCACCAACAGTATCAGGAATAGCTGAAGTGATGATCTACAGAAGGTCAAGAAGTCAACAGAAATATGCTAGACTTACAAATCTACAAAGGTCCTTGTTTTTAACAAGTTTACCTTGTGCAAAATCGCATTAGACCGTGTAGCTTCCTTCCCTCCTTTTAAAAGAAGGCCATTACCGCTTCGAACAGCTAATGAAGCTATCTGTCCCACCACATCTTATAATAAGATTATAAATGAAAATGGAAGGCCAAATTCACTGCAGTACTGAAAGTAATGGCAAATAATCATAAAACTAGATTTCAGCATTTGTTCAAAATAGCTGTTCTTCATCACCAATTCCAGAACTGCCATCCCAACTTCAAAAAGAAGCATCTAAGTTTAACTATGAACAAGAAATATCATATTGCAGATCTGAATCAATCAACAGAAAGAACAGAAAACGGTGCATCTCCAAATAATATTAGGAGTAGAATTCTCAGATCTTCTAAAATACATTTACTGATGTGAATTGAAATGACAGATACAAGCAATGAATCCAGCATCATACCTGAACTAGTGCATCTGGCCGGGACTCAAAAACAATCAAAAGAACCCCCAAAGGGGAAGATGTCTTTTCTAAGACAAGCCCATCTGCAAGCTGGATCCAACTATGATTCAAAATTTTGACATTTTGGAAAATAACGATCAATGCAGAAAAAAGGATTACGACACGATGCATCTCTCAGTTAAACAATCAAGGAGTACAACAGAATGCATTTTCAATTAAAGGATCTAAAAGAATTGTAGAATTTAGAGGACATCGCAACAAATAATAAAATTCTAAAAATTTAAGGTGTGTTTGACAATAAATAAAAAATGTCAAGCTAAAACTTTTCAATCTCCATAAATACCATATTGTTTAATCATTTTTTCACATCTTCCTATACAGTTACTCTATTTTTCAATCATTTCTATACAACTACCCATACAACTAATTTATCTATTTTAACTTTATTCTCTTTACTTCTCATCGTTACCCCACCATATTGTACCATTTTCTTTCAATTCAAAAATGTTTACATCTAAAACTTTTCATCCAATAGTTTTATCACTTTCCCAACACACCTTTAATATTAATTTCCTCACAGTACTGTCTCCTCACCTCTGTTTTCTTCAGAACCTGCCCAATTGGATCTTCCATGTCTGCAAGCACACGGATGGATGTTGCAAGACTTGGGATCTGCAGAAATACAAATGTAGAAAAGAATCATGTGGATGCAAATTTTTTCATCGCAATAAGAAGATCAGGACCTCCTGTACAACATCTGCAGCTTGTTTACAACAACTATAGAAAAATCCGAGTTTCTTAATGCCTAGCAAAAGACAAGGAAAGTAAAAAATATAAAGCATAGGCTTTAGTCGCATCAGAAGCATATTTAATTCTTTGTAGAGGGCCTTGCCTTTCCTGGCTTCAAAGTCAGTCGAGAAACCAAAGGTTTTTCATATCCGCCAAGCTGTGCTGCTGCAACATCAGCATCATTCTCAACTTTGATCAAATTTTCATTTGCTTCCAGGGCATCAGCTATATCTAACAAAATTTTTCTTCGATCCTTGGAAGAAAGGTTCTGTGGCAGAAATATTAGAAGCATTCATCCACAACAAGATAACACAAATAATAATAGAATTTACTCAGTTCAAAATAATAGAAGGTTTGCTACTATAAGTGACTGTTAGCACCTGAAGTTTCCTGGAGCATTCCCTTGCAGCAACAGCCATCTCGTGGGCACCAACTTCTTTGGATGGAGTCCACAGATGTGCATTCTGATGAAAGAGAGTACCAACACACTTCCCTTCAAGTACCTTTATGATGTTATCAGTAGCATACCCACTTCAAGAAAGATGGAAGGTGAATTAGATTTCAATCAGATGTAAAGCAGTCTCAATTGAATTTGTAGATCACAACTTCAGGGCATAGTGGTCTGTTTGTTAAGATTAGATTTTGAAAAAAAATTCCCACTACTTACTCCACATGTTTTAATATGATTTAACATTATAACTATCCTAATTTTTCTATTATTACGCCTATATTCTAATCATTTTTTTCACATTTTCCCATGCAACACCCTTATGTTATTTTTATTCTCATTACTCATAATCATTACCCCAATCATATTACATCATTCTCACTTTTTCAAAATTTCCCCATTTTTTTCCAATTACCAAACAGACCCTGGTGAAGAAATCTACTTTAGGCATCAGGTATGACACAAAATCAACATTGTAGATTATATTCTAGTATTTTTGGTAACTAAATGATAACTTTGTAATTTCTAATTAAAAAGGGAAGGTTCCCTTGTGACTTTAAGAAGAAACTACATAGTGAGTCCCAAGTTACATAACAATATCCCTACCTTGAAAGTTAAGCTTAAGAAAAAAAAAGTCCTGACATGTACCACAATCAAAACCGTTTCAAGGTGACATAACCAAAATATAGTTTTAGTGGCTAGACATTTCTGATTGCTTAAATGACCTCCTAAGATACTGAGAGCAAAGAGATCATTTGCCCTAACACAATAACACATTTCTCCATGGTGGACCACAAACACAAATCTTATTATATTGAGACTGGCAAATAAAAAATCAGAAATGTACATCCACAGACCATAGCCCACAAAAGCAATGCATCCCAACATCAAGAATGAAAATAAGAGAAATACCTGGTAATGACAACAGGGACGCCTGCATAAGCTGCATAAACAGCTGCCTTTACTTTAGCAGTCATACCTCCTCTTCCAACCCTGGATTTGTCTCCAAATGTAATTTCTCCTTGATGCTTTTCCTTAATATATGTGTGGATAAGCTTTGAATGCGGTTCTCCTGGAGGACCACTATATAAGCCCTCAACATCACTCAAAAGAACAAGAAGATCTGCTTTCAATTCCAAAGCCAATAAAGCAGCTAAGCTGTCATTATCCCAGAAGATACCAGATGAATCCTGTCCAAAATTCTCTTTAGCAGTGAACTCAAATTAAAATATATAGATAAGTAGGAAAACATGTAGAAATACTGGAGGCTGTTCCAAGCATGACAGTAAAGATGAATGGATGAGGAGATAACAGAAAATAGAGATTCAGAAGACACCAAAAGTGACAACACAGAATGCTCCATTGGGTAATAGGAGAAAACCTCCAGCTCCTTTCTTCCATTTCCTACCCCTTTAATTTAATGCAACATTTTATCTACCTCATTATTACCTATACTTTCAGTCTTTACCCCCCATTTTTATTTGTCTATTTTATCCTTGTTCACTTAGTTTCTAATAAATAGCCTACCACATTACATCATTTCCTCTTTTTTGACTTTGAACAGGTTCTTGCTTTTAAGTTGTAAGTTGTAAGTTGTAACCCTTTCTACTTTCCCCAACTGAAATTTCAATGCTAGGCCAAAGGGAGTGTAAGCCTAACTCAACTAGTGAATCTGGAATTCCTTAGCTATGGTTCCAATTCAAAAGCTTCAAGTAAAAGCAAGATGAAAAAGGATCTAACCTCATATGGTGCTCTTCTAGTACTGACTGCATCATTTTCATTGAAAACTGGGATAACCCTCAGAGCTAACAGAGATTTCACAGTTTCACATAGTTGCATCCTGAAGTTTTGATCCTTAAAATCATGATCGGTCACAAGAAGCTGGGATGATGTCACATCCAACTGCAAGATTAAAAAACACAGGACAGTTAAAGTTGAAGGAACAGATAAACAAATAAGAAGAAGATATTAATTAACTGAAAACTATTACATGCTACTCTAAACATAAAAGGTTGGCTGCAAATAAAAGAACTCTTCACATCCCAGATTCAATTTTTTAAACATCTGTCACCATCTTTCAGACAATTTTAGGATATACAGTGACAAGACATGCTTTTAACCTGACTGAACAGTGCATCATACAGAGCCATAAGACCACTCTGACCAACAGCAGCACAAGCCTTTCCATCAAGTTCACATTGTGGCTTCTGAAGATCAGCAAAGCTGCAAAGCAAAGTAGAATAGGATAGGACACAATCAAGAAACGATCTCCGTAAAATGAACCAAAAATGGTATCAAGTCAGGAACCAAGTGATGCCAAATGTATAAGGTTAAAAATGTTCCATTTTTTACTTAAGGGGAGAAGGTGGATTGAGTGGGCACCTACTATTCTCTACCAGAAATTTCATGTCCCATTGTTATTTATTATTATTTATAAGTTATAGAAGTGGCTAGAGTTTTCGGAAATATGAGGACAGGAATTTACAATCACTGATTTCAATAATAGTAAATTGGCCCTATAGTTGTATGGCACCTTTTTCAGCTGGTTCTGATAAAGGATTTGCAGTACATTGAGGCAACTTGTTAAAAGAAATAGAAAGCATCTCTATAGTACCCTTCATTTAGAATTTAACAGGGCCAGTAAGTTATCAGCAATCTTATCGGGAAGACGAGGCCTATGCTCCTCCTCATGCACTGAGAATTTGCATGCTAAACTCTGTGTCTCTGATTATGATGGACAGAGATTTGAAAATTGCTACCGCCTTGGACTAGGTTGGGGCATTTCTCATGGGAGTCGTGTATTTGCATTCGAACAATAGAGATTTTTGCAGAAATTGAGAGGCCACTTCTGGCGAACCTTGCAAAGAGAAATGCCAAAGGATTCTTTGGCAGAGGGCTTTTTTTTTGGATTACAGATGTGAGGTACAATTGACTGCTTTTTCCAGCTTGCAATGTGTTCTTGAGCCTTTTGGCATAATTTATGATCTGGGTCACAATGCTGCCCCTCTATTTCAATTTATCCATTTTTCAAATGAGGGGTGATTTAATTAGGCCGGGCCTTAGTTAGCCCGGCCAAAAAAAACATTTTTTTTTCAGTTTTTTTTTTATGAACATGTAAAGCTAGGTATATTTAACCTATAGACCAAATTTTACCATTTTTGGAAGAGAGAATTCTCAATTTGGCCATAAACAAGTAAAAGAAAGAATATATCTAGAGCATAACTGGCATCAATCATTACAAGCAAAAGAACAGACTACTTCCACATTGAAAGAGAGCTACTTGATTAATAGTTACAAAACATGAGCATGACATCTGCAATTCTGAAATACGGTCATACTATAAACATGTCCAGGTTTTATCTGCTGTAGAGTGTAGACTAGCAAGTTCCAAATTAGTATACCAAGTAGAAATTTTTTCATCATGAGCCATTCAAAGTCCAAAAATGAACTGCTAAAAAGAGACACAAACCTGCTGTTGACTAATCTCCTATATCTAAGTCTTTGGCGACCAACACCAATAGCACCTGAAGTAACCAAGATAACTTCAAGGTCCCGATAATTCAATTCTTTAACCTGTGTAAATTTTTCATATACAAGCAAATTACCAAGGGAAAGGGAATTATGGTTATGAATAAGCTGACATTGAAATAAGCTTACCTGCTCACAGAGAGCACCTATTCGGCCCAAAGCTAGTCTCCCATCAGCTCGGGTCACAACGGCAGTTCCAACCTTCACAGACAAGATTGCTTAGCAGGTTGTCTGAATGTTGCCTTTTTTTTTTCTTTTAAACTATAGATACACATTTCAACACAATATTTCCAAGGGCAATCATTATCTGACTCAGTGATTAGTAAAAATGACAACAAGGCCATTCACCTGGCGTTCTACCATTTCCTGTTAAGTGACATACAACTCATTTTTATCTTTCATATTATGGGACAAATGAACAAAAATGTTATATTTTGCAACCTAGTTAACAGATTTACACGTTTTCAAGCATGCAATCTATCTTTCATGGCATGCCAAAAGTTGAACGGAAATGCCGTATTACACATGTCAACTTCTGTAACTCGTTAACCAAATAAATGAAAAATTTCCCCCTCTATTCTTGCCCTTTTTGGTCAAACAGATGGGCTTACTCCTGTGCACATTCCGCCTAGTACCGAGATGTTTTAAGTTATCCTCATTTGGATTTAAAAAAAAACACACGCACACATCAGAACCTAGAGCATGTTAAAGCAACGCGTTTAAGAGACAAACGAATTTTTTTTTTGGGCAGAAATTAATGCAAATTAACAAAAATAATGAAAAAAGGTAGCTAGACAGGTAGAATCAATGCACAACACGCTCAGACAAATGCTGTAGCCTGCATTTTCCAGATCAGCGCAAACACCAGTTTTAGTGAGCTACACCTTAAATTAGCATTAGCAAAACTCCCACAAGCTCAGATATATGGTGCAAAATCGGGTCGCAGTCACAGAATGCTTCATGAGCTGGGAAAAGTTTAAAAGAACTACCATTTGAATAGACTAGGATTTGAATACAGATACATTCCCAACTCCAGTAGAATGGGCACAAAATATAAAATGGGCCGGTAATTTTCCGGCTACTCAGCACATCTTTGTTAGAACCTGGCAACGCAGGCGCAAGCATTCTAATTTCTGCAAGTCTGAGGATCCGTTGCTAGTTGCAACACTTCCTTGCTACAATCCATCAGCGAACATTAGGCACAACGGATTTCTATTCACTGCATTGTTTACGAACAAATAGATACAACCATACTACAACAGCAGAATAAAGCAAGTCAATTTCCGTCAACTTATTGCCTCAAAAATTTAGGTACCGCAAAACCAAGTCTGAAACTTTGAAACTGAGCTCAATAAGAGATCTGCAGCCGAAGAACGGGAAATGATAGTAGAAGAAAAATACGACGACTGCCCCATGATCACAACATCCACGCCGTTCAAATAGTTCATCGACAGGGCCGCCATGCGTGCAGCATGCGCTTGGCATGGCTCATTGCTCGTCAGTTCAATACCTTCCGTTCCCAAAACTGATGAGCGGACCCAGTCCTGGATCCTGCATGAATGGCGGCGAGCTTACAAGCACTGGCAGAGCAGGAGAAGAAATCCTACCTTGATGACAACGCGCTTAACGTCCTTGACGAAAGTCCTACTGGAATCCATGGGAGAGCGGAGCGGAGTCGCCCGGCCCGAAGCAAGAAGGGGGAGAACCTTACAGAGAAGGCTGCAAGTGCAGTGCAGTGCTGTGCTGGCTGCTGCCGCGACTTTCAAGTAGTTAATAGGCGCTTATATAGTCGCGGCGCGTGAGGGATGTGGAAAGGAGAGACTTATGACATGACGTGACGGTGGCGCGTGGCACCTCCACCTCAGAAGATTTGATTGGAGCCGTGCAAAACGTTAAGCGCGGATTCCAAATGAAACAATATTCTGTCATCTAATTTGTATTTCGTACGAGAATGTAATAGTACGTGTTCCGAACGAGGAAAGTTGTCCTTGAAATTGATAAAGTTACATTTGAAAGTGAAAAACTGTACTGACGATTGAAAGATTACGGGTGTACATGAGAATTAATAAAAAATATTAAGTTAAAATTTTTTAATTTAAAATTTTTTACTTTTCATAACTATTATATTTTTTAATTAATTTTTTCACATCTTCTTATATAACTACCTTACTTTTCAATTATTTAACCTTGCCAGTAAGAGTTTCTATCTTACTGCCGGTCCCAAGCCCGGGAAAAAAGCGAGGGTTGGCATGTC
>JAXCLR010000105.1:21083568-21107211 GCA_035584095.1 Annona squamosa | reverse complement strand
GTTGCTTGAATTTTCTTTTGCATTGAATTTGGTTGGGCTTGGAATTCATTTCAATTTATCCATCTTTGGTCCCCGAGGGTGGGGTGTCAACAGATACCTTTTTGAAAAGCCAACTCCATTTTACATTTAAATTTCTTATAAAGAGTAGACAATATGGTGGTTTTTTTATAGGTAATTATTATCATCTCAACTAGTATTATAATTAAGCTCTGAAACATTCTTACAAATTTCATGCAATATTCTAGCACACATCTATCAATATCTTTAATTTTTTACTTATAGCAATCAAGTTATTACATATGCAAAACATTTTAAAAATCATTAATATAATGAAAAATGAGTTAATATAAATGTAATTACTTTACTTTTAATTTGGAATGAATGCAAATTATCCTTTTGAATATAACCTTTCATTTTTTAATAAACAATAATGTCTCCTCATCCAATTTTCTCTTATAAGAGTAGAGTGAATTAAGAAACATATAAAAATAAAAAAATTATTTTCACTTCTTTATGTACTCTTTTTAATATAATTTGACATCTTTATAAATATAATTATATTACTTTTTGATTTAGTGTGAATTTAGATAACTCTTTTGACAAGTCATAAATTTTTTGATGGAAAAATTTTGCGTAAAAATTTTTAAAATGAAAGAAAATGATATAATATAATAGAGATAATGGTTGAAAAATATTATAATTGTATGAAAAATTGTGAAGAAATTATTTTTAAAATAATATAGTTATATAAAAATTGAAAAATATGATCAGTGTGGAGAGTAAAAAGTTTTAAATGGAAGATTTTAAAAAGTTTTATATACAAACAAACACGCATAATTTTTAATTTCTTAAGAAGTAACAATTTTTCCACATCCAACTTTTCCATACGAGAGTAGAGTGAGTTAAGGAGTACAAAAAAAAGAAAAAAAAATTATTCCCACTTCTTACAAAAAAAATTACTCCCACTTCTTTCTATGTTTGTTTTGATATATTTTAATTACTTAGCTGTGTTTTTTATATTTCAATCATTTTTCACATTTTTTCATATAATTTTTTTATTATATATTCTAACTTTATTTTTTAATACAAATCATTACCTTCATCCTGTTAGATCACTCTATGACTTTTTTGAAAAAAAATTTCATTCTCGCTTTTCACTTTTACATCTTCCCAAACACCTGTTTCAATTGTATGGTTCTGAACAAGCTAAGTAGAGCATCGAGCGAGAAGAATGTCAAAGCCTTTTATAGATCTACTTTTTAGACGATTTTGTGTATTGAATTACATGCATAATACTTCTGTGTACAAATGGAGTTTTAAAAAGCAGCGTTCACGTGCTTTCTCATGCCACGAGCCGTGCGGCTAAAGAGAGCCGATGTGAGTACCTTATATAAAAAGAATATAAACTACAGCAACAATAGTTTTCCATGTCCTCCAAAAAACTGCAAAGTGGTCCATTGTCTTTGGGGAGGACATTTGGCTCGGCATGCCAGCGATTGAATAGATTCCTCATTTCCTCCAATCCAAGACAGTAGCAGTACTGCTAAGCGGGCGTTGCACCGGCCCCGTGCCCATAGACGTGGGTTCGAACTCCTTATGAGAGTTTGGATTATAAATAGTTTTTTGTTGTATCTCTTTCATGTGAATTATTGAGCTTGATTGGAACATATAAAAAAAATGAGCTGTAATATTGTACCTAATCAAAGAAGACAGCAGCAGTACTGACGCGGAGTATATATTCGGCGACTTGGCCTAATCTTATTTTTCTATCCAAAATGTTAGGATTAATAACAACTAACAAGCCACAAGCACAACTGCACAAGTCAAGTGCAGTGAACTGCAATTACGGGATTCGATGAGAGATTACTCGGCCAAACAAAAGATCAATTTCTGTATTTTGTGTTCAGTTTTCACACAACGTCTAATTATAATTTAAAGCTTGTTTCCAAATTAATGACCTTCTGAGTTTCTCCATTTTTTGTTTTACACCTAAAACTTCTACTTTTGCAAATAACCCCCAATTTAAGCAATTTGTTCTCACAAATCACGATTACCCTCATAGGCAATTTTTCCGTCACTCTTTCAATCTTTTATTGAATTTTCTTAATTATTTGTAAACACGAAAAGGGTATGAAATAAACTAAAAAACATACTGTTAAATTTAGATTTATTTGCCAGAAAGGGTATAACCCAGTTGGTATCTCTCTCCGCACAAGGCTTTGGCAGGTCGGGTTTCAAACCCGGCTTGGGAGTTTTATCTCTCTTTTACCTCCTTAGGGGCTTTTGTCTTTGTTAGTCTTCTTTGTCAGTAGCATACTGCTGTAGAAGATTTACATTTTTCTGTGCGTGAATTGGAAAAATGAGTTTGGATGTTTTGAGTTGTAAGTAAAGGAAATAAAAAAATTAGAATAGATTTTTTGAAAACTTAACAGAAATGAAAATGCGGCTTTTCTCAATAAACTGCTTAAATGGAGATATGTTTTCAAATTGATGGTCGTTATAAGTAAAAATTAAAAATCGGGCAAACTTTTTCTTTTACTAAAAGTTTTATGTTTTATCGCTATGCATAAAATATTGGCTCGGGTAAATTTATAACTTATAAACAGGCTGGCTAACCTTTGCATATGTTAGCAAAGTGATTTATTTTAATGTAGTTTGTTGTAAAAGCATGAAGAATTGGTTTGGCAACACGTAAAGGTGAGACGCAAACGCTTCGGTTTCTTTTTATACACTTTTCAGAAATAATTTGATATTTTAATTATTTAACTATCTTTTGTTATGTTTACTTTATTTTTTTACACAACTGTCCTATTTATTTTTATTTTATCCTTATTATATTACATTATTTTTTACGCTTCGAAAAATATTCTCTGTTCAATGCCTCACCCACTTACTACACATGTTACCAAACGACATCGAAATTATAAGAACATGGCTAAAAGTACAAGGTGCGATGATTTCCATGAAAATTCCTTCAATTAGCAAAGGATAAAATTATAATAAAGATACATAAATCTACTATAATAAACAAGTTATAAAGATAAATAAAATGACTCCCGCATATTTCAAACAAAACACACTTAGAACCTTTTCTCTCACACCTTGAACTACATGACTGCTTCTCGGTCTCTGAAGGAGTTACATTGAAATCCTAATTGGCACATTATTATATAGGACTTTTGTGGCTACTCATACAAAAAAAAATGCAAATTCTTTCGTGTTCAACTTGCATTTTCTATCTTTTTTTTTTATTGATATATATATATATCTAATTTACATTCATCCCAACATCTATTATAGATATTTTTATAATTTTTGATTTTTTTCTAAAGACAACAACTGTATTCTCTCTTTTGTCAACTCGAGGATTCTATTATGTATTTTATTTATTATTATTATTATTATTATTATTATTATTATTATTATTATTATTTTGAGAAGGAGGACGCTACTATTTAGTATCAGGGAGATCAACACCTTACTTGAAATCGAAGCAGTGGTGAGATAGCCACCGGAGTTACCAGGGTGCACATTCACGCGCTAGCCTTCAACATGCATTTTCACATATGAACTATTACGAAAATAAGTTGTAGGCAGACTAAAAAACATAAACCTTAGCGGTACCAGAAATACCTAACAAAGAGATTAATCATCATATAACTAAATACCCAAAAGGCTTTAATTTTCTTTGGCAAATTCCGAATCAGAGCACAGCCATCCTGGTGAATGGCCTCCGTCCGATCACCGTTACTACTTGCCAATACGTACTATTCCGCTCTTTCAAGTTGCAGAGAGGCACCGCGGGAAGGCGGAAAATGGAAAGCCACTCAGAGTCTCGTACGTCTAGACCCACCAACGAGAGTGGCAAATGGCAATGCGTACGATGAGACTGGCAATGCGAGCTGAGAGCTGAGGTAGACAAGTGGGTGGCCTTGGTCCGTCCATTAATTGTTATAGAACATTGACGTAACATGCAAAACGGCTGAAGTACGGTCCAGATGAACATGAAATTTGAACCTATCTGTCTATGAATTATTATTGAGGAAACCACGTGCCATAGCTGTTATACTTTTTTTTCCTGAGCATCCAGAGTTTGGTAAGTTTAAAAATCGTCCGAACGAACGTCGGAAACAGAAAATAAAATATTTTAAAATTTGTATGATTAATAGAAAATAATAATGGAAGAGTTGAAATAAATATAATTGATTGATATAGTGGTAGTAAAAATAATTAAAATATAAGAATAAAAAAGAAAAAAGATAATTATTAATTGTGAAATTATTGGTCTTGAAAAACTAAATTTCATATTTTCCTTAC
The DNA here is from genome assembly GCA_035584095.1 of Annona squamosa. Taxonomy (NCBI): domain Eukaryota; kingdom Viridiplantae; phylum Streptophyta; class Magnoliopsida; order Magnoliales; family Annonaceae; genus Annona; species Annona squamosa. The sequence continues at coordinate 21,102,894 of JAXCLR010000105.1, read as the reverse complement.
CCTTTCCACTTATACATTTTACCAAACGTCACCTAACCATCACATGATTTTTTTTAGCTTGCTTTTTACAATTTTCGTGCAATCACTAGTTCCTCTTGCCATGTAATTTTGTATCTTTTTAATTATCAATATCAGTCTTCCTATTTCTTTTTTAATTTATTATTTTCAAATGGAGAACTACCTAGTCTTATTTAATTTATCATTTTTAATAAATAGTTTGTGTTTGATAAGTAACAAAACTTTTACATGAAAAATTTCAATATAAAAATTTTTTAAATGAAATAAATGATGTGATATTACAAAAGTAATAACAAGTTGTAAAGAAAATAAATTAATTGCATGGGTAATTATCTATAGATAATTAAAAAATACTGTACTTGCATAAAAAGATAGGAACAAATAATTAAAACATAGGGTTTTTGAATGCATAACTAAATAGTTTCATATGTATCGCACTTATACTACTTTTTAAAAATCGCACTAATACCTGTACAGTATCCTTAAAATTTGCAGCGCATCGCTTTCCGTTAACTGCTTAACGGCCATGCAATTCTCCGTTTCTTGTAGTAGCTCTTCCTTTTTCAATTTCAGACATACCCTCTAGCGCTGTGATTGTTCTTCATCGACTGCAATATAGTAAGTTTGTTATTCAATCGACAACAATATGGTTTTCGTTTGCGGATACTTTGCTCTTGACGAGCTGCATCCCAAGATCATATGGTGCCTTGAATACGGTAGTAACATCTAGGTCGAACCTTTTTGATTTCAGTGAATAAGCGGTAAGGATGGATTCAACTCATGCTTGTAACCATGCAAACTAGTGTGGACTTAAGGACAACATTCTCAACCTACTGAGGAAATAAGGACCAATTCTTGTAATTGTCTGCACATTCTCACGGCACGAGAACCAGAACTTCTTGGTTGTTGAGTTTCGAAAGAGACGGCAAGGGAGAATTTCTTGCAGTGGAACAGGGAGGATGGAAATCCGAGCTGGATTTCGAAGAAGTGGAGAATAAGCTTGATAGAAAACAGTTCTATCCTATTGCAATCCCTATTGAGAAAAGATCTCACAAATAAATGCACCTAAATGAAATGAAGACGACAAAGAAAAACCAACAGAGGAAGTTGGATTTTGCTACTAAATTAAAGTTACAATTCGGAAGCAGGTCTGAGAATTGTAGTCTAGTGTCTTTGTTTGACTGCCCCTTTGACGTCGAACTAAATTTTCTTACGAAGGGGAAGATGGGTTTTGGTCGGCGACTATGAGCGGTTTTAGTCGGCAATGAGGAAGACGAAAATCGTCGGTGAAAATCGCTATAGAAATCGATAAAATCACTGGTTAAAATGGTAACAAAAATTAACGAAATTAACATTAAAAATGGCATCAAAAGTCGACAATGAAAATCGCAGACGAAAATAACAAAGAACATTGGATGTCGATCCGCGATGGAGAAGACAAAAACAACAGAGGTGAGGGTTTCCGCAGGAAAAATCTATGGGCGAGGGGGGGAATCAACGGCAAAAATCTACAGCATAAATCGATGGAGATCTAGGAAAATCGGCAGAGTTTACTTTCAGAGAATGGATTTGTTAGATTGCCTGGCGAATACATCTCACGATCCAACGGATGGGCATTTTTGTCATTTTATTCGCTAACAAAAATCGAGGGAGACTGTTAGTGAACTGACGGAATGACATATGCCATAAATATTGTGGAAACTAAGGTATTGTTGCAATTTTTTGAAAAGAAGTGGTATGGATGTAATTTTGATTAAACTATGTACGTGCCAATGCAAAAACCCCTTAAAAATTTTAAAAAATATAATAATTATAAAAAGTGAAAAATTTTAGATTAAAAAAGTCTTAATTTGAAAAGTCCTATCGTTAAACAATCACATCTACAGCAAACTCTTCTTTATCCAATCTCTTTTTCGTGTGCAGGGAAATTCCCCGAATAGCACATTAACGGAAAATAACTTTTCACGGATGGTAAAAAATTTGCTAAGTAGGCTTTGTTTGGCGCGCGTTTAAATTTAGTATCATTTGGGAAGAGACAAAAACAAAAACAAATCTTCTACTTCTTTATCCGCACTTTCTTACATTTTTCTTTCATATCTATATTTCAATTATTCTTTTACATTTTTCATATAATTATCCTATATATTTTAATTTTATTTTTTACTTATTTGTATAATTATTTTTATCATATTACATTACTCTTTCATTTTTTTAAAAAAATTTCATTTTCACTTTCTTGCTTTTTACTTTTACACTCTTACAGGAGTATCAATAAATAAATACTGCAAAGAGTGGCTTAGCATCAACAATAGCAAGGAGCAAAATAATTTAAAGAATTAGTTAATGAAAATGGACAGGCTATATTAATGCGTTGCAAAATCTATTTGAATGAGTTGACTGTATTACTTGTAATTGGTACGCAGTTTCAGTGAATATTTCGTGCCCGAACTATGCAATATTTGTGTGTGATGTGGGAATTAGCCTCTACATCCATCAAAGTGTTAACGGAGGTTGCGGCTTAAAACCAATTAAAATATAACGATAAAAAAATTTAAAAAAAAAGTTAAAATGTGAAAACATTACGAATGTAGAAAAGGGTGGGAAATTTTTATTATATTCTTTTTTGGCTGCATGCGAAAGGCTTTTATACTTTATTCGTTGAAGTCCTCTCCAACTCGGCAACGACTATGTTTTTATTTTTTTGGTAATTTACAAATATTCTCATTTAGTTTAACTATAATTGTAATATATTAATGACATCTGATCTTTTACGGCCGGAAGCATAGGAGCAACCATGCGTCTGACCCAAAAATATATATTTTTATTTTTTTATTTTTTATGGACAAGTAAATTTATGTTTATTAAATCTATAAATCAAGTTTTTACCAATTTTGGATTTTTTATTATTTTTTAAAATTTTTAAACACAGAGGCATTTCCATAATTACCTGGCATTTACTTATCTATGAAAAAATTAAAAATAAAAAGACAACAACTCTATATTGATGTAGTTTTAGAAATTATAAATAATCACATGTAGTGTGACTATAATTGCCAATGTACTCATGTTATTATGATACTATTATTGTATTGTCACAACATTGATATATTTGTAAAGACATTCAAACAACATTAATATATTTACGAAAATTAAATGTACTAACTTAGGTTGTGAAATTGCAAATATACAATGTAATTTGTGTATCTTTGTAATTATGCTATTATGTTTGTGTATTTTTGCAAATATATTTATGTCATGATGGTGTAGTAATGAGGTTACAACCATGTGGATATATTTGCAATTATGATCAAACTATATAAGTTTATCTGTAATTTTTAAAATTTTATGGACATGTTTACAATTATAGCTAAAATAAGTTTGTGTATTTACAAATCACTTTTTTATTCTCGGAAGATCCTGGCCAACGAATGAGGTAGAATAGCCGAGAGATGCTGGCATACATACATATCTCTTCGACCACCAACAGACAAATGCAGGGGGAAGAAAACAAGATAAAACAAAACAAAAGAAGGCAAGCTGAAAATATTGAAAATGGCATGAGACGACAAATGACGTGGCCGTGTAATTTTCCTTGCACATGCCAATCTGTGATGGCCGACTTTAATTGACGGTTGCATTTGTTGTTTTATAAGCTGCATCTAATGGCTCGAGCAGTTGGATTACAACTTCGCCCCATGCGCCGGCCGTCTCGAGAGTTAGACCACGGTGGGTATTATAAAAGGTGAGCATAATACGATATGAAAAATAGAAAACCTTACTTAGAGTGTGTTCGTTAATTATAAAAATTTGTCAACTTAAAATTTTTCATTCTTCATTGTTATTCATATTATAAGATTTATCAAATGCAAAACATGCCCTTAGGATGATTGAGTTGCAAGTTAGTTTCAGATGAAACAATAAAATAACTGCATCCAATGGAATGCCGATTTTGACATTCAAAACTTGGAGACCACGGCATTCTTGCTCAATATTTGTTCCTTTGCTTACTTCCTTGTATTGCATTAGCAATGATATATATGGGCCAAAAAAACTTCCAACAAATATATTAATATTAATTTAAATGGCCTTCAAATCCCCGAAAATCAAATGGTTAATGCTTAATGGTTTAATTTATTAAAACTAATGTATTCATTATGTTTGAAATTATTTATTTATGGTGTGTTCAGTAAGTAATAAATTTTCGATAAAAAATTTTTGGTGTAAAAATTTTTGAAATATAAAAAAATAATGTAATATAGTAGAAATAATAATGATAAATAAAGAAAATAAAGTTAAAATAGATAAGTTAGACATACAGTCAATTTAGTAAAAATGGTTGAAAAGTAATGTAATTGTATGGAAAAAATAATTAATTAATTAAAAATAAGGCAGCTGTAAAAAGTAAAAAATTTCAAGTTAAAAAGTTTTAATTTAAATTGTTTTATGTGTTAACAAATACGCCCTTAACTAAAAATTATTATTTTCATAATGACTTAGGTGTTTTAATAATTAGATAAAATCACTTTTTAAAATATTTACAAAGGTAATCATCAACGTTCCTGACTATGGGTGTGTTTGGTAATGAATAAAACTTTTGATGAAAAATTTTATAGAGTAAAAGTTGTCAAATAATGCGATATGATAGGGATAATGATGAGTAGTAAATATGATAAAATTAAAATAAATAGATTGGTTGTGTGAATAGTTGTGTAGAAATAATTGAAAAGTATGATAGTTGTACAGAAAAATATGAAAAATAATTAAAATAAAATAATTATGAAAAATAAAAAATTTTAGATTGAAAAATTTGTACTGATATCTTCTAACCATGGTCAAACACACCCGTAAAGAGAACTTAAAATTAAACGATGGATTGAATTTCATAGCGCGAATCACTAAACCATTAAACATCAAATCAGAAATTTATGCCCTTGATTGGTCCCGTCAGTAATTGCACCGGTTATTTGTGCAGCGCGACGCGTGTCACTAGAACCACTAAATTCTCGTAATGGTGCCACAAGTCAGCGTCACTGCCTTACTTGACGTAGGGCTCAAGCTTGGGTCCATAAGTGGCTTGTGACGTGTGGTTTTTCCTTTGAAATGTGAAGGTATTTGTTAATGTGCTCCTAAAATGTAGAGGTACTCAAAAAAAAAAATCGCTCCAAGAGTGAGGGCTGTAAAGGTGCATAATTGTAATATTAAATTGTCATAGGGAAAATATATTAATAAAAAAATTCTCACAATGATTATTTGCAGGAATGATAATTCCTAATTCCCCTAATTTTTTTGACACCATGAGGGTCGATGGTCTAAAATGCAAAGAACTAAACTTAACAGGATTTAAAATATTAATTTATAAACCTCAAAATTTAAAATGCAAATATATGATGAGTTTAAAACACAAATCCCCCTACAAAGGGTATTCTTGACAATTCATAAAATTTTAATGATATTTTTTAATATTGTTAGTGTCGAGGGTTTAAAATGCAAATAGCCAAGAAGTTTAAAATGCTAATAAGCAAATTTCATAATCTAAGATGCAAATATACAAAGTTAGGGAGTCTATAAAGCAAATTCCGCATGGCTTACAACTAAAGGGGCCCATCCTATGATGGGCTAAACTCGAGGACTACCTACCTTGCCATTATTTGTTATTAATTGACTATCACGATTATCATCACTGATTGCCCACTTACCATCAAAGCTACCTAGGCCTAGGCAAAACCTAGAGCTCAGGCTCACCTTCTAAATGCCTTTAGTAACCTTGAATGTTAAGCCTTTTTTTTTCCTTTTTTTTTTTTTTTACGTTACATGAGACCTAGGGGACGTATGGAAAGATGAAAGTTTATGAGAATATGTGAAATTGTGAGAAATTAAAAAGAAAATATTTTGAAAAATGTGTGATTTTTATGAAACGATAAGAGTAAATTTCAAATAAATAGGGTTATTAAAGGTTAGTTAATAGGAAAAATAATTGAAATATATAAATAAAATTAAAAAATAGGATTGTTGAGTGGATTAATGACTGATTTTGGGTGACTTTCTCCCACTTTCTCCCTTACCATCTCATGCATGCATTCTCCTAAACGTCCTTCTAATCTTTGATGGGCTAACAACTAGGGGTATAGCCACAATGGTTTCTACCATTATGGTAACACCGGTTGGCGTGAAATAAAGAGGTCTCAACTTTAATCCTAGGGGCGCAACTTGGGTAGGGTACACATAGGTACCCACTAACCCGACCCTAATTTGGGTAGGGTAGGGTGAAAATATTAACCATAGGTATGAGTAGGTTATAAATTATTACACGCCTCCTCAAATAGGGTACGGGTAGGATAAATTCGTTGGGTACCCAGAACCGACCTGTATAGGCACTTATATGAGTAATTAATTAGGTGCATAATTATATATGTATAATATATATTATATACTATGTATTATGTTTTGTCTTTGACATCTTATGTGCATACAAATTTTAATAAATTCAAATTTAAATGAGTTTTGAACCTCGTAAAGTATAAATTTAAATAAATTTATATATACACAATTGACTTTCGAAAGACTTTTATAAATACGCTTGTAATTTATGATCATAATATATTATTACTTTTAATGATTGAGTTATGATGGTCTATACTTCATATTTTTATATAATAATATATGTACTTATGATTTTAAAACATAAATGAGTATTATTTTACATTATTTATAATAACATAGAAATTTTTTAAAAATATTTTATTTGAGTATTAAAGGAACCAATTTGGAACCAAAACTGGAACCAACTTTATGGGTAATGGGTAGGATAAGGTATACTAGAAACCAAACCGACAAATGGGTAAGGTAGGGTAGGGTAGGCATTTTACAAATAGGGTACGGGTAGGGTAAACCCCTACCTATACCAAACCGACCCATGTTGCACTCCTATTCAATCCTCTACACTGATGATAGGATGTTTTACATAATCTCCCAAGTTGTGGGGGTTCTACAATTCTTCCAGTGTGAGAATTTTACAATTCCACTCAATGAAGGGGTTTCATTTATGATTTTTCCTAATATAAGGAGTTTATAGAAAAATTTTCTTTATATTATGAGGATTGTGAATGTACTTAATTGTAATATCAGTTGTCACATGTCTAGATCCTAATAAAAAAAACAGCTATGAGTATAAATCGAGTCTGAGTTGACTTGAATTAGGGTAAGCGTAACTCTAATATATCTCGTAAAATCTCAATCTAATCCTATTTTAGCTATATCGAAATTAGTTCGGTTATGGTTAAAAATTGGTTTAATAAGTATATAATATTTTAAAATATTTTTCTTATTTAAGTCCAATGTAAAATCTAAATTTATATGAAAAAATAAAAATTAACCCTGTTATAGGAATACTTTTCAATTTATGACCTATATAATAATATAATTGTTAAATAATCTTATTTCAAAATAATAATTTGTAATTAATTTCTATGTATTTTGTACTAATATATGATTATTTTTTTAGTAATATATTATATTTTACACTAATATTTGAAATTGAATCGGGTCAGGTTGATAACCATCTTGCCCAAATCAATCCGCTTTTAAATCTGGTCGAATCAAATTGGGTTATATAACTTATTTTTTACAAAATGTATAACCCTAACCTATTATAAATTGAGTGCGGATTTGGGCTGACACCAACATTATTTACACTCTTACCAACAGCCCGTGTCACACAGCGCGCTTACCCAGCCACAAGCTTCAGCTTGTATGCGTGTTAAGTGTATACTGTGTGCCGATAGTCACTACAACTGATGACCATGCGCACCCTGTAATGCTCACACGAGATTTTAGATTTTTACTAGCTTAATTTAATTGAGCCATTTGTGATTAAGGGTTGTTGACATCCATGACATGAAAAATAAATTATTTTTATTTATATCAATTAATTTTAAAGTCCTTTTATCCAGTCAATACTTTTCAAATTAATGTTATTTATACATACAACAACGGATATACAAGCCCTCGGTATTGAATAGAAAAAAATGTCTATAGTTATTAAGAATAACTATGCTTATATCTAGGGGCCATTTTTGGCGGTCGTAACCTATCTAACTTGTAAATTTAATATTATTGACATTAATAAAATTAATTTAGAAAAGTCGGGTTAGACAAAAGACTTTTAAAGTCATTGTTATGTACGAAAATAATTTAATTTTTTTGTTGACTTAGATGTTAAATTGCTCGTGCTCTTTACTTTTGGAAAAATTTTCAAAAATACCCAAGCATCAAGGCTCAAGCCCACCTTTGCCCATAAGAACCCCAATTTCCATGCGTTTGAGACATACTGGTTCTTGCTAGAATTCTACAAAATGAAAAAAAAAAAAAAAAAAAAAACTTTTATTCCATTTTCCATACCGTCTTTCCAAAATTTCTCATTTTCAAGCTGTAGCAAGACAATCCAAGTCTTATAAGGCCTGATCCCTTGCTTCCACACCCTTCCCAAGCCTGCATTAAAGGACAAGATCATCCCCCAAGTGATCTGATGATCACGCTAAACATCGAAAAGTCAATAAGACTATACTTCTTTTTTTTTTTTTAAATCTATTTCACCTTTTACTCATTTTGTAAATCACTTGGCAGATGCTTAGGGTTTAGGTGGCGTACTTAAGTCAAATCAAATGACTACTTTTAAGGGATTAAATTTTTATCCATTTCTTAACTACTCGCTCACCAAATTTTTTCATCAATGCATCATCCATGCATTACGCATTCCGCTCCCATATATATAAGTGTGCTTCATGCAACTACTTCTTAATCATGCATAGATGTGTTTTCTATTTTCTACACAATTATAAAATAATCATTACAGTGCCTATTGTAATGCTCATTGTGGATTGTAAGAGGGCAAATGAAGGAAAGCTATCTTACTAAGGCTTCCCGTGTCCTCACTTTGATCCATTTAAGTGTGAAAATTCAACATCTACACTAAATACTTTTCTTTTTTGTAAGTACTTGTAGACACCCCATTTTTGAGCTATTTTTAACCATATTAATTAAATATTGATCCATTTATAAAATGACACTATTATACATATTTTTCAATTAAAAGATGCATCCCAATGTTAGATTTATTATTATAGAATTATTACAAAGTGATTAGACCAGCAAAATATAAAGATCAAAGGCTGGGATTGCTTGACGATTGTGCCGGTGGAGTACCAAAAGACCAAAACTTATCTCAAGGCTTCCTTCAACACAAACTTTCCATGGCTGCCATTTGCAATCTCCTCCCACAGCCATCCGACGGACGATCGGAGCCGCTCATCGAGCTGACTATATGCTCACCACTACCCGTCTTCTCTAGTGAAGCCCTATTCCCTCATCCCGACAGATCTACCTTCTTCAAAGTTGCATCTAAAACCCAACTTCTGACCAACCTTGATTTCGGCAACATCCAACCTTCATGGTGGCAACCTGCTGTCAATATAGCTTCACACCAACAACTCCTGCTGCTTCTCCTTCGAACTCATCAAATCTCCATCACTTAAGTTAGATCAATATTCCATTGTCAATTGAAGAAGGGTAGCCCGTCCATTCCTCTCCTTTAGTTCAAGCACCCACAAAATGGCAACACAGCTTCACACCAGCATCTCCAATTCACAGCAACCCGATGCTAGCGCCCCCATCTCCAATGGCCCGTCAAATTCAGCAATAACTCCATCCAGCGGGCAGTGCTCTTCATCTCGACACAAATTGGCCATTACACAGTTGTGCGTCCACATCATCAAGCCCCAACCAATGGCGATCCTCACCATCCAACTCATTACTTGGAGATGAAGTAAGGAGAGAACCCGGCCATGCCCAATATGCAAGAACCAATGGATAAAAGGTAAAACCAAGGGAGACAACCAAATATCCAGTACATGCCACAACCCCACACTACCAGCCAATGAGAACACACTACATCAGCAACTTCTTGCAAATGCCTATAAATACCAGCCCCCTCCAGCCTCTCTGCACAAGAAGCCCCCATTAGAGCCAAGGGGAGATGAGTGGCTGCCTTGCCCAACCTCTTTCCTCATCCATCTCTATCTTCCTCCTCTAATTAAAATCCTACCGCCACCATTGAGTAATCCATAAATATCCAAAAGCCCCAATCTAGCTACGCATATTTAAGCCTTATCAAAAATGACTCATTTATTTTTATTGTGTCATAGCATATGATTTTCTTGTAACCGTAATCTCTATTTATGTAAGTCAGCACTTTATCTATTAATGCAACACTTGGGTTTCTAATTTTCCAAAAAAATTAGTGGCGACTCTTTTATATTTTGCTATCATTTTCATTTTAATGCTTTAATCCTTATTTATTGAAATAATATATATCGTAGGGCCTATCACCTATGAAAGGGGCGCTACAGTATTTTATCTACACCCAATTATCAGCCTTTAAGTTGAGGAACAAGAAAAAATGAAGATGGTCCAATTTCTTTGCTTAAAGGCCTCTTTTTCCTAAGAGACTTATGGAAGAAATAAGGTATTGAGAACTTTAAACACTTCAAATCATTCCTATCAACATCATATGCACTTACAACATATCATAACGTACAAATCTTTGTCTTAGCGACATTTAGTGCTCATCATTCAAACAACCATCTTAGAGTAATTTGAGTTGTTGATTTTATGATCTATATCATAGCAATCGCCTAGATCATGCTATATATGCTCATTAATGGATTAGAATATTAAAAATGATGTAATATAATTCGATTAAACACAATCTTTTCCATTTTTAACTAATGTGTTACTTTAAAAAATCATTATTTCTAGTTGCACAAAATGCTTAGTAGGAAGTAACCTATCTGATAAGCGAATCTAAGTTGTCCTTTGTATTGTTCCTCATGATAAACATAACAAATGAACAATTTGTTCCTATGAGCTACATGGGTAAAACTAAAAGCTCAGGTCAACTAAGTAGCTATATTCAAACTATGTATAAATATCACACTGACCATGATCTAAGGTACGTGAATGATATAGAACAGGAAAAACCTATTGCCACATGACAGAATTATTAACATAATCAGATGATCCCTATTATGTGTAATATCATTTCTTAGGTTTCGATGCCGAGCTGCTTGTGGTCCAAAATAGTAAGTCAATAGCAACACCACTAATTCACTTGTGCTTCTAATCAATCAAAACACTCATATTTTGATCAAGCTCTAATATGCATTTCATATCATCATCAATCGACTTAGTATAGTTGAGACCACGACTTGAGCTTAGCAGTAACACATATAAGCATGAGCTCCCGTGATTCAGAGTTTGAAGCCCTGTAACAGCTAAGTCCAGAGTTGTAAACTTTGTGACACTATAAAAAAATCAACTTAATATAATTAGTCTATCGGTGTCAATATTAACAAGTTAATTCAAAGATGCATATGGTATATAATTTTAACTCAAGGTAAGTCTGATCCACCATCATCAATATAAGCAAATAGAATGTTGGTACCTGATTCAATTTATTAAATGCAATTATTATCAAGTCAACTTAAGAACTCACACTAAAGTGTGCTTGATCCACCCCGAGAAGCTTTCTCAATTAGGGAAAGCTAACAACATAAAACATACTAAACAAGCTTACAAAAAGAAAGAACTGTGACATCATTGGCGCTCTCAATGAATTCTCCATAGTTCATCTCAACATCACATGTCATGGATATTTGGTACTCTCTCTCCAAATCTACAAAAAAAAAATTGAGATTTCTATTTTTTAAATCTTCACAGGCTAATAGCAAAGATTAATTAACATTTTAAAAGTATTTATCTCTACTCTTAATAAAGGTATTCTTTTCAAAGGATGTAATTAAGGATTACCATGTGATATAGGAAGTGAATTCTCTCTTCTAAAAAGTTAAGCTCGTCTATTACAAACAAACAAAGATACGCGAATCTCATCCCCTTTAGTGAAACATCCACTTGTTTCAATGTTAAGCCAAGGCAAGCTTTAATTGGCATTGTAAACATATTTTACGGGGTCGGGCAACCAGATTTTATGTTATTGGCCATATTACGGGCGCAACATGGGTGGCCAAAGATACTTAACTTTAATTTTTAAATTTTTATAAATATATGGGCTTCACCTAGATATTCATCCATGTGAAATTCGACAATTTTAAAAATTAATTTGGTATTTTATTTTAATTTTTAAAACAACGAAATGGGCATCGACAATGCACATTGTGGACTTTAAAAATTAAAATAAAATAGTCAATAAATTCAAAAATAACAATATTCGTACGAATAAAGATTTAGGTAAAATTAACCTTCAAATTTATTATAAAAAAACGAAAAAGAAAAATTCGGCGGCAACATACGATTGGCCCCCATCAATGATTCAATTCTATTTGTCATAATTAACGTGAAATTTGAAAATGAATCATAAATTCAGACGTTTTTTATGTTCACTGACGGTCATATGAGCCTTAAATTCTCTAAGGGATTAGGATGACTATTCCTGCATAAATAATGGCCCGGAAACAAATAAGTCCCCCTTCGATAACTTATGCATCTTGAATGATATATTTTTAGGATTTCTATACACACGAAAATAAGATCTTATTGTCAATATATTTTATAATTAAGTTTCAAATGGAAAAGCTACACGTGAGATTAGGGTTGGGAATTAGAATCGGCCAGACTGGGTTAAGTGTGCTCAACTTTAATTCTATTTTTTTAAAATCAAATTTGATCTTATTTTTATACTGGGTGGAAAAAAGGTGGGTTCAACACTTATTAAATAAGTTTCGTAATAAACTTCAAGTTGGTATCGAAACGGTTTCGTACGATAGTTTGGGTAAAATTGAAGATCAAATAAGATGATTTTAAAAATTTATATATTTATTGAACATAAAGATATATTTATACTAAATTTAAATGTAATATGTTTCAATGTTTCATTAATTATTCAAAAATGCATCATTAATAAAACAAAATATGAGGCAACATAATACAAATTTATTAAAATAAGCTAATATACAATTATACATAAGAGTTATATACGTGTAAATTTTTCTTATTGAATTTTATATTATTTTATAAATAAATTATTTTTTCTATGTTGATATATTTAATTATAAAAAATGTGAGCATTTGAAAAGAATAATAATAAGATTTAAACATAAGTTTATAATTTTTAATAAATTAATATATGCTAAGTGGACTAGGGCATGGTCAACCCACTCTGACATTTTTTTTTAATTCAAATTAAAAATTTTGACTCTCTCTCTATATTAGGTTAAAAAAATGGTTTTACCAGCATAAAAAAAAAAACAAGACGGGTCAATGCTCAGTTAAGGATCAAACCACCCCAATTTCCACCCTTAAGTGAGATGCCACACTAAGTAAACCCACAAAAAGCATTGAATATTTAAGAACGACTTCAGTGGAAACTTGATTCCCACAATCTCAATAAGAGCTCCTTTCAAAAACTAATTTTTTGATTTTGTTTCAAAATTCCAACAACATATATGGTTTAAAATACAATCTTGACCATTCACAATGAAAATTAAAAAAAAAAAACCAGATGTTATTATGACCTTATATATTTAGCAAATAAAAATTAGTATACAGTATTTTAGAAAAATAAAAAAAATTTAAACTCATCTGAACCATATCCATATATATAATGTTTCAGACCATACAAATCTTTTTTTGTATATAATTTATAATCTAAAAATATATATACCCATTAATATCCTTATATCATAATTTTTTTTAATTATCACCATTATATTTGAATTATTTTTATTATGAACGGTCAAAATTATATTTTAAATAATATGTGTGGTTAGATTTTTAAAAAAAATCAAAAAATTAATTTTTGAGAGGAGTTTCCATTGATATGGTGGCCGTTCTCCTGAATATAGGATACTTGAGCTTCAACTTTAGCAGGCCCCTTAGAAATTGCAAAAGAGAAATTAGCGATGTTATACACGAGCGTTGGGCCCAACTAGCCTTAGGCAAAATGATAGTAATGTCTGAGCCCGGGTTCGAACCGGGGACCTCTAGTGTGTGAGACTAGCGTGATAACCAACTACACCACCCAGACGTTTGTAAAATTCAATCAATTATTATATTTAAATTATTTATTTCCATGAAACGCTAAATTTATAAAATTCAAATAAGTGCATGTAACACATTCGAATATTGTGCAAAATAAACGTAAGGAAATGTTTACTTTAAATATCAATTTTAAATTTATATTTTAACCCTTTAACATATAACTCCTACATATATAAATGATTATATAAAATATTTTAATCTATCATTAATGGATGCAATACATTTTATAATTTACATATGAATAGGTACACTCTTGAACAAATGTGACCCATCAAAATTCTGATCAGGATGAGTTTTACATCGTTAAGCAATGATAAATGAATGATGCTAAACCTTATGACGGGTGAAATTTTAATTTCACAATCAACTCTTTCACATATTTTCCAAATGTACTGATTTATTAACCACGTTACATTTATCTCAACTTGATGATTGATGATAAATTTATTTGGTTCATTATATTTTGGCATTTGTTGACCTCTCATATTAAGTTTTAATTATCAATAAAATATTAATTTTTATCTAAATTAAAGATATGCATAGTCAAATTTATTTTAAAATAAGGGGTTGTTTATATGCTATATATTGCATGGGAGCCCCCATACAATATATTGCATATAAACAAATAAGTTTATTTATTTCTTCTTCGTAAACATCTTAGATAATTTAATCCACAAGTAAGTTTTATCATTTTACTATATATTTATATTTATATTTTTTATCTTTAAAATATCAATTTTAAGGATATTCAGTCAATGTCACCCTTTAAAAGCTTAATTCTTTTAAAAATAAAAAATAAAAAAATTATTAAATGAACTTGGTTATGTATTAAAATATGATTTTCTAATTAATATTTAGTATTAAAATATTTTATATGCTGATTTTATGATTCTTAAATGAAGAACGTGCATCGTAGTACTACACAATGATGATTTAACGGACTTTTTATCAATGATAGAGGTAAAATAAATGAGGTTAAATGGTAGAAACCAGGTTTTATAGAAATCGAATTTTATTTATCTTATATTATAATTCTTTCCAGAGTCTTGCACGAAGTTGGAATAGCGAGTTCGGACTTGAGGGTAATTGAAGGTTAATCTATTTCTCCACGTGCAACCTTAATGTACGAAATCATTTCCAGAAACTTATTACCCAATTATAATGATTTTTAGTTAGTAACTATTTTATTGCTTAATATTTTATTTTAAAAATAAATATAAAAAATAACAATATGTTCAATAAATATGATTTTTTTTTTTTTTTTCTAGAAGCGCAACTTATGTGGGTCTATTTAGATCCAGACGCTATCCTATTCCAAGGAGCCTCAACCGAAAAGGCGAAAACCAGTGCCGAGACCTATATTCCTGGCCTCATACGGTTCTGGACGGGTCGACGGCTCGGAGCGAGTTCCGGTTGGGCTCAAAATTTAGCCTTCAACAGAGCAATTGGCCTCAAAATATAAGATCTACAGATAGAAAGAAATATTCTGATGTAGTTTTATTACACTAAAATTACATTGTAGGTACTTTGAAATGAGCTTTATATAATTATAAAATTATAATTTAATCTATTATATTTAGAATTATTTATTTTTTTATCATATTAATTTTCATCCAAATTGCATATGTTTATGGATTCATTTTGAAAATAATATAAATTCAATATAATAAAATAATTTATATATAAATAACAGCTTTCGAATATTCATTTTGTAAAATTTATAGAAAAAGGAAGTGGCCGTTGGGTGAGGCCAAACGCTAGTGTGCTTTTGTCTTACACATGAAAGAGTTTGAATGTACAATGTCAAGGCAGATGATGGACCTTTGTAACCACGATCCGATTGTGATGTCCGGATGGATGGTTAGTAAGCATACATGTAAAGGAGTTTTTGCATTCATGCGTATATAGTTTCCGCATAATCATAGTTTATCAATGATTTTTACATCGATATCTATATAGTTTACCTAAAATTGCAACTATATAATTTTTGTTTAAAAATTAAAAAAATTATTTGATACGGGGAACGTCATAAAAAGTAAAATTTTATATTTTAAAATATTTTCTTACATTTTATAATTTTATTGATTGACAAGGGCTTTTCATCATTTTTTAATAAAATAAAGTAAAAATGACACGGGCACAATTTCAAGAAAATTATGTAGATTTGAAAGCTTTAAAAAAAAACTAATCATACACAATTTCACCCAAACGATGCAAGTACTTATGCAAAAATTCCTTATATAAAAATTTTAAAACAAACAAGCATAAAAAGTAATAACATTCACAAAACGACTAGATATATATTTCCTACTGTCATGAAATGAATAAAGACAATTTATCATATATTCTTCCAATTAAACCACAAAAGTAGGCTTTTTTATTATTTTATCTAATTTATAAACCATTATTTCCATTTGATATTTCATTTTTGTTAGTCATATATTTACGATTTCAGCTGAGTAACTTTGGGATGTGTTTGAAAATGGATAAAACTTTTGATGAAAAGTTGTAGAGAGTAGAAATTGTCAAATAATGTGATATGATGGGGGTAATGATGAAAAGTAAATAGGATAAAGTTAAAATATATAGGTTAATTGTGTGACAATGTGCATAGTTATATATAAATGATTGAAAAGTACAATAGTTGTATAAAAAAATGTGAATAAATGATTAAAAAATATGATAGTTGTGGAAAGTTAAAAATTTTAGATTGAAAAATTTTAACTTAATAATTTTTACTTATTAACAAACACACCCTTGGTAGGTTGAGAACAAGAGAATTTATTCTGATTGTTAGATTTTATATATCATGATTGTCAGCTGTTATGTCAATTAACATTTATACTCGAGGTAAAAAAAATAAGAATAATAATAATTACATGCTTCCATTACAATCTCACGGCACGGACCTAAAAAACCCAATAAAAAAACTCAAAGAATTAATTCAACTTGCTTGGGAAATCTATAGGCTGATTTTTAAAAATTAGTAAAAGTAGTACATCTAACCTAGCTACTCTCGAGAGACGTAAGCACCGTGGTTGAGATTTTTACATATCAAGTTGGCTAGATGAACTTGAAAGTAATATATTTGGTAAGATATAAATGGAGAATATAATATAATGAAATGATATCATAAAAGTAAAATGAAAATAAACATGGTATTTATATGTCAGAATATGAAAAAATAATAAAAATAAAAATAAAAATGATAAATTAATAGCCTTGACTTTTCTTGTCTTTATTTGTTCCGTCACACTTGTATGTAGCTAAATATCTCAAGGAGCATTGTAATATATATAAATGAGGGTAATGAAACAAAATAGATCCACGGTTCCACTTATATGTAACTTAGTTGCATAATGGCGGACTCGTATAACCCTTTCGAAATCTGAAATTTTGATATTTAATGAAAAATTAAATTCATTCATTGTATTTAACATCATTTATTTACCTAGGAGATTAAGTTTCATCTTAATCAAATATGTTTACACAAATGTTAGAATATAATAATATTTTATAAGATTATTTATTCACATAAAAATGATATTTTGGACGGTTTAGGTGTCAAAAATAATATTTTAACATTTTGCATAATTCACACACACACATATATGTATATATTATAACAAACGTGGCCCTATAAACATCTTATTAGATGAAACTTAATCTCTTAAATAAATAAATGATATTAATATGATAAATGAATCAGATTTTACATCAAGAATAAAAAATTTTATTTTGAAAAGGTTACGTGTTGAGGCAGAGCCCATAGATCCATAAGTATTAGGTGTAAATAAAGTAGCAATATGGACAGTTGTACGAAAAAATAGAAAAAAATAATTAAAATACAATAATAAAAAAGAAAAAATTGAATAATTAATAGCCGTAACTCTTCGTTCATCTACACTTGCAAGTTACCAAACACTTCCTTATTACTGGTTCAATGGTTGATACTTAGTCAGGTTAAAACTAGGCCCAGATTCAACAAAGCGATTAAATTTAAATTCGAAAAATTAAGTTATTCCCCGTGTCAGACCGGATGAAAATCCTTAATTCTGTAGTTGAAAATCCAAACACCTATTCCACTCACGAAACCTTGGTTTAAACTCACGGACACCAGGATGAGTGCCCAATTTCACTGACCACGTGGGTAAGATGAAAAACCCCTCCGCCACGTAATCTTCGATCTGAACGTCGCGACGCCCTTTGCCGCTTCCGGAAATTCCGGCGTCCTAGCATTTACGCCCCGAAAAATTGGCTTTTACCTTCTCCCGATATATTATTTGTAATTTACAATACGCTTTGTCAATCCTTACATCTACGGCGTATCGGCTGCTCCCCCAACCCGAGCTGCAGCTGTGGAAGTGATTGCGGAGTCAAGATTTCTTCAGATTTTCCCATGTCTGCTACTGTCACCCATGGTCTTTTCTTCCTCTTCTTCCTCTTTCTCTTACCAGCCTGCTCCCTTTCAAAACCCATATCCTCCGCTCCCTACCTCTCTCTCTCCACCTTCTCCGCAGACTACTCCCTCATGCTCAAAACCCTAAAGATCTTCGTCTACCCCTCTTCTGGAAACGCCTCACCTCCCTTGCCTTCTCCGCTGTCCACATTCCACGGCCGCCTCCTCAGTTCCCCCTTCTCTACTCTCCATCCCCATGAGGCCCACCTCTTCTACGTCCCGTTACCGTCAGATTCCTCCACTCGCTCCATCTCGCGGTCCATCCGCGATCTCCGTTCCGATTACCCCTTCTGGAACCAAACCCTCGGCGCCGACCACTTCTACCTTTCGTGTGCCGGCATAGGCATTGAGTCTGACCGCAATCTCGTCGAACTGAAGAAGAATTCCATCCAAGTTTCCTGCTTTCCAGCCGCCGAAGGCCGATTCATCCCCCACAAGGACATATCACTGCCACCGGTGACAGATTTATCTCAGCCGTCCGTCCAATCGAAGAATCGGGAATTCCTGGGGTTGTTCTACGGAGAGGAGAGCAGGGGAATTTCGACGGTGCTGGACGAGTTGAGAGGCGATCCGAAGTTCCTGATCGAATCCGGGCCGTTGGATTCCGGGAATTTGACAGAAATACTGGGAAAGACTCGGTTTTGCTTGTTATTCTACGGGTCTAGTAAGCATCTGAACCTGGTGCAGGCGCTGAGCTCCGGTTGCGTGCCCGTGGTGCTTACCGACCGTCCGATTCTTGA
>JAXCLR010000105.1:21031797-21074816 GCA_035584095.1 Annona squamosa | reverse complement strand
CATTTATAAAATAAAAAAGAAAGAAAATATAAATTAGCACGGCTAACACCATCGTTGCCCTTCTTTTAGATGTACCGAAACAGAACCGAACGGGGCGAATGGACGAAGCAGTTATGGGCCTTGTGGGACTCCTTATCCGGTAACAGAAGATCCATATGGACCCTAGAATTTAGATAGGATCTGAACTAACGGCCCAGGAAAGAAGCCTAAGTGGGGCCCACAGCGGTAGTTGTTTTACATCTGATGGCTGTTCCATTTTTCGAAGGCTATCTCCCACTTGACCAGAGACTCTTGTCATCTCGCCGGCGCAGCAGTACAGCACTGGGCTTTGCTACTCACGCTCGTGTCATCAGATTTTTCTTCCTCTGCATTCACGGCCGCTTCGACATGGCCGGAGGTAATAATCGACAGGGAACTGAATTCCAGAGACTACGATTCAATGGGTTTCATTTCGAACGAGAGAGTTGTGATTTTTAGAATTAATCCTGTTTCAGATAAGATGCCGTCGTCGTCGTCGGCTCCGCAGTCGTTGGTGTCTCCATACGAGGAAGCATTGGATTCGCTTTCTTCTCTGATTACTCGGCGCACCCGTGCTGATGCATCCAACAAGGGGGATCGGTTCGATATCATGGTCGACTATTTGAAGGTACATATATCAACAATTTGGTTGAATTCAGTTGTTTTTTCCGTTCTGAATTTTGTTGTGTTTTGGTGTAGATGTTGGACTTGGAATATCCGATTTCGAAGTTGAAAGTCATTCACGTTGCCGGGACAAAAGGAAAGGCAAGATTTTCTTTTCTTTTTGAATGTTCTTCAGTTGTTTTCTTCCGTGAGATATACGATGTTGTTCATTACATCCTGTTGCGTTTATCGAAGAAGACTGGATTTAAGTTCTGCGGTTGGTAGACGCTGAATGTCCAGATGGAGTTAGCTAGCTGTGGATCGTTCATGAACCTAGTTTTGGATTCTAGGGTGATAGAATCTGGGATCCATATGTTGGGATTGTTGAGAATTACTTAATTTTCAATGTATCCAGCTAGCAATTTCACACACAGCGACTGCGTTTCTTTTTTTACATGGGAGGAGCTTGGAGGTTCTGGATTTTAGAATGCTTTATCTGATTCTGATCTTTTCCTCTGTGTTGTAGGGTTCAACATGCACATTTACGGAATCCATTTTGCGTAATTGTGGCTTTCGCACTGGGCTTTTTACTTCTCCTCACCTCATTGATGTGCGGGAGAGATTTCGATTAGATGGGTAAGGTTTCTTTGTCGGCAATCTTGCTTCCATGGTTTAATAGTTCTTCTTTCATCTGCTGTTATGGTTATACTTTTTGAACATTCGGGTTGTAAAGCATTGCTCCATTGTTCTATGCTTTGTTTTGTTCTATTATTTTGTGCCCTCTGCAATGCCAACTCCCAAAGAAAAGACAGAAGAAAAAGTTATTGACAGATATTTTGACAGATCAACTTGTGAAAAGCCATCTTAGAAAGGTCCGAGCTCAATGTTGACTGTGGTGCATGACCTTCCTGCCACCATTAGTCTTGTATTGTTCTGGGATTTTTTTTTGAAAAAACAAAAATCATGTTTTATGCCCGTGAATGCTTTTTTCCCGCTCAATGGCTCAATGCCCACTGGATTGCCTTATTGAAGCACATGACGTCAATGAAGGCCATCTAGACTTTCTCCTCTTATTTCTGTCAGTTAGTAGGAACGACTTTATTGACCTCCCAGTGATGACAGAAAAAGGATTTTTGTTTACATATTTGTCCCCTATCTTAATCCATGCTCACACATCTTCTGGAGATCCAAATTGTGCCTTGTCTATTCATTTCCTAAACAGTTGTATCCATTCCTTGATTTCAAAAAACAGGTACTGGTGGATCTATTCATTCCCCAAACAGTTCTATCCTAGTTGCTCCTTTCTTCCTAAAAAACAGGTGCCTGTGCATTATCTATTCATTCCCCTAGCAATTATGCCCATTCTAGCTGCTTCTTTAGTTTTACAAATAGTTGATTTGGAAGGCCATCATGATGGTTGATGCATGAAAACTCACCTTTTGATTCATTAGCTACTGCTCTTGTACATCACAAAACAAGAAGAAACTTCTTAAATGCAAAAATCTCGCTTGATCAAAAGTGCGTTAGTGTTAAGCTATATTTGTTATTTGTTATTTCTTCAGGACATTGTCTTTGTTTTTTCAAGCAGGATTTTATGTGCAATAATCTAAAAGGTCGTGTTTATTGTTTTCTTTTGATTTTGGAGGGCCTGATAGCTGTTTTCTGACCCTTGATGTTTTGGGTTTCATAGGGTGGAGATATCAGAGGAGCAGTTTTTGTCATATTTCTGGTGGTGTTGGGATAAATTGAAGGTACTTGATTCTATGCATTAAAATGTAACAGATCATTTACATTCTTGATGAGGAAGTTTTCTGCTTTTGCCGTTATCAAATCTTCCTTTTACTTTATTCACTGATGCAGAACTGGAATGCTGTAATTTCGTTTTCCTTTTCTTTTTTTTTTGGATAAGTTAAACCAGTTTATTCCTCTGCAAAACACGTGGGTGCATCAGTGAAATAGGGATATACATGAGCTTAATTAGGGCATCTTTAGCTTAGTTAATGGTGAGAACTTTCCACAAAGAATCTCTTTAGACAGCATTTTCTGAAAAATAACTCCCATCCGATGATCTTTCTGAAAGACGCTGCTGATGCTGGACAACAAAATTTTAGTCTGATGACATGAAGGGTTTGAGAACTTTAATTTGGTTATATTTTAATTATGATCTTGTAATTATTTAAGTTTTAATGGTATCTTAATTGAATACTCCTCTAATTTTGATTCTAATTATGGTTTGGATGCTACGGAAGTTTCCATTTATGGCTTATTTGGCCTTGCATTGCTCCTCAGGAAGCATCTGGCCATCGTGAATATTTTTGGCATTTTTTTATTTAAAGATCCAGCCCTGCAATCGTAAAGCCCTTGATTTTTGCTGTAATTGTGCAATTTTATGAAGCTAGAAATTCTAGATTTCCTGTATTGCTGGAATTCACGATCTGCAGTAGACTTTGACTTATCATAATGCTAAGCTAAACAGGCCCTTAATCACTGTCCTTCTGATAGTTTGTGGCAAGCATTCTACTAATTCTTTTAGTTTTTTATGTTTTTTTGAATCTATTTGACCTTTTCTTGGTTGTAAACAATTTGCATAAATCTGAAACCTTGGATGAGGAACATGCTCCCACAATACGGATGCGTATCTTCTGGTTGAACTCACTGGTGATATGAACTCAGAATATGATCATGGAAGATTGCTTCATATTCTTTGCTTCTGCTCTACTAAACCTTATGTTTCTCTTTACAGGAGAAAACTAATGAAGATGTGCCAATGCCGACCTACTTCCGCTTCATTGCTTTGCTCGCTTTCAAGATATTCACGGAAGAACAGGTTATACCCAAATGTATTTTTCTCCATACACTTTGCATGCTTGTATTTGTATAACCAAGTGTATTCACGGAAGAACAGGTTTTTTTTAAATTGCTCTGTCTTTCAACTGTCATTAGATTCATCAGATATGTAAGATACCAATTCCCTTACTTTTGTCACTATGTCATGTGTTACTTCCAGAATGGATAGATTGTTGTGCCATCAAATCTTCCCCTTTCCTTCCTCTCTCTTCCCTTTTGCCTCTCCCCACCCATTTTGTGAGTTTGGCCTGTATTATAAATTTCATCAACTAAATTGTCCCTCTTCCCAGGTTCTTTTAAGAAAGTTATATGGTTCATATAAGCAAGCCTATAATTTTAGGGGTATCTTTGTCATTTCTATTTACAATAGTTCACACAAAGCAAGGACTGGTCCCTGAAGTTAGTGTTTTCTTATGAATAAAAGAGTAACCTTGAAGTCATTTTTGATATTTTCCAGATTTTCTGACTGTGATTATGACAAAGCAAAATCCATTTACTACAATGTCATTGCTGACTTGTGCAAATTCATATATATGCTTTCAATACAAATGGATTTAGTTGGAAAATGAAGTAATATAATGCTTTTTGATGGTTTTATTTTGTGGAGCAGGTTGATGTTGCTATCTTGGAGGTTGGTTTGGGAGGAAAATATGACGCAACAAATGTGGTATGTATTGTCAGTTTGAAATGAAATTTCATAATGAAATTAACCTTCATGCTAGATAGGCCACATAAACCATGTTCACCTTTTCTTCATCAAGGATGGAGAATACTAGTGGATAGGTCATTTTCTTTTCCCAGTTGCTCCCTGTAGTTGTGTTTTTCTTCCATGCCTTCAACTTGGACTAATTCGATAGCAATGATGTTTGTTGTTATTTGTCATTACACACAAGGCCTTGCAAGTATATTTTCCAGTTTCTTAGACCTTAATTCATTTACTCCTTGTTCTTAGGTTCCTTGTTCTGATCCTTGTTCTGCTATGCACCATTTCTACATTGTTGTTTCAGCTCCATTGTTCCGAATGAAAATATTGTTCAAAATCCTTATCATCTTTCAGGTCCAAGAACCCGTTGTTTGTGGAGTATCTTCCCTGGGGTATGATCACATGGAAATACTTGGTTAGTGATCTTCCCTGGATGAGTTAATGCTACTGAAGTTCACATGTACTTTCGTGTTGATTTATTCAAAATTATTAAATTTTTATCCAATGCATTTATTCAGAGCTACCACAAAAATTTCCAGTCCATCCACATTGAATGCCAATGTGCCTCTGCATATCTGTGGGCAGTTATCATTCCAATAAGCCTGTATGGCAAGGGTAACTTTCCAGATACAAAATTTCCTTCTAGTCTAAGATAGCAAGACATCAGCTCCCTAAATGGAGAAATTGCCTAAAGGCAGAACCCTGCAGGTTATGAAATGCCTGAAGTAAAAATTAGCACATCGAAAAATATGAAACTAAAGTTACATAAGCAACTCTTGCTAGTTGCTTCCGCTTGTTAAAATAAGTAGAAATGAGAAATCTTTTCTTAAACCAACTTTTGACAATAATGAAGGAGGTGTTTTGACATTTATTAAGTGGAGGGAGAGTATTTGGTGATGCATAAGATGACGCAACACCAAGACTTGAAACTGATGATTAGATAAGGCATTATATATATTGAAGTTGTCTTTTTTACACTTTCAAGTATTTTTTAATGGAGGAAATTACAGAGAGATTGTGGAAAGTTAAAGGCACCTACTGGATAACATTACATCCTTTACAACTCTTACGGGATTAGAGTTTTACAACCAACTCTCAGGATGGGGGTTGACTTTGGAAGGAGTAGAACTGCAGGAAAACTAAAATTATGGTGTGAGGAATGATCTATAGGCTAGATGTAAATAACTAGAAGATGGGTAAAATTGTCCTAAAGGGGGTAAGGATATTATCATTGCCCATTGTCATTAGTGTGGATTGTTGTCAAGTCAGTGTCACTAAAGTCGGCCTCTGAGACATCAGCCATTGGTAGAGTGCATCATTATTAGCTTAAGGTATCCTCTTGATAGGAGTGCAACTTGACTTGGGTTAAATTCAAACTGTACCAACCTAACCTAGCTTTGTTGAGATTAGGGTAGAGTAATCATTGGATCAAACGATTGGTTGAAATGTACCCCATTATAAATTGCGTAAAGGGTAATGGTTATGCAACCTGATGAAACTGTTCAACCTGATTTTCTCACCTCCTTTATATAGCTCTTCAATTTTGGTGACTAAGTTTTTAAACACTTACTCCTTTAGCAGTTTTAAAGTGCAATACTCTCTGCTCAGTATTTTTTTTAATTATTTACTCAAATTCCATTATTGCTATTTCTACTCATGAACTATTGGGATTAAAATTCTGTCAGATTCTATTACAGTAGACAACTCGATGTATCCTTACGAAATTTTAACCTTATTATGAGATAAATGGGTTGATCGCAGCTGGAAAGGCCTCAGTTAGCATCAATTTCTGATATTGTTAAAATGTAAAGCTGGAGATTCAACTCATAACCATTCTATGTTTAACTTGAAGCTGATGTGGCAATTTAAAGTAAACATTAAAATTAACTTTATGAGGTCAATGGCTAGCACCTACATTGTGAAATTTATTGTTTGTATGTAATTACCTCCATATTTTATGGTATTTGTCCATGATACATGAGGAGACAGATGTTTAGTTTAATAGTGAATGCTCTAAACAGGAAATACCCTTGGAGAAATTGCGGGGGAGAAGGCTGGTATCTTCAAGGTTTCTTACAACAAAACCATGGATGTCTAATTCTCTGTCATATATGAAGATGAAATGCCTGAGTTTCCTATTCTACAGACACTTTCTAGTTATATGTATCCTTGTTTCTTCCAGCCTGGAGTTCCTGCTTTTACCATTCCTCAACCGCCAGAAGCAATGGCTGCACTAGAGAATAGGGCATCTCAATTAGGTGTAAGTTTATTAAGCAATCAAGGGATCTAATGTATCTGTGCTGTTTTGATCAGTGAATGTTCTTACTTCCTTTCTTATGGAGGTAATGAATGGAGTATTTTTGTGCCTTAGTTCTGAAGTTAATGTTTTCTATGCTGGTTAGATTACTCTTAAAGTGGCCCCTCCTTTAGACATCCACTTGCTAAATGGTCAAAAGCTCGGACTTGATGGTGAGCATCAATATCTTAATGCTGGCCTTGCAGTCTCCTTGTGTTATTCTTGGCTCCAAAAGAATGGGCACACAGAATCCATTTATCCTGACCAGAATGTAAGTCTTATATTTGGCCATTTTTAAAATCCGATTATTTTAGAGGGTTTTCTTTTCTTCATATTTTGTAATTAATATTTTGTTCTGCATGCAAAACACATAGAGAAGTCTGCCAGAGCAGTTTATCAAAGGGCTTTCAACAGCCAGTTTGCAGGGGCGAGCACAGATTGTCCCCGATCCACTGACTAATATGCAACACAAGGATGATTCCTCCTTTGGGGGCCTCGTTTTCTTTTTAGACGGAGCACATAGCCCTGAAAGCATGGAAATGTGTGCTGAATGGTTCTCTAGTGCCATCAAAGAGGATATCCAGAAAAAGAATTCTTTGGAGCTGCATCACATAAACAGGATGATGCAAAACAATACATGCGAGGGAACTAAAATTGAGTCCCCATGGAAAAAATCAAGGAAGGTTAGATCAGTATTTTTTTCTTCTTTGGTGGCTTCCTTAGGTTTTATTTTTTAATGCTTTCTTTTTTCCCTTCCATATCAGAATATAGGCATTTTCTTCAGTGTTTTGCAAACTGGACTGAACCACCCGGTTTGACTGGTCCAACCTTCAACTGTTGAAAATGCAGTTCGGTTTACTCATTGTTTTTATTTTTTTAAAGAAACCGGACAAACCGTGCAGTCAGACCTCAAAATCCCATTGAACTGCTGTTCGGTCCAACCATCAAAGCTAAAAACTTTGATTTTCTTCTGAAAAATGTGTGCTGCAGATATTGTTGTTCAATTGCATGCCAGTTCGGGATCCTCATCGACTTCTTCCTCGCCTAATTAATGCTTGTGCTCAGCAAGGTAACTTCAATGTGTGACAGTCTTTGACTCTGTAATGTTTAATGGGGAACTATTTCTTCAAAGATTTCAATATCTATTATGCTAGTAGATCTCCATCATCCATTACCTGCTGATCCTCAGGTGCTTCATACCTGCATCAACCTTTGAAAACCATGTGAAATCCAGTCACGAGTTCACACACTTTCTGTTTCTATGTTAACTGCATGTAAGCTGGCCATGTTCTAGGGCTTCATTGGGAGCTTCTGATGATATTTCAGGAATCCATTTCCACAAGGCCCTTTTTGTTCCGAACCAATCTGTGTTTAACAAGGTTGCTACCCATGCTTTACCATCAAATGATACAGAAATTGATCTATCATGGCAGCAAACACTTCAAAGAGTCTGGGAAAACCTCATGCATGGCAAGAAAGGTATGCCCTTATGCACAGTTTTCTGAATGCATGCTCCAAGATTCATATGGTTCATATGATGGTACCCTTTGTGAGAGGCATGAGAAGTGCTTCTTCATCAATAAAATCATGATGTGGATACAACATTTTGCCAAAAGAAAAACAAATGTGGAATTTTACTTGTGTGCTTATGTACTTCCATCAGGATAGTTTTCTTGTTATTTATGATAACGCAATGAAACTGCAGACAAGCTATTATCAAGCAAGATTTCTGTGTTTGACCTCTAGCATTCAGTATTTCACCTTTTACTTGAGATGAATAGACTGGTCCATGAAGTCATGCCGCATCCATTCTGGAACCTGCTTGATGAACTTCTGAAATCATGTACACATCTGTAAATGTGCAATTCTTTGAGCGATCTTATCAAGGGTTCTTTGTTTTCTTTGCTTGCATATGCTCTGTGTTAGGCAATGATGGGAAAACAGGTGATTCTAAGTCAGAAAGTGGAAAAGACACTGAACCTTCTTATACGATGGATCATGAAACCAGCACCGTCTTTCCTTCACTTACGCTGGCTATTAAATGGATACGAGACAGTGTTGACATGAACCAATCAATTCGTTTTCAGGTACATTTAAGCTTTCAAATTAGTCCAATAAGCCACCCTTTTTCAACCATTGAATTCGTCTAACTTCATGTAGTTTTCTTTTCTTTCCATTCTTCTTCTTTCACAGTTTAAAGTCATCCATCATTTTCACTTTGACTTTTCTGCTGTTTGACTGCTCCTTTCCTGCCTTTAAAGATTTGTTTGCTTTGAGTTGGCTTCCCCAAGGCAGCCTATCATATGTGTGTCATCTGACCCATGTGGAAGCTTTGATTCATCATCTGCTTTTGAATTGTTACAGCATATTTGGGTACACTGTAAGCATTTGGATGCACTGTAACCATTCAAAAGCTAAGGGGTGTAAGATTTTTCTAAGGTTTGAAGTTGTCTGTTATTTTCACTTTGACTGTTCTGCTGTTCGATTACTCCATTCCTCCCTTCAAAGATTTGGTAGCTTTGAGTGGGCTTTTCCACACCAACCTAGCATGTATGCCACCTGAACCATGCGGAAGCTTTGATTCATCATCTGCTTTCGAATGGTTTCATAGTTTTGATACACCATGAAAAGCTAAGGGGTGTAGAATTGTTCTCCAATGTGATATTATATTTACATCTAACAATTCTAATCTTTTTCATTATTATCTATATTTCCTGTTAGTACCTACTTCTGTATATCTTTCCATAAAAATTTACCTATTTTCTATTTGTTTACAATCTATGGTAGACTCCCCAATCAAAAAAAGAAAAAAAAAAAAAGAAAAACAATAAAAAAAACTATGGTGGACTCAACCCTATTCTACTGACATCACCTTGTACCTGAAATATACTTACATTGTTACATACCACTTTTCCTATTTTGCCATTATATGAACACAGCCTTAGGTTTCAAAATAATCATAAGGAAAGGCTATATGTCATTCACTGACAAAGGGAAGTGACACATAAGGGAGATGGATGGAGTCCTCTGGAGAGATTACATTAGAAATCTTTACATCTTCAATTTGTCTCAGGTACCATATTTTGGATCTAGTGAGTTAAGCTAATGCGTGCACTAGAATTTACTAAATCATTGTTGTGGGCCTAGAAGAGATTGTTAGTTTCTGCCTTCAGGTGTTCTTCATGAAAATGGGGACGTCAGTCTACCCTCCAGCAGAAACAATGGAATTCAAAATTGCCTCAGTTTAGGACACCATTTTCAAAATACTCTGAATACTGATGGGCTTGTTTGGCTACATGGTGACTGGTGAGAGAGCTCTCCTTCTTTAACTACATATCCTTTTCAACCTTGTATGGCCAGGCTTTGCGATTTGTATTTGTGGAAGTTCAAAAAAATCTATAAGTGCTTGTACATTAAGCTTCAAATTCAAGCTTCTGCGTACAGTGCAACGTGCAAAGTTCAAAATCACTTTTCATGCAGCAGAAGTGTGGCTTTTTGTGTGTGTATACAAGCTTCCGCATAGAGTGGAAAGTGCGAAGTTCAAAATAGGTATACAAGCTTCTGTGTAAGGCATGGAATCACTTTTCACGGCTCATGTATGTGTGCACACTCACGTCCTTGTTCTTGTAATTGAGGGGTGCATTTGACCATTCATGTGAATCGTCTTCTTCTTCTTCTTCTAATTGAGGGGGATATTTGACTATTCATGTGAAACTGCACTTTTGTGACACTGCAAAGCAGCTGTGTTGTTTGACCATATAGTAGGATTTAATATTACTGTTTTGTTAGAATAGAGAATGTGATTTCCTTGTCACTAATTATCTCTTGATAATATGCACATATTTTTGTGATCATTCATCTTTTTTTTTTTTACCCCAAATACGTACCTAACTACACTTTGCCCATCATTTGTTTGTGATTCCTTGACGCATTCTCCACTACTATACGTTAAATTTCATTTCATTTGAATGATGTTACCTGTTGATTGGACTGCTAAAGGTGTTTACTACCTTTCAGAAAAATTAGTATTCAGTTTCAAGCGAACCGTTTTGAGAAATACCCTTTGTCGTGGATAACCTCCCAAAGTTGATAAACTCATACAATGTCGAATGCATATGTGGAGACAACTGCATTCAATGTAAGCAATTGGAGGTTGCGCCAACATAGTTGTTTATTGTGGTCATCTCATCAGTGAAGTCCATGCCTCTCTTCAGATAAGCTATGATCAAATTTTCCCTGCCAACACCATTAGTTCCAAGCATACTTGGAAAACTTATTCTCTTATCACTATAATTAATCCTAATAAATACTTTATGATGAGATCTCGTGTTCTACTAACCATGTGAAATTTGTTGCCAGGTACTTGTGACAGGTTCATTGCACCTTGTTGGAGATGTCTTGAAGTTAGTCAGGAAGTGAAGGTGCGTATGGCTCTCTAGACTCCTCAAAGAGGCAAATGTTCTTGCTCATTCACATTTCAGTTTGGCCTAGATCAAGATGCAATAGTCTGCAGTTGTTCGGCTTGGCCTTGGGGCTGCATGCACTGTTGCCAGTGTATTCTTATTCACGGTTCAGACAATTAATGTCAATTTTGATAGTCTGATATTTAATCCCCGCATTTAGAAGGAAGTCTTCCCACGTGCAGGCTGTTTGGAGGATGACCATATAGTTGTTGCGTGTTTAGAAATGCAATTACGATGGTTTACCAGACTTGAAATTTTTTTCCCATTTATTTGTTTGTTGCTTTAAGGGAATCTGCATTGCACACCTACCAGATGTGTTAACAGAAGGCAGCTTGTTGCCTGCATTTAGCATGCATGTTGGAAGTCACATGTCACCATATTGCAATTCTTCCTATGAACTGAGCTCACCATTGTGCTTCTTATTTTGCCTGAAATTTTAGTTAATACTGCCGAGAATGTCAGCATTGTAGAAAGGACAACTAAAACCGAGTTAGTTTTGCATTTTGGAGATATGGTATCTAGGAGATGGTTTCCCCGCTGTGTTGTTGAGATTGAGGTCTGTCTGGGTGAAGCGCCCCATGGCATCGTGCCTGTGGACTCGTATTGAATGAAGTAATAACCAGTTGAAGAGAGCATCAGCCGTTTAAGGGGACCTGCCTCATGAATCATGAGCAAGGTAAGTCAGCTTACTGATCCTTGGCTCGTTCATCGGATTTGCCCCTTGTTAGAAAGTGCTGGATCTATTGACATTTCGACGACCATAGTTTTTGGGACAGCTTCCTGATTTGATGCTTCTGCTCTTCCGTTCCGAACTGCTGGCTGGTTTTTATAGCCAGCTTTTTGTATTTCGTGTCCTCACATCCAGACTTGCCACTTCTTTGACGTAGTGTCTGTCCCTTTAAGGTGGGGAACTTTGCAACGTTTGATCGGTCAGAGATGTAGGTTGCCATCAAGGGTTTATTACTCGTATAAGCCGTGTTCAAGATTCCAGCAAGTCCGTTGATGATATATTTCTCGGAGTCTATGGAATTCTTGGGAGTTGATTGACCTTGCCTTTGATTTTGCTGATGGCATGTACGACGGACTGTTTCTTTCGGCTTCTGAAAATGTGAGTACAGGAATGGGAGAGGGTGCATGCTTTTTTACCACGAGATTCAAGTTGATTAACAAAATTACCAAATGCATATTTATGTCACCCCTTGTAAGCGAAATGGGATGTGTTGGGGTGTGTAAATTTGTGTGAGTGGGAGTTGCAAGGCTGAAATCTTGGGAATAGAGTTTTGTAAAAAGAGGGAAAAAAAATGTTGGGCATAGATGTGCTATTCGGGCTCGTGAAATTTGAGTTTACATCAATCCTAACTTTGATCATATTTATAAAGAGTCATGATTTAGTTAGGCTGGGTTAAGTTAGGTCTTACTTAACCTGGCCAAAAAAACATATATGTTTTTAATTTTTTCAGTTTTTCATAAAATATAAAGCTAGGTGTATTTAACTTGTAAACTAAAATTTATCATTTTTGGATTATTAAGTTTTTTTTTATTTTAAACACAGTAGCATTTTCATAAAAAATGCTTAAAATCATTCAAAAATGGTAAAATTTAATTTATAAGTTAAATACATATAGTTTTATATGTTTATGAAAAAAAAACAAAAAATAAAAAATTTTTTTTTAGCCGGGCTAAGCAAGGCTTAACTTAGCCATACTTGGCTAAATCACAGCTCATTTATAAAATGTTCCAAAATGTTAACTTTAATTTTATTTGTAAAACATAAAATTTAAACTTATTTTTGAAAAGGTTTTAGATTGATAAATTTTCATTTTATTTAATATTGATAAATTTTAAATTTATATACATATATAATAATAACAAATTATGTAAGTAAATATAATACTATATAATCAAATTACATATTTTAAAAAAATATAGCAATATAAAAAATATTTTCAGAGAAAATTAAAAGTAAAAAACGAGATAAAAGAAAATTAATGGATGTAAAAGTAAATGATAGAAATAAAAGAATATATAAATGAAAACAATATACTTTATTTATAATATAATTATAATATGCCAAAAATGTATCCAAATGTAAATATAAATAATGTAAAATACATAAAAGATAAAAAAAATATTATTTAGATATACATAGGGCTTTTTCTAAATATACGTTTAACTTCAAATAGACACACTATGTTTGTGTTTAATCTCAAAAATAACTATTCCGTCCAGACGTGACGACGCCGTTAGCTGATTTGCCAAATGACTTAGCTGCCCATCCAGGCTGGAGCACTAAGTTGTAAACTTACCGCTGCCCCAATCGTGTTAAACACGGCAGCCGTTTCTCCTCTCTCATAGGTAAAAAATGCAAGATTCCAAGGTTGAAATTTTTGGATTCATTGGAGCTGGGAGGGTGTGCAGATTCGTTTCAAGCTTGCGGCCCTATTGCAATCGGCAGCGAGGCTGAATAATAGTGTTGTCGTTGATTGCCGGTTCTTGGAGAGAAACTGCTGCTAGCGATGAATTACAAAGGACTGATTTTAATCAGTGCCTGATGGTTGTGGTTGGCTTGGAGTGCTACCTATTGATGCAGATGGGAATTTGCCATGTGATTTAGCAAGGACAAATTTTGTGGGAAACTGCATTTAAGGAATTTATGTTTGCTGCAACAGAGATTGCAAATCGCGGTTGCATCAATCATGAGCTGCAAGAAGAGCGTAGCTGGCTTTGAAAGATGCTGGATTTAATAGCTGGCAGATGGGTTTTGCAATTATTACGGGGGAGCTAGTGGCTGGGATAATCAGAACGGGGACGTGGTTTGTTGCTTGTTGGGAAGAAGCCTGATTGCATTTCTTGGCAGCGAGTTGCAGATTTTAAGGACGACACGTTCGAGAACGTGAAAGATGATGTTGCCGCTTTTGGTTTCTATGCAATGCTAGTGATTGATTCTGGTAGAGAGGTAGGTCGCGATGTGCAGCTTGGATCCGATGGTGAGATGGAGAAGAGCATGGTGACGATGCTGCAAATTTAGTCGCTGAAATTTATGTGGATGGTATTGCGCATTTGGGCCATCAATGAATATGAAAGGAAAAATTTTTAATGGTCGATGGTGGGTGAGAGCTCATATGCTTGTTGATGAGCTGCACAGATTGAACTTTGCGTAGGAGGAAGCGAAGAAAATTAAGGAGGGCTTTGAGTGTGTTCAGGATTATTCATTAGATGAGATTTTTTGCCGAGCCATTCAAGGCAATGAATCCATCATGAGCATTCAAACGCTGAGAACGTGAATCCATGTGTATAAATTTCACTTGTAGAACATATAGAGTACAAGATCTTCTCCCTCAGCACTTTTCTCTGTAATACTTGCAGTAAACGAGAACCGCTTGTGTTTATATGCATATGAGAGAGGGACCCAAACTCTTCTATAAATACAAAACTCTTTCCATCATGACTCTTAGTAGACATACAATATCACCTGAATAGGATTGCATACGTATACAATATACGTTGGACTACCTTTAATTTAAACACAAAAGACTATTATTTTAATTAGGATACCTTTATGCAGATTAATTCTAATAAGTCCGCTACTCCCATATTCAAGATTGTATAGCAATCCATGTAAGCAGAGGGCATAACTGGTTTCCGTAACTTCTATGTGATTGCAAAAATGGTATGATTCTAATCACGATGATTCAAAATGAAATGCAGCAACGGGTTGTCCTTTTCAAACAATTTCAACGCTTGTAAACTTTTTTTTTTTTTTAATTTATGGAAACGCTTATAACATCATATGTGCTTGACCGCTGTTGTGAACAGGAGCATTGTTGGTGGTGATGAATTTTTACCCTCAACGGCGGCCGTGGTTGATGGCAACTGCAGACGCTTTCTCGTTTACAATAGGGTATTTTGGGTATTTTGAGAATTTTAACCCATCATTAAGCTGACTGCGTTATCTAACGGCACATGATGGAGTGGATATTTTTGAAATTATGTGCATATTTTTGAAACATAGTGGGTAACTGGGTATATTTGAGATTAAAGTTAAATATAGTAGGTATATTTGGAAAAAAAAATCTAAAATGGAAAATAAGGCTTAGGTTCACTTGAACCTAATCCTACTATATTTGCAAATCA
The DNA here is from genome assembly GCA_035584095.1 of Annona squamosa. Taxonomy (NCBI): domain Eukaryota; kingdom Viridiplantae; phylum Streptophyta; class Magnoliopsida; order Magnoliales; family Annonaceae; genus Annona; species Annona squamosa. The sequence continues at coordinate 21,059,752 of JAXCLR010000105.1, read as the reverse complement.
GATTTTTTGAGTTTAGATCTTTCATATTCAAGTTGTAAAAAGTAAGTTTTAACTATGTTAGAATTCAAGTTTAGGAGGCCAAATTCAGGCTCAACCTACTCGAAGTTGCACTCCTGCCTAGGTGGAGACAATGACTACGTTATACTACTTTCATTAGGTGGGATAAAAAAAAAGTATATTTATTCTCAAATAATTTTAATTTTGTGGCCCGCTTGGCCTTAAGCTAATTTAAGTTTAATTAAAAATCACATTAGATCCAAGATTAAATAACATTATTAGGGTTTTTGAAAATTTGACTCTTGGAAACCATTATTTGTTGGATAATGTATAAAATTTCTTTTATCTCTTTAAGGTTATGCATTCTATTTGGTTTAGTTTAAAGGCAGATAAAAATGAAGAATAATCATATTAGTTCAGGTTAAATAAATGTCCTACTTAGCCTATCTTAAAAAACTTATTTACAATATTTCTTTTTTTATTTTTTCTTTATACACTTGTTTATCTAAGTGTATTAAACATATAATTAAGTTTTACTATTTTTGGAAATTTATATATTTTTGTTTTAGATTTTCAAAGATAAAGATATATGTATATATATACATATAAACATGTTAAAATCACAAAAAAATCTATAAATATATTCAAAAATGATAAAACTTAATTTATATATTAAATATACTTAGATAAACAAGTGCATAAAAAAAACAAAAAAAGTTATAGTAATGGATTTTTTAAGGTGAATTAAGCAAAACATTTACTTAGCTCCGCTTAACCCAGGCTAAAATAATCACTGATTTGGCTTTGAGCTTGGATTTGATTATTGAAAGCCTATTTGGCCAAGCCTTGTTTGGCTAGACATTATAATAGCCAATGCAAATCACAATTGTAAATAGAAGTGCAACTTAGGCTGATGAAATTTAGGTTCACCGTAACCTTAATCTTAACTCTATTTTTAAAACCTCAATCCTAATCTTAATCCTAATTCTGACCCTATTTATAAATTTAAATCTTAATTCTATTTTTGAAATTTGGGCTTAAATTAAGTTTCGGATTGAAATTAGGATTGATCAATTGTTCTACCTATATTAATGAAATATCCAAAATAAATCAAAATATTATACTAATTACCATATTAGTTTTCACATTAATTACTCATGCAAATCAACACCCAAACTAATAATAATGGCATTTCCAGCTATACAATGGGTCATCGAAAAGTGAAATTTGAGCAATACTAATACAACATTAGTTGTCCTTTCAGATCAAAGTATTGCGGTAGCAAGAAGAATCTACATCACCTATAGAAATTAGAATTCAGTTCCAGTAGTTTGTTTGTTGCAGTTGAAATTACGCAAACCATAATACCCAGAGAGAAGACATAATCCAAAATCAAATTAGGACGGAAGGGAAAGGAGACAAATTGATTTCGGAAGCCCTGATGATATGGTTTCACTAAGAAGCCATGATCAACTCTCTTTGTATTCCTATCGATCACTCGATAGGATCAGATAGGGTTCCTCTTATAGAGGGAACATTTTCGAGTTTCCTTGGAATACAAGAATGTAAGAAATTCAGACAGAACGAAAAGAAGATAACAGTATTATTTATACGACCTTCCTCCACTAACTGCTGCCCCGCCTAACACGATCATGCCAGGTTGTCATAGGTTGAGTCGCTCTCTGGCTCTGATGCACTCTCGAGGTCGTAACACACGACCAGGCTGTTGTTGCTGCTCAGCTACTGTAGACTCTTCATACTCGGTCGTATCACCTGATTTCAAGCTTAAAGGCAATCCTTCATCTGGCAGCTTCAAGTTCTTGCCTTCTTATGTCTCAAGCTCCTTCCTCACATATTCCACTCTTAGAAAGGCTTTCTCCAAAGTACCCAATACAACCTTGTTCTCGTCTGTGTTCAGAAGCTCTTCGACAGCATGCGTCGACCATGACAGACAGACGGTCTTTGATGTTGTCATTTCCTCGCTCCTTGGAGCTATTGCATCTGACAAGAAATAATCCACGAGGAGAACTAGCAGTAGCGGCAGCAAAGGGTCAGATTGAGTTGGTGGAGGTGAGAAACGGGAGGAATGCGAGGTGTTTGGGAGGGTATGATGGAAGCAACAAGGCAATTGATGGAAGAGACAGTTGCTGCAATGAGGTGTCCAGAGAAGAGGATGCTTCCAGCGGCTGTTATGATGTCGACAGTAAGCTGCGTCCGGAGAAGATGCAGCTGCTGGCGGTTGCTCAACAACAACAGCAAGTGGGGGGCCGCATATGGAGATGGTGTGGTGTTCTGCGAAAGCTATGACAACAATAGCTATTGCGATGACAATGGAGACTGCCGGAGAAGATGTAGAGGCGTTCGGCGACAGTGAAGAGGCGGTGTGGGTTTTCCGCAATTGCTGCCTGCTACGAGTCTCTGCGACGGCGAGGAGCTTGAGTTGGGTCGAAACGATTTTGGGCGAAAATTTAGGGCAGGGGCTGGAACATGAACTTTCAATGTTTGTCTAAAAATGGATAAAATTTTTTATAAAAAGTTGTACGGAGAAGTTGTTAAATTATGTGATATGATATAAGTAATAATGAGAAATAAGTAAGATAAAATTGAAATAGATAAACTAATTGTGTCGGTAGTCGTATAAAAATAATGGAAAAGTAGAGTAATTATATAGAAAAATATGAAAAATGATTAAAAAAGCATAATAGATGTGGAAAGGGAAAATTTTCAGATTAAAAAGTTTTAACTTAACCATTTTTATTTATTACCAAACACAAAAAAAACTTAAAATGGAGTTTGGGTTTGCGGGTTAGGATTCATGTCCACCCAAAATGGGACTGATTTTAAAGTGGTCCTGGGCTCAACCTGCAAACGGGCTTGGGCGTATCAATACATAGGCCCGCACGGCCCAAACCGGGTTCAACCAGCCGAGTTCGGCCAAACCAGGATTGAGTTGCACCCATAATTGCCAAATTGCAGTGTCGAGGAAACTATGAATGCATGCTTTTAGGAATGGCAAAATCTAATCGTGGTTTATAGCTTATGAAAAGACAAATTTATCTTTAAAATTTTTTATTTCTCGGCTGGTCTACATGATTCGAACAATTTAAAAAAATTTAGTAACATTTTTTTTTTAATAGTAAATTTTAATAACATCTTGAAATAGTTATTATAGTTATTTCTTTAGAAAATTTTAAATTCTGCAAAGATTTATTAATTTTTTTTAAAATTATGGAAAGGGTGCATCAAGTATCTTTGGTTGGATAAAAATCATTCATAAGGTATATTGTATACGTAATTAAATTTATTTTTCAAATTTAATTATTTGATTGCTGATTTTTCCATGATAATTACGAATAAAATAATAAACATATAATTATATTTCTATATTTTTATTTTCTCAACGATCCATAAATTTTAAATTAAAAATAATATATTAGCCCCAAAGTTTCCTGGCATAACCCCCATCCGTTTTGGTGCATCCCTTGAATATTACATTATATTATAATAATACAAAGAAGTGATCCATGTCATTACTTATGCAGGTCATATTATGAAAATAATATATTTTAATTCAAAGAATTTGTGAGCATATTCAACGTAAAAGATTATATTACAAAATTTTAATTATATTTGACTAATATCTAAAATTATTTAAGATTTAGATTATTAGTTTATCTATGAAAAATTAATATTTTAAGAATTAAATATTTATTTATCTTTTATAAATTTAAAATTTATTAAACAACTTTTCATAGTTTCAATAGTAATTTATTTGCTTTAATGATAAGTCAAAAAATCTCTTATTAGTATCATAATTTAAATTTTGGAATATTTTTTTCGTTTTGGTTATTTTAGATATCTATAAGTAATTTTATCTTTTGGTCAAAACACTAAAATATTATTATAGTTGTTTTTTAAAATACAAAGCCAAACACTTTATAAAATTTCAATCGCGCTTTTTATAGAAATTACATTTGTAATTAGGCTTTTCAAAAAAACATAAATTTAAAAGCTTGGCCACTTGAAAAACACTAGGTCCAGTGTAGGAGTGGAAATAGGGGTGGGCCATACCTGGTCAAGGTTTACTTAGCCCTGACTTTACTTTTTAAAAATTGATTTTAACCATATTTTTATCTCGGGTCAGGATAAGGTCAATTGATCCTTTATTTTTTTTAATAGATTCCGGCACAAACTTTAGGTTAATATCAGACCGGTTCAGGATAGCAGGTCGAGTCAAAAAGTGGAATCAAGTAAGCTAATTTTAAGAATTTATATAGCCATCAAATATAGATATACAACTATATTAAATTTAAATGTTATAGCTTTAATATTTCATTAATTATTAAAAATATATAATTAAAAAACAAAATATTTGAAATTATAGTATAAATTTATTACAATACGTTAATACATAATTACATATAAAAGGTTATATGTGTACAATTTTTTTTATTAATTCTTATATTTCTTTATAGTCGAACTCTTCGAGTCGGGATATAGATAATCCATCCCGACCCTATTTTTAAATTCGAATTAAAAATTTTAACCCACCTCTGTACCGGATAAAAACTATATTAGTTTTTCTGATCACGGGTCGAGCCAAAGACAGGCACGGATCGACCCGCTTCAATTCTCATCCCCGTTCGGTGCAATGCGCCCGCGCAGCGTACTCGCGTGAAATGTTACTGAAGCGAGAGCCGAGCCGTCATGGCATCGTGGTTTATTTTGGGAAATCGCACGTAATCACGCAGAAAGATTGGAAGGAGTGCCAGCTTTCGTTTTAGATCTTGGCTTTCCCTCCTCTCCTGGTCGTCGTGTAGGGGAAACGCCTCTTCTCCTCTTCCGCTCTCGGAGGCGAAAATCTCCCCTGCCTGCCTTTACTTTTGACTTTCTTTCCTTGTAATAATAATAATAATGGATGCGCATCATGCATCTCTTGGTCGCCGAACGGTATGCTTCCATTTTCTTCTGCATAATTTCTTCTCTTTTTGAAAAAAGAAAATTTTCGTTGCCATATTTCTATTTCTTTATGGGATGCGTGTGTACATCCTCAGCTGGAAGAAATCCGCCAGAAGAGAGCGATTGAGAGAATCAGTAAAGCTTCTGTCAGCGAGGATTTTCCGACACCAAATCCCCAAGGTAGCATACCTTTCTTCTTCTTCTTCCTCCTCTTGATATCGCTTTTTATGTTCTAGCCTGATTTTCATTTCCTTTGTTGTTGCTTCAGGAATGCATAAATCCGACAGTAGCAATCGGATTTCTGAGGTACTGTCTTGACGGCCAATACCACTGCACATTGTTATTCACTACTTCGTACTCTCTTGATAAATTGGCTGCCGTCCATTGCCCAACTTGATCTGTATTACCATCTCTTGCAACATTCCTCTCTATATGGCCCGTATAGCCTGTGAATGTTCGCTGCCAAACTCCAACTTCCTGCTGCGTTGGTCATGATTTTGTAAATACTGATATTTGCCATCACCGCTGTGTGTTTCTTATCTTCTTTGAGGGATATCGATATACTGTAGTTATTTGGACACTTGCTAGTATTGCTGCCAATTACTATCCACCATACAACTTGTATGCATGCGTGCATAAATCAATCAATATCCTTATATACATGGCATGCGACATCAATCCAGATTGGCTAGTTTATCATTAGTCTGTAATTCTGGCTATGATATAAATGTTAAAATGAATTTGTTGGGATTCGATTTCAACTGTCAAAATCAGACCGTAATAGCTTAAACCACTTGTAATCTTCAGGGGGCTTTTCTCTTGTAATTTACAGAGTACAAGTTGCTAATGAATTCTTTATTTTCTGAATTGCAGAAGGATATTCATAGTTTATTATCTCAAGTCAAAGACCTTCAGAAAAAGAATTCTGAATTGGAAAATGAGAACAAAATATTAACCTTGAAGGTACTGCAACCTGATGGGAAGCATTTGTCAGCAGTCATGCAAGATAAAAATTTACAAATCTAAAATTTCTCTCTGTTTCAGCTGGAGGGTAAGGAAGTGGAGAGTGAGGCATTGCAAAAGCGCTTAACTGAGCTGGTAAATGTTGTGGATAGATTTCTACCAAAATATTTACATGGAGAAAGTAAATTAAGCACGAATTTTAATCTGCTCTGTTTTATTACATTTTCTCTCCATGATAAATGAAGGAGGAGAATGGTATACCATCATTGAGGAAGGCTCTAAGGGATGTCTCAATGGAAAAGGATGCTGCGATCATAGCACGGGTATGTGCCATTTTTTCTTCCTTTGTTTTATCCGTACATATGGATGTATTCATGCATTATTTTGCATCATTTTATTTACATGCTATAATCTTTAGTATAGGAGGATCTTTCAGCCCAGCTTAGGACAGTGAAGAAGCGTTTGAAGGAGGTTGAGGAGGAACAATACAGAGTATGCATCGTGCATTATCTTTGTGCTTTTCCAGACCTCTTCGGAACAGGGTTTCGTGCTCATATCTTATATTTCAATAGGCCGAAGAAGATGCTGCATCTTTGAGAGCAGAATTAAACTCTCTGCAGAATCAAGTGATGGGAAACCCATTCGGCAGCATTCCGTTCGTTGTGAACTCACCAGGCCATATCGAGGCCTTGGAAGGGGAAATATCTAATTTGAAAAATGAGCTACAGGTATTGTTTATTTTATTCCAAATTTCATATATTCATAAGCAATATACATAGATGTTTCTTGATGTGCTTCTCTGTATTTTGAATATCAAACAACCCATAGAAAGAGTCATTGCTGAGACAACAGGAGCAGCAGAGACTTGCAGAAGAGAAACTCCAAAATTCTGCTCTTGTGGCTGAAAAGAACGCGTTAGAAGAAAGATTATATGCAATGACCAAAAAAGCCTCAGGTAATATTATAATGATTCTCTTTTTGTTGATCAGATTAATGATATGGTCTCAAGAATAAATTCCAGACTAGCAAAACTAAGCATTTAAAGTTTAATCATGAAGTCTGCATGATTAAACTAAGCATGTATTTTTCTTCCAGTGGTGTGCCTAAGTCTGCATGTAGAATTCAATTGCTTGAGCCACTGATGAAATGAATGGTCAAGTGTCTATGCTGAAGCAGGCGATGCAGTATGTTGTTCCCTTCAGTAGTGTGTTTTGTAGCTTGATTATTGAACTTTGAAAGTAATGCAGACAGCTGAGTTTTCAAACGTTGTATAGGATTCCCAATATCCTGGTGTATTTGCAAAGAAAGATATATAGTAAGCAATGGTCAACCCAACATGTTATAAAGGAGAGACATGTCTTATTATTAGTTATCTTAGAATTTTGGGATCTATAGCCATGCAACTGAAAAAAGTATTTGTCAAAGCTGCAGTTGTCCAAAGATTGCCCAAAGCATGACTAAACACATTTGCTCAAAGTGGATGACTCCTAACTAGGGGTGGGAATCGAGGCGGGCCATACTGGGTCATGTTTGCTCAACAATGACCTTACTTTTTAAAATTTGAATTTGACCCTCTTTTGATACCGGGTCGAGACAAAGTCAGTTTGACCATCACTTTTTTTAATAGGTTCCAGGACACATTTCGGATTAGTATCAGACCGGTTTCAGGATAACGGGTCGGGTCAAAAATACTGGTTAAATAAGATAATTTTAAGAATTTATATACTTATCAAACACAAGTATACATCTATACTAAATTTATATATTATATGCTTCAATATTTAGCTAATTATTAAAAAACACATAATTAAAAAAACAAAACATTTGAAAATATAGTATAAATTTATTTAAATAGGTTAATATACAATTACACATAAAGGTTATATATATACAAATTTTTTTTATTGATTTTTATATTGCTTTATGAATAAATTGATTCTTCTATTGTTGATAGAGTTGATTATAAAAAAATGATAATTTTGAAAAAAAAAATTTAAACATAGGCTTATAATTTTTAATAAATTAATATGCGGGGCGGGTCGGACTCTTCGGTTCGAGACATGGTTGACCCACTTCAACCCTATTTTTGAATTTAGCTCAAAAGTTTTGATCCATTCTTATACCGGGTTAAAATATATTGGTTTTACTCAGTCAAAAATGGATCGGGTCAAAGCCGGATCACGGGTCACCCACTCCTATTCCTGACAATGTTTTGATGGTTCAGTACTTAGAACCTTTTGATTCATTTTATTTTGGGGGCTTAGGGTTTATTTCATGAAAACCAGTAGCCTATAGAAACAAGTCATGTCTTGTTGCACTTCTGAAAGGGTCTTATTTACCTTTGTAGATAGATTATCCATGAGTTAAAAGACAGAAAAAACTTTGCCTAATATAGAACTGGAGCATATTTTTCAGTCTATTTATGTACATCATCTTGATTGAAAAAAAACAAAAGGGGTTTTGATAAGCTCGATGACTTTGTGGTAAGGTTGGGAAGATGGGTATGATGAAAGGAAGGAGGGAAAAATTGCCTAATATGGAACTGAAGCATTCATATTTTTCAGTCTATTTATTTAAATCATTGTGATCGAATAAAACAGAAAGTGGGATTGGTAAACTAATTGACTTTATTGTCTAGGGGGCAAGGCTAGGAAGAGGGGTGCCATGAAATATTAGGCATGTTTCTTTGTAACCATAAGTCATGTTATGGAAGGCTAGATATGTTATTTTATAGTGCGGTGCTTTGATCTTGGTTTCTGAATTTCTAATCCATTTAAATCATTTTTAGTCTGTCTTCCAGAATATATTTAATTTGGTGTTTATTCACCAATTTTGTTTTTCTGTGCAATAGATCAGTACCACATACTAATGGCTTTATGTCTTCCAGCTTCATCTTTTCCTTGCCAGTAGTTTGCGGGCTACACTTATGGACCTCTTATATATGAATCTTTATGGTAGTCAGTGACTCAACCTAAAAGCAGTGTGTCCTCAGCTACTTTTTTTTTTTTTTTTTTTTAACAACTTTTTCTTATATTTCCATGGAAGAAAAACAAAGCAATTTTCTTGTAGGTTTACTTTTAAAAACTATTTCCATGAACTACATGTTCTCCAGCTCTTCATCATCCAAAGTTTAATTTCTTTTATTGTTTTTGGCAGAGGAAGCTGAGAACGCTAATATCAGAACACTGTCAGTGGTAATTTCAAACATGTTTCTCTATTATTTTTATTTCAATTTTAAATGTTGATTCATCATCATCTATGTCTTATCTCAAGTGTAGAAGTTCTGTTAAAAGGAATGTAGATATGCAATTCCACTATACCAAGGGCCATATCCTCCATACATGTTCAAGCTTAGTACTATGCTTTCAGCTTTTAGAGCACTTTTCTAGGGCCTTCCAACCAATACCTGTGCAGTAGTTGGCTTAGATGGGTCAAGAACCTTGTCAGTCCAATTTTTGCCATCTGTATTATGGTTTTAGTCTCAGATAAACAAGTCATGCTATACTATTTCATTTGATCTTTAGATTGTATCTTTGGTTAGCCCATGTGCCTCAAAATTATCCTAAGCCTGTAGGTAACTATGGTCTGCATCTTGTTGCAGAATTCTACTTGATCCTTAACTATGTCCTCGATTGGCTGTTCATATTCAAATCTTTTCTAACAACCTCAATTCTTGTTTTTTTCACCCCTTACTTTCTTATACACTTTAAATTCAGTTGAACAAATTCATTCCCAGGCCCCAGCTTCCACCATTTGTGGTCTTTATTGCCCATGATCATATTGTATGGATTATGATATAATTTAATATTTCATTCAGTCTTATCACTAATCGTATATGAAAGGTAATTTTTTGAATTTCCAAGTTTTCCCATCTTGTGTGTTCCATATTCCCGTGTGACATTTTTTCTGCTCTTCAGCTAACGACTGGTTCTAGGCTTCTGCCTGCCTCCAGTCGTCACTGTTTCTGTTGGTTGATTGGTCACTAAAAGATGATAAAGGATGTGAAAAAGAAAGAAAGTGCTTCATTAGTGTTCCTCTGATGTATTGAGTCTGTGTTTTTTTTTTTTAACTCATTTGCGCAGCAAGAGAAGGAGAAACTTGAGAAGCAATTGCATGATATGGCAATGATGGTTGAGAGATTGGAAAATAGTAGACAAAAATTGCTTACAGAGGTATTACCTTTATCTAAGGGTGTGTTTGTTTACACTAAAAATTTTTCAATCTAAAATTTTTAACTCTCAACCATTATCCTATTTTAAAATTATTTTTTTAATCTTCCTATATAACTATCCTACTTTTCAATCATTTGTACATAACTACTCGCATAATTAATCTATCTATTTTGACTTTATTCTCTTTAATACTCATCAGTACCCATATTATTTTATGTCATTTTCTCTTGTTTCAAAAACTTTTACACAAAAAACTTTTCATTAAAAGTTTTATCACTTCCCAAACACACTCTAAAATCATGGACTATAGTTTTAAGGTTAATTCTAATAGTACATTATTGGACAACTTGCCGACAGATTGACTCACAATCTTCTGAGATTGAGAGGCTGTTTGAAGAAAACTCTACTCTATCTGCTTCCTATGAAGATGCTTTGAGGGTTGGTGTACAATGGGAGAACCAGGTATTTGAAATGTTCAAACATGTTAGGTTATTTTCTTACTCTATTTGTTTTTAGTTCTTGTGTTCACATTTTACAATATGTTCTTATAGTTCATTCCATTTATCTTCTTCGAATTTTATTTTATTTATTTTTTTTTTTTTTGCGTATTTTAATGCATATGTGTATGTTAAGGCCAAATATGATGTAAACATTAAGTGAAATAAAGAAGAAAAGCTGAGGTTTTCTTGGATGTAATTACAGTGATGAATGGACTGATTTGATGTTAGTTTTCTTGAGATATTCCATGGTTCCTCTGACATACCATATATAACCTGAAGACCATAAAGTTTAGCATGGTTATTTCAAGGATAGCAATTGACAGGCAAATGAAAGGGGCATGTTTATCCCCTAACCATTGTCCATCCTCTTATGATTACCCATTTCATTACACCTTTGAGATTTGAGTTCCATTGAAAGTGATTTAAAATTTCATGATTCTGAACAGTCAGTTTCTTCAAATCTTCAACAACTTAGGAAATTTTATTAGATGGTAGCACATGATTATAAGTTCAGCATGTTAGTTTTCATACATATTGAATGTGCTTTTTGGAACTAAAAGACTAGTAAAGTAACCAAAATGAGAACACGAAAATAATGGGTGTATGCAGGTGCATGTGTTTGTCTAGTTTGTGCAAGTTGGAATGTTACGAAAAGGAGAATGGGAGTTTCTTGATATCCAAAATCATGTAAGAGGAAAAAGATGCCTGCCTTTTGTTTCTGAATAAGATATAAGCAATTCATTGATTCTCTATCATTATTCCTAAACCCTGTGTTGGGAGCCTCTCAGTGTGTGGGTGGGGCATTTGTCTCTCTGCTGAGAACCTGCAGCAAATCCTGCAATGCCACACAAGTCCTCATGTCTTGTGCTCATTTATTGCATCAATTGCAATCATTAGATTGTCATTTATTTTCTGCTGATGATTAGACTACCTATGAATTTCCAGGTCAAGGACTGTCTGAAGCAGAATGAAGATCTTCGCCACCTTCTGGATGAATTGCGAGCAGAACAAGCTAATGTACTGCAGGAAAAAGAGAGGGAGGTTCATTCAGTAGTGGGACAGGGAAACAATGTCACCAACTCTTATGTTGCAGAAGCATCTGCCTCTGAAAATCTGTCCCTTAAGGTTAGTTGTCAAAGTTGTTGATGCGCAAAAACATAATACATACCTCTGGTTCTGAGGGTGTAAGCTCTTCCCATGTAAGTATGTGACAAATAATAACAATTACTAGTACTACTACTACTGAGAACTGGAATGAATTGGTTCATATCATTTCATGAAGACATAAAAATGGGCAATCTTAATTTAAAGGGTAGAGGTAAAAAAAAGAGAAGAATTGGAGTAAAAAAGTCTTTTCGCATCATAAAGAGATTAAAGTGGTTATTGTTATTTTGAAATCTTGCTTTTCATTATTTTATGACTGTTATTTGATGTATTTACATTTCTTTGTTGGGATGCGCAGGGCCAACTGGCCAAAGAACAGAGCCGGGCAGAGGCACTTGCTGCTGAGGTCTTGCAGCTTTCAGTGGAACACAAACAAGCAATTCAAGCTTATAACAACCTTATACACCTGTAACTCTCTATTTTACCATATTCTTCTTGTTTTCTCCACCCCGCCTTTCCATTTCACCTGTAGTTCTATTTATCTTTCACGAAGCCGGTCGCATCTCCCACTCATAATGTTGCCTGGGATTTTCACCTTGAATTTAGTGGGCTATTTGATGCTGTAGTTAATAGGCTGCCGACAATGAAGCTGGAGACATTGATAGGCCTGTAGAGGAGCAGAGTTAACTTCATTTCAGTTCCTTTAGGCTTGATACAAAGATTGTTGTGCCTTGGATGTCTGGTTTTGTCGTGTTGGCAGTTGAAAATCTGATATAGAGTCACCACCGTGGAAAATGTTTTAACATTCTGACTGAGAAAGGCCATGGGCAAGACCCTTTTTTTTAAGACGTTCTTGTGACTGGAATGGGGTCCACCTGCGTGATAGTTTTCACACCTGTATGTTGCTCTTACATGGCTCTAGTGGTTTCCATGAGGACAAGATGGCTAATTTTTCATTAATCTTCTATTTCAATGGAAGCAATGCGATAATTGTCTAGATAGTTGTGAATAATTGTCAATCTTGTACCAAAAAGTAGATCAGTAAATTTTTTTTAAAAATTCTTAGCAAAGTATCATGTGAGCTTTTAGGATTTTGTGGAAGTACCTAGTTTTTTTTTTTTTTTTTTTTGTATTTTCTTATTAAATTGTTCAGTTTACAAATCTTTGTATGTAAGTCCTTTATGTTAACAGCTATTAGTAATAGCTTGATTTTCTAACAGGTTACATATTTAATGGGATATGCCTCTCATCGTGATTTGAAAAGAAATGCTTATTTCAATTTCATCTCTTCTTGAAGCATGCATTGAACCTTTTCCCAGCTATAAATTTTTTCCCCTAAATTCTCTTAAAACCGAAATGACATAATTTTCATTTGGTAAGAAACATGTGCCAAGGGGTTCTATTCTCGTCTCATAAAATTTAATTGTTTTAGTAGGAAATGAAGTGGCCATTCGCGACCATGAAACTAATTTGAAAATTTTATGATTTTTCACATATGAAATTTAAGGTGTCAATCTGCGCGTGTTTTCAATTCAAATTCTATTATGGTGCCTATAGTTTCTTTACCCATCTTCTGTGCTTTGGTTCTTTGTGTTAAATATTTGGACTTACTCTCAATTACTGCAGCTACAAACCAATTTTGTGGAACATTGAAAGTGGCCTTATGAAGATGAAGCAGGAGAGCTTCGCGACAGTTCAATGACATAGCAGCAGCTGATAGCGGTCTCTGTAACATTTCAATGACATAGAAGCAGTTGATCGCAACCTTTGTAACATTTGAATCATAGAGAAGCAGCTGATCTCAAGCAAATCACAGTCCAAACCTCATTCATGAACAAAAACATCGCTCATTTATACTTTGTATATCTTCAGTAGCATGTAATCAATGCGAGCTTAGAGGCGCTCTCGTGTGGTAACTCGCGTGTGTACACTCATTCCATCCACCTAGGTTGTAATTGGATACAAAAAACAAATTGATTGTAGACAAGATCATAGTAATACAAAACATCAGTTATGGCTTCCAGGTTCACCTAAAAACCGTTACAATTTGAAACAACTGTCCATTTCGGATAGCAATCGAAAGGTCAGCATTGATTTTTCTGAAACAGGTCATTGATATGATAATATCATTCACATGCTAGGCCAAATTCATTTCCGTGCAAATAGAAATCTGTTTTCAAATCTTAAGAAATCAAATCGCTTTTTAGAAGTCAGAGGCTCTATCCGTTTCTCAAGAAAATACAAACGAATTTAAGAATGACCAGGTCTTGCCACGATACAATTGAAAAATAGTTGCAGTCAGAAAGCAAAAGTCAGATCATGGACGGAACCCATCTTAGCCCCTAAAAGTCTTCCTTTGCTTGCACGGCAAGGAAAAGAACGTATAAGTATGAACTCAACTTGCAGTTTCCAGGAATGCCGAACTGATTAAAAAAAAATTTGGTTGGCCCATAGAATACTACCACCTCATTTGAAAAAATTAGAATTAGGTGCAGGAGTGGTCTTTTTTTATTTTTTCGATAAAAGAGTAGTCTGTTGGAATGCGGATAATTGAATAATTACTTTTTCTCGGCTAATGCCGTAAGGAGGGAGGGAGACCGTATTCAGTCCTATGATCCGCGGCTGTGGGTCAAGATGAAAAAGGATGCGCTGTTGTAGTCCGTCTGATCTGATTACTTCACTGCTCTAGCTTCTCGGCCTTGGATTGATGATCAACAACGTGGGTAGGAACCACCACCCCCACTTCATCAGGGTAAGATTGCATTCACGGTCGTGGTCTTACAATATAAAAATGGCAACTAAATTAAAAAAAAAAAAAAAAAAAAAAAAAAAAAAAAACTAAAAAAAATTGCAGCTGGGGCGAAAAAAAGAAACCTTTGGCCGGGGTTAACAGGATCAGTGCTTAATTAAAATAAAGCCCAGCTTTATCTATAAAACAGAGAACAAGCGGTAGAGAGAACAAGCATTCGCAACAATGCAAGGCATGACAATCCCTTCTACTTCCTCTCCAATGCTGCCTCTTGGCATTGTTTTTTTCTCCTCTTTCTTTTCTTCCCTTGTGTATTCAGCACCCAAAAGCTTCTTCGAGAAAGGAGCTTCCTTCTCGGTAGAAGACGAACCAGCTGTGTTAATCTCTCCAGACAAATCGTTTACAGCTGGGTTTTATGAAGTGGGCATAAACGCCTACTGCTTCTCAATCTGGTTCACGAATTCCTCGGAGAAAATGGTGGTCTGGACGGCCAATCGAGAACACCCAGTGAATGGAAGGCACTCCAAAATCTCACTGCTCCGTGATGGCAGCCTAGTCCTAACAGATATCAATGAGCTCAGTGTCTGGAACACCAACACCAGCTATGTCAATGTTGATAGAGACTCTTGGACACTGGGAACCTTGTCATCAAAGGTCCAAGTGGCAACATCTTGTGGCAGAGCTTCGATTCTCCTACTGACACATTACTTCCGTTTCAGCCCATGACCAGAGGCAAGAAACTGGTGTCTGCAAGAAGCAGGGGAGACTACTCTCCAGGTTACTTCGCTCTCTACTTTGATAATGATAACGTCCTGAGGCTGATGCATGATGGGCCAGAAATATCCTCTGACTACTGGCCGAATCGTGATTTTCTTCTAAGTTTTAATGGCAGGACAAACTTAAACAACGGTCGATATGCAGCTCTTGATGATATGGGGAGGTTCTACTCCAGTGACTTATTGCAGTTCAATGCTTCAGACATGGGTCTTGGGATCAGAAGGAGATTAACAGTGGATTATGATGGTAATCTTAGGCTCTACAGCTTGAACGAAACAAATGGTATGTGGAGCATTTCATGGGTAGCTCTTGGACAGGACTGTGTTGTTCATGGGCTGTGTGGTAGATATGGGATTTGTGTCTATACACCTACACCGAAATGCTCATGCCCCCCAGGATTTGAGCAGAGGGATCCAAGCGATTGGATCCAAGGCTGCAAACCCAAGTTCGATTTGAAATGCAATACCAAGGAAGTATCATTTCTCGAGCTCCAGTACACAGAGTACTATGGGTTTGATCTCAATTACAGCGGGGGGCTGTCACTGGATGCCTGCAGAAGAATCTGTTTAGAAGATTGTTCTTGTGAAGGCTTCCAGTATAGGCTTACTGGCTCAGGGGAGTGTTACCCCAAAGGTAGGCTTTACAATGGGTACCACTCTCCAAGCTTTAAAGGCATCATGTTTGTAAAACAGCCCAAAATATTAGAAATTCCAGAGACCCCGGTCTTCAGAAAAGCAGATCTCATATGCGAATCCAGAAAGCAAAATGTTGTGTTGCGTTCTGTTGATATGTATAAGAAGAAAGGGACAACAATGTATATACAGTTGTATTGGTCTGTGGGTGTACTGGGGGTTCTTGACTTCTTATTTATTGTGTCAGGCTGGTTTTATCTTACAAGAAGAGGTGGAACACAGACTACAAGTGAAGAAGAGCTCCAACTGATACCAAATCAGTTCAGGAGGTTTACTTACGCAGAGCTGGAAAGGGCGACAAAGAAGTTCAAGGAGGAGATAGGGAGAGGAGGTTCCGGTGCAGTTTATGAAGGAGTTTTGGACGACAAGAGAGTGGTGGGTGTGAAGAGACTGGAAAATGTGATTCAAGGAGAACAAGAGTTCCGGGCAGAACTAAGCACAGTTGGTAAGTTTAACCACATGAATTTAGTAAGAATCTGGGGATATTGTTTGGAAGGCGTTCATCGTCTCCTCATCACTGAGCATGTAGAAAACGGATCACTGGACAAACACCTGTTTACTAATCACGAAGAAAGTGGAAATCCATCTAATCTACTGGGATGGAAGGACAGGTTTAAAGTTGCACTGGGGGCTGCAAAGGGTCTGGCCTACCTTCACAATGGGTGTCTTGAGAGGGTCATCCACTGTGATGTGAAGCCAGAAAACATACTCTAGACAAATGCTTTGAGCCGAAGATTGCAGATTTTGGACTCGCCAAACTGTCACAAAGAAGCAGGCCTGGTTCATATTTTTCAACAATTCGAGGCACAAAGGGATACATCGCTCCGGAATGGACTCTGAATCTTCAAATCACTGCTAAGGTAGACGTGTATAGCTATGGCATTGTGCTTTTGGAGATTGTCAAGGGGACACGGTTTTCAAATTGGCTGGTGGAGAATGAGGAGCTAGGGCTCAGAAAGTTTGTCTCTACGGTGAAAGAGATGATGGAAAGTAAAGAAGAATCATGGGTCAAGGAGCTTGTGGATTTCAGATTGAATGGGGAGCTTGATTGGAAGCAGACAGCAACTATGCTAGAGATTGGTATTTCCTGTGTGGAGGATGACGGTTGCCGAAGGCCAACCATGGATATGATTGTTCAAACTCTCTCTGAATGCAATGACGAACCATCGGCAAGGATTTTATAGATGGATAATACAGATGGGTGGTATACCTTAATGTGCCGGCTATGGACCAAACCTTTCTTTTTCTCGCTTGTGTATATCTTTTTCTTAAGTACTAAGTTTTGGGCTAAGGTTCAATTTTGAAAAATGTGTTAACTTAGATATCCATATACATTCAAAACCAATGCCAATCGGAGAAAACTCCAATTTAGATTTTGTACTCCACTGTTAGTACGTATATAAATTACAGCAGATTTACAGCAATAGTCGTCAACACAGATGGCTATACTTATAGACACGATCCTTCGCCTTTGAATTTGAACTGTGGAGCTGCATTTGATGTTGATTACTGTGCATCATGAAATTTTATCTGTTGACATAAATCCTAAATATAAGTTGTCTCAACTAGAGAAAATTTATCCCAACCAACGGCAGTAGAACCCAACTGCTTTGGGTTTCAACTTTCAATGGAGGAATTTTACCAATAATCAGCACATGAACAAGTACCATTTCTAAAATGGTGGAACCTATTCACATCCCGGACAAGAATCTCCCTATTTGTTAATTTGGAAATGAATTTTGTAACCGAATGACAATCTTCACATAACCTTAGTTTCTTGGTGGTCCGGATGGTTTCTCCAGGGTTGGTGTTGATGAGACCAAAGCAACTGCCAACCAACGGCAGTAGAACCCAATTGCTTTGGGTTTCAACTTTCAACGGAGGATTTTTACCAATAATCAGCACATGAACAAGTACCATTTCTAAAATGGTGGAACCTATTCACATCCCGGACAAGAATCTCCCTATTTGTTAATTTGGAAATGAATTTTGTAACCGAATGACAATCTTCACATAACCTTAGTTTGTTGGTGATCCGGAAGGTTTCTCCAGGGCTGGTTTTGATGAGACCAAAGCAACTGCCAACTTCTCAAAGTGACCCAGAAGTATCTGCTCTTTCTCATTCTTGTCTAGGTCATATAGAACAGTTTTGGAGTCTGGGATGTAACCCTCAATTTTCAGCTCAGTCAAAAACTGGACCAGTAAAGCATGGAGTTCTTCTGGTCGTGGATTCAGTTCATCAACAGAAACAAAAGAATGCACCCTATTCTTCACTGCTATCCAACTGCAACCAGGTACCTTCTGGAGTCCACGGGATTCCAAAAGCATCTTCACTCTATTCACATCTTCGCCCTTGCATAGATATCAGCTAAAAGCACATGATTCCCAGCATTCAAAGGCTCAAGCTCAAAAAGGTGTTGACATGCCCTCTCAGCAAGCTCAATGTTTCCATGAATTCTACAAGCACCCATAAGTGCTCCCCAGACTGTTGACATGGTTCTATGGGCATCCTTTCTATAATCTCCGCTGCTTCATATAGCTGCCCAGCACAGCCTAGAAGGTCGACCATACAAGAATAGTGCTCAGCACAAGGGACAACATTGTATTTGGTCATCATAGATCCAAACAAGTTATTCCCCTCTTCAACAAACCTAACACGGATGCAAGCACATAAAACACTCACAAAAGTGATAGGGCTTGGTGAATGCCTGCTTCTGTCATCTCCTCAAAAACCCGACTGACTTCCCTACCAAATCCATGAATTGCATAACCAGAAATCATGGAATTCCAAGACACAACATCCCTTTCAGTGAGTTGATCAAAGACAAGATGTCCAAGTTCCAAACGACCACATTTCACATACATGGCTATCAAAGCATTGGCTGAGGAAATTTGAGCATCCAATCCCCTTCTAAGAATATAGGCATGGATCACCTTCCCGTCTCAGAGCAGCTACACTGGAAAAAGCTTGAAGCACGCTGACCATTGTCACTGAATTAGAGATCATCGTGTTTTGTTCCTGTCTTCGTTTCTCGGAAGAGCTCCAAACCCTCATAAGGCTTATTGTTCTTTGAATAACAAGAGATCATAGCGCTCCAAGACACGACATTTCTTTAGGACATCCTGTCAAAAACACGCCGTGCGTACAAAACCCATCCATATTTTGCATAAAAATCAATCAGAGTGGTAGCGGAATGAAGGTGGGATCGAAATCCACGACGTAGAATGTGACCGTGAATCCCCGTCCCTTCCATCAGAGGAAAAATCGAACTGGATGATGGAGTGACACAGGCCTTGAGCGCATAAGGAAAAGTGAATCGATCAAAAGCGGCCCCCTCCCAGTGCATCCTGCTATAAAGAGCCAGCGCCTCCTCGCCAAGGCCCGCAATGGCAAGTGCGCGGAGTAGCGCATGCCAAACATAGATCGTTTTGTTGAGTGTTTCATCGAACGCGCAGCGCGCGTCGCCAAGGGAACCCAATTCGTAATACATGTTGCTGACTTTGGTGGCAAGGAAGGGGTCCTGGTCGAGGCCGTCATCGATGAGGCGGCACCGCGGAAGGGCAGCGTCAGAGGGCGATCGTTGACGGGCGCAGGCTAGGATAAGGAGCACGTAGGTAAGCTGGGTGGGGTTGGGCTCTTGGGAGAGGAGGTTGAGGGCTTGTTTGAGGTGGCCCTGTTTAGAGAGAAGTTGGATTCGGGCATCTCGGGGGAGGGATTTAGGAGGGGAGGAAGAGGTCGACGGCACCGGCGATGGGTTTGAAAGTAGGCGGGAGTGGGATTTTGAAGGGAGAGAAGTGGGTTGGTAAGTGGCCCACATCAGCTGAGGTCCAGATTACTGCAGCAACCCGCTCCCATCACATGCCCACTCTGCAAATAAATACCCATTTTGCGACAACGCCACCACTTACTGAAATATTTACAAATTTTACCTCTCAAGTTTTCCCGCGTTAACAAGCTCAGAGAATATAGAACTTCGAAAATAAAAATAGCATATTAAGTGCAAGAGACTTTCAAAATCATTACTTAACACGGAAATATTGGAGGTAAAGATTGCTAACAAAGTCAGAAGCGGGGTAAAATCTAGAGTAAAAAGGTAAAAAATTGCAAAAAGAAAAAGAAAGAGCACGCTTTTGTGTTTTTCTTTTTCGCCGCAAAAAATGATTTTGGGGGCAGCACTTTCCCCGTGGAGATGATGAATAATTGAGTTTCAACAACATCTATATGCCGACCCTTGCGGATAGATAACATATACGTCAAATGTTCCATCTTCTGACATGTCCTTGCCACACGTCCTGGGCTTGGACCAACGTTTGCATTCACGTTTAGTTTCAACCACTTGATTTCCCGTCAAAGTCAGCCGTCGAAGAAAGGTCATGAGAAAAAGGATCCTGGAATATGCAACGATTCAACTGCCATGGTAATCCTTTGGAAATGCTTGCACTTTGATTGAACTTGGTGGGGGTTACAACTGAAATTTTCCCATGATTCCGACATGGTTTCAACGATCAATCAGAGTCCTCAAGGTTTTCTGTTTTTGGGTATGTACAAAGATTCGACAGTTGTTCCATGAAGTTTGTTTCGACATGGAATCTAAGATTGTACTGGAACCAACAACGAAAAATAGAATAGGTTATGTGCGGAAATCAACAACACCGAGACACCCGCACCAACACCCATGAAAAACATATGTGCTTCATTCATGCAAGCTCTGAAACCCAGCCTCCGCTAAGAAGTTTGCCCCGGATCATTAATGACTCCCAAGAAGTCATCTTTTATGGTCCCAATGCAGAACTGCATGAAGGAACGGGAAAAAAGAAAAATGTCAGACGAGATACACAACCTAAAGCAAGAAATAAATAAATGAACATTTTGTCCCGTCAGAGTTTGTGGGATTTAGCCTAATTATTGTTTTTCAAATGCCACTCCTACATGAATGTGACTTTATGAAAGCAGAAGACCAATAGACAGACAGACCAAAAAATATATGGGAGGAGGTAATTAATTAATTTTTTTAAAATGCTTCAGCTTACTGAAAACATAAGCCAGGATTGGTAGGAATGGTGAGGCAGGATTTGTGCCGGTGACCCTGATAGGTTGAATATCACCACGAAATTTATCTTGTGCAGCTGATTGAATGAGAAGTTAAAGTAAACATGTTTTTAAGTCAACATTGATATGTGGGAAATTTTATCAACGAGATGGTGTAAATGGTGCCCTTGACAAGAAGATTATGGTAAAAGGACCGATGAAGATATCAGTTGGCTCAAGCAGACAGCCCACATAATCAGATGCAGAAAAAGGCAACAATGCGCAATCAATGTAGACCTAGATACATAGAGCACATTCTCATAACAAGGTAAGCTTTCTTTCTATAATTAAATTTGGGAATTACATATTGGAAGGTCTTAGGTCCTGATGCATAGAGCTACTGCACATTGCAAGGTCCAAGGAGGGACATAAAATTTTCCTGTTCAATATTTTGGTCATTGTAGGTCGAAATTTCCAAAATATGGATCCATTTAGTAATCTCACCACTCCTATAGTTATACTACCAAGATAGAGAATATCACTTCAAAGTATATGAACCATTAGGGTAAAGAGTTATCATTTGGGAGAAAGTAGATATTCCAGTTTCATTATATTTTTGAAAGTATGGTAAACAGAAAGGATAGAAGACTACAATTTCTGTGGCATCTACACGAGTTCCAATAATCTTCAACCGCACTTCACTATCCTTCTGAATTTTCACCTGCAAAATTTGCAACGTGGTTTGTTTTAACTGGAAGCAGCCACAAGGAATGAAATTGCAGTCAAATGACTTTCATTGCAATTACAAGAATTAAATTTAGTACCGATTTCAATTGCAATCAAAAGAATTAAATTTAGCGCTGGTTTTGCTAGTACCAAGGGAGAAAAGCCACAAATCAAAGTTGTGTTCAAATTACCAACAATAATGTTTACAAACATTCAGATCCAAATCAACCACCATTATAACTGAAAATCGCAACTACCACCTTATAGAATTGGAATTAGCTCAATCAGTTTTACTCCTTTATATTAAATTCAGAAGGGCTGATTGACTGCCTTCCTATCATTGGAGTTGCTTTCCCAGGCCTGAACCCACCAACCATTAGTATTTCTTCCATTTTAATATATGAGGTGATTCCATATATCCCATCCCATTAATCATATTTGTGACAGGAAGGCCAATTGGTCAGCTAAAATGAACTGTATTCTCCAGGTCTGGAAGGAAATACCAAATATTTACCTTGTAAGAGTGTCTCAAGTCATATACGCTGGCCAGATACAGTGCAACTAGGGACAAAATCTTCAACACTAGAAGCATCAGTTAGAACACTGGCAAGATACAGTCAAGCTAGGGACAAAATGTTTAACACTATGAGCATCTGTCAAAACACTGGCAAGATACAGTCCGGCTAAGACAAAATGTTTAAAACTGTGAACATCAGACAAAACACAGGCAAGATACAGCCCAGCTAGGGACAAAATGTTTAACACTGAGAATCAGAAAAAACACTGGCAAGAACAATGCCTCATGATTCTTTAGTTGGCTTAGGGTATTATGGGATAAAATGCCCACCAGCCACTATGTGTTGCTTTACAGAATTGGAATAAACTAGCATATCTTCTCCATAAGTAGAGTTTCCAATGCCAGGTTGGATAAGGACAAATACGAGCACCGCGAGGATTCAGACTAATGATCTTGTGACATCTATGTTGGCATCAGTTTGATCCATCACTTTTAATTTTCACTCGTGTAGAAACATATGAAATACGAACTAATGTTAGATCAACAATAATATCTTACCAAGACCAAGAAATGCCACCAAAAAAAAAAAATGTAAGCTCAAATTCAAATTTCCATCATTTTGAGAAGTTATTTGTATTTTATCCCTCATATAACATATCATAATTTTGAAACAATAACAACTTAGTGTATTCTTTCCAACAGTTCCCAAAATTATGACACCAGAACACAGTGAGACAATCTGCCTCGATCAGCCAAACATAGGTCAAAATGCTCTAGACGTGCACCAAGGTTAAGAAATTAAACTTACAGATCCATCCGAAGTAGTATAGTTTGGCATGTCCCCAGATTGAAACTCCATATCATCAGGGATTAACTGCATAACAGGAGAGCTGAAGATCAGGGCATGCAAGTTTATACATAAGCCAGTATATAGATGACCCATAACCTATCATAGGAGAGGACAGATTCTGAAAGAGTCAGCCATCTGCGTCTATCGTTGGTTTTGCAGGCAAAGCAAAGTGAACTATGAACATTCAGTTTTAAGAAATCATAGAACTATAGGAAATGACACAACTAACCATTCTAAAGTGAGTTGCATTAACACGAACACAGAACCCTAAGCTAGAAATACCGGGATTCGAAACAAGGATTTAACATTGTTGAAAACCATACAGCTACTATCTCCACATGACCATTTTTACATTTGCAGCTGATAATCAACAGAAGCATCCAGATTATGATGAATGGTGCCAAAAAGTAACTTTAGAGTTTAGCATGAACTTACGGTGCCATCAAATGAATGAAAGATGCATCTAGTAACTAAAAGACCATCACAGCTTCAGGGTTTGAAAGCTGGGAACTCAACAAAAAAAGCATTTATAGGATAAGCACAAATGAGGATGTTAAAAATGAGTGAACAGGAATCACGAGAAAATAGTATAAAAAGTAAAGATAATCAAGGGAACTGATAAGCCAATAGATATAGATTGGAAGTGGATTTACATGTTTTGGCTTGGCCGTGTATAAAGCAGAACAAGAACTGCACTAAACAATGAGTCAACACAAGATCAAGACTCCAATTGCACCAAGGTAAAGGTCTAAAGAAAAGAAAAGACTTGAGGATGAGAATGTTCAGTGAAGGGTGGTCAGTGACACATCAGGACAGTTCTAAAAAAATCATGTAGCTGTTGCAAATAAGATCACAAAACAACGAAAATGATATTCACATCAAAACACTGTCACAAGAATCAGAAAATGCCCACTTGACTTAATAAAACTCAAAATAGGTTATGGAAGTCGGTAGGTGCTTTGGAAAGAGTTACTTCACAAACTAAACAACTACTGTTACCCAAAGTTAGCTGCCACAAAACAGAAAGTTGCTTTAAAAACCAACAGAAAACAAAACCAAAAGAAAACAAAAGAATCCTAGACTGATTGTGGGCCAAGACTTAAGCTAATCAGAAATATTAATACGCATCTACTGAATCATTAAGATTGGGGGCTCGCATAAGGTCACAACACTTGTACAATAATACTGTCCCAATAGCCAGAATGGAAATTATGCTCGAATAAGGTCATTAACTTGTACAACAATATTGTCCTGATAGCCAAAATGGGAATTATGCTCTCATAAGATCATTATAATCATGGTTTTCTTTCTATTAGAACACAAAATGGAAAATTTAAGATGGATCATAAAATTATAATTATTTTAAATTAAGATAGGGATAACTTCTAGAAACCCTAGAGACAAGAAGTGATAACATCAATGGAAGTATAATAATAACAGCATAGTAGTACATAAAGGCAAGATAGTATGCTGTTATTTTTTTGGAAAAGATATGTTTATGATGGAACATATTAGTTATAGTGGAAAAAGAGTAGAATTTTTAATGATGGTTTTAAATAAGTTATAAAAGAGGAAGGTTTTGTAAGCGGGTTTTCAAAATTTCCCATCCAAATGCACTTTAAAGTTTAGAGTACTTTGTTATCAGGACATCTCCAGCAATTAAAAACATCTGGGATAATACACTAAAATTTAAGAATTTCAACAATATATTAACCTTTATTTAGCTTTGGTTTGACCACACACTTGGTAATTTATTGTTCTTCCTTGTGACTAAAGCCAAGTGTCTGCCAATATAAATATTATTCCACCAAATATGTCGTAATCCGACAGAAACAGGCTTGGATAAATACAAGAAAAACGAGATAGAAGGATCACAAGGAAACAAAGTGCACTGGTGTCAAGTTTTTAATGAATGTTGGTGGAGAAAGGCAAAGTTATCCATCATTCGACAATATATTGAGGTCTTCTAAAACCTTAGCTATTTACAACATGAATCCAGCTTTCATAAATCATATCTTTTACAGTAACTTAATCTCCAGAGACAACCAAATTAATGAGATGATAGAAACTTAAAAACCACAAAATAGTGCTTCAATATCTAAAGACATCCAACATTCCGATTTTGGAGACTGCATCATATTTTTTCAGTCTGCAGAAGTATCCTTCCATCAAATCTGATGTTGGACACCAACAAGAAGTCTCCTTCACAGAATACATGACTATGGCCTAATGTTTCTGATTTTGCAATTCAAGTTGCATTCATATTCATCTGAACATGTACCACAGTTTCAATGTTCTGGTGGAAGCACATTCAAATGATCATCTTTCAATTGCCAGAAAGAGAGTTGAATCTGCAACTCCTGTTGAAAATTGGTCAAAGTTTGAAAGGAAGAAAAAAAAAATAGTTCAACAAACTGCCAACAAATGACAACGTTAGTATACTTCTTACCACGATGAGCAATTCAGTGATATTTTAAAAGGTTTACCAATGATAAAGACTCGGTTTTCCCAACAATGGCAGACTATCATACTTCTTTCAGAGAATAGTCGAAAATTTTGAAATGTATCAAAAGAATCGAAATTAAATAACCGTGCATACACTGAAAAGGGTTATTCTCGCATAAAAAACCCAAGCAACAGGAGATAAATTTGGAAAGTCGTACTCACATGATTAGAAACGAATATCTGAACGGGCCCGGCCTCAGCAAAGAAACCCATCTGCAAGATTCCCAAAAGTAATCCATCCCTCAATTCAGCTTACAAAATAATAATTGAAAAGCAGAAATATCGTCCAAGAATTAGAGCAGACCTTATTGACCATGGTGACAACGGCTTCCAGAATCTCGCCTTTGAAAGGCCGGAAAACAACACACTGGTATTTGACAGGGAAGGTGACAAACCCTGTCCCGTCACGAATCAGCCCTTTCCCGATGCTATCAACGCCTGTAATTGCCACCACGAACCCATGGCGGCCACTGAAAAGCAAAAGGCACACATACATGAATCAGGCATTAGTGTTCGGACACTGAATTTCTACTGTACCTTGGAAGAAATGGGGGAACCTGCAAGTGCCCTCGACGTCATTCATGAGCTTCTGGACGAGCTTGTCGCGAAGGCGAGGGCCAAAGTGGCGGGGGTGGAGTTGCATGTTCCGCTCAAGCACTATGTGGAAGAACATCTTCTTCAGCCTACTGATTCTGATCCACGGAAGAACGACGGCTTCTCTACTTCTTGGCAGCCAACGGTGCAAGAGAACAAAGGCAGGAATGGAAGTGTGGACTCTGGAACGTGGTCACGCCCGCTCAAATTATCTCTGAGTTCTGCAAACCCTCGATATCGGGTTTTTATCATATCCACAAGGTCCACCTCGACCCAGTGCACCTGTGCAAATGCATTTAAAAAAAAAAAAATTTTTTTGCATAACCGTTATTATAAAAATATGTAACATAAGTATCAACTTTTACCATCATTTTGTGTTTTAAAAATTTATAAAATTTTTAAAAATCAATGATATTTTTAGTAATTTTATTTTCAAAAAAATTAAAAAAAAATGAAATACACCTTAGTACATTGAGTTTAAGTGTACCCAGGTGCATATAATAAGAACTCTTCGCTACATGTATATGTTTGAAAGGGCTAAACAAAGTACACCTTAAATTACTAAAAATATCATTGATTTTCAAAAATAAAAAATCTTTAAAAATGGTAAAACTAACAATTGTATAAAAAATTTTAAAAAATAAAAAAAGGTTAAAACACAAAGTACACTGTGCTCGGTAATTTTTTTATTGGTACAAATTAATCTCATCAATATCATAGTGGACTTCACTGATCCATAGATACAATAAGCTCTTACTATTAAATCGGCTCCGTGGGATCTAACTCATGTTGCATTGATCAATCCCCTTTTATGTGATAATTGATGCAAATTTCAATTTAATAATTGTAATGAACTCATATACTCAAAAATATAGTATAAATTAGAGAAGATATTTAGATCAATTCACATGTGTATAATACTTTATAGAATTATTATTCATGTAGTAATAATGTTTTTTAGATGGCTTGGATATTGAAATTAATACTTAAACTTTTTGAATATTAAATCATTTTATTATCTTGATTTATACATTTATTGATTTATCGATGGGGCTCATACATAGTAATATTAAATAAATAAAATTGTTTCCATAATAATATAAAGAACTTTAAATATAATATATGGAGTGGATTTTTTTATTAACTATCAAGATATTAAAAACAAAAGAAATTATATAAAAGAGGGGTTTATTGAAGTGGACCCAACTATCTATTGCATCTTTTTCTGTTGGGATTTATCTGCATCTTTGTTTTCACAACAAAGATTATTTAAATTAGTTTTTTTACATTTTAAAATAATAGTACTATTTTCTTACTCATCTGTTGTACTGTAAGACGTTCAAAATTAAGTATAATGTGAGACGAATTAAAAATAGTCCACTAAATTAATCCTTGTTTCATTTAATAAATATTTTAAATTAATTAGCACAATGAAACCAAGATTAATGTATGATTACAAGAGGCTTACTCAATGAAGCATTTTAAAAATGGAGAAAATATGATAGAAAATTTTTTAGAATGGTATAATGATTAGAAGTAGATAGAGTAAAATTAAAATAGATGAGTAAGTAGCATCCAAAAGATGTGAAGAACAGAAAGTAGAATAAGCGAATGGAAAGGGAGCCCAATTCAGTGCACCCGGGTGCATTCAGCCTCAACGCACCCGGGTGCAATGCACCTATTTTTTTTATTTTTTTTTGAAAATTTTTACATGAAGCTGTTAATATAGGTTTATTTAACATACGTATCAATTTTTACTATTTTTGGAGATTTTTAGATTTTTTAAAATCAGTGGCATTTTTCGTAATTTTAAATTATCGA
>JAXCLR010000105.1:20993579-21031697 GCA_035584095.1 Annona squamosa | reverse complement strand
ACTGATTTTTAAAAATCTAAAAAAAATATCTAAAAGTCTCCAAAAATAGTAAAAATTGATACATATATTAAATAAACCTAAATTAACCATTGTATACAAAAATTTTCAAAAAAAAATAAAAAAAATAGGTGCACTGAATTGGGTTCCAATGGAAAGATGTGCGGAAAGGTACACGAAAGAATTTTTCCACCTTCCAAATACTGCATTAAGATAATAAAACAAAATATTTCTTATTTTAACAAATTATTATTATTTACATTATATCTAAAGTATAATATGTTTTTAAAGAGTTTTACTTCGATGAAGCCCTTCCTCCATATAACTTTATCTTCCTTTTTTTTTTTTACCTTGTTGATTGATATAAAATATATTGCATCCGTATAGTATTATGTATATTATCAGAGAAACTCTATCATTTATTAAATGAAGAAAGATCATGTTAGTCCATGATAAGCAAATGACTCGCTTAGCTTATTTCAAAAAAATTATTTAAAATATTTTTTGTCTTTTTTTCTTCATACACTTGTTTATCTAAGTATATTAAACATATAAACCAAATTTTATCATTTTTAGATATGCATATATATTTTTTGAGACATTTAAAAAGATAAAAAAATTATTTTAAATGTTTTTTTTAGGTTGGCTAGTAAGTCATTTACTTATTCCAAGCTAATATGATCACTTTTCTTATTTAATAGCAATATATCATTATGCATGAGTGTCATTTGTACATGTGTAATATCAACATAATAAAATGATAGTTCTCGAAAAAATATAATAAAATGATTTGATAAATATCAATTTCAAAATTGTATTTTTAATATTTAAATGTCTAAAATATCATAGATAAATTATATAAAACATTGATATATTCTAATACATATATGATTAGATTTAAGCTTCTTTCATATGTTTTATAAGAATATATATTTTTAGTGAATGCTGTCTATGCATATATTTGATTTAGATAAAAATTGATTTATTAGCTAAATGAGTTATGATAAATTTAATGAATGGTGTAAATTTCTCATTAATTATCAAAGTAGAAAAACAAATAAAGTTACAGAAAGCAGCTTATATGCAACCAGTTAAATAAAAGTGGGACTATTTTAAATATATAACTATATTATTTTATATGATGCATTATTTAAAGTATGAAACATGTATATTTTGAAAATAAAATAATATGAAATTTAAAGTTCAATCCAATTATAAGCTCCCAAATTTGACTCAAAGCCAAACTCAAACCACACATGTACCCCAATTAAATATGATTCAAACTTGGTATAGAAAAAAGTTAGGGTAGGAGTGTTAACGGGTTGAGTCAACTTGCAACCCATTTGCTGAACACATTTATAAATAGATTGAGGTTGAGTTTTCTAATAAATGGATTATTATCAATCAACTTACTCACTAATTTAATTAAATAAACAATAATGGATTGAATGTTTATAACACATCAACCCCCTAACTTGTTAAAACTAACATACAAGTCAAATTTCTAACCCTAATTTCATTCATCCTCTCCCTTCTCCCTCTTTGCTATCACCTTCAACATTTTTTCAATTATTAACTTTATTTTATACATTAGTATTAAATAAGACTTTAAATTAATTTGCTTTCAACCTATGACAACATATATAGAAAACTTGTTTATTGAATTGGTTGTAAACAAATTCAGGTTTATCTTTTTAAATTGTTTAATAAATATATTAGGATTGAGATTTTTAAAATGGATTAGAATCAAAGTTAGATTCATTGCGGGCGGCAATAAGGACGTGCACTAGCTGCGCTTGGGTTCAAATCCCACATGCAGTGATTTTGGCCCAATTTCAAATTGCAGCATTTAGTCTCTCTTAAAAATAGGTGGGGGCATTTAGTCTCCCCTTGAAAACAGATAAGAGCTTATTATCTCATTTTAAATAGGCGAGAGCTTCTCTCCAAGTGAATGAATTTGATATGTAACATCAATTGCCGCGATGTACAATACTAATAAAAAAGTTAAGTTTAATCTTGCCAAACCAGATTTGTCAATACCCTAAGGTAGGGGTTAAGATAATTATATTTTAATACAAACAACTTAACTCCAGTTAATTAGGAATTTCACTTGAGGATAAATTTGTAAATTAGTTTATTATTGCTTTTTTATTCATAGTGCATATTTACAACCATCTCACTACATATTATAATACAGCCATGAGACATTTTTACAACTTGTAAAGGAAGATAACAAGCTCTACCTATCAACTTTTTGAGGTACAAATCCCACCCGAATAACGGGGAAGACAACAGTGCATATTTACAACCATCTCAATACATATTATAATGTAGCCATGAGACATTTTTACAACTTGTGCTATAAGATAACAAGCTCCATCTGGCAATTTTTTGAGGGACAAATCTCACCCGCATAAATGGGGAGACAAAAGCCTGAGGGGATTTGACCCCTCTTGAAAACAAGCCGACCGCTCTCACCAACCAGGCAACTCGGCTGTAAATTATCACTTTTTTTTAGCTTAACTACTTGAGGTTTCATATTTATTAAAGATTCTCAAAGCTTGAAGAGAGTTGGGACGTGCATTGGAAATGAGAAAGCGGTATTGAAAATATAAAAAAGGTTTTGTAAAAAGGGAAGTTGAATTGAAAATCCAAAAGTTATTTTGTGGATAAAAGTTCTTATCTCATTCACTTCTATTTAGAACACAATATGATGAGATAAAATCTTTTGTTTTCCTGAAAATACTTCTTTCATTTTCGGCCTTTTTAATTAGGAATGAGATGGGACCCTTTTTTTTTCAAAAAAAAAAAAAAAAGAATAAGAGAGGATGTGGGTTAAGACGGAAAATATGTTGTTATAGATTAGGAATATAAAAAGTCGTATGAAAAATTGAAAAAAACAACAAATAGGAAAAATAGATTATTATTTGTTGAGGATAAGAAAAACATTATTGAAAAATGAAATATTTAATCTCATCCTCGTTGCATCCCACTTGAGAAGAAGAAAACGTTAACGTGCATTTGTTATACGAATTTTTAAATTTTCCAAATAACTTTTCTTATTCCCAGCTGTACTGGGCTTTTTCGTGGAAATTGTGAAGAACATGAAATGGCCACTTTCTCCTCTCCATCTTTTATAGGATCGCATGAATAATATCGATGCTTTTCCGTAGCAACTGCCGAACAGTGCAATTAGTTACTACGTGGATGGATAATGAATTTCTGCAGAAAATAGTAACATTTTCTACAAACATTCAGAGGAAAACGAAACAGACAGAATAATGTTCGAAAAGGATCTGTAGATGCGTCGGTCTTGGCCTTTGCATTCTTCTTCTTCTTCTTCTTCCTCCACCTATCAAACTGACTCGAATCTTGTATACAATCTCCATTGGCTTCTTGTTTGGAATTTCAATGCCGAGCCTTCCGCGCTTCTTCATTGGCCGATTCTCTCTTTGCAATGCCTCTACTTTCGCGTCAATTATATTTCCATTCTTGTCAATCAGCGCATAAGCATGACAAACCCACTTTTTCAAAATCTAATTTCTTTCTAATTTCCACCGACGGAAAAAGTTGGTTATCACCATTCATAAGCCTCAGATACATCTCTTTCTGCCACGGGCTTCCAGGACAAGTTCCCATTCTATCGAATGGGATTCTTATTCTCTGGTCCACAATTTGAGAATTTGAGAATTAGTTCCTTGACTTTCTTCCTATCGCTTTCTTGCTTCCATAATTTTGGATTCCCTGCTCGATAGAGAGAGGAGGCCGAAAAGAACGAGTTGAATATGCTGCTTAGGAACAATCAAACTCGCACCAAGAACATTTCCCTTGATTTCTAATATAATCATAATGTTTCAAAAATTTCTCTTATGCCAATAAAATTTCACTTAAAATTCTATCATGTTCATGTTGTCAAAACAACCATTAACTATCCTATTAAAAAACGATTTTACCCCTTCATTTCTTTTTAATTAAAATGATTTAGCTCTGATATGATATGTAAATCACTTGATGTCACAATTAACGGTTTATTAGCATTAATCGAGTCATATTATGATTAAATTATTTTAATTAAAAATTATGAAGTGGCAGAATCGTATTTTTAATGGACTAATTAATAGTTACTTTGATTGCATGAGTATGACAATACTTCATGGTGAAAAATTTTAAAATACTATAGTTATAATAGGAAATATTGATAAATATTATGAGTATAATAAAAATTTTCTAAAAAATGCTACATAGGATAAAGGGTAGTAAAAACAAAAAAAAAAAAAGAAGAATATTTTTTATAGCAAAAATAGATAAATATTTTGAATGAGAAGATAGAAGCAGTGTTTTTTATGAGGATGAGAGAAAACTGATACGAGGTGAATGAGAAAAATGAAGATTATCATCATCATCTTTAGTAATTCTTTCTTAGGATATTTTGTAAATATACTCATATAGTTTGATCATAATTGCAAGTATACTTACGCCATTATGACATCATTACTGTACTACTAAAGTATAACTAGGGTTGGGAACCGCGGCGGGGCCATACCGGGTCAAAGTTTGCCCAACCTTGACTATACTTTTTTAAAAATTGAGTTTGACATTCTTTTCTTATCTGGTTGGGACAAAGTTGATTTTACTCTCACTTTTTTTTAAAAAAAGTTCCGGGACAAACTTTGGATTAATATCGAACTAATTTCGGGATAATTTGTCGGTTCAAATAAGATAATTTTAAAAACTTATATATCTATCAAACATAAGTATACATTTATACTAAATTTAAATATTATATGCTTCAATATTTCACTAATTACTAAAAAACACATGATTAATAAAATAAAACATTTAAAATATAGTATAAATTTATTAAAATAGGTTAATATACAATTATACATAAAGGTTATATATATACAAATTCTTTTTAGTGATTTTTATATTACTTTCTGAATAAATTGATTCCTCTATTATTGATAGAGTTGATTATAAAAAAGTAAGAATTCTAAAAGAAAATAATAATAATATTTGAACATGGGCTTATAATTTTTAATAAATTAAAATATATGGGGGATCGGATTCTTTAGGTCGAGATATGGTCGACCCACCTTGACCCTATTTTTGAATTCGGGTTAAAATTTCTTACCTATCCATATACCGAATCGAAAATATATTAGTTTTGCCCAGTCGAAAATGGGTCGGGTCAAATTTAGGTCACGGGTTGACTCGCCCCAAAAATATAATTTGCAAAGGTTTGAAAATTGTATGAGTATTTTTGCAATTTGAAAATTTAAGTAGATATATTTAGTTTTTGCAAATATACTTACATAATTTTCAAGCCTTTGCAAATATATCCACGCTATGACAGTGCAATAATAGTGTTATAACGGCATGGATATACTTGCAATTATGGCTAATTTATGTGAGAGTAATTTGCAATTTTTAAAACTATGTGAGTATGTTTGCAATTATAGTCTAAGTGAGTGTATTAGCAAATCACCCTTTAAGATATATTTTAAAATCTAAATTTTTTATTATATTTATTCATGTGTATTCATTTATAATTACAAAAATTATATATATTATAAATTTTTATAAGCTATATATTTTTTAAACATTTAATAGTTATATTCATTCTCAAAAATGTATTTTTACACAATACAACTTTATAATGAAAATTAGTTTTGATACTATGATAAAACAAGATTTACTATGATAAAATGATTTAGATTTTAAAAATATATTAAAATTAAGAGACTAAGGATAAACATGGAGCATCCATGGCTATTATAAGTATTGAATGAGTTGAATCATTATTTATTATTATTATTATTATTATCATAACCATCATCA
Organism: Annona squamosa; assembly: GCA_035584095.1. NCBI lineage: Eukaryota > Viridiplantae > Streptophyta > Magnoliopsida > Magnoliales > Annonaceae > Annona > Annona squamosa. The sequence goes on along the minus strand of JAXCLR010000105.1, from coordinate 21,025,859 downwards.
TTTTTATTAAGAAACAAACGAGAGGGTGTGTTTAGAAAGTAATAAAACTTTTAATTGAAAAGTTTTTTATGTAAAATTTTTTGAAATAAAATAAAATGATGTAATATAATAAAAATAATAATGAAGAGAAAAAAATATGTTAAAATTGATATGTTAATTTTGTGAGTAATTGTATAAAAATAATTGAAAAGTAGGATAATTATATATAAAAATGTAAAGAAATAATTAGAAAAATAGGAAAATAATAAAATATGAAAAAAATTTTATTGAACAGTTTTGATTTAAAAACTTTATCGATGGCCAAACATGAAAAAGTTTCGCAACCACAGTTTAATCCAGTCAAATGGTATGTTAGGCTCTGCGCACATTAATACATGATCAAATATTTATCTTTTATTTATTAGATAAAATTTAGTCTCTCTCTTTTCGGTAGTCAGTGTTTAAATAAAAATTTTCACCCTCTGCAACTATTTAATTTGTAAATTATTTATTTACATTTTTGTATATAAACTATTTTACTTTTCAATAATTTCTACACAACCATTCATATAACGAAATAATATATTTTAACTTTATTCTTTTATTTTTTGTCATTAAATCTATCATATTATTTTCTCCAATTTCAACAATATTTGTAAAAAAAAAATTTGTTATTCAGAGGGTTTATTACTTCCAAATGCACAACCTAAGAGCATGCTGTATAAATGTTTGAAATAGAAAAAATGTAATTGCGAATTGAGTTGTACAAGTAAAATAATAAAAAAAAAGAGTTTCACAGTGGCGAACCGCGTGCTCTGACCAACTTCTCCAGCCGCCGTGCATGTTGCTTTTTGCAGCCGCCCAGACTGGATTCAGCTCGTTTCTATCGCTCATGGACCGTGTTACGCATGGAAAATCATTTTTCATTTTTCATTATTTATGTAATTTCTTATTTCTCAACATATAACAAATTTTTATTTTTTATTTACAATATTACTTATTTGGTTCCATTATAAAAGGGTTGTTCCAAAAAATACTACTACCGGTTAAGGGTGTATTTGTTATTAAGGAAAAGTTGTCAAGTTAAAACTTTTCAATCTAAAACTTTTCGCTCTCCACGACTACTCTGTTTTTTAATCATCTTTTAACAATTTTCTATACTACCACTCTACTTTTTCAATCATTTCTACACAACTATCAACACAACTAACCTATTTATTTCAACTTTATCTTATTTATTCCTCATAATTATCCCTATCATATCACATCATTTGACAACTTCTATTCTCTATAATTTTTCATCAAAAGTTTTACTCATTCCCAAACACATCCTAACATCATTTGACAACTTCTATTCTCTATAATTTTTCATCAAAAGTTTTACTCATTCCCAAACACATCCTAAATAAGATTGGTATGTGATGAAATTTTATGTTTCCAAAATAATATTTTTAATATACTTTTTTATATTTCTAATACAACTTTTCATGCTCATATTATACATTTTTATGTTCTCGCCTTATTTATCCATCACATTCAAGATCCTTTAATCTTTTATAACGAACCTTCTTTAAGGTGTATGTATTTGGAAGAGAATAAAAAAGAAAGTAACGCCGTGCAAATGGAAATTTGTTTTAACAGAGCGGCATTAAAATTTCAATGCAATGCACCCTAATGCAAAACTATATTTTTTATATTTTTTAAAACCTTTTCACACAAATGTTAATTTAAGTGTATTAACATGTGTATCAACATGTACCAATTTTTACTATTTTTAAAGATTTTTAGATTTTTTTGTATTTTTAAAAATCAGTTGCATTTTTACCGATTTAAAAATACTTCCGGCTTTTAAAATTCAAAAAAATCTAAACTTTTTGAAAAATAGTAAAAATTGATACTCATTTTAAATATACTTAAATTAACAGTTTTATCGAAAACTTTTCAAAAAAACATAAAAACATTAGGTCCTGCAACTAGAAGTGCCCATGAAAAATTCGGTACCTATCTAGAAGTGTTAATGAATTCACATGTGAGCATCTTGTATAACTATATTATAAATGAATTTCGACTCTAATTTTTGAATAAATAATTTATGATTGATTGACGTATTTAATTATTTAAATAAATAAATAAATTATGGTGGAATATTTTTAGCACGTTGAACTCGTCTAATACACACAACCTGTCAACTTGTTAAAGGTTGCACATAAGAAATATTCTTAATTCTAGTATATGATATTTGAAATGTAATTGTTTAATTTATTTGATAATAGAAAGTTTTGCTTGGTATATCCTTATGTTAAATGTATATTTCTAAGTCTTGCAATTATATATATTTATATTGATTGAATTGTTAGATAAAAAATATTATTTGCATATTAGAATAAGAATAAAATAAAATTGAATTCGATTAGCTACATTTTTAAAAGATTTTTTTTAGAACATGTGTTTTTAACTTATGTAGATATATTTTTGATTTGATCTGTTAACTCATTTATTAAATAAATTATAAATGAGTTAAAATTGAGATTGATTAAATATATTAATAAATAGACTAGAATCAAAATCTTTAAAATGAGTTGGTATTAGAATTATGACCTTAACTCATTTAACTTGACCTATGAACAACTCTACACTCGGCCATACTATTTTTTAATTATTTTTTGGTAGGTAAAAATAATCATAATATTTCTGTATTTAAAAGTATAAATAAATATGCACATATTTTAAAATGATAAATTTTAATTTATAGATAGCGGGGTGTTTGGTAACTTATAAAATATTCAAATTAAAAATTTTCAATTTAGAACTTTTAATTTTTCACCATTACTTTATCTTTAATTATTTTTTCACTTTTTTATACAATTATTATATTTTCAATGATTTTGACGTAAGTAATAATACAGCTAACTTGTATATTTTAACTTTATTTTTTTAATCATTACTTCTATCATATTACATCATTTCTCATATTTTAAAATTTTTATTAAAAAATTTATCACTTCCCGTATACACTCAATGTATGCCTAGATTAATATTTTTATTAAAAAATTATTTAAAAAATAAAAAAGGGTTTTATAACGGTGGTAGATAATCCATTTAGTGTGTTTGAAAATAGTTAAAAAAGGTTAGGTCAAAACTTTTCAATCTAAAATTTTTCACTTTCTAGAATTATCATAATTTTTAATATTTTTTTACATTTTCCTATATAATTATCCTATTTTTTAATTATTTCTACATAAATACTTATAAAACTTATATATTTATTTTAATTTTATTTTTTTTACATCTCATTATTACTCTTATTATATCATATTATTCTTCGTTATTACTCTTATTATATCATTTTACAAATTCTACGCTTTCTTCCGAATTTTGTCTATTTCGAGACACACCCCTAAACGAACCAGAACTTAACAATGTAGTACGCGGGATCACAAGCTAAACCGTCGTATGCTTTCGGCTCTAGCGCGTCATAAGTACTGGATGCGATGAGACTGTGGATCTCTCTTCCACTTCGATCTTGGAAAAACCTCATAAATTTTCCAGGAGCGAAGTCGGAGGAGGGTTTTTCGCCGCCTCTTTCCTATTTCTTCCACCACCGAAATCTGGGCTTTCCTTTGTCTTCCTATCTTCCAAACCTGATTGCTTATTAACTTCTCCGAGCTTTCATTTCATTTCATTTCATTTCCTGGCCTTTCTCTACCATTCGCTCGCCGTCGCAAGGCTAATCGTGCATGCATTTGTCATTCTCCTAGCTCTACCTTCACTTTCACGAGCTGATTGAAAGCTCTGCTGTTGTGCAATTTGAACGTCCATTGTAGTCCCTTTTCTCCCCCTTTTTCCTAGCTGCAATCTATTGTCAGGAACGTGTGGCTGATTATCATTTTTGCCAGGGCCATCATCCCTGCCTGCAATTCTGTTCTTTACTACGGGGGAAGTTTTCCGTCCTTTGCCCTCTTCAAAGCTCCGATCTTGGTTGGCTACTTGTGAACTACAGCTGTATCTTCATAGCTCATAGTTTTAGAAGGTTGGTTGCAACACTTGGGGCTGTTTCTCCTCTAAAACTGGTCTTTTCCCCAGGTTGTTAGTGTCTCTTTCTGTTTAGAAATAGTAGATTGAATCTATCCATTTGTCGACTCTGCCAAGTTTACCAGCTGGTGTCGAGGGGTTTAAGCAGCAAAAATCATGGCTTTTTGCTCTTCAAATGCTGGCTTTTGCAAAGGTATTTATTTGGTGGACGATTCCCCTACCGGCATCAAGTTCGGAAAGCTCTGCCGGCAGAATAAGGTCTTTAATGGTAGAGGTCTTGGATTTCCAGAGAGTGCTGGAACCAGTTGTAGAACTATTGCTCTAGGGGCGCTTTCATCTAGATATCATGAAAGTCGAATGAGAAGCATGTTTGAGATTAGGAGTATGTTGGTTCCTAGGGAGGTTGGGTCTGAGCCTGTTGCGTCGCCGGCTATTAAGAATTTGCAAGCGGGAAGAGATGTTTCTGTTGCAAAAGATACTGAGGGTTCTGACGTGAGTGCCTCTCCAGTACGTGAGGAAGGAGGTGGGAGTGGAGACAATGGTAGTGGGAAGTTTCATTCTGGTGGTGGTGGTGGTGGTGGTGGGGGAGATGATAATACTGGAGATGATAAAGAAGAAGAGGAATTTGGGCCATTATTGAAATTTGAGGAGGTGATGAAAGAGGCAGAAGCTCGAGGAGCTAGTCTACCTGCGGATTTCTTAGGGGCTGCAAAGGCCACTGGCATTCGCAAAGTTCTACTTGACAGATATTTGGATTTGCAGGTACTACCCTGTCAACTTCAAGGAAATTGAAGGGTGACAAATAAAGTAAAAAAAAAAAAAAAATTTAATTGAAGTCTGATAACAATACATGTATGAGTTATTTTCTTTTATTACCTTTTCCAGCTTTCTTGACTTGCTTGAAATCTTTTCTCCAATTTTAGGGCTCAGCTTGGCCTCTAGGATTTGCCATCAGAACCTGCTCTTTGCTTCGAAACCGAATGCTTGCTGACCCTACGTTTCTCTTCAAAATCGGAACTGAGGTTTGTTGGACTTTATCTCTTATTCCTTTGCTAGCAAGATCTCTTTACATCATCACGTTGTCATTATTACTTGCCACGATGCAGATAGTTATTGATTCTTGTTGTGCAACATTTGCGGAGATTCAAAAGCGAGGCAAAGACTTCTGGAACGAGTTTGAGTTGTATGTTGCAGATCTTTTGGTTGGGGTGGTTGTTAATGTTGCTTTGGTTGGTCTCTTAGCACCCTATGCTCGCGTTGGACAACCATCTGCATCAAAAGGATTATTGGGACAACTTCAACGTGCTTATGCAGCTTTGCCTAGCAGGTTCGTAGTTCAGATTAAGAGGGCCCTTGAAAAGAAAAACGAAAAGAGAGAGGTCACATCCTTTTATTTCTTAATCTTGGGATCTGTGCCAGCACCTTCAGGTGATAAGGTCACCACTGGCACTGAGGTCGTAGCTGATTTTACCATTTCTTCAATGGCAGCCAAAACTTCGCCCTAGCCCACTAACAATGGTTTACGTCTTTAGCTGCTTGCTTTCTTGGGATCTGTGCCAACACCTTCAGGTGATAAGGTCACCACTGAGCTCGTAGCTGGTTTTACCATTTCTTCAATGGCAGCCAAAACTTCGCCGTAGCCCACTAACAATTACATCTTTGGTTGCTTGCTTTGCCTACTTGCGGATAGGAATGATGCGATCTTAACCCCTCATTCAAGCTACTCTTCTTTATTGTTTGATGCATAAATCTGTTAGATTTCTTATCTTCATCAAGTGTGAGACCGAATGCAAAGAGTAGTGTTTTATGTGCGGAAGAAATGAGTCGGTTGCTCCAAATCCATAAAAACAATAATATCTTAGCTAAATCTATCATTAACCCTTTGTACTTCTTTTAGATATTTGTACGATTCAAATACATGAAATTTGCCTCTCCAGTGTCACTTTTATGCACGACGTGAGATGGATGGGATGTAATAATTGATGATGTTTAGATATCTAGTTTTTTTTTATTTTATTTTTATTTTAAAATATATATTTTGTAGAAAATCATTTTGTTGGAACTCATGGCTTCTTGTCAGATATTTGCATTGACAATCATTCCTTGCTGAAACTCTCATCCTCTAAATTGCAGAGGATAACATTAAATCCAAGTATATAAGATTAAGTAACTGACATTCCTGTGGTTTCCTAGTTCACTCTATGTTATTTGTTTTAATCACTTTTACCTGTCCCTTGGATGATCATCTTGTACACCCTTAATGTGGCACTTGTCCTGTCTCGTATAGTGTGTTTGAGGCTGAAAGGCCAGGCTGCAAATTCTCTATTCAACAACGATTTGGGACATACTTCTTTAAGGTATCATGATCTCCTTGTTGGTTTTCGTGTGCAACTAATATTATTTCAAGCTTGGACTTTCATGGGGAAATAGTCACTCTGGTTCCCAGGATATTCCCATGTTTCCGTTATCCACTCCAGTTTCATGTTCATATCTTTGTTTTGTTATGGGCAATCGCAGATGATTCACTAGTTGATTTTACTTGATGGATTCAGGGTTTTCTGTATGCATCGGTCGGGTTTGTCTGTGGCCTTGTTGGTCAAGGAATTGCAAACTTGATTATGAATGCTAAAAGGTATCCGTCCCTGATCCCTCGTATACTCCTTGATGCTTGTTTCTAGATGTAGCATTTCTGCACAAACAGTTTATTGATTGTGCTTTGTTTGCTTGTTCTTATCATCATTAGCATAATAGGTTGTTTCCCAATTCCCACCAATGTGGGGCAGCTGCATGGATCCTGTTGTGCTCTTCTTGCACCATCCTTTGTGCACTCATGTCCAAAAAATTTAGTAGGAACTATATGCACGGCCACTATTTCAGGAACTATGTTCATCAGGCAACCTGTGGGAATAAAGTCTTCTCATCTTAGTAATCATTCCACAGATGAATTATGTATCAGACACTCTTATTTTATATTGACGTATTTGATTGCGAACTTATCTTTCTTTTAGCAAATGGATATATCATTTCTTGGAAGTTTCCTTTTTTATTATAATTTTTCATGGACCGCTGCCTATATATATGCAATGCTTAAATGATGTACGTGTTATTCTCTTTATTTGATCAGGAGTATTAAAAAATCAGAGGAAGATATACCAGTGCCGCCTCTAATGAAAAGCGCTGCTCTTTGGGGTATGTACAATTCAAAGTTTCATGATATGATTTGCAGCTAAACTTATCAGTTATGGGTTATTTGGGACAAACCTTTTCGAAATTATCTTGGAGACATGCCTAAGTGCCAGATGAGAATTACTTTTATAGGCATCCTTAGCTGGTATTGTAACCTCCGGTGTCTCCTAAGAAACTCTTGAATTTCTGTTGATCATTGGCTAAACAGTCTCATTTTTATTTGGATAACCATTTCATCCCTTCTAGATTTTATTGTTTGACTTGTTGTATTGTTATTTAATGTAATTGCGCAAATTTGCTCAACTCATTATTGTCTTTAGGATTTTTGAAATCCTCTTCTTGATGATTCAATGCTCTTTGCTTCACTCATACTGTTATAGAGGCTGTGAATCAATTGGGGCTAAATTATGTTTAAACACGTTTTATGAGCTGTGGTGCAGCAGCAACAGTATTAACTGATCCTATCTATCACTTGAATCTGATCGTCTCATCCATCACTAAGGATAATATATTGGTGCATTTGTTTTTTCTGCACAATTTAGGAGATGGTTAGAATAGTCTACACAGTAATGTTTTTTGGTTATACAAACCACGCAAGGATATCTTCAAATGCATGATTCAAGTCATTTGTATAGGTCCAATTCTAACTAAAATCACTCGCACTACATTCCTAATCTATCAAGTTATCAACTGTTGTTGGTTAGAAAAGTCTTTTAACTGTTTGGAGTTTCAACATTTTTACTGTGTTACAAAATGCTGGGCGGGTCCTTATCGGGGATCCAGATTAGTTTCTAGTAATATTCTCAAGAGGTTGCATTAAAAGTATGGTAATCTGCACATTATCTCTACAGCCTGTCTTGCTGCCCAGGGTCTAAAAACTGAGGCAAATTCAGAACTTAGGGTGATACTGACTCAGATCATCATGTGGGGATCACCCTTGCCTTTTGGGTTCACAAATCTTGTTATTTAGTACATATTGTTTACACCTTTATCTGCTATGTTTTAATATCTTTCAAATTCACCATGCTTTAGTACATTAGAAGTCCATTGAATTAATGTGGTAATATTTTTGCCTGGAAGCAAGACAGTAATGTCGAATGCGCTTCTAATTTTTCTTATTGGCTATTGTCTGTTTATTTTTCAGGTGTATTTCTTGCAGTTTCTTCCAACACTCGCTACCAAATTATCAATTTGCTGGAACGCCTGGTAGAAGCATCACCTCCGGCAAAGCAGGTTCCAGCTGTTGCAAGCGCTTTCACTGTTGGTGTGCGTTTTGCCAACAATGTGTATGGCGGGATGCAGTTTGTAGATTGGGCTAGGTGGAGCGGTGTGCAATAACATGCATGCTTATTATTCCTCTAATTCACAAGTAAAATAGAATAGCTAAGCTTAGATATTTCAATCCCCAATCACTCTACCTCTGAGCTGGGTACTGAGATTTCTCTCCAGGGTTTTTTCTTGGATGGCAATTTACAATGTCGGCCCTGCTACAGCAGGCATGTGCGAATGTGGTTATTGTGCACTTATAAGAACCTGAATTCGAGTCTCTTTATTGATCATTTGATTTTTGAGCGTGATATAGGATTTGAGATTTGAATAGATGGATCATGCCAAGTCGATACTCAATGCAAACAGCTGCCATGATGGAAGCAATATCCGGTGAATTTTGTTTGTGCTGATTTCAATTTTGAATTCCAAGTATTCGTCGTTAACGTTGAGGGGCGTCACCATTGAAGCACTCCCCCTACCGAAATGCAACAAGATTTATTATATGCGGCTGCTTTTTTGCAGCTTAATGAGAATTTTATTATTGTTCGTAACAAAATTTTGGTAGCTGCATTAAACATTATTCTTGGCTGCGTTACGGTAAAAAATGATGGAACATGATTGTATATATTATAATGTATTTTAGGTTAAAATGCAACATTTATTTATTTTATTTTTATTTTATTCTTTCTTCTTAAACATGTTTTCCCAAGTATATTCAATTTATATACCAAGTTTTGCAATTTAAAAATATTTTTATGTATTTATTTTTTATTTTTTAAAAATATCAATATCAAGGGCATTTTAGTCATTTTATCCCTTAAAAAGTTTTATTTCTTAAAGGGCATGTTTGTTTTTAACAGAAATTTTTAAAATTAAAACTTTTCACTGTTTGTAACTTTCAATTTCAAAATTATTTCTTCATATTTTTTATATAATTATCTTATTTTTAAATAATTCTTATGTAGCTACTTATATAACTAATATATTTATTTTGATTTTATTTTCTTTTTACATTATCATTATTTTCATCATATTATATCATTTTCTGTTAATTTAATAATTTTTACACTAAATTTTTTTTTAAAAAAAGTTTATCACTTCTCAAAAACGCCCAGGAAAAATGTAAAAATATTAAAATGACAAAACTTGTATGTAAATTAAATACAGTAAGGAAATGGGTCCATGAATAAAAAATTAAAAAATATAATTAATTATAAGAATAAATGAATGTTATATTTTGGTCTAAAATACATCATGATGTGTATAATTAGGCTCTAAAAATGATTATATTTACCACTTAAAAGCAATTGAGTATACGTAATTAATAATCGATTATGGTTGAAATACATCTTGGTGCAACCAAATAAATCTAATATGTGGCTGGAAATTTTAGCTACATAAAACGAAATTTACGGTGGTGTATACGATGGGGAAGTCCTAATTGTCTGTAATCTTCAATTACATAGTTTCTAACCCTTTAATTGGTCGTGCAATTTATACTTCTAATGCCCTTGAAAAATTCGGAATTCACATACTAAAATTTGTTTAATACTTATTGGTGTTCTACCAAATAAAAACTATGGAAATTAAGTATTTTCTATAAAAATTAAGATTTCAATTAAATATACTCAAAACTTACAACATTTTATCAATATTTCAAATGAACTTACATGATTTTGAAAATTCTAGGATTTTTCCTAAATATACCTACTGTATTTTCAAAATTCTAAATGCACCAACTATATTTGTAATTAATTCCAAAAATGACAATTCTATGAAAAGTCATTAGTTAAATTTTTATAAAGGCCCCAAAATACCTCTATTAGAAAATAATAAAAGACGAAATAAAATAGAAAGAAGATGAGATTAGGACTTTTCAAATTTAGTGCTTATATACAATTAAGTCATTAGTGAGTTACGATATTCTAATTTTTAATTATCCAAATTTCTAAGAGTGTATTAGTAATTTTACATATTAACTGGCTATGTTAACTCACGAATTGACTATTTTCGAAATTTACTGCAAACATAATAATTATATCTAAGATTTTGAAAATTATAGTAGTTATATTTAAGATTAAGATGGAAAGTAACAGGTATAAAGGAGAGAGCCCAAAATACTAGACGTAATACACGCCTGCAGACGAACTCCAAAATCCTGTAAATCCGCGCGGCGTTTTCGCCGCTTATCCGCCTTCGGCCATGCATATATCATGGGGGTACCGGGTACGTTCGAATGCTCATTTCATTGTATTTCTCTCTCTCTCTCTCTCTCTCTCTCTAAAGCCATGATAGCCAAGCTGGGACGCCTCTTCTCGTGCTGCACTACCTCGCCGACACCCGCCCGCAACAGAAAGAAACAGCTCCCCCTCTCCAAAACAGCCCATAACCACCACCACCTTGTTGATCAAGATCATCGACCTTCCTCTCCCTCTTCATCTCCCACTCCCGCCATCACCTGCAACCCAGTACTCCACCCTCCCAAACCTATGGTCATCGGCACCATCTTCGGCCAACGCCGTGCCCACGCCCGCTTCTGCATCCAGCAAGATATATCCCATCACCCCTCCAAATCCCCTCTCCTTCTTGAACTCTCCATGCCCACCTGCCTCCTCGCAAAAGAAATGGATTCCGGCCTCCTCCGCATCTCCCTCAAATGCGATCGCTCCGACCACCACCTCGCTTCCTGCTCCTTGCGTTCGGTGCCGCTCTGGTCCATGTACTGCAACGGCCGGAAAGTGGGGTTCGCAAATCGGCGGCGGGCGAGCGAGAAGGATCGAGAGGTGCTGAAGGCGGTGCAGGCGACGTCGGCTGGAGCGGGGATCATCCCTCCAGCAAGCGCTGGGGAGGAGGAGGTGATGTTCATGAGAGGGAGTTACGAGCGCGTGGTGGGGTCTCGAGACTCGGAGGCTTTTCACCTGATCGATCCGAGTGGGAGCCCAGGCCAAGAGCTGAGTGTGTTCTTGCTGAGGACTGGATGATAGAAAAAGGGGCTGATGATGTGGCCTGACTCATCTTCAAACTGGAAATCTTGTATGCATGCATGAGTAAGAAGGATCCATCTTCTTAGAATACACGTGTGGGGTGTTCTTGTCTTGATTCTTCGAGTTCTTTTTCTCGTCTACCTTAAGGTACACGTGTGGTGTGGAGGGTTCTTGTTTTGATTCTTTGGGTGTTTGTCTCGCCTCTTGATTGATAATACGTGTGGATTTCTCTCCTTTTATTTCCCTAGATCTTAGCTTTGTTGTCTCTTGTACTTGAGCTATTTTTTTAAAATTTTTTTCATTGACCTGTTAATACGAGGGTATTTGACATATATATTAATTTTTATTATTTTTAGAGATTTTTTAGATTTTTTTGAATTTTTAAAAATCAGCGATAATTTTTAATAGTTTAAATTGAGATACATATCAAATACGCTTAAACTAATTGTTGCGTAAAATTTTTTTATTAAAAAAATAAGTGTATACTCAATACACTTAGGTGCATCGGACTGCAACGCCTCAAATAGAGGGTGGGCATATCTTTGAAATTTGCCCGGGCCATAAGCTTCCATCAAGGATCGTAATTCGGTTCTTTGTGCGTGTTTTCTCTGCACACTCCTGGAATTAGACGCAGTAACCACTGATTGTAGCATACAATACGGGTGCAACACCACACCCCAAAAATTCCCACGATAGGGAATAGGGATAAGCAAAGATTCCTCCCCTCTAGTTTGAAGTGCGTGCCAGACTGCCAAGTTCACGCTGCAAAAGCCTCAAGGGAAGGGATGGAACTTGGAAGAGATCACAAGCCCCAGGGCATTTGGACTGCTTTCCATCCCTGCCCCCCATCCGAAGAAAAAAGCTGTCCCACTTGATCGCCAAGACGAAATGGGCGCGCAACCTGCTATAGGATCCCGCACAAACAATGATCGAACTCGCTAATCACATAGTTCCGACCGTTGCAAATATGCTCCAAGAAGCACAACAATAGCCTCACAACCAGACTCCGCAGATATGCGCAGGGCCTGAATTCGTGGACGTTTCGATCTTTGCACGGAAAGCAGAAACAGCAAATAATAGCAAAAGCATTCTTCTTCTTCTTTTTTTTTTTTTTTTTTGATAAATACAACTTCATGATATGCTAATTATAAGGCGAAAAGGCAAGACGAGGGTTAACAAGTCTTCCAAGTGTGCTGACCACAAGATGAGGTGGAAATTCTCCTCCCAAACCAACCATTCATGGCAGTTCCCATTTCCCAAGGCCAATGTATGTACATTTACACTTACCCTTTTCCTGGATCGGAAATCTTGATTGGAAAAATAAAAATCACAATAGCATCCAAAATAAACCTACAAAGCAGACCAAGTTTTGCTGAACGCAGTCAAAAGTGGGCTGTGAACGGTGCACAAGGAAGGTTCGAAGATCCCATGAGACTATCTTTGAGCAAAACAAGCCGACCTGCTCATCTGAGAGCCAAATTCTTCAGTACACAAGTGGCGCTTCAGATGAGTGAGCTGGTCCCATTCATGTAGCGTGCAATTGCAGGGTGGGTGGAGGGGTGGAAGAAAGTGGAGGCCGCTGAACTCTTGCAGAAATTCCTATATATTTTCACAGATTGATTATCCCTGTGAAATGGATGATGATGGCATTAGCTTAGCAGGTTTGGTTCTAAAGTTTGAAGAAGCTCGGATGCTTGTCTCCTCCAGAGGTTATCTGGCCACAGGTAACAGCGGAATGAACACTGCAACAGGGAAGCAACAAAGCAGCGATGGTCAGAATGCAAGTGCTATTTTGTTCTCCGTGCAATTTGAGCATGATCAATTGCTTACAGCCGACCTAAAATCAGTTTATATATATAACTGTTTTCATAAAGCATTTAATTCATATGCCAAGTTTATCATTTTTGCAGATGTGTAAGTATTTTTTTTTTTAAATTCAAATTTAGGGGCGTTTTAATCATTTTCAGCTGTTTAAAATAATAAACGCTCCCAACTTTGATATTAAAAAAAATACTCACGCATCTCCAAAATGGTAAAATTTGACACATGAATTAAATATACTTGGGAAAACGGTTTCATGAAATTTTTTTTTAAAGAATAAAAAATGGCTTTCAGGCCAGCCTAAAATCTGTAAATGAACATGCCGCATGCTATTTTGGATGTGCAAATAACAAACCACAACAGGGGAGGCAAATTTATGTGACAAGCATATGTTGCAATAAAGAAGCTATATGTCAAATGCATACCAAAATGAGAGTGGAATTTTGTTCAGTAAGGGTTAAAAAAGGGAGGGGGAAAAAAAACTATGATACTACACTTCTTTCCAATTTAATTGACTCAATAAATTGAGGGCCTGATCAGTCAGAGTGGAATGAGATCAATATAGGTAATAAAGGGGGAAAAGGATTATAATGGAAAGTAAAATATCAAATGGACCTTGCGAAATGTATTCAATGAATTTGAAATCTATTCCACCAAACCAGCCCAAAACAAGAAGCCTAAATGGAAGAGTGCCTATAGCATTTTGCTAAGAAAATTCTGTTCAAGGGGCTTCATGAGTGAAAGACAGGGCTAAGATTTGTAGTGCATGCAGCTATTCCTCCTATCCAGCAGCATGTCAAACCCTCAAACGCATCTGTTTTCTGATCCAATATACAATCATGGCCACCATTTGCAGTCATGTTCAATTGCACATTCGCGCTCTCACAGGACTATCTTGAGAGCAAATTATATACATCCAACTGACAATAAAACTGAATGTGAATATGATGCTTACTTGATTGTATGACAAATGAGCAATGTTGGATGCAATCATGAGAATGCAGTTACAAATTTCCTTTTCTTCGGTCTCTCTTAGTATTGCCAGTATTGGAATTTTGGATGAGGCAAGCACACAAATGCCTCAAATTCACAACCATTTCTAGAAGGAACCCACAGGTCCCACTGGGACATTGAGTAATAAAAACCCTATCCATCAGAATACCAAGTCATGTTGATGAGATATGCCCAAGCTATAATGGATCCAAAAAAGTAAAACAGGTCACAAGTAATTCAGGCAACAGATGCACAGCAATGAGTTCTTAAATTGATCTATGTTTCTTTTTGGGTAAACCATGAGGTGCAAGCTACCATTTACAACTTATCTCAAGAAAACAAAGACTAACCTTCAGGGTACAAGTCATCCATGCTATAGCACATCATATTCTTGTTGACATAACAAATCTAGTTTTCTTCTCAGCAGGCTTGAGAATTTGAAAAGAGCACATCAGGCTTTCGTCAACACTCATCATTGCACCAGCATTGTCAAATTCACCACAGTAGTTAGGTGCTGAGAAAATCGTAACAAGTTGTCTATCAGCAAAGAACTCATATCCATCCTCCACAACCTGCATTGGGAAAAACACATTATACTAAGCACAAAAGAACATAAAGCAATCTTGAAATGTTTAGCAAGCTGTCACCAAGTAGTTGATGTGATTGTACGTAAGGGTGTGTAGGGTGGGAGGTCCAGGGTTCGAAATGGGTAGAGGCACTTGCCTCATTTACCCCTCTCCTGGAGTTGTCCTCTGTCAATTGCCTGATCATTTAAGGGGGGTGCGGGGGACATGATATGAGAGAGAGAGAGAGAGAGAGAGAGAGAGAGAGAGAGAGATGTTTGGCAAATTTAATAACCTGATGGGCGCGACAGACAAGGTCTAGATCATGCTTCTGTAAGAATTCTGCAACCTTATCAGAACCAAAGGTATATGAAACTCCTCTGTCATTCATTCCCCAGCCCTGAACATCTCTACCAGGATCTGACCATAGTAAGTCACAGAGCAAGCCGGTGTCTGGGACATCAGTTGGACGAGATATGTTTCTAACTACATCCAAATTTGTCAGATCTGGGGAAAGGCCACCATGCATGCATAATATTTTTTCATCAATGACAGCCGCCACAGGGAGGCAGTTAAAACAATCGGTAAATATTTTCCATAGTCTCACATTGAACCGGCGTTTACATTCATCATAAAATCCATATATACGATTAATAGAAGCACACTCATGATTTCCCCTAAGTAGAAAAAAGTTCTCTGGGTATTTAATTTTATAGGCAAGAAGAAGGCATATTGTTTCCAAGCTCTGTTTTCCACGATCCACATAATCTCCTAAGAACAAATAATTGGCCTGGGGAGGAAAGCCTCCATACTCAAAAAGCCTCAACAGATCACTGTATTGTCCATGAATGTCGCCTGAAAACCAAGCCACAAGGAAGTCAAATTTAATGTTAGACCAATGAAGTGAAAACATCACAGCATGTGGAAAGAAACACATTTAAGTGTGAAACAGGAAACTGCAAGTTGACCAGTCATTCTTGAGATGATTGTTACAAGAATAGGAAATCAAGCCAGAATTACCCAGCAACAATAAAGTTGGAAATATCAAGCAGGTTCAAGAACCATATATAGGTTGCGGCATGAATAGCTCTTGTTACAAGGTCAGCTTGATTTTACAATTATTCATGCAAAGGTCATATCCCTTCTGTAACAGCTACGTATGGAATTGCAGGTTATATACCATTTGGAGCAAGAGCTAAATGCTAGTACACATATACACCAACAGTGGCGTTTAGCTATTTAGCTGAATGAGATGCGCAATGGTATTTATGATTATCTTCACTGCCAGTACACCAAACTTCGATATGGTTAACAGTATCAGTGCTGAATGTGCAATGATCGGTTCACCAGATGACTTCAAATTCTTAGGACAGGCATAGCAAGGACCCAACTGCCCATAACCATGTTAATTAATTTGAGATCCTATCATGAGTTGAAGTTCTCAATATATTGATAGAATCTGAGCATTCCAATGGTAATAAGACAGGAAATTAAAAGAGAAGATAATTTAATTATAAAAATGATGAGAAGAAGGGATTTTTTTTTTTGCCCTAAAAAAAGGAAGGTCAAGTCAGAACCACAGAGAAATTCAGAAAAAGAAGATATAACAAACCAAAATCATTAATCAACCTATAGAATCCCAGTCTCCCACTGGCAAAAATGAGGAGGGAGAGGGATGACCAGAGAGGAGGAGGCAAGGTAAGTCAGGACCTTAGAGAACTTTTTTTTTTTTAAAAAAAAAAAAAGAAAAAAAGGAGGAGAAGGAGAAGAAATCAAAAGTTGAAATCATTAATCAACTGAGAGAATCTCAGTATTCTGCTGGTAATAAAATGAATGGGAGAGAGGAGAACATGAAATGCTTATGCAAATAGGAGTCAGAACACTACGGACAAATTAGAAGAAGAACAAGACACCATACCACAAGTTAATATTCTCGAGTTATAAAAACCCTTTGTTTTGCAATAAGATGGAGGAAAAAGAACACAGGTCACAGACATCAAGAAAATTTCAGGAAGAAGAAAGGTAAGTGGCACTCATTTTTCTGGATGCATAATAGCACATGCAGCATGTGCACATTCATTGATTAGCACAAATGCTGATATCATTTCAACAAAGATAATTTTTATGGGTGAACAATATTCATGATAAACAACATTGCGAAGAGAAGCCAACCGCAAGTAATTCTGGCAACATGACCCAAGCTGCATCCATAAATTACATAGGAATCTCATGAATAACAAAATTAGAGCCCAAACTAGAAATTGCAGTTACATAGTTCATGTAATATCCACACGCATGCATGTCACACTCAGTTACATAATAAACATGGTTTATTGCAATACAAAGGCGGCAAATAATAAAAATTCTTTTTCAGCCAAATGATCGCACGAATTAATAGTTAGAAAGTTATTAGCTCATAGGATATTAATTTGGCACAAGTTTTTCCAGGCCAGTTCCAATATAAATGCCAATTAGATTCTGAGCCATTCTAGTACTGACATCGATCTAGCTGTCCAGAACCCCTTGTCACCCTGGTCACACAAATGTTGACATCAGTTTTTTCTACATTGATGCATAATTACCTGAATCTGTCTGCAGATTTCATTTACTTGCAACAGAAAATCCAGATCCATGCATCGGAAAATCCTAATTGACTGACCATTAATCCCACTGACACATTATAATTAAACCCATGTGCATCTCTTCATCTGTGTCCTTCCAACTGACATGACTATCTCCAAGGAAGCAATTTCCAGTTTTCATAGCACATGACGAAATCATCTTAATCTAGTGTCCATCAGTATCGCTCATTGGACTAAATGCAGGCTGGTCAGGATTATCCAAGCCTTCCATTCTCAATTTATTCCGGTTCTCAAATTAATGGATTTGACAATAGAAAAGAAAAAAAAATCCAGAAAAGGGCACTCCACAGGAACTATAGTTCGATGAGGAAGGAACAAATTTGAAATCACATCCTACCATAACCAATGCGACACGTAGATATTGCATTTTTGTCTAGAAACTATACAAAATTCCAACTCTTAATTGTTTTTGTGAATTTGGATTTTGTATAACTGCAAAAACATGACATCAATGTGCGTGACTAAGAAAACCAGCGTTTATACACAAGCCTTAATCGTATGATATTTATTGAGAAAAAAGAAAAGAAAAATGTAATCATTATGATCCAATATTTAGTCAGAAATGCATATATACACAAAGAAAAAGAAAAGAAAATAAATGCTATCGCTAAACAACAAACCTCATAAAAAAGACTTTTAAAATCATGAAAACAAGGATACCAAAAATTGTGACATGCTAAAAGAAACAAAAAAGACCAAACTTAGGAATCAGTTATTTATCTTTCTCTTAAACCTCCCAACAACGACGACAATAAGTAATATGCAATACCTGATGTTTAAACCAGATAATTGACCAAAGCTCCGCACATCGTGCACTTTGGAGCAAATAATGGGTGTTGCACCTGCTTCACATTGCCAGCAGCCAAACCACGAGTGACAAAGCATATGGCAAAAGAAGTGTGCAAAGTTTTTTTTTTCAGCAACAGCCATATTCTTATTAAAGAATAAAATTGTAAATCCTCGTCAGTACAATGGATAATCAGGCATTCATAAGAAAAGAAGTTTGTTTTTTTAAAAAAAAAGATAACCAATAATAAAACCAGTGTGGAGTAATGTTTCAATGCATCAGGGTGCAAAACTACATTTTTTATAAGATTGTTAACCTAAGTATATTTAACTTATGTATTAAGTTTTACCATTTTTGGAGATATGTAAATATATATTTTTGATTTTTTTAAAAACAGGGGTATTTTTGTCGCTTCAAAATGGCTAAAGTACCCTTGTTTTTAAAAAATAAAAAAAAATATATATATACATGTACAAAAATGGTAAATTTTGGCTTATAGATTAAATACACCTAGATTAAGAATCTTACAAAAAAAATTTCAAAAAAACATATTAAAAAAATGAGGTTTTGCACCCAAATATATTAAAATTTCAATGCAACAAGGTGCATTGAAACATTCTCCCCCATTTCCAGTTATTACTATCACTGACAACATTGACAATAATTGATACGAATATTTCCATTTCAGTACATTGCAATATTACAAATGCTTTTTTTTTCAGAGTTTACTATCATCAAATATTTTAAAAAAAAAAAAAAATTTTGACGTTTTGCAACAATGATAATTTGCCAATTGTTGTACAATGGACTTCCACATAGAGATCCAATGATATTACTGCTTGTCCAAAGCGCACAGGCTAAACATAAGGAAAAAATTTATGATTAGAATATTATAATATTTCTTCCTCCTCACTCATCAGTGCATCTTTTAGATTCTTATAAAATAAAAAGTTCCTGCACACATATATATAGTTGGATAAAATCAAAGATAAACCAACTCTTAAGTTTACAACTTGTAATAATTCTGAAAGCTTGCAAATAACTTAACAAAGATAAACCAAACCTAAATCCTTCCTATGTCGCACCACAAGAAAAGCGAATGAAAAGGAAGCACCATCCATAGCAAAGAGGAATTCTCTTATTAAAAACAGAGTTGCTTGTTACATTACAAGAAATTCCCCATACAAGTGATGAATTCGTCCAATAGATTCATAACCAACTCTAACACCAAAGTGAAAGGCGCTTAATGTGTATGTATGCAAGAACTTTTATCATGGTCGTCATCGTTGTCATTGTTGTTATATGGCATGAATTACGAATATGGTATTAAAAGGAAAAAGACAACACGATATATATCAATAAAGAGATGGCAGAAGAAGCAAAATGGGATAACACAAGACACATTGAAGTAGAATTAGCTAATTAAGAGAAGAAACCAGTAAAGACTGGGTTCATGTTAGACACATGAAAAGTGCAAAATGAAAAGTTTTAACATATGAGCATAAACCAAGAGAATTTGAAAAAATATCTATATTCTTATTAATTTATCAAATGTTGAGTACCAGAAAGGATAAGATTGGATGAAAACTAAAAAAAGAAAAAAGAAAAAAGAAAATATATAACATGTTTCTTATTTCATAAAGTATAATATTTGAATTGAAAAAATGATACAAACAAGAACGCTTTGATCCAAATAATATAGCAGAAATGTGGAAGCACATGGGAGATATAGGTTTGCACTGGTTGACAAATTTGTTTAATAAGATTATAAGATCAAACAAAATGCCAAATGAATGGAAAAAAAGTGTGGATGTCTTAATGTTCAAAAACAAACAAGATTCACAATTCTGCTAACCATCACGAAGTAAAGCTTATATCCTGCACAACAAAGCTCTAGGGAAGATTAATTGAGCAAAGGTTAAACATTAATAATTATTTCAAAAAATGTTTTATGTCTACACATTATACCACTAAAGCAATTTTTTTACTTGAGCAATTAACAGAGAGAAATATTGAGAAAAGCAAACAAATCTTCATATAGTTTTTATCAGTTTGGAAAAATCGTATGATAAAGTCCCGAAAGAGTTGATACGATGGATGTTAAAGAAATAAACAGGTACTAGTATATATATTGATGCAACTAAAAATAGGTGTAATGAAGTCATATAGACGTGAAGACTATTGGCAGAGAAATGAATGAGCTCCCAATTATGGAAGCTTTACGCTGAATTTGGCTTTATGCCCTCATTTTTTACTTTGGTTGCCAATGAGCTCTCTAGAAATTACAAGGAGTTACTGTATTCTATTTTTAGATGATACAGCTTTGATGGATAAGACAAGATACTCTGTAAATCAAAAGTTACATAATAACAAAATTCTATAGATCAAAGCATTCTAGAATTGCTCAAACAAAAGTCAAATACAAAGAATGCAACTCTAACAACAACAGGAATTTAAATGAGCTTAAGTTGGGAAGCACATAGTGCCGCAAAACATCCATTTTTCGTATTCAAGTAGAACAGTTCATAAATGTAGGGAAAGCAACAAAACCATTGCACACAGAAATCAAGTTGTGTGCAAGAACGGCATTGTGCTTCTAGAATCTCATGCAATTATCAAATGCCAATTAAATTAAAAAGAAAATTTTATAAAACAGCAAAAAGATTAACTATGTTTTATGGGGTAAAATGTTGGCTAGTTAAAGACAACACATATACAACGGATGGAGCTAAAATGAGGATTTTCAAATGAATGCATGGTCAAAGAAGAAGAGATAAAATAAAAAACTGAAAAAAAAAGACAACCTAAAGATAAAATAAATAGGTAATAAAACAAGAGCAAGTAGACTTAGGTAGTTCGGTTATATGAAGCAAAGACCAAACATTGTACTAGTTAGGAAGAACACATCAACATAAATAAAATGTAATAATATAAATAAAGGAAGACTGAAAAGGACATCAGCTAAAAGTCATTAGAAAAGATTTAAAATGCCCAATGGGATCCATGCACCTGACACTACTTAGGTGAAAACTAACAATGGCGCTGAATTGGAAATCATAGTTGGACTATGATAGGTCCATCGCCATTTGGAATATATGTTTAAGTTAGCAAAGGGACTTGACCAAGCACAAAGATATGGATCAATCAATCACAACTAGATGAAAAAACACATCTAATTGTGATTCAAAGCCCACAATCACAGTGTTAAAATCAATGATGCTTTTATTTCATTTGGCCGTAATAACTGATGAATGGTCCAACAAAAAAGAATTGTATCATGCCACATGTCATATCAATTTTTTAAAAAACAAACATACCGGACGATAAAGTCTACCACTTCAAAGCATGAAGAGAAAGCAAGACTGCTTCTATCACATGCTATATGATGCTCTAAGACATTCAGATCAGGTCCAAGTTACTTGCGCCATATAAAGATACCATCAATTCCAATATTGGTCAGTCTTGCCCTAAAGAAGACTAATTAATAATCAGACACCTCGCACAATATCAATGCAACAAATTGTGACACAAAGCAACAATGAAAATAGAAAGGAAGTATGTGTGTTCATTGCGATTACCAATTGTGTGAACCGTAATGTTACAATATCGTAAACCATGGCAACCATTCAAATGTGATTCCAATCAGTAAACCATATTGGATATTTATTTCTCCAGGCATTGCAACAATTTTCACAGCACTTCCGAAGTGATTCATCAGCAAAGAAGTCCAACGACCAGGTGTGAAGAAATTTCTAGAAGATTATATATAGCCCTTCATCAACAAGTCGTGAGAAATCTTCCATATAAAAATGATTAATTTGCGCAATAAAAGGTTTCCTTTGTTTCATAGGTCCTTCCCAAGGGATTTCAATAATTCATCGACATAAGATAATAAAAATAAAAATAAAAAAGTCCTTTTAAGAGTTATAAAACATTAAAAAAACAGACCCTCTAATTAAAACGATCACCAAACCACTGATGAAAACTCAGAGAGTCTGAACCAAGAAGGAAAAAGTCTACTCAGTTGAAGTGAGGGGAAAAAAAACGAAACGGAAGCTAGTGGAGCGAATCCTGACCGCAGATCTTGATAGGAGCCTCGAGTTCGAGCAGATTGGGCTGCTGCAGGAAGATCTCCTTGGAGGAGACGCAGAGCTGTTTGATCTCCGACTCGGAGAGCTGCACCTGCTTGCCGGGCCTTCCTGACCGCACCTCCAGTAGCCGGTTGATGATGTCGTCCAAGACGGCAGGGTCAATCCCCTGTCCTTGCGCGGCCATCGATCTCTCTAAAAACCCAAGGCAAAGAGCCGCGATCGATAGAGAAAATGATGGTCTTCTCCTCTTCTCCGCGCTTTCTTCCTCGTTGTTGTTTCCGCGTCAAACGAGAAGCGTTTTTCGTGTTTGTTTTATAAAAGCGAGGAAAAAAGAGAGAAGGGATAAAAGCAAGATGAGAAAGGGACGAGTGGAGTTTCGGGGAGGTAGAGGCGGCAATGATATGTTAATATGAATAAATCTATGTGTGGAATTGTGGATTGGAAATTGGGTTGGGAATATTTTAGTCAATGCCACTGCTGCTAGCACACTTACACACCGGCCGCTGACGTCGAAGGTAGCGCTCGCCCAACCCAGCCAGCAGTCGGCACTCAGCGGCGCTACTGCCGACGCGATGTGCCGCGCACCAGCACCAGCGTCGTGCTCTTCCACAACGCGCCTCCTACTCCCAGCGCGTTTGGTCAATTACTTACCATTTTTGTTTTGTGCTTTTCTCTAATATGTTTATTACGTTTAACACTAATTTTTATTTTGGAAATCTCAAAAATACTTACTATATTTATATAAAATTCTTCATATACCCGTGCCATCATGGACATTATAAACAGCTGCTATCAAACACAGAAATTATTAAAATGTCTGTGTGAACAAATACACCGTTGTAATCATTAGCAACAAGGATGTCTTCGTGAGCTTTGTTTTTTCGTCTTTGCCCATATTAATATAATATCTAGATTTCTTATATTATTATACTATATGGGTATTTTAGACTGCCTTTGATCCTATGCTCCTAGAAGCGTGCACCTATTTTTTTTGAATTTTTTTTACAATAGCGTTAATCTATATGTATTTAATAATTGTATACATTTTTACCATTTTTTGGGTATTTTAGATATTTATTTTTTATTTTTAAAAATCGGTGGCATTTTAGGTAATTTTAAATTAATAAAATGTCATTGATTTTTAAAAATTCAAAATAAATATCTAAAAATATACAAAAATGGTAAAAATTGATACATATGTTAAATCCACTTAGGTTAACAAGTTCATGAAAATTTTTTGAAAAAAAATTAAAAAAAATAAATATATGTGCCAGAGAGCATAGGATCAGAGGTCATTTTAGACATTGTAAAGATTTAAATTTGTAATTTAGTAGGCCTTTGGTAAATTTTCAAAAAGTTGGTAATGGTGTTGGTACATATGAAAATTTACGTAAATGTAGTAAGTATATTTAGAATTTTAGAGAAATAGTAGGTATATCTATAATTAGAGTAAAATATAGTTGGTATATTTTAAAAAAATATTTTTATTTTCAACGACAGCTCTTTAGCAATTGATTTTACGTAGGCGTGTTGGGATTGTATCCTAAGGGCATATGATAAGAATGGAATAGGATTTTCTATTTAAAAACTTTTAATTTTTAATATATTTTTTTGTTTTCTAATGTATAGTAACTTTACTTTTTTATTTTTTGCCAACTTAGCTATGGGACCTCACGTACATACAATATTACAATGTATCTACCTCCTGGCCATCCCGCAGTTAATTTATTTTTTATTTTTAATACTACCTTTTTATTCCTTGTATAATTTCTTATTTCTCAATAGATAACAACTTCTGCTTATCCAACTGTCATTTCATTGCATCTAATTGGATGATCTCGAACAGGCCCTCGATGAATTATTTGCTACAATTTATTTGCTGGTAGTGAATTAAGAACAAATTTTATTTGTTGGATTTTATTTAAAATGACTAATTAAGGATAAATCGATGTTAACGATCATATTAATGCTTTCTTGTTCGTAATTGGCTATTTGCGTTTGTCTTTTTTATTATTATTGATATCGGAGAAGAATCTGGTCTTTGAAAACATGATAGGATCGTGTTTTGAATGTACAAAATGCTTAATTCGGCTATTTGCATTTGTCATTTCGCATGAATTTTCAGTTATTAAAAATGAGAGTAGCGTGTCAATGACATTCTTATATTTTGGTTTAGGTCGAACATCTAAAAACAATATTTTAATTTTTGTTTTATCACGAAGGAATATATTTTCAAAATTGGTAAAACTTAGTTTTCGAATAATATACACCTAAATTAATAGTTTTATTAAAAAGTTTTCCAAAGAAAATTTAAAAAATAGATGTTATGACCGATTGTAGATGGCTACTGCCTATGACCATTCGACATTATATTTGATTTCTGTTTTTTTTAATTGGAAAATTTTCTCTTGTGCTCACATAATAAACACAATCATTATTTACCATATTGAAAAGATAATTTTATCAATTTAAAATTTTTTAATTAAAACAATTCAACATTAATACTACTCAATTTATGATAATAAACCATAAATATGTGACATTAAATTATTCTAAAGTCATATTAAAATTAAATTATTGTAATTAAAATTTTTTAAAGGAACTTCATCTTTTTCACTGGTAGATAACTGTTGCGTTAACAGGGTAAGTATAATATAAATTTGAGATAAAATATTATAAGTATGAAAAAGAAAATTTTGAAACACTGTATGATTTTTAGGTATTATAGGCAAACATTGTAGGTATAAAAGAGAATTTTCCTTCTAATTTTAATGCATTGCATAGACGATTGCTGCGACATTTTCGCCAACTCTGCAATTTTAGTTTTTAATTGTGCTTAATATCGCTTTCAATGAGATATTTCCCCTGTACAAATTACAAATGAAATTCCCGTGCACAGGGCGATGAAATGAAATTTTCAAATACATAATTTTGTATAAAAATTTAAAAATATTTTAGAACTTTGATTATTTTGACATGACTGATCCCTCTTAAATAATAAAATAATCTTTTTGTATAAAATTACCCCCCGCAATTAAAGTTCCTGTATCGCACGGTGTCCAGAGTAGTTCAGAGATGGAGCCTGTCATGTAGGGTAAATAATATACCACGGGAACCCGAAATTAAACTAGATGAGTACACATGGGGTAATCGAAGTTAGCGTTTATTCAAATATTTATTTATTATTTTAGTTATGTAGATTCTTTCATGACGGTTGTTTTGATTTATTTAGGGTGTATTTAGGAAGTAAAAGAAATTTTAAACAAAAAGTTCTTAGAATGAAAAAAATAATATAATATGATAGGGACAAAATGAGGAATAAAAAAATAAAGTTAAAATATAAATTAGTCATATAGACAATTGTATAAAAATAGTTTTAAAATGATAATTATATAGAAGATGTAGATAAATAATTTTAAAATATGATTATTATAAAGACTGAAAAGTTTTAGTTTGAAAAATTTTAGTTAAAAAATTTATCCTTAGTGATTGCGTCTAGTTTGGATGCATTTCATACTCTACACATTTTTCATGAGTTAATGATTATAGATTTCAAATGTCTGCCTTTCTTGTTTAATGAGTTTGATATTGTTCTAATATGATATTGTTGATGTTGGTTAATTAAAGACTTGATGTGAAATCAAAACTAACTTGACTTGACTTGACCTTTACATGAGTAGGTTAAAATAGACAAAAAATCAATTGAACAAAGAGCAAGATAAGATATAATTTTTACAAATAAAGTATAAATAAGGTAGAGTACCCCCCACAACCTAAGTTGCACCATTAGGAAGGACTTTTAAAGTCTGACTTTTTAGGATGAGGTCACATTTTAATTATTTTTATAATTTTAAAAAATTTAGGCACCCTTTGATAAGAGAGTTGGGGAGGGAAGCAAACTTTTCATCTTTTTTCACATATTTTTCAAGAAATATTTAATTTCTTAACTATTCAACTACCCTACTTTTTTATTTTTACTATATTTCAATTATTTTATCACACAATTATCCTATTTATTTTCATTTTATCCATATTCTATCATATCACTCTTACACTTTTCAAAAACCTAACTTTCCATCTCTTCACTACCCACGTTATCAAATGATCTCTTATTATTCATTTTAATTTGTATCCTAAATAATCCTTTAGATTTTACTAATGAAAATTTTGTATTACAAACATTATTGTTGGTTATGCTTTTCCTTTATACTAATTTGATAAAATCTTTAATATATATGTAAAATTAATATGATTTTATAATTATTTCTCACTATTTTATTTTTCTTTTTTTGTCCTTTTCTATTGTTTTTCTATTTTTATTAAGGATAAATATTTTATTATTTTAACAAAAAATTGAAAAAATTATTAATGTAGGTTAAGGTTAGGCATGCCTCAATAACGCAAAAGTGACAAATGTGCAAAAAGAAAACATCTTGAGAAGGTCTCTGTGACAAACCACAAAAGAATGTGTTTTTATTGTCTATGATAAAGGTTGAATAAATAGTTGATCCATTACTCCAAAAAGCCACTAACAACTTGATAACATCATAAAGCAATGGGATCCTGAAGGTTGATACTCTCGTGATCACCACTCCTGAGGCCATAGCCTTTGTAACGAGAGAGCCAAGCCCCACTTGGGATAGCAAAATCAAATGACCAAAGTAAAATTGCCTTGATATTAACTTACTTTTTGCTAACAAAGCTCGTTAATGTCATAACCTTTTGCGAGACATCATTATTCGATATTAATAGTAACTATGACGACTTTGGAAAGCGAAATTGACTAAAATCATCATAAGTCGTTCATAGCAGGCTGCATTCAACATTTAGTTTATTAAAAATTGTCACATTATCATAAGAAATATATAATGAGATGACTATAAATCTCTCTTGAACACTCAATGTGGATGGTCTTCGAATGAACTATATATAAAATTAGCGCTATATTCTCTGATTTAAGGGGACCCCTTCATCCTAAACTACCTAGAGTGGATTAAATCCATAACACCAAATCTCTCAAAGGGAGCTAAACTCCTTGGAGTAGTTTGGATTCAATCTAGCAAACTCTCCCTAAGGATTTGTTTGGAGGGATTAAAGGTAGGATTTACCCGTTCTTATCCTTAATGAACTGAGATGAGAGGAATTCTACACGAGAAGAGAAAGATCACTAGGAATAAAGCTAGAAATGTCTTTGGTGTGCGAGGGATGACTTCTCGTGTAAACTCCCTTTAGGTGCTAAGTGCTGCTTAAATAGGTTTTCCATGTTTGGACAAGCATGATCTCTCTTATTAAAAAACTCAATATAAATATTATCACAATATCACAGGTAATGATATGTTAAGCAATGTTACTAGAAAATGAAAAGTTTACTAAAGTAGTTTGGTGACATGTATGCAAGTGGTTATCCAAAGAATGCGGCGAAGTCTAACAACTAGGATGACAGAAGTTGAACAAGGTACTGCACATGGAAAGAGAGCATATTGTGTAAGCTCTTCCTTAGATATACAAGGGAGGGACAATCGAGTACAAGCTAGATAACCATAGTTACGATTTTGATTTTCTACTCTCGAGTCTCATGACCTCACCTTTGCTAAGGGGTTGAAGCTTGTTGAGGTGTTAAGATGGATTATAGACTCTCGATTAGGCTCTCACATCAACCAAGCTTTGCTAAGGGGTTGAAGCTTGTTGAGGTGTCAAGATGGAATATAGACTCTCGATTAGGGTCTCACATCAGCCAAGCTTTGATTACTATCTCACATATCTCTTATGAATCCTTTCATCATAAACTACTCATGTAAGAGAGCTAAACTCACACACTTAATCAAGCGACGATGTCTCTTTGATCAATTTAGCATAGTCTTGATCAAGACCTTCAACGAATGATGCCATTATGTAGAACTTCTAAAAAGAGTTATTTAAAGTTAGTAATGATCATCATAGTAAAGGCACAATGAGACATGGTTCAAGAATTAGCGGAAGATCAACTAGCTGTTGCAGAGACCTCGATAGTGGTGGGGAGCCTAAGAGGAGGCCAAGGTTAAGTGCATGACATTTCCTCAAAGTTAGTAGTAGCAGAAGGTGACAGAGCAAGGTTGGGTGTCACATTTCATGTCTTCTAGAAAAATGCATCATCTAGTCTCAATGTAGCACAAGCACGGTAATGATAATGGACAAGTGGATTGTGAAGTTGAAGATGGGTTTCATCATGCACTAAAGGTGGAGGATGAGATGAGAATGGCTTCCTTGGGGAATAACACAATGATGCCTATCCTAGATAACGTGCAAGCCACGATATTAGTGAGTACCTTGGCAACAAAATTTTTATATCTTGGAAAGTGTAAAATCCCTCCTATGTGCTCAAGGGGAACAAAAATAGCTCTCCGTAATACACTTAATGGTTTTATCTACCATGTATGATAAACTTAGGGAAATGAAAATGTAATTTTGTATTCTTTTACATTCAACCAATGTCATGGCCTTGGTTGAAATCATATATTGCATCATTAGCTTTTGGGTTTTTTCAACTTCTAAGCTCCAAATAATAATAATAATAATCATCATCGATATAGCTTGATGATCCTTATTGAGGCAAATGTGACTAAGCCCCAAGCCCTCATTAGTCTATACTTTGTAGTGAACCGTGAAGCCCTAACCCTCGGGTCGGCCCTTACAGGGTACACATTCAGATCGCTACCTCTCACTTTCATGCATCCATCTTATTCTCTCTAACATGGCCACTAAAGAGTCACCATGAATTGACATGCAATCCGCTTATGAAATTGTGTGGAGCAAATTTGTGTACACAAGGCTATTTAGGTATTTTGACAAGAAAGAGTCCCGCATATCATAGACGATAAATGCATACATTAGCAAAAACACAATATAATACCTACGGTATTTTGACAATACCATTCTATGTCATCAAAACATCCAATCTTATGATAGGATCCACTTTGTACTCTATACTCGAACGTCCTGGCCCGTCGTGTATATCAAAGGCTATACGAGCAGCACTTTTTTTGGGGGTTAAATATACGAGGAGCATTTAGATGCTAAAAAATAGTAAAAGATTAAATTCCGAAGCTTCAGTTATGTATTTCCGTGTCTTCTGCTTTCTTTCACTTACATTCATTTTCTTCGTCGACAGTCTATACCCTCAAACATGGAAGAGTTTGTACCGAATTTCGTCGCAGAGTGAAATTCATTTCATTTTTTTGATTCCTTTTTCACAATAAAATTTCTTTTTTATTTTTTTCCATTTGACCCTTGTCGTGACCAATGCCTGCCCGTCTTAAGCGTCATCATTTATTATGTTATTATTCTTATTGGGGTTGTTGTTATTGTTACTAGGTACATACTCATAGGGCATGGGAAGATCTGATGATTACCGCCGCAGACGGACGAAAGCACAGATGTGCATTTTCAACTTACAAGTCCTCGAAGGGACTCGGTGGTAGAATATTTATCCTTTTTAACTCAATTACGAGGTATGGTACAAGATAACGACGAAAACAAGCTTTCTATGGACTGTGTTCACCACTTTCAGGGTGTCCAGGGTGTTTGATTGCCGAATGAATGGCCTTGGATTCAGATAGAGGACGACGCAGAACACCCTCACATGTCCGTAGCTGTGCACGTGCGTGGGAAGAAGGTTCAGCCAACTGTTGGACTTGAAAAATCATTAGCACAAATCCGGGAACGCAACGCAGCAAAGAAAACAAGGCTTACAAGCAAAACTACCTTGCTTGCTAACATTGCTAATCAAATATCACACTTGTGACTGGTAGTTAATCTATCCGCATCTATTATTATTATTATTCCCCTTTTCTTATATTTTCTTCGTCTTCGCTTCTCAAACAGCTGTATAACCACAAATGGCCAGATATATTTTCTTCCACTCTTCCCTGACATGATTGAAAAGCTCTTTTAATTAGTAGTGGCCGTTCACCTATCCTGCTTGGCATCTCAAGTGGGAAACTGGGAAAGTTTGTTTCGGCATTCCCGGTTGATTGAGGTGGCCCACTCGTTACTAACTCTTCGTGAAGGATCAGCAAGGGAGAGGTACAAGAATAGACTAATCTAGAATCTCCAGACGACCTGTCACGTTGATGGGAATTGTCGAATTTCCTAGGTCATGCAACGCTGTAGTTACATTCATGCCTAGCTTGGCGAAGGTGTGAAATACATCTTCGCCAATTACATCTATTCCGCAAATCACATTTCTCGAATCATTTATTGGATTAGGAGACAAGTTTCATCCAAATTAAAGATGTAATGAACCTATCTAACAACTGTATAAAATGAATGCAATAAAGTTACTTGATGTATATATCAGTTTCAAATGCACATTTCAACTTATCTAAATATTTTTCATAATTTATATATAAATATGTATTCTTTAAGCAATCGCCCATGTGTTCAGAAAAAGCCAAACAAAAATTTTAAAAGATAGGTTCAATGCACTAGACGCAACTTTGCAAAAAATTTAAAAAAAATAGGTTCAATAGCAAAGTTGCGGGTATATGCATTGATTCGGTACCCATATATGAAAGAATAGAAAATAATAATTTAAAATACAAATAAAATTTCAACAAATGGCTAGATAATTAAGAATTCACCAGGCTTTGGTAAATAGCTTTTAGCTATTTTGAAATTCATATCCATATATAACTATTAACGACCCTCGCTTGTAAATTTTTTTTTTTTTTTTTCATGTTCCCTCCCTACGTTCCATTGTCATTTCTTGATAATAAAATCAGCTAAGCCTATTTGCTTAATGTGAGCAATTAAAAGAAAATAAAATGTTTGATTGAAAGTTGGAAAAGAATTTTTTAAATCTTTTTAACGAACGTGGTTTTTGTCAATTGGAGTGATTATGGAACACCCACTGCTGCTACTTCTGCACAGTGGTAACACCAAGGCGGGTGTTTCAATCTCCCTTCCTGCAAAGGAATTTCTACCGCTTACTCATCCTGAAATGGGAGTTTTACCATATCCTCCCTGACGTGGGGCTTTTACAAATTTTCCTCTTGAGGTTGGGGTTTATACGAAAATTTTTCTTCTATGGTGTGAGGGCGTAATGTTCTTCATTGTAATATTAGAATGTCATGATGTATGACTTATAAATATATAAAAAAAAAGTGATTATAGAACGCCAGAAGATAGTTATTTTAAAGAATGATAATAGTTGAGGGGAAGTTGCAAATAAAGAAATTTATAACAGGCTTCATTTTTCTTTTCCAGTTTCAAAAACACATCCAGATAAAATTCTACAAACCAATCCTAATAAGAAATCTTTCAATTCTATGAATTTTCTAAAACAGAAGCAATCGGGCCTTGTAACAGACTTTTGTGAATGCCCCACTTATTTACACGAAACTAATGGTTTGGATCAAACGAACGGATAGTGGACATCAGATTATAAAGTCGGTAGCACTAGTTGAAATTGGGCAGCTGAAGTGGATGATACTGTTTAGCAGGTGAGATAAAAGCAAAAAAAAAAAAAAAAGAAAGAAAAAAGAAAAAAGGCAACTTCTACTACTGAAGGATGGAGAAACAATAGTGGGGTATTTTACTATTTTAGAATGTATGCGGACATTTCACATGGAGACAAGGCAGTTTCAGTAAGCATGAAGCGTGCATACAAGGGCGGCTCTTGCAACTTGCAAGCGGCTGCTAAAGGAGCTAGGGCGGCTCTAATTGGGGCTGTTTGGCCGAAGCCTTGCCGCTGGCCCGATCATCGCCTGCTGCTTGCTACAAGCAGCATTTCCTGCTTCTGGGAGTTTATATCTAATTTTTCAATTTTTTTTGAAATTTTTTTTTTATAAAAATGTTAATCTACGTGTATTTAACATGTTTATAAGTTTTTATCATTTTTGGAGTATTTTAAATATTTATTTTTTATTTTTGAAAATTAGTGATATTTATATGTGG
>JAXCLR010000105.1:20960473-20990497 GCA_035584095.1 Annona squamosa | reverse complement strand
CTACACAACTACCCATACAACTAACCTATCTATTTTAACTTTATTCTCTTTACTCATCATCATTACTCCTATTATATTACATTATTTTCTATTGATTTGACAACTTCTACTCCAAAAACTTTTCATCAAAAGTTTTACCTTCAACCAAACACACCCATAATAGGGCCTCGGGAACCTTCGAGCAAGTTGCATTTGGTCCGGCTCGCATGTTCCCAACCACTTACAATCTAAATGATCAAAAGCTTTATAGACTATCAATGATGAAAGTTTCATGAGTGAAATGTTTTTGGCAAACTTAATAGCTGTTAGGCAAGAATTTTAAAAACTAAAAAGAGATAGCTAGGGAGGCAAAGGCAAAACGTATAATAAATAAGTAAAATAAATAGAGTCAATTCATCATGATATATCAAAGAAGATAATTATTTATATAAGATTTCAATGTTGTTGCTTCGTTTATGATATCAACGATGGATTTAAAGCTAGTTAATAAATTTTGATTTAATTATCCAATTAATAACAAAGATGGGGTACACCATAGAAATACTTCCCATAAAAAAATTAAGAGGGAAAATTTGAGTGGTCCACTAGAAAGTAGCAGTAATATTGCATAGCGTCCATTTTAAATCACTGTTTAATACATTCTCCATCCAATATATCCTATCAAAACAGTATAAAAAGTCGAGCAGATAACATAGGAAAGATCATTCACGACCTTCTGAATGCAACTGGAACAGCGCATTGGACACCAATAAGAAAAAGCATTATCACGCCGTTAGGCAAGGAAGACCTAATTTGCATTTTGAGGTTTAGATTCCAGTAAGATGCAGATTGACTGTTCCCAGCGCAATTTCACATCCCCATGCAGAAAGTGATCTTGATCGTGTCTTCAATTCAGATTCTATTGCTATTTATGGAGAATGACGAGAAAATGGAATCATGCCTAATCTAGAGTGAAATTGGCATGGTTGAGGAGCACGAAGAGATGTTTGCTGCTCTCGCATAAACACCTTGAACTCTTGTCCTTTGTTTTTCTTTCCTGCGTCTTGCCTTTCCAAGGACATCGAGATTTTGTCATCGTTCGAAGACAACGTAACTAATAGCCGGATAAAGGTCCAACACGTCGTTTCCACTACCTGCACTGGCTTATGTCCCAGCTTTTGCGTTTGCTTGTGGACTAAAGTTACTAAAGAATCCAGCCTAGAAATCCGGCATTTCCATAACACAGTTACCCAATATTACAACTTACCATCAACAAATTATACTAGAACTTGCTCACTAGCTATGCAGGGAATAAGATATTTATTTGGCAACCAAATGTTGATAGGGTTCTACTTTTATGTACCTGGATTACACCAAAATCTTATTCATTTTGGTTTACCTTCATGATAGATGATGAAGATATCAAATACTTGGCTCATTGCATTTACATAATTTGTTCTATGGGACCAAGTTTTTAGGTCAAAGATGTGTATGAATTACTGCATTTGCTTAAATGTGTATGTATACATTTGTCATTACGACAAGAAATTTTTGCAAATATGGCTGTGACATTTGATCAATATTATATTTGTGTTTATACATTTGCTAATATTGTAAATATACATACAAAGTTTGTATAAATTGCAAATGTGTCTCTTCTGTTATAATGTCATTAAATTTTTCTTAAAATGACAATAATGCTCTTTATGACAAGTAATATACTTACAATTTTTGTAAATGTTATAAGCATATTTGCAAAAAAAATTTAAAATAATAATACATAAAAATATTAAAATAATAAAATAGCAAATATGTCTACAATATTTAAAAAATTGCAAATGTTTCATTTGGCTTAAAGGGTCTTATTATCATTTTACAAGAAATTCTAACGGTGTACTAACAGAAGAGACGCGCTTACAATTTTGTGCAAACTTTATGAGTATATTTGTAATATGGACAAACTTAGGGATATAGATATCATATTTATTAGTCAAACTTTATACACATATCTCATGAAAAATACTTACATACAACTTCAAAATTAATATTTAAGCTAAATCCTTTTATTTCGTCTGTTTTGCCCAGTTTTTAGATGTGACTTCCTCTCTTTTTTATTTGGACAAAACTTGGTCTTTTAATAAAACAAATAATTCTAAGCATCATAGATAGAGTATATTTTAATTATCATTATGGCGAGCCAAAATGGATGGCAGGATAGGACTGCACGAAAACGGGACCCAAGTTGTTATGCATCTGAGGCTCACAAGCCGGATTCAGAAGCGATGGAACCATGGATCAACCCAAAGAGTCGAGCCCAGCGACCAAAAGGCGACCTCGAAAGGGCAATCTGCGCCGACCCCTGACGTCCTGACCTACTGGCAATGGCATCAGACGATCCCTCCCCCCATCTTCTTCCCTTTTGATTGGCTGCGAGTGCGAGATCCAGCCCGCAATCACATGCTTGTCTGCGAGGCCACAATCCACTTTCCGCTGTTTAAGTTTTTGACATGAGAAAAAACTATTCTCTTCCTCTCACTCACAGCACTTGAGATTCGCCTTTTGCATCCAAAGCGTTGCTTTTATGGATGGGGCCCTAGCAACCGCTCGGTTCACGGTCCTGGTGCTTTCTTGCCGACGCATACCCACGCCAGCACCACCTCCCCTGATTCCTCCCCAGAATACTTCCTGCCCAACTCAGCAGCTCTTAGGTTCCAATATTCCAATCGTACTGCGACAGAAACAAAGAGATCATGCCATTATTATATGTACCTTCTTTTAAAAAGTGGTGTCTCGTCACCCGTTGCCAGGGGCTCCCATGAAATTAACTGTAATCCTAATTTTATTTATAAAATTTAAATTTTAATCCTTAAAACTAAAATGTTAATTTTTATTCATGAAAATTGAGTTTAAGTTGAATTTGAGAACCTGGCCATTATGTCCAGTTGGTTTCATATGTGGCTTTGTATGCCTAGAAACCGAGTTTCATTCCTTGTGGATCCAAAAAAAGTTTATCTTGAATTTTGGATTGAAATTTAACTTAAAAAATTTGCTTTTTCAAAAAAATAAATAAGTAAAATCATTTGAGAGCGAGTACATTATATTATTTTTTTTTTTTGGGAGAACTTGAGACATAATATTAAAATTTTTTTTTATGAGTATTCATACAATACAATCTCAACTGGTATTACAATTAAATTTTGAGACATTCTTACAATTTGCTAACAATTATCTACTACTTCTAAACTTTCCCACCGGTGGACGGCTCCCACAAACTTGAGGAGACTTGCAACGCCACCACTTTAGAAATACTGCGGGGGAGATTTGAACCCAAGACCATCTACTTGTGAGGCCATGTTCTGCACCACTGAGGCACAACCTCAGTGGCCATAATATTAAAATTTGAGAGTGAAGGTATTACTACATTTTCAAGGGTTTTTTTTAGCATCCTACATGGTTTCGACCGGGTCACAAACGTATCTTTGTTCAGAAAATTGCAAATACCACATAAAATTATAGGCATATCCTTTCTATTAGAAAGGCAAGTTTTTTATGAAATGACAAAAATGTACCATCTAAGATATACTATAATAAAATTTATTATTTGTAACTATAATTTTGTTGCAATTGTTGTATAATGTACTGTAACAAATGTTAAAAAATATATAAAATAACAATAAATAGCAATAATAATACTGACCCCATCATATACAATTAGTTGTATATATGCTTAAATTGTCATATTTATTCTTATTTTTAGTTTTATTTTTTAATTTTTTTGTAAACATGTTTTCCTAATTATATTTAATCCAAATACCATGATTTCTATTTAAAAATATTTTTACATATGTATTTTTTATTTTTAAAAATCAAAATTCTGAAGGTCATATATGTTATTTTTCACCCATTAAAAACTTGATTTTAAAAAATATGTAAAAATATTATAAAATGACAATACATGGTATATAGATTAAATATACTTAGAAAAATATGTTTATGAAAAATCAAAAAATAAAAATAAATATCGTAAGTTAAACATATATATACTAATTGTAATGATCAAACCTCATAATAATAATACATTGGTATGTTTGGTAAAACTTTTCAAACTAAAAATTGTCAATCTAATTACCTCAGGGTGTATTTGTCAAACCAAAAATTGTCAATCAAACTTTTCATTTTCAATAATTACCTTAGGGTTTATTTGGATAAAATAAAAACTTTTCAAACTAAAATTTTTCAATTTAGTTTTTACTTTTTATAACTATTATATTTTAATTATTTATTCATATTTTTTTATACAACTATCTTACTTTTGAATCGTTTCTACACAATTACCCATACAACTAACCTATCTAATTTAACTTTATTTTCTTTACTGATTGTTATTATCTCTTTCATATCATTTCATTTTATATCATTTCAAAAAAAATTTACACACAAAACTTTTCTTTCATCAAGAAGTCTATAACTTCACAAACACACATTTAATTTTTAATTATTTTTTCACTTCTTCCTGTATATAATTAACTTGCATTTTAATAATTTCTTTACAATTAAGTAAGTAACTAATTTGTCTATTTTAGCTCTATTATCTTTACTTTTCATTATTACTCATGTCATATCATATCATTTTCTGTTATTTTAAAACTTTTACATTAAAAGAAAATTTTCATCTAAAAATTTTATCATTTTGAAAACTCATCCTAAATCTTCGAATTTGGTGTGTTGTGCTGTGCTCAACCAAGCCCAAGATGCACCCATACCCCTTCTGCACGTGCGATGCGGTGGATTTGCATTGTTCATGTTCCTCGTGGGTCATGTTTGCTGCACTTTATTCATGAACTGTGCTTGAAGTGGTGAGCTTGAGTTCCAATATTCAACTGGGGAACATTATCCGAATTCTGCAGTAAAGCTTGGACTTTGGAGCACTGACTTTTGTTTAAAACCGAGAATCGGACTAGTGGCAAATGGTAAATTAAAAATGAAAAGAGAGAACATATGAGGTGGCACACTTTTTCAATCTAGGAATTGAGGTCAAGATTTGGTCTGGATTTATTTTTCCAAAAAACGCCAAGTAGCAATGGATATGGTCTGGGATTTATTTTTCCATAAAACGCCGAGTAGCAATGGATATGGACTGGACTCTGGATGGTTATCTATCGCGTAATAAGAGGCAAGTATTTCGCCGGCCGGTTAGCGATGGTAAGGCCACGAGCGTTTCAACCGCGTGCGAGCCGTGTTGCGTCTCCCTGCTTCGTTTTTTTTTTTTTTTTTTTTTTTTTTTTTTTTTTTTATCTCTTATATACAATGGCACAATAGATATTATAATCAATTAAAATTTAAAGTTTTATAATTTGAAAAAAAATTCTATAGACTTCTATCAGGAGAGGGAATTATTAGAGAAAAAACCCTCCACTACGGACAAATATGTCCACCATGCATACCATCAACGCACTCTTAGATGAGAGCTTTGTCCTTGGATTTACTGGGTGAAGTTTGTATCTTCAAATTTGATAGCCGGGACTCTCTCTTGAAAAAATTATAAGAATATTTCAGTATTTAATTGTAATATAAATTAGGATAAATATATATATATATATATATTAATAATTAACAAGAGGCATCTATTTCAAAAAATAATAGTGGTGATAGCCTTAGGTAGTTAGGTGTAACGCTATCCTTGACAAGACATTCGGTCCTACAGCCATCCAAGCTCAACGGTCATGACTCATAAGTCTCTGACAGCTCCATTGAAGAAAGTAGAAGCAATTGCCGGAAAAGACATAGAAAAATATAAAAAAATAAATTACTGAGATAAATAAACGTCTGGTGTAAAAAAAGTAAAGCTTCTGCACCCTTTTGTCTTTTTATATATGTCCAAACTCGCACATTAATTTCATGAAAAATTACTTTGCGTATTTTTGGTTAGACTGCATTTGAAAAAGGTGCTATAGTCGTTGATGCCGTTGCGGTGAGCCCGTAACCCCTGATGCCGGCTTCTCTTTCCGAAAACCACCTATTGTGCGGATGTTGGTGTGGAGCTTTGTTGGCAGAAGCTCTGGACCGGTGACTGTATGATGGAAATCTAACTGCATTTTGTTAAAATCTGTGATCGTTTAAGAGAGAAACGAATATCTGTGATAAGAAACATCCATAACAATTTCAGATATTCACACTAACATATCAATTATGAGGGAATGAAAATAAAACTATGTTCAAATCAATAACACATTGTTGCCATCGTCAGATCTTTAACAACATGGTACCAACCACAATAAAAGTAAATATGCATTCACAAACCATAATCTCTGTAATAAGATTCATCAGAATATACATCACTAAACTATAATACTACAACTCAAATACAATATACATTCTACCACTCAATATAATACGTACATATACATTCCTTTTTCCAAACGCATCTAAATTCAAATAAATAAAATGAAAACTTAACTTTATACTAGCAAGATCCACTCAAACTCAAGACCAAAAAAACCCAGCATACGGCTAGATACTTACAATCATATGATTTTGAAGCTTCAAAAGATCGGCAGGCCTACTAAAATATCAACAGTAAAAAATAAGAGTCCATAAAAACTTAGTAAGTAGATTAGTCGATTGATTAGAAAATCAAAACTAAAAATCATATGTTCAAAGCATTGGATAAACATCATCATAGCTTCTAACAAGCCAAAATTGTGTCACGTCTTAGCCCAATTAAATAATCACGGACCCATCTCCCTGAAACTATTTCTATATCCAAAACATCTAGGTTCTTCTCTCACCATGTATAACATTACAAATATTCATAACTGTGGTACATCCTTTGCCATAAGGCTGATACTAATGTTCAATCTTCGGCTTCTCTCAAGCCAAAACGAGTCCCACAATTTACTAATTCCTCAATGAAAATAATGGCCCTTCATTGTCCAGTTAATATCTACCTGTTCGCTAGCCAAAACCATAAACCGTGACTTGATCGAAGTCATGGGTAATGCCAATATGTAATGAGGCTCATTCATTGCCACACAACTCAAATATTACTCTTGTGCTCCAGTCCGCCTTAGGAGAGTGCAACTCGAACTACCTCATGATTATGTAACTGGACCCTCACCAGCCCATACGTCCAATGCCGTGTCATGTCACATTAGTTTAGGCATTCAATGCACTAGTGCAACTCCATCCATCCCGTGCTTTTATAATGAGACATTTTTCAATGCAACTAGGTGCACTTAGCTTCAGTGCATCCGGGTATATTTAACTCATTTTTGATTTTTTTGAAAATTTTTTTAGACAATTGTTAATCTAGATATATTTAATATATGCATCAATTTTTACTAATTTTATATATTTTTTGAATTTTCTAAAATCAGTGACGGTTTCTTAATTCATATATACTAAAAATATCCGAAATTGGTAAAAATTGATATACATATTAAATAAACCTAGATTAACACTTTTATAAAAATTTAAAAAATACAAAAAATAAGTTTTCGTACCCGAATGCACTGAAGCTAAGTGTACCCAGGTGCGCTAGATTGCTGCTCTTTTATAATAACCCTCGATCCTATTGGGAGCTTCATCTTCACCCTAGGTGATCGGCCAATTGTAGATCACTACCTTAATTATACACATGCCACTCACAAGTAATGTAGTTTCAACTAATAAGCATGCCACTTTCAAGTTGTGCCACATATAATAATCATACCATCTCCAATCCTATGTGATCATGACCAAACATCTTCAAGCATAACCAATCTAAGCAAACAAGCAACATGTATGTAGTAGTGTCGTGAATTCCATACAAATGTTAATTAATATGCATGAGCCCATGGTGGCCTAGAGAGAGAGAGAGAGCAATCCAAAATGGGCTCCGCACATATTAAAATGCAATGAAACTTTATACAATCATTTATCCATATATAAATTTTATAGAAAATAGTTTATAGGTTGAAAAAATCATTTTGAAGTTGTTATTTATATCAAAATATTTTATTATGTTGAGTTTGTACCATTTTCAAACGGAGTCCATACACATATCTAGTTGAGATGAAAATTGGTATAGTAATAAAATACATCATTCTAAATACAATGGACGAAAAAAATTATAATTTTATGATCATGCGGGGCATATTTTAACTTAATTGCAGCATAATTACAGTGCAGTTGCACTGCACTTGAATATAACTTGTATATATAGGAAAAATTGCGTCATAGACCCTCTAACTATGCGTATTGGCATTTTGGACTTCGACATTTGCGTATTAGCATTTTAGATCCCCAAAAGTTTTGACCTTTGCATTTTACCCCTCGCGCCCTCAAGGCGTAAAAAAATCAGCGTCAGGCCGTTTGAAATGACGAGAATACCCATGACTGAAAAAGCAGAGGCCACAACACCAAACCGGCCACCTAGAGAAAACTGAAGCCGCTCACCACCTTTAGACATACTTTGATGATTTTTGTCACCTGGACCACTGCGCTCTCTCCTGGAAATAACGGCTGCATAAATCACGACAAAGAAAATTGTCAACAATATGGCAAATTCAATGTGTAAATAAAAATGCTTGGCATGATCCACAATCCAACCTGGCCGAGAAGCAACTCAACAAGGACACAACCAGTTGACTATATCAATTGATGTTGTATACTCTGCTGCTCCAAAAATAAGCTCCAGAGCACGATAATAGCGAGAACATACATATGATATGTTTGCTTCTCCCTTCACCTGTCATCACAAATAAAATAACGCAAGATGGGAACCATCCCGAGAAATAAATCTGATTTAAAGCTACATGTTTGCTCCTCCCTCATTCCACATACAATTGTTCGATCTCATCTGGTTAAACAATCAAATAATTGAGCCATGGATGGGGGGAAAGGTAGAAACATACCAAAATTTTTGCACTTCCAAAATCACAAAGTTTTACCTGATGGGTAATAGTGTCAACCTGCATGATTATCCAGACAGTAAGGAAGTAAGTAGCAAATATTGTAAGGTTCAAAACTAAGCAGTGAGTTCAAAAAGATCTAGAGGAAAAATAAAATACCAAGAATTTTGGGGTTTCACATCCCCATGACAAACCACAAGTACAGTGTGAATGTAAGCAAGTGCTCTGAAGATGTGCAGGATTACACCAATTTAGAAATCACTTACGCTGGACCAATGGAAAGGGGTCACACATTCAAATTTACTCTAATTGATAACAGAAGGAATCCAAAGAACAGATGCTGAAACAAAATTCATAAAATGTAAGCACACATGCATACTTGGTATGCATAAAGTTTTGCAAAGAAAAGTGGCATCCCACGGTTCATCTCGCTGAAGGGTCTCAAAGCTCGATACACGGTTTCTGGGACATACTCCATAACCAAGTTGAGAAAAAGCTCATCTTTGCTTGTCGTGGAGAAGAAACAATGCTTCAAAGAGATCACATTTGGGTGATTCATTGTTCGCATTAATTGCAGCTCCCGGTTTTTATACCGTCTATCTTGCAAGACCTTCTTAATAGCTACAGTCTCTCCTATCTTCAAGCATTTAGCCTAATACAAAAATTACCAAAAACCAATAAGTGAGTAAACAAAACCATAAAACACGGGCATTGAAATGCCAGGAACCATAGAAACCTCTACAATTATCACACATACCTGAAAGACAACTCCAAATGAACATGTACCCACAACATGCTCCGCCATTTAACTAATGGTTTGTACGGGAAACGAGGAAATGCAATTAACCTCAAATACTAAAATCAGGAATCAACAACATGGATGGTCAGCAAAAATATATGCAACAAATCCTTTTCTGAGATTTAGCGGACTGATTAAGGGGAAGACAACAACAAATATCTATTAAACATAACGAGAAGGCATCCAATCTCAAGTAATCAACCAAAAAATTCTGAATATAGTTGTGGTCTTGTAAAAGCGGAGCCCTTTGTATCTGGCCAGTCTGGTGGCTGAAGCTGCTTACCACATTTACCTTCAGTTTTCTCTAGGTGGCTGGTCTGGTGTTGTGGCCTTTGCTTTTTTTGTTATGGGTATTCTCGTCATTTCGGACGGCTAGACGCTGAAATTTTTATGTCATGAGGGCACGAAGGGTAAAATGCAAAGGTCGAAACTTTTGGGGGTCTAAAATGCTAATACACAAACGTCGAGGTCCAAAATGCCAATACGCATAGTTAGAGGGTCTATGACACAATTTTCTATATATATATAGATATATTCATTGCAGTGAAGTTGTACCATAATTAACAATGTATTTGGCCAAAAAGGGTCTCACATGTATTTAAATGTATTAATATTTTATACAATTATTTATCTATATATAAATTTTATAACAAATGATTTACATGTTTAAAAAATTACTTTAAAGTTGTTATTTACATCAAATTATTTTTTTATATTGAATTTGTATTATTTTCAAATGGGGTCCATACACATATTCAATTGGAATGAAAATTGATATAATAATAAAATACATAATTCTAAATATAATTGGTAGAGTAGATTATAATTTTATGACCATATGGGACCCACTTTAGGGCAATTGCACCACAATTTTGGTGTAGTGAAGTTGCACCTGAATATATCTCATGTATATATCCTCTTCTAATGCATTCACAATCATGAACTCAACTAGAGTTCAATGTTTAGCTTCCTTGCACCTTGTGTGAGATCAATTATGTTATTTTCTCACATCTCTATGGAAGAGATAAAAAGTGGCATGTCAAGCAAGATCACTTCCTTATAAAGTTAGGCAATCATGTAAATTCTTCTACACTGGCCTCACATAGGCACCATGACCATTCCTTTAACTATTTTAAAGAGAAACTTCTTCCAAGCATTATTGAGATCATTTCCCCAATGGTAATTGTGATTGCAACCCTTGAAACCAAAATAGAAGCTCAAATTGGCAAAGTAATGATAAAAAGGATTGTCGACCTCCACAAGGGTGGTTTTCCAACTACACTTTACTCAACACATTCTTAGAACAACTTTACCATCGGACCCAAGATTAAACACATTATTTAAAGATTACCAGTAAGGCAATAATGTCATCAAGGAGAAAATTTGGGATGACCAATTGGTGATAGATATTGCAACTTGGGCTCTAATGAAGGCCTCCTACATGAGTTCCTCACTTTCATCAAAAGTCATCCCTTGCCTCGACATCTAGCTAGTTAACACAATAAAGGTCATCCACGTCACGATTGGTGATAACATAGCTAATAGCTCCATCATGCATCACCAAAGGACCAACTCATAAGAGGTCCATGGCTTTGACCTAGTGACACTCGAAGCAAGCTCACAATTGGAGTATCCCCTTAACCATTATCAACAATGACAATTGTAATGTTATGCACCCTCAGATGACCCTCAGATAGTTCTTATCCTTTTTAATAATATAACAGTGCACAAAGTACGAGTAGATTTTGAAAAAGTTTTGGCTAAATGCATTTAGCCTTGGTGCACCTAGGTGCCTCGACAATTTGTGCATGATTTTCACAAATAAAAAATAAATATCTAAAATACTTTGAAACACATGTTAAATATACTTAGATTCACAGTTGTATAGAAAAGTTTCAAAAACATAAAAAAATGGGTTAAAGCACTTGAGTTCTAGTTCTTCACCAAATTCAATAGTATCTTTATTGGCCCTCCTTAACACTAATGTTAACCATGAGGTTCGATCAACTCGAAGGCCCAACCATTTCACAAACCATAGTGCCATCCAAAGAATCTTTCAAGTGTTTGGCATTAATAGATGGATGTTATGACAGTAATCATAAGGGCTTTAACAATGTCAAATTTGAAAGACAATTCACTCTTGCCTTAAACATGTGCTCATCGACAAAAATGAACCTTAGCATGGGAACTTGAGGATTATCACTAAGGCCAATGAGCATGAGCTTAAACTCCATTCGGCTATTGTAATTTTGTTGAAAGGAGGCCAACTCATCCCTAATTAGGTTAGATGGCTTGAATGATATTATCTTCGGGGAAGAGAAAGAAACAAAGGAAGGAAAGAAAGAGGTGGAAAGATCCCACGTTAGATAGGATAAAGGTGGGAGCTTGGGCTATAAGCAGAGGTTGCTGGTTGAACTATCGAGACGCCTTTTGGGCACTGTGTGTGCCCAGAGGAACAAAATCATGCAGTCTGAAGCCCAAAGCGAATGATATTTACGACTTAAGAGTTAGAGTGTTACATAACAAGGGATGAAGGCGGAAGGTAAAAAGCTAAAGTAGGTGTAAATTGACCCAAAAATGCTAAGTCTTGACCCCCATATCCCTATCTTAAAGAAGCTACAATCACCCTTATGACTACCACTTTCTCTAGGTTAATGCACCTTGGGATATAAAGCACCTAAGGGCACCTTGATTGATGTGACATTCTTACTCATTTGAAAGTAGAGATCTAATTCTCTTCTTGCATGCCCGAAGGCTTCAAGGTGTCACATTTGTTGGGGAGATATGATGCAGGAGTTGTCACCCCTAAGGCTGA
The DNA here is from genome assembly GCA_035584095.1 of Annona squamosa. Classification (NCBI taxonomy): domain Eukaryota; kingdom Viridiplantae; phylum Streptophyta; class Magnoliopsida; order Magnoliales; family Annonaceae; genus Annona; species Annona squamosa. The sequence goes on along the minus strand of JAXCLR010000105.1, from coordinate 20,978,013 downwards.
TTCCCCTTCCCAAAATCAAGACTAACCTTCCACGCATGAGTTATGGCTCCTTCATGCATTCTGAGAAGGGTGACACATAAGCTCACTCTTTACTACGATGCTTAATATCATCCTTGTCTGAACACACCATCTCTCAATGACTAGATTTCACCTATCATCATGTTAGAATATGCAGAGCAACTAGCTGCACTAATAAATTACTTTGAGAAGGCTCAATTTATTAACAAATCTCCAGCAGTCAAGATCATGAGATATTCTAAGTTGAGATGTTATTAATCTTCGTACCCATATAAGACCAAACATGGAATTAAAAAGTATATAAAAGATGCTTGTTAGCTCCACTGAGGCAGTAATTTTCCTAAACCATGATCACCTAATATTCTCTTAATGATTTATCTCTTTATCTCCTCTTCTCTCCTTCTTCAAGTGCTTCGTAAGACTTCATCTACTAGCTTTGCTCAAGCTACAGGATAACATGTATCCTTGTGTCTTATATTTTATCTTACATTAATGGAATTTATGGGGGTACAAACTGATAAAAATTTTGAATGAAAAGTTTTTTATATAAAAGCTTTTAAAATGAAAAAATAATATGAAATAATAGAGATAATGATTGAGAGTAAAGAAAATAATGTTAAAATACATATGTCAGTTGCATTGGTAGTTGTATCAGGCTGTGTGAAAAAATAATTAAAAAATAAGATAATTATAAAATAAAAAATTTTAAGTGTAAGCAAACCCGCCCTGTGTCTTACATGAGTTTTTTAAGAGTCTCAAAACTCTCAGGCAATTTTTTGTACAAAGGCATCATCTTTGCTCTTTTTTTTTTTTTTTTATTGGATCTCTGCTCTTCTTTAATGCTTCTAGGTCTCAACACTCCCAAAAGATCAACTCCGCCGTTTTGACTTTATCCAAACCAAAATTACAAAGGGAAAATTACCCTTATATTCATAACATTTAATAATAATTCCTATTGTAATCATAACATTTTAAAAATTCCTCCGGTATCTCTAATTCTCCCATACAATCATAATTTGTCAGTTAAAGTCGGCGACTGTGTGCTCTAATTTTTTAAAATAACAAAATTGACCTCAATTCGCCCCTTTCCTCCTCTCCAATTACGTACGCTTATCATCTTCACGTGTTGAACCTGCAAAGCCGAATGGCTAAGTCGGCGGTGCTACTGCTTTCTAAATTTTCGATTGACCCTGCTGACCTACTTATTTCAATTCTTACTTCCAATCTGGAAGAAGCAAGCAAGCCAACTTCATTGCCGCCATTAACATTGATAAGCAAAGACAGCAGTAATCTCCATCCGCAACACAGTAGCTAATGAAAATCACACCCCTTAGAAATCAATAAGAAAACCAATCTTAGCCTGCAAAAGCACCAGCAAAACAGGGCTCAAATACAAGGACGTGAGGAAGAGGAAATGGGGGAAATGAGTGTCTGACTCAAGATCGGATCTGGCTAGGATTTTACGATACGCCGGGGAAGGCAGCACGAGTGTCAAATGTCGCCATGTTCTACTTACATGGCAGGAAGGCCCTAGGTAGCCCCGTTGAGATCGCCAATGGTGGATCGCTCTCGCCGGTGGAGATTCAACAAATCACAGCTATATTCACCAATGAGGTACCCCTGATGCTACTGCAATAACAAGAAAGGGAGGAGCGATGTACACATTCAAGCATTCCTTTGCAAACCCTGCCACTACCATCCACTTCAGCATCTCGTGCAATCTCCAATCATGCATGCGACATCACATCAATTACAAGGCAACGAGGATGAGGCTGTCATCTTTGCGCTGTCATTGGCATCACCATCATCATTATCCTCATCCTCCTCGGAATCGAGCTCGTATCTCTTCCGCTACCGATAGTTGGGATCAAATGGATAGATTCCTCGTTATCTAGATCATCATCCGGAATTCATCCTCTAGTCCGAACATGGCCAGCTGGAGTAGCTCGTCAGTTCGGGCGAGACAAGCAACGATGGGCTTCGCGAAGGCTAGCGGGTCCCAGTGACGGATGGTGGCGAAGAACTCGTCGATAGTCCAGAGCGGCGGCACTAGACTAGCTGACTAGATGGGGCGGTTGGAGGAGACGAATGAGGAGATGCGACGTTCAAAGGATTTGACAATTATTAGTGTGTGTCCGTCAATATATATATAATTTCAAAGTTAAAATTTTTTACTCATCGTAACCATTATATTTTTTTAATTATTTTTATATTTCTTATATAACTATAATATTTTTCAATTATTTCTACACAATTATCTATACAATTAACCTATTTATTTTAATTTTATTCTTTTTACTCTGCATTATAACTATTATCATATCACATTATTTTACAATTTTTACTTTAAAAAATTTTTCAATAAAAATTTTATCCCTTTCCAAACACACCCTCATCAACACTTAAGAACTCCATCACGAATCTACTCGAGGAATTAAGAGAATTTGGAGGAATGACACTTAAGCAAATCTATGAAATTATTAGGGGCAAAATTGACATTTTACGCATGGCTAACGTCATCTATGTTGTTAGTAATGATAAAAGCATACAAGAGAGGTAAAATGTTGGGGAGAGAAATTTTGAAATGTTACGAGGATGATAGGAATTAATTATTAAATAGCGTGGATATAAGAAAAATTACAAATAATAGGAATTAAAATGCCACTCAAATGCATCCAAACACGTGCTGGCAGCACGGTGGAGTGGCAGAATGGTGAATGAGGAGGAAGAGGAAGGGCAAAGGGCACGCACTTTCTCCCGGCAAGAATCTTTTAAAATTCCCTCGGCCCCGGCCACGGCCCATGCGTCCATCTCCCGCATCCTTTCCTCTTTCTCTCTCTCACACACACACTAACCCGCCATTTCTTTGAAGAGACGAATCTCTCTTCTGTCTATCCTTTTCTTCCACCTCTTTCATATTCCCTTCTTTTTCTTCTCTCTCTCTTCGCCCCCTTTATCATGCCTCTATTCTCCCCTCCCTTTCCAACTTCTCTCTCTCCTCCTTTCTCGGCCTTTCTCTGCGAGATCGAATTTCGCCTCATCCAAAGCAATTTTATGCACTGAGCCAACACGACGCCCTTCGTTTTCCATGGCTTCTTTCAACCATCTATCTCAACCCTGCATCTATGGTCGGATCTCTTTCCCCTCTTCTTCTGCCTCTTTCTCTAACTATCTATCAGTTTTGCGCTGCCTATGTACACAATCTCTTGCTTTTTCAATTCTGGCAAGCAAGGCTGCCATTGACACGAACAGATGATCGTTTCTTGACTTGAATATATCTTTCGGTTTTGCTCTGCTACGTGCAGTCTCTTGTTTTTTTCAACAATTCTGACAAACAGATGATCTTTTTTCGACTTTAATATCTTAGCGAGGTCTGTCTCTCTTCAATGGGTGGTCATGTGTTTGTGTAGAGGAGTTGGACTTGTTGTTCACAAATGTTGCTGCCAGATATTACTTCCCTATTTGAATGCCTTGTTGTTGATTTGTAAAGTGCTTTGTTTTTTCCACATCTGGATCCTCTGTGTCTAGGTTTTTTGTCAATAGATATATGATAATGTTCACAGGTTCTCATCTCTGCATTCTTGAAATTAAAAAAGAAAAAAATATCTGCAGCAGACGCAATCGCGCAATCCATTCCTGACAATTGGATGGGCCAACACGCCCAGTTCCTTGATAGAAAAAAATTGGCTGAGAAGACTAGCCAATCTATTTATGTAGATCTCTTTAACCTGGCCAGCCATAGTTCAGACTGCCTAATCCGATAGTCTGCTTAGATCATGTATCCGTTCGCCGCTGTTTATCCCCTGGCCATTGTCACAGATCATGCAACCATCGAGGATAAGGTCTTAACACTGAATGTATATTTCATGATGGAAATATACCTTGGTAAAGAATGTTGGAAGAACTCATTTTGATCATGAAACCATTTGCCGCTATTTAATGCCAGGTAGTTGTCACAGATCATGCTACCATCCAGGAGGTCTTATAAGACTGACTGCAGTTTTCACGAGGAAAATATACCTTAGAAAGAATGCTGCAACAATTCCTTTGGACCATGCAACCATTTTCCACTATTTATGGGTTGGTATCACAGATCATGCAACCACTCAAGACAACGTCTTAATACTAACTGCAGATTTCATTAAGGAAATAGACCTTAGTAAGAATGTTGCGACAATTCCTTTCTGTTGGCTGTCCTATCTGTGCCATTTGGGAAAGATGGTCTAACCCTAGGCTACTCGTTTGAATGGTATAAATGCAATCCTATTTTTAAGGCTCATATTTTTTGCAGTGCATCTTATTTTTAAAAACCCCAGCAGCTAAATAGCTAAGATTGTATAATCACTATGGTTATCCCACGACAAATCATTCAATGCAGGTTTAATCTCAGATTATTATTCCTCCTTCCCCTTTCCTCCAAATTCATATTCTAATATTCCCTTCTTAAAAGAACTCTGCTCAGTGTTGTGTTTCTCTGTAACAGGGCATGTTGCTCCATCATATGCAGACAGAAAATCTCGCTTTATGAAGTGGATCAGTAAGCTATTCAAGGGGTCAGGTTCTGCTCGTGGGGCTTCAAATGGACGTACTCCTAGGTTGACTGGGGAAGAAAACATGGTTCGTCATGCACCAAGTAGACCTGTGGTAATTTATCTTGACTTTTATCAATTGAACAGCCAATGCTATTTAATAGTGTTTTTTGTTATATTTATGTTAAATGGGTTTGGCACGTTGGCTTATGGCTGTTGGAGAACTGTCCCATCCTCAAGCTTGCGGCTGGCAAAAGTTTCATACCATTTGGTAAACATTTGTTTACCAATGCTAGGTTCATATCCCGTAGTTAATATCAGTGATGGAATGCACTCTTGACTGTCTGATACATGCTGATGATTGACTTAAGCTTTCAATATAAAGCCATGATGAACTCAATGGAAATAAACTCTCAGTGCCTATCAAACACAGCACAAGATTTCACGTCATAAGTTTTTTTTTTTTTTTTTTTTTGAAGGAAATCATAAGAGTTGATTTCACATATATACGAAGTAACAGATAAGCAACTCGCAGCTTAACCTAATGTTTTCTATCATGGCTAAAACCGATTCTAATTTTTCCTGATGAGTTTTTGCTAAAAGAAAAACAGAGACTATCCGTGAAACCTTGTAGCGTCACCCAGGGACTTCCTTATTTTTCTGTATTTTTTAATCTTTTTGCTTCCAGACTGATGGATAGAATAAATCTTGAAGATAGGTTTCTCAATTGGTTCAATCTGGCCTCAAATTTTTTGGGGGTTGTATTCTTGTTTCGGAACATCATAAGTTGTCAAGTTGTCAACTAGATTCTTTTGGTTTTATATGGTAACTATTGTTTCAAAAGAAACAAATCAAAATGGCTGATTCAAAAACAGAAATGTTGGCAGCCTGGCACTGAAGTGTAACCTTCACTTTGCAAAAAGGTGTTTCCTTTTACACGGAAAAGCTGATAAAAGATTTTTAACAACATAAAAAGTTCAAAGGTTAAGATAACTGACAACAGATTTGTTATAAATTGAAAGGACAAGTGCATGAAATAACATCAACATCCAATTGCATCATCCATCATTACCAAAATTTAACTTTTTAGAAATGACGAAACTGGCACGTGAAGCAGATAAAATATTTTTTAGCAGCTACACGTCTTCATGTTTCTATCTATAAGCTAAAAGTAAAATCTTGTTGTGAAGTCCATGGAAGAATTTAGAACTACTGAACCTAAACTGAAGAACTCTTAAACTGTCATCAAAGAGGTTTTGCTATGCAGTCATGACAAAAAGCTGCAATCGATTTCCATCTTTGTACTTGATAAATAAAAATAATATAATTCACTTGTTAGGCATCCATTTTTTTCCCTAAAAAAGAATCTTTTTTTGTTTTCTGCGTGAAAATAGTCAAACATGCAGGTGTTTCATTAAGATGCTTTAACCTGATCGGTGACTCTGTCCATTGGCCAGCAACTGAAATCTCTAAGCCCTCTTCCAAAAACTGTAAATCTGATATCCATTTTCGCCCTCTCAAAATTAAAGGTTTTTCTTTATGTTGTGAAAACTTGTAACCAAGTTGATGCTTCATTAGGGTGCTTTAGCTAGATGAGTAACTCTGTTCATTGCTTTTATTTTAATTCTTTTTGTACCTTTTTTCCCTCTTGGGTTTGACTGTTTGAGGCATCAAATTTGTAAACTTATCAGTGTTGTTTGTCTATTGAGTTTCTCTAGTATTCTTGATTCCCTTCTTAGCTTTGGATTTGTGTGTGCGCGAGCGCGCTTGTTTGATGCTTGATCAACATTTTCTTCCTTAACCCTCCAACCTACATGCAAACGTGAAGCCATAGATGGTTTGAAGTCTCAACTTCCAAATGTTCGAGGTCAACTTTATGTAATGGGTTTTCAAGTTTTTTTTTTTTTTTCCCTGATCAATAATGGGTTTTCAAGTTACAATGAGTTAAATGAAGTTATTCAATTATGTTCTCCAGAAGCAAAATTTCATCCTTAAAATGAAACAAAGTGAAGCTGACACTGCAGATCAAGGACAGGACAAATGAAACACATGGATGGAACCTCATATAAACTTTGAGGGATAAATTTCAGCGGCTCTTGGAAGGAATATAACAATAGAATATTCTCATCCATCACAAAAATGAGATAATTTGTAATAAAAAAAAAATTACATAGTTTCTTATACTTAGTTTCGGAGTAAGTTTCATTTAACTTTTGGATTCTTTTAAGAAAAGAACATTTCTCCTTGAATGAGACTCCTAGTAGCAGCTCCCTTTCTCTTTCAGATTGTTGTATGACCTTTCCTTTTTGTAAGTTATTGACAGGATGACCAACCAAGAGCTCGAAATAATGACTTGGATCATGCAATGTCCCTTTCTTTGGCTGAAGATGTTAAGAAACCAAATGGTGAGTTTTGAATGGTTGGTAAGTTGGTTTCAAACAATCATGCTAGCCATGCATTCTTTAAATTTATTAGTACTATCATCATCACCATCAGTTGTGTTTGATTGAAATTTGATTCTAGGTTACAAAAATGCTTTAGAAGATGATGAAGATCTCGCTAGAGCCCTTCAAGAAAGCTACAAAACTCCCCCTTTTCCTCCATATCCTCGGAATCCTGCATATCCTCCATATCATCCCTCAGAGTTTGGCCCACAGTTTAGTCAAGGCGGACGTAGGTCAGTTCCTTCAGTTCTTCTTTGTCTATTTTCCTTCTTGTTTGGGTTATTCTGCAAACGACCCTGATGCTACATGCCTGGCAGAACCTGTGGAAGTTGTCACCTTGAAATTGGCTATGGACATTATTTAAGTTGCTTGGGAAATTTTTGGCATCCGCAATGCTTTCAGTGTCATGCTTGCCATAAGCCAATAACTGAGCACGAGGTATGGTGTTTACACCAGGATTCACAATGACTGTTAAAAATTTGTTTTTCCATACAACATTCTTTTCTCACCTAGGTGTCCATTCTTTTTATGAATTGCAAAATGTCTTATAGTAATGAATTCTTACAGGCTATTTTCACTTTAGTTTTCTCTGTCAGGGGAAGATCCATACCATAAATCCTGTTACAAAGAGTTGCACCATCCCAAATGTGATGTCTGCCATCAATTTGTAAGGATATCCAACATTGAAATTTTTATCAGACTAAATATAAAGCAGCTCTTTATTCGATGTCATGTTTGGAAGTAAAAGTGATAAATTTCCTTAAACCATTCTCACTGTACCATCTGTTTGGTCAAGTCATAAGGATGGAATATCATCTCAAGTTATTCATGAACATTTATTAGACAAGAGTAAAAAAAAATTTTAAGCGCAGTCTCCAATGTGAAGTTAGTTATGCCCCCAAAAGCTTTGTAATTAACCTTGCTTAAGTGGCAATTATGTATTTAAACTGATGATCCATACCCCATCTTTATTGTGCAAGAACTGGTGAACTACTTCAAATGAGTCTTATATTGCAATGCATTTCATCATTTTCCAACCAAGTCAAATCTGATTGCGGAGTTTGAACAGGGTGATTATAAGTTCAGTGTTTGATAGGATCTGGCCTAAACGAAAAGAATTTCAGTACAGCACATGATATCTTATGCATGCCATGGAAATTTATTAGTTTCTCTATTTCATTAATTCAAGTATGTGCTTCTCTTCCCTCTACTATAGAATGTCTGAGCAGATAGGCAGCAGAAATTTTTTAGGGTCTGTTTTGATGTTTGAGGGAATATTTTCTAGGAGAAAATTATGTTGGTTATGTTGGTTGGAGAAAAAACTAAATGCTAGTGACATAGTAGACAATGATGAAATAAATAGGATTTCTTGGGTGGAAAGACAGCTCGATGGTAGGAAAAATAAGATTAGTTCTGAAAGAAGCAATACTGACCAGGGTAATTCCTAGTTAAATAAAGTGGAAGGAAATTGTCCTCCCCATTTTCCTACTATCCAAATGGGCCCTTAATAGTTTCTGCAATTTTCTTTTTTTTTTTTCTTTTTTTTTTTTTTGGAACAAGTGGTGTTAACAGAAGCTAATATATTTGATTTTTGGGAGGTCTAGTCAGTTGAGGATTTCAATGAATGAGTTGGTCATTCAATTACTAAAGCAATGTACTGTTTGCTTTCTTTGTACATTTGATTTTTTATTCAATGATTCAAGCTAATCCAAGTATGGTGAGAAATAGCTTAGCATCACTTTGTGCATAACCTTGGTCCAGGTACAAAATGAATGAGGGTCATTAATGTTGTTATTCTTCAGTATTTGCTTCTACCTAGTTTCTTCTTAGGATGACGATGAGTAGATGTACTATTCACTTTGTATGTAACTACGGTTCAGTTACAAAATTAATGAGGGTTATTAATGTTTTTATTGTTTCATATTTGTTTCGACCCAGTTTCTTCTAGTTCTCCTATGTAGACTTTTGATCTTATGGAAACGATTTTTGCTCATGTCCAGGAAACATTAGTTCTCTTTTCCTCAAAATAAATACGCTAATGATTAAATTTACTATCAACATCTCAACCTGGGTTCTGGTTTTTTAACTTATATTTGAAGCATGTAAATTCAAAAAACACCATTTAGAACTCGTAGTTCTTACAAATTTTCATTTTGCCAGATCCCAACAAACAGGGCAGGTTTAATTGAATATAGAGCTCATCCATTTTGGAATCAAAAATATTGCCCTTCACATGAGTACGACAGGACACCTCGATGCTGTAGCTGTGAACGGATGGAGGTACAGATTTTCTACCATGAACTTGCATTAGAGGATTTTTAAGTCCAAAATAGTGATATAGTGAAGACGAAATATGCTGAATGGGAACCTATTACTGCAGAAGAATGTCAGGTGAATAAGTCGCAATGTGCTCATCTGCTAGGGTGAAAAGGAGATTGCGTAAAATTCCTTAAATGGGGATAATGAGAAAAGAGAAGGAGAAAAAAATTAATTTTTTCTTTATATTTCAGCCAATCAGTCACTAGCCAAATCTTTTAGATAATGGAACACATGGAGATTGACCCAAGGATGAGCATTAGTCATTTTTATTCCTTTTATCAAGTGATCATTTGCGAGTGTTAAGCATTCTTCTCTATGTGTAGGTCTCACTATTTTGATTGTTCTTATTCTTTTTTCTGTCTTTATGCAAAAGTCAAGGAAATCAACATTTGTTTCTCTGGGTGATGGTCGTAGTCTATGCCTTGAGTGCTTGGATTCTGCCGTAATGGACACAGGTGACTGCCAACCACTTTACCATGCTATCAGGGACTACTATGAAGGAATGAACATGAGAATAGATCAACAGATACCCATGCTTCTGGTTGAAAGACAAGCTCTTAATGAAGCTATGGAAGGGGAGAAAGAAGTAAGGTTTCTTTCATGGAAATAAAATATGAGGCAGTATTCAATACATGTCTCTACACATTACTTTAGAGTGGAGAAAGTACGAGTGCTGTTTGTACATGCATCTAATTTTCTTATGCATCAGATTGGCTGTGCTTAGGCTGCACAATATGAACTGTAGTGCACCTTTTATTGGATCTACAAACTTTTTTAGAACCTAAGGATGCAGAAGCACGAGCCTATAGAACAAATCCTGTTCAAGTAAGGTCGTTTGGATCTACAACATTAGATGAAACTGGCAGTGATTTTGTCATCTCTAGAAAAGAAAGAGATTCTCTGAATTCTCTAGATTAAAGTTGTTATGCTTTGCCTTGTAGGGCCATCATCACATGCCGGAGACAAGGGGATTATGCCTTTCTGAGGAGCAGACAGTGCGCAGCGTATGTATTGTGTCTGTCTACTCTATGGATGCTTTAGAATTCCCATCAGATGTTTTTTGTGGAGTAATTTCGATTGGATCACATGAATCATCTGCAACCTCTAGACAGGCCATCTAGCTGGCCTCATCTAAGGACAAAGTCCACTAGATAATTTCATCAAAAATATATATATATATCCCCTAGGTAAGTGGTTAGATGATCTTACATCTAAACAGTTTTATTCTAGTCTAATGCTATATTTATTTATGAAGGGACATGTCTTGGTAATCAACAATGCCTTTTGATTTACTTATTTCTGAGATCTGCATGCTTTCACCGCATAAACATTTTCAAGGAATGCTGTAGGATAAGCACAAGTGAAGTGGTTAATTATTAGTTCAAGTAAAAGTGAACATGGGATCTTCTATGCAGTTATTGACCTCATTTGTTTTTATTTGCTAAAAATAATGACCTGATATATAGTAATCGACATATTAAAATTCATTTATTTAGTTTTGCTCTTTAAATTTATATTTTTCTGAGTTCAGATACTTAAGAAGCCAAGACTTGGAGGGAACTTCATTTCGGACATGAGAACTCAAAGGCAGAAGTTGACTAGGAAATGTGAAGTTACAGCTATTCTTGTTCTTTATGGACTCCCAAGGTAAATGCCTTCGTTTCAATAGAATAAACCTGCCAGATAGACATTCACTGTAATAACTCGTTGTTCAAATTTTTTGCGGTTGTTTGGGTCGCATCCTCTATGGAAAAGAAGTCTGATTTTCTAGGTCTGGGTTTGTCTTCATTGTGCAAGGAGGATTCCTTATTCTGTATATATGTGTGGTTGATCATATATCCATAAACCAAGGTTGGGAAATCCGTGCGTGCTGGAAGTGCTAAGTAGCCAGCACACCAGTCTTATGTTAGAGGCTGTCTTCACAGAGTTCTCCAATTTTGATATGTAATTATCGTTCTTTCGCAACTTAGAAACATTTACAGCACTCTTTGAAATGCAGATTACTGACTGGTTCTATTCTGGCACATGAGCTGATGCATGGTTGGTTGCGCCTCAAAGGTACTGCTCACGTTCCCATCTGTTAAATCAAGGACATTAGAAGCAGCGTACTACTGAAATATCTATCATATTATCCATCTAATATCATACATTTTAGAATGATTTGTAGAACTGGATCAAATCCTCGCTTTCCGGATTCTCTTACTAAAGCAACTCTTCATACTTTGATCCGAAGGCAGTCATGCCAAAGTTGATAAATCTCTGCATTATCTCTTTTACTAAATGCATTTCTTTAATATACATGCATATTTCTCGGCTCGTTTTAGGCTACCGTAATCTGAGCCCTGAGGTGGAGGAAGGCATCTGTCAGGTGCTCTCCAGCTTGTGGCTTGAATCTGAGGTGATGCCATCTTCAAGAAGCGTGCCTTCCACTTCAACATCTGCTCCATCTTCTTCCTACGCCTCTTCATCGTCCAAGAAAGTAGGGAAGTCTGACATTGAAAAGAAGCTGGGGGAGTTCTTCATGCATCAGATTGCCAATGACTCTTCATCGGCCTATGGCGAGGGATTCCGACAAGCCAATACAGCAGTTAATAAGTATGGGCTTCGCCCAACACTGGAACACATTCGCTTAACTGGATATTTCCCTGTGTAGTCTCTGCAACTAGTTTGTCTCCACCTACCTTATCAATGAAGCTTTGATGGGCTCCCCCAGCATAATTTCGATTGTCGCATGGGGAATGTAATAATATAATTAATTATCTGTAACATTAGGCAAACTGAAGTGGAATCAGAAGAAATCAGTCTTGATCACTTCATCCTGTGTATTCTTTGCCCATGCCACTTGTATTTGCATTCCTGGTGCCAGTCGATGATTCATGGGATTCGTATTTTGGAAAAATGTTGCTGCCGATGTTTTATTTCTCTGCATGGATTTTGTCCTCCAATTCAGTAAGGGCTTTAGATCCGGGGCCAGATGTTGTTAATTGATTCAATGCAGGGATGAGATTGATTAAGCAAACCAGTTCTGATAAACTACATTTGCATAACAACACGCTGCTGTATTAACATATGAAGATTCTAAAAGGAGCAGGGGCTTGCAACCAGGAACAGGCATGACAAGGCAGAGGCTCCAGTCAAGTCATAAATAAATTGTCCTATGGACAATTCCTTCAAGGTTTGCGGGTATTCAAAGAAGGCTCAAGTTAAAGCAGATCCCACAGGCAATTGCTCATGTAGAAAGAAAGCCCATACCCAGTGTAAGCCGTTTTGCCCGTCAATGGGCTGCATTTAATTAAGTGAACCAAGTTCTACTCTCAACTTTCTCTCCAAAAATAATAATAATAATAATATAATAAAATACAATAATAGTTCTATGATGAACTCATGTAGTTGGGTTCTTTGCTTCTTGCTGTGTCATGTTGGTTATTTCTCACCAGGCAAAATTGACCTACATTTATCATTGGTGAAGGCCAAGATCATGGAGTCTGTTTGAAAGAAAACCTGGATCAGTACTTGCATCGCCTTCATGCTTAGAAGGTCCAAAACACGCAATCATCCTTACAATGGGAATTCCATTCCAAGAGACTCTCTATTACATTGCATTACACAGCCATTTGCTGTCCAAATTGGAAGCTGAAACCAGATGCACACAACCACAATGTGATATTATTGGGCTATGCCTTAGTTCACGACTCTCTTAAAAATAATAAAGAAAAATTTTCAAATATACCTTTAAATTTTTATTATAATTTTTTATGCACCCACGTGTTTTCAATAATTACTTTTTTACCTACATGTTTTTTCAAAATTTATCTCATACCCCCACCGTTAAGGTCCATTACTAAAAACAGTTAACACGTGTAAAATAACTGATGTATCCCTGTAAACATAAAAAAATAAGTCGTAATGTTAACTACATCCGATTGGACGACTTCTTAAGAATCAACAGCATCGCATGGAACAAAGGAAGTAATAAAGGTCGATACCTTCCATAAAAAAGATGATTCCACAACCCTAAATCAGTAGAAGTACATTAGTTATTTCACATATGTTAATGGCAGTTGCTAATAGACCCTAACGGAGTGGGTAAGAAAGAAAATTTGAGAAAAATTCGTATGCATGAGAGGAATTATTTGAAAATACATGGGTATAGGAATAAACTCATGGGTATCTTTGAGAAGTTGTTTAGTAAATAATTGCCGTATCAGCAGCTAGGACGAGAAGTTTGGAAATGGAAGGCCTGTAAAAATAACAAACGACACGGGAGCGGTGCCCAGTTACCTACTGGGTCAGCCCTATTACGTCCAATTACATTTTGATATTGTGATTAGTAGCTGCATGAAACTGTTTAAAAAACTAATAAATCACAAGCCGTAAGCACCAGTTGGGATGTTTTCCTTTCCTAGGCCAATTTTATACATGCATATGAACTTTACAGCTAATTTTACTTATATCCACAAACTTTCAAAATTTCCAAATATATTTATGTATTTTGCTGAAATTTTCATTCATACACTTAACCTTTTGTGAAAGGGCAGCCTATGAATTTTACTCCTAATTTTACTTATATCCATGAATTTTTAAAAATTCCTCTCATACTGATGAATTTTTATACTGATTCCACTTATACCACACTGTTAGGAATTTGATAAAGAGACCGTTAGCTCTTTTGGAAATGATGAATATGTCCAAATTTTATTCTAATTTTAAGCTAAAAAATCATACTCAAATGAACTTTTAGTATTTTTATAGCTATAGAATCATATTTTTGATATGTTATAGAATCACATATCATTTGAACGTGAATATTTATTTATAAATGCATAATTAAATTTTAGGTATATTCAAACATCTCACGTAGAGAAGTGGGTATAAATGGAATTTATGTAAAATGTACGAGTATATTTAGAATATATTATTGAAAGTTTGTGAGTACAAGTGAAGGTGAGAATAAAATTCGTAGGTATTTGTGGATTCGCCAAAAGCTCGTTTTATTAATCCACACCCTCTGATTGATGTGGCTCCGCTCGCCACCGCTCAATTACCAATTACCATATATTGGAACAATGGCGTGACCTTTCTTTTAAAAATGGGAACAGTTTAGTTAGTTGCAAATTACACCGTATTTCAGAATATTGCAAAATGAGCCCTTACATCAGTATGTAAATGGTAATTATGTATGTGCCATCTTTAGTTTTGAATTTATTAGAAAATATTCGACAAATATATTTGACCCAGCCAATAGAAAAAATTATCTCCCAGGTGGCTTCCAAAAATATCCAAATCAGAATTTAATTTATAATTATGCAAAATCATAGCGTTTTTTTTACTCAAAGACCAGCGATGCCTTCGATCTTGAGAATGCAGCAATGTAACGATCGGAAGCGATTGCATTGAACTTCTGGTTGACCCTTTTTATTATAAAACGTTTGCTTTCTATGACCAATAAAATTTTATAAATTTTAATACTTTTTGATATTTTTCTAAATATGAAAAATCAACAAATGTTCAAGCGCCACTTTAACAGTTAAATTTTTTTTATTTTTAATATTCAAAAAATATTAAAAAGTGTCAAAATTATAAAACTTTTAGGTAGAGTGTGTGTGGGGGAATGTATCATAAAAGTTTTTAAAATGGAGAGAAATGATATGATATGATGGAGATATGATGAAGAATAAAGAGAATAAAATTAAGATAAATAAGATAATTGTAGCAATGATTAAAAATAAAAGATAATTATAT
Organism: Annona squamosa; assembly: GCA_035584095.1. Lineage (NCBI taxonomy): Eukaryota > Viridiplantae > Streptophyta > Magnoliopsida > Magnoliales > Annonaceae > Annona > Annona squamosa. Next base: position 20,962,961 of record JAXCLR010000105.1, on the reverse strand, counting down.
AAATTAATGTGAAAAAATGTAATTAAGGAGATTAAAAATATTTAAATTGACAACCTCTTGTGATTACAAATACACATGAAATATATGCTTGGGCCCATGTATTAATAGAAAAATTCCAAAAAAAATTAAAAATGGGTCATGTACTCATGTAAAATGCTTGCATTACATAGTTGTGTGCTTTTTGCATTCAAACTTCTAACTTTGTCTATTTACATTTTAAAACTTGTAAAATTTGATTTCTTTGTCTTTTAAACCTTAACTCATAACGGTGTTAAAACTAACATTAATACATACAAATCGACATAAATATCCTTCGGTATTTAAAAAAAAAAAAAAAGAAATTTTTTTTACACTTTAAACTTAACTATTAAGCTTTTTTTATTTTGTTCTTGGAGAGTCCAATAACATCTTTACCTTCAATACAAATTTGTGCTTTTCTAAAAAAAATAATTTGAAGTATTTAACGGTAGTTTTTAACGTCATTATGGGTCAAGGTTTAAAATACAATAGAACCACAGTTTATAAATTTACAATGCAAAGAGACAAAATTAGAAAGTTTAAAATGCAAAAAAACCCGATCGCCCATTTAACCAGTGCTGCAAACTGCAAAACCAGCTAATATGACTAAATATGAATGTCTCCGTAAGGTCCATTTTCAATGTACGTATATGGTATGCATGTAATGCAAGGTGGGCAAGTGAGCAAATGATTGGGTGCATGTGACCAACCTGACCTGCCAATTCGGCAATTCCCCATCAATCCCACGACTCGAACCCACCAGAAACAGTCCAATAAACGGTTGACAATGTATAATCAACCGTAGACTCGCCCCACTTCAGTGCCCAGAGATTCAGTGTATCATACGCATATCCACCACAAGATTATGAAGATTTAGCAAATTCATTCATTACCAAACGCTTCCTTATCACCATTGGTAAAGGTGCATTGCAAAGAAGATTTAGTGATGATATGAAAAGTTATTTCTAATCTGTTCGACAATACACGAAGGACTTGAATAAGATATGAAAGAAACGGGATTTTCCATTCTTAAAAAAATTATCTCATTTCCAATATAATTTCTTATTTTTCAAAACATAACAATTTTACTTTTTCAAATTTTCAATGCTATTTTTCTAATCTCAATTTAATTTTTAATTCTCCAACGCGCAATAATTCCTCATCATTTACTTCTATTCATTGGCAATCATTTATTGAGGTTTCAATAATCTCCTCATGTCATTGGCAATTTGGCATCCGGTTCACCCATTCATATACTTCTATTCACCTCCGAAAAATATGAGTCATTTGGAACAAAATTAGCTTCATTGCTATTCTTGTAATATTGAAACCTCAATAAATATAAGGAGTTTGAGCATTTTTTTCAACTTTTTTTTTTTACTTTTTATTTTCATGTGACCCCATATGTGTTTGGTTTATATACAAAAAAATTATTTTTTTTAGATTTTATATATTTTCATAGTTTCAAAAATCATTTATCATTTTTGGATTTTATATATTTTTCATAATTTCAAAAATCAGTAAGTGGTTTTTGATATATACAAAATTTACTATTTATAAAGATAATATGTGGGCTTAATCACATGAAAATAAAAAGAAAAGTAAAAAATAAAGCTCAAACCACCCATATATATTGAAGTTTCACTACATATGTATATCTTGAAGCATTATCCTCATATCAAAAGCTCATATATATCAAATGTCTCCAGACTACCATACTTATATTACTATATATTTGCAGTCAAATACAAATATTAATTGCATTAAATATCAATTTTTCACATCCCTAATCTAATTGACTTTTTTTTTTTTTGAAGGTACCCAACCAATGGACTTGAGTAGCATAATTTCCGGTTTTAAAAATATGAATTGGGCCCGAAATCCTACGTGGTTAATAGACTTGGTGGTTTTTAAAAAATTTTGGGTACTTAGAATTTTCATCTTATATATTTCCTCTATCAATGGCTACCAAATATATATATCAACGATGGAAATGGAAGAAAATGTTCGTGATCGGAATGTCAACCACTTGAACATAAGTCTAAACTTTTACCGACTAGGCTTATGCCATGTTGGAGAGGATTGTATTATTCAATTGAAGGATTTTGTGCAAGGGTGTCGCAAGCAAGAAGGGGAGAATTTTAACTACAACAAAATTTTTTAGTGAAAGCCTATATTTGAGCAAGTGGGTCTCTAGGGCATTTTTGCAAAGGCATCATAGAAATAAAGAATGGTAGAATTAATTAAATTATGTTATTTGACTTTTCATAATTACCCAAGATTAGCATATTTTGCTATATAATACTTTGTATTGTTTAATGCAAATTGCCAGAATTTTTATTTTTTTATGCAAGAGAAGTGAGTTAATCTTGACTCAACATATGATAAAGCTAGGGTGACAGCCTCTAAGCCCAAATTCAATTCCAAAATATTATTTTTGTGACTAAGAGGTTAAAGTTAGATATATATA
>JAXCLR010000105.1:20943091-20960373 GCA_035584095.1 Annona squamosa | reverse complement strand
ATAGGGGTCATTACGACGCGACACAACGCAACTACACTGGAACAATAGTATATTTGATCAAAAGTAGACCCCACACATATTAAAATGCAATGAAATTTTATACAATTATTTATCCATATATAAATTTTATAAGAAATGATTTACATGTTGAAAAAATCACTTTAAAGTTGTTATTTGCATCAAATTATTTTATTATGTTGAATTTGTACTATTTTCATATGGGGCAATATACATATCCAATTGGGATGAAAATTAATATGATAATAGAATACATTATTCTCAATACAGTAACTTGAGTAAATTATAATTTTATGATCATGTGTAAATTATAATTTTATGATCATGTGGAGCCTATTTCAGCGATGCTGCACTTGAATATTTCTAATATATATTTTGAGTGGGCGCTGAAAGTTGTCTAAAACACAACAAATCCCTTAGTCGCAGTTTAAGTGCGATTGAACGGCTTCACAAGAAAGCTACATATTCGACCAAGGCTGGTTCGGAGCAAGCAGTCATTTATATATATAGTTATAAGCAACCCAAAAACTCGCTACTTCTAATAAAATTTGTATTGTAAAATTCATTTACGTAGATAAAGTGCTACCGCATACAAGGCAAAACCCAGTCATGTACATCTTGAGTAAGTATTATCACCCTTTAACAGTCGGTTATGTAATCAAATTAATGCATACATAGTCAAAATAAACATTAGATGCGGCCAACAACCTTATTATTTTCAATAAAATTTGTTATAGTGCACAATTTATTATGTAGACGAATTAAAAACAAGCAATTACTCGTACATATAACTGATTTCTAAATTCATGCAAAATCACTTGCATACTTTTTTTTCCATCTCTTATATACAAGAAGTCAACGGATATTACAATCAAATATATTCCAAATCCTCATAATACAAAGAAAAATTCCTACAAACTCCACCACCACAAGAGAAGAAAATTTTCTGCAAACCCCACCACAAAAGAGAAATTAAAACCCCAACAAAAGCCGAGAGGACTGCAGGTGGGAAAATTTGAACCCTTCACTATAAGCATTATAAGCAAACACCATGCGCACCGCTGCAATACGTCTGTTGCAATATCACTTGCGTACTTTTGGTTATACGGCTTTGCAATATGGCTCATGCGCCACATTAAGAAAGGATTTGAATGTCAAATCTTTTTATATCTCATAACAGGAATAGAAAAGTTGTTATTTCTCGAAAACAAGAGATGTTTTTGAAAAATGTAAGATTTCATTCCGTATCCCACGGAAAGGCGGGATTCACGTCCGTGGAGTACTCACACAAAAAAACAAGACACGGACTATTCCGCAACATGACAATACATACCCACCAGTTCCACGAGCCAACCACCCACCACGTGAGCACTCTGCTGCCACCCTCCCTTCACGTTTCATGGCACTCAGATGAGATCAGAGCATCTCACATGCAAATAGGCAGTTCGGAGAACAACGTACCACCACCACGTGAACCATCAAAAACATAAAACAAACCCCGTGCAAATGCAATATGGTCGAAAATGGCATTTCCACCGTATGAATAATATAATCAAAACTGACAACGCGACAAGGCTTCCTTTACACATCTTCACACATCCACAGGATGCATACAGTATTGAGTATGAAAAGCAATTCCTGTTCTAACATTTCGCTCTTCTTCCGGGATATCAATGCCGTACAATAGGTGGGCCACGCCGTAAAGATTACCACCTGTGGCAAATTCCAGATGGACCACGATCGAGTCGAAAAACAAGAGAAAAAGTTGCAAAGAAAGGCCTCCGTTTCTTCGCTGAGCTTGAGAACAGAGCTTCATGTTCGGTTCCAAGTACCAACAAACTGAGACTGACATTGGTGGGAAAGGCATACAGTGGCAGCGAACCCCCGGTAGATGCGGGTGCCTGTATACATGGATTGATGGAAAGAAAGCAGGCAAAACCAGCTCCTTTCTACTTACTTTTCCATGCATTCAATACACCTAAACCAACCTTGAAATACCCAATTTCTTTTATCAGCTCTCCACCCTTTTCCAACCTCTCCTCCTATGCTTTACCCTGTACACAAGCACAAGTTAGCATAATGGAGATTCGGTCCAAAAGATCAACAATCATTACCAAGCACCTTTCCATCAAAAGCATATTTAGACAGACACCAACCATGCAAGTATCATCTTAAAAGAATAATTCACATTCCACGTGATAGTCTGCCACCATACATGGAATTTTTATTTTTATTTTTTTAAAGAAAAATCCCCAGTTGACACACCCTTTTGCACAATGCTGCAAGCATGAACAAGCTTTTTGGCTTATAATCATGGCCAGAAAATCCCACAAATGGAAAGTATGAAAGCCTGTGCTTGGTGTGGCCAGATGCAAGGACGGGAATCTCCGCAGCATCCATGGGACGTTCACTAAGGTAGCTTGCATGCAATTCTCATACTTGAACTTGTCAATGGTACATGAAGATAATACATGACGAATAAAAATGCAGTCCTTGGAGGGGGGATTTCACGTGTGGTTGCCATTGAAAACCACCGAATATCTGCAACACCATTATTTGTTAGGCCCACCACCCAACCGCTATCCAGATGAAAGTGGCCTCCAGCTTTGCATGGGGTGATTCCTATCTGACAAGGTACCTTTGCTTTAGACAGCTCCGTGTGTCATCAGCCAAGCTATCGCTAAAACATTTCAAAGCAACTGTACCCCAAAGTCCCATTCAAATTAAGGAATTAAGGCATTGTGCACGACTACACGACCCGCTTTTTAAGCACCTGTACCCCTCTAATGAAACAAAAGTAATCCAGGGTACGGATCAAAATCTGCTGTATTATCAAAAACTCTTCCTAATTAGACAAGCTTGTTGATTTTAAGATAAGAACAGTCGCAACGGAGTTGGTTTAAAATTTTTTTATCTTATTTATACTCGCACAAACATTAAAATCCATGAGTGCATATAACAATTGATTATAGGTACTTAAATGGGCCATTGGTTACCGTCAGATGAAATCATGAACCCCATATCCAATAAAAGAGACTAGATTAGTCGATAATTAAGGCAAATTTATCGAGACGAGCCCATTTCAATCATCAGTCATGCTGCCAATAGCAATTTAGTACACTTTCAACATAAAGGCAACCAAAAGAACAATATATTGAAAAGACCTTCAACGGTTATATATCTTTCTGGTGGGGCCTACCTACTGCATGGCACTTGAGTTTGCTATTCCAACCACAGTCAGTGCATTTTTAATTATCTATGTCATCTTAATGCAATTTTAAACACACTTAAATGCATATCTCATTTTCAGCTAAACATTTCCAATAAACAATTTCAGAATCTGTTGAGCTACTACAAGAAAGCTAACATTTTGCAACACACATTTAGTGACACCAACATTTTTTGTCACAAAAGATAATTATTATCGCTAACAATTACCTTCTAATAATGATAATATAAGAGATGTTGCAAAAACATAGATGCATAATTTTTATGTGACAACTTGAAAAAATTGTCACTGAAGCCCTTTATGGCTGAAGGGTGACTTAGCTTTAGCAACATCATAATAAGAATTGATGCATTTAGTGACATGTTAACGTCATTAAAAGTTCATTTCCTGTAGTGCACATACCTTGTTCCAAAGTCCAATCACCCTGATAGCTTCCATGTCTGCTCGTAGACCCAAAAATGGTCATGAAGTCGTGGCACAAGGCTTCCCTTGAAAATACCACATGCAGGCATTCCATGAATACAGGTTTTGAAAGCTCAATTGGTACCCGTCATCCCACAAAATCCCGTAGTAGCTGCCCACCAATATCCCTTCCAAAATGACGGTTTTGGGGTTCGAAACCACCCATCACATAGGCATTACTATTGTCATCAAGGCTGAAATGAGCCATACTTACAGGCACTGATTCAGATAAGCAAACCCCATTGTTTTGGCGAAGTCCTAAAGTAAGAGAAACACCACCATTTCCACTTGGGATGCCCGCATCAACTCCAATATGTTGTTGATTGTTGACAATATTGCTGTATGCAAAGTCCAAAGATTCTTCGCCATAGTTTGGTATAGGTGCAAGCTCATTCCTAAATCTGTTTTGAGGTGGGTCGTGGTTTTTCTGGTTGCCAGTGTGTTGTGGTTGTTTATCAGTAGCAATTGGCGGTGCAAGAGGCAATTCTCCTGGCTTGTTACTATTTCCATCATCTCTTTCTGAATTCTTTTGCACTTGCCTCATCTCAAGTGAATGTATCTCTTCCACCATAGGCTTCCAAAGTCTCACTCTAGCATTGATGAACCAGTTCGAAACCTGTCAATGTCACATGTACAAAGTTCAGTAGCCATTTTTGCATTGGATAATTCTTAAGATATCATTATTGTTCATGACAATATTGCTCTAAGACAATAATTAAGTATTGAGGATAATATCTGCGTTGTGTTTCATCTTCTAACTAGAAATCAGCCAATGACTAAAACATATGCAGAAATCAACAGTCTTTCCAAAAGTTTCTTCCATTGCAACTATTTCTGCTGTATTTTCAGGACAGGCATCGATATTAGTGACCTCATTTATCCTCCTTTAATTGATGAATGTTATAAAACATATTAGTCTGATGTCCCTAACACAATCACAGCAACAATATTTGCTATTGCACACCCCCATCAACAACGATATTGCAAAAAAATTTATTGCATGCGAAAGAGATTAGGTAGACAGAAAAAAGTGCCTGTCTTGATCTACAAACCAAAGTCTTGCAGTAAAAAATAATAATAATAATAATAATAAAATGAAAGAGGAAATGCAATTCTCTTTACCTGATTCCTAGTGAGGCCTGTTTGTTTTGCCAACATTTGTTTATCAGTATCAGTAGGATACCTGCACCACATAATAGAACTGTTCAGAACCCACAAATTGCATGGCTGTGAAGCTAAATCAACAAATACAACCACTCACGGATGAAGGAAGTGTTCAAATAACCATGCCCGAAGCACAGCTACGGCTCGCTCAGGAAGCCCTCTTTGTGGTCGCCAAACATGAGGTTGATCAAGAATGGTGGGGTTGTGAACAACTTTTTGATGCCGAAGGGCCTGATCAACCAAGCCAAGCCTTGGAGAATCATCCTTGCTAGCACAGTGAAGCTGGTCAGTGATGGAATTCTTCAAAATTCGAAACTGTTTTGACATGGCCCTTAAAGCCAGGAAAGTGTAAGGGGCTGCAGTACTGACTCCAGCTATGGACTCAAAAGATGTAACCACTGCCTGCATTTGCTGATAATAGTGCTTGTATCTCTTGTACGCCTATAATTGGAGAATAAAAATACACCACCATCAAAACAATTACTGTAATATAAGATTATGCACCAAATGGCCAAAAAAAAAAAAAAAACTAGAATTAAGAGTAGAGATGATGTTGCCCTATCAAAAAAAAAAAAAAAAAAAAGAGTAGAGACAATATTACGAGAACCAAATTGTAACAGGACAGATTCATAATTTTCTCAGATATTAAAAAATAAAAAATTGGATGCATCTTTGCTCCACCAGAAATTTTCACTTGCCACTTTCCAAAAGAGTTAAAGATAGATAAGAGCATTCAAACATCTCATGCTGTATTTCGTTAGAGAGATGGGATCCTTGCAGATATTACACTTAAATTATGATCAAGATTGAGAATGCTTAGTTGAAAGACTCAAAAAGGGTTTTCATGGGAATTGGATCCTTAGGGATCTTCCTTCTTGACATGATGCAAGACATAGGACATGGGACGCGGGACACATTTTCCACCTTGGACCACTACAAGATATTTGAATTTTGGCAACCATGACCCTTTTTCCAAGAAGCTAAAAACTATCCTATCTTGCTAAAGATTTATTAAAAATTAAATTAGTTGTAAATTCTCTGAGACTTGTTTTACCAACCAAATGAAACAAAAAAAAAAATCCATTACAAAAACATCATACCATTGCTTGGTTGACCAAATAAAACTCACTACAAAATATTAATCACAGGCAACCCAGCCTGTAATTGTTTAAAAAAAAAAAAAAAAAAAACTGTTTGCAACTTATGATATATCAGGCACACTAGTTACACAGACATAGTTTCATATAACCCCTTCGAATTTTAAGTTTTTAATGCTTGATAAAAAAAAAATCCAATCCATCATCAATTATTTATCCGGTACACCAAGTTTCATCCAAATCAAAAATGTGCATGAGTGCTCAAAAATAGGTATATTAATATGTAATGTGTAAGTAATGCTTAGATATGAATGCTTAAATCCATTCATATATGCATTAGAATGTAATGAATTTTATAAAATCATTTATCTATACAAAAATGATATTTAGATGTTGAAAATACAGCTTTAAATTTTAAAATTAAAATTTAATATTAAATTATTTTATTACGTTAATTTTACACATTTGTAAATAAAGCCCATGCATAATGATATTAGATAAATGAAAGGATTTCCAAAATACTATAAATGATGCTAAATACATTAGATAGAGAAAATTTTCCAATTAACCAATAAAATATTCAAAATGAAAGGTGTTACATAGAAACATTTTCGATTATTACATACAACAAGTATTTGGTTGCGTAAAACCAAAATAATATTTTGGTTGCTAAAATTGAATTTTTCTAGCAGAGCGTACAAAGGAAGTTGTCTAGATTCTAAGTCCATCTTTAGAAAAGCATTCCCTTCCTCACTTAGGAAAAGGAAAGAAAGAATCGCACCAAAAGAATCTTCAAGCCATGAGTTTCTTTTAATTCTGAATTTAAAATGCTTCCTTCTTGTGCATCTGGAGAAAGGGGGATAAAATCTTCAGGTCAAAAACTGCTTCGTTTCTGTTGTCTATACAGATTCCAACAGTTTGAATTATAGAAGCAGCTTGAAGATTTCTAAGCCATCTTGCTTGGGAATTACCGAATTGACAGAGAAGAATAGATTATTCAAGGTCAACAAGAGTTCTACAAATCTCTAAGAGGCATAAAAATGGCCAGTTAAATCCTTCACAAACATCAACGAGTTATGAGTTAAGTCCTCATGTATGCATGCAGTTGTAATGATACAAAACCAACAACAATGGCTGGCAGCCAAGGTCATTATGTGTAGACTATGCATTAACAAAGAATCAAAGTAAGCATTCCAGCAACAAATTTGAAAATCAGCCTTTCACAATGACTTCCCATTTTGTTGTGCAAAAAGTGGATGAGTTATGCCCTCTTGCAATCAAAATTTATTTATTCTTTTCCCCAAAATAATTTCCAACAAGGTTAAAACAACAAATTCATATTGAAAAATCCATCGTTATAATCTCGTTATGAAAAGTTTCTAGTCCAGAATAAAGAACTTTCATTGTTATAAAGATTAACTTTGACATGAATTATCTATCTTATGCAATGAAGTAGAAACCCATCGTAGTGGATGTTAACCTAACATCTGTCAAGGGCATTTTGCATTCTAGTAGCTTGTCAGAAGATACACAGCCGCAACACTGATCAAAAAATGTAAATATGTAGAGGTTGATGCCTATGAACTGATGTAGACGTAGAGAGGTAACACATAATCTGAAAGTCCCATTGGAGCATGCTTCAACCTCTACCTGAAATGATGCCAAGGGATTATAGCAACCTCAATTTCCACATGGTATCATCCAAGTCCTAAAATGGAAAGCAATTCCATAGGAGCGAAGTCATCTGTACAATCAAAGTATTAGGATTTCCAAGCAGAGACAAGTTAATCACTGACGTAAGCATCCAACCATCAACTAAGAATTAAGAATACATAAATGAATTATAGCTAATTCAATTCCTAATGACTATTAGGCAACCTAACTCGAAATGTGCAAATTTACCCAGATGAAACTTCAATAGAACTATCAAGACTTGCAAAGACAAGGACCAGAGCAACAAACCAAGTCAGATAGTGTGGACTCACAACGACAAAAGTCTACAAATGCAGATAATTTTTTGGCTAAAATATAATAAAAATTTAACTACATAATTATAAATATGGCTGAAAATACTATGCCGCTTAAAAATGATAAAAGTTACTCAAGTGCAGCCAAATTCAATATTACTTGCAGCTGTTTGCATTTTGGTGCAAATGACGATGGCCATTTATCTGTAAGTGGAATTTGGCTGCCTATAGTATCGAATGTAGCCAAATTTCAATTTGGCTGCAAAAAGTGGCTGCATTAAGAGCCTCTATCACAATAAATTACTATACATAAAATTCTTATAAGACTTAAAAGGTTGAAATTTTTCATTTAAAAAAAAAAAGGCTGCAAACTTGTTAAATTTGACGAGATTAACAAAACCAGACCAGAGACTTAAGTGCTAATGTCCAGTCAACAATAATCCAACAATTTTCAACTGTTCGGTTTAACTGAATCAATAAAATGTCTTTTACAACTAATCTACACTGCCAGATTCATAATTCTGCACAAGCATAAAGCGTTTAGAAAGTTATTTTCGTTTCGAACTGGTCTGGCCCAACCAGCCAGACTACCGGCTCATCATTGGAACTATCTGGCGTCACACCTCCAGTTTTAATAGAGTTTCAATGCCAACGTGGTTGCTAAGAGTTTGATACGCCTGCCCTTGGGCAATGAAATTGCAGCAGAAGATACCAACTATTTGAACCGACAATGGCAGCAAAAATTTATTGCCGAAAATAGATTATATTCCAATCCTCGCCGAATTTCTAGAACGTATAAGAACTTATACCATCACTTGCAAATCAAGATCCCTCACACATTGTGTACAGTGATTATATTCTTTTCCTATAAATGCCAAATCCCAAGAAATTAGGTATAAAAACATTAAAACACAAGATGTCCACTCAAATCAGAAGTCGTCTCAACTGCAAATAAATCCAGTCCAAACAAACAAGAAGAAAATTGGGCGCACCAAGATTTAAAAACAGTGCACTTGGGCGGAAGGCATTGGCTCCGTGACACTTGAAAACAGTGAAATCCACACTCCAAATGCATGCCTACTCACAAATTTTGGTGGGGACCCAATTCAAAATCATGACATTATAAAATTTTTCCATCGATGGAGCTAATTTTCGAAATAACCTCATCATCATCATCATCATCAGGAAATGAAATATATAAAGTTTGAATAGGAATATAAAAGAAACCGAGGCCCTTCCCGAATCAAAAGGATTGCTTTGATTCGCAGCAAAATGGGGTCCAAAATGTCTTTAAAAAATATAAAAGAAAAAAGAGAAAGGAAACCGGCTTGGACAAAAATCGCATCGATTTCGAGAAGTTACTTCTCTCTATCACACAACAGCAGCTGAAAACTGATTCTCCAGCAAAAATAAATGACTGCCAAGCATGCCCTGAAATGCAGTAGTATTGTAGCAAAGAAGATGCACGTGATTTCACGCCTATGAACTCAGCGCGGACTCGGAGTAATCACCCACCTTCATTAACTGCAAAGCGAGATCCCATGCACTAATTTTTATATAAAAAAAAATAATGATAATAAAAGCAAGACAAAAGAACAAAACATTTGCGTCGGTCTACGAAAGCTACCATCTCTAGTCTCTACATGCACAGCACGATACGCTTCGAAAACTACCATCAATTCAATGAAGACGTTAGGTTTTCAGACGTCCATCAATCATCCGACGGTCGAGATCATGCTCGGTTTGGAGCCCATCGATCCCGATGAGTTAGAAGGCTCCAGTACTGTTGCACTATACATACCTCATTCAGTAGCGACACCAACCTCGTTTTCCTCCTCCGATCCTCGCTGATCCCCGCCGCCCCATCCGCAATCACAGCTCCACTCAAGCTCTCCATCTCGCGATCGTCTTCCGCCGACGAACCGGCGCCGGCGCAGGCGCTCCTGGGAACGGCAATTCCCCCGCGGCCCACGTCGCAGAACTCCTCCAGCAGCTCCCTCGCCGGCTCCAGGAACCTCGAACCCTTCAGCACCGCGGCGTAGCCGGTGAACGGCCCGAGCGGCACGGAGCTGCGCGACATGCCGCCGACGATCGAGAGCCCTCGTGCCGCGGCGCAGTTGCCGCCGCCGCCGCCCCCTCCTTTGTGATCGAAGATCCCGGCCATCGGCTGGTTGGCCGCGCTCGAGTGATTGGGGTACTCCGAGGAGGACGAGAGTGAGAGAGAGAGCCCCTGCGCCGGGGGCACGTATGAGAAGGCGGCGTGCGGCGCAGGATAGCAGAAATCTCTCATGGGTTGCGCGTGGGGGACGTGCTGAGGCGGGTAGAAGAACGGGCTGGGGATGTCTTCCTGTGCGCAGGGATCTAAGAACATAGGGGAGGAGGAGGAGGAAGAGGCGGCGGCGGCGGCGGCGAAGCCCATGAAATTGAGGCCTTCTTCTTTCACGAGGTGGCGCGCAGGGTCAAGGTTGGCGCATGTTAGAATCGAGGACGGGGAGGTGAGCAGCGCGGGATGGTCGTAGAGCGGAAGCAAGCCACTCTGGGAAGCAGCTGCAGCCGCCGCCGCTGTCTCTCGGAGCTTGTCTCGTCGGCTTTGTTGTGGGACGTGAAAGGTCGAGAGTTCGAATCCTTCCGTCATCTGCGAGTAGAAAAAGGATAAACAAAAACAAAACAAATCCCAGCACCCCAGGGAGGGGAGGAAAAAATAAAAAAAAGGATCACGATCTTTTCGGCCGATTGTTTTTCTGAGCGAGTTTGGACGGTGAAAAACAGAAAGAGCGACTGAGGGAGTGATATATAGGAAGAAGGAAAGAAGACGATGGGCAATGCAATTTATTACGGGGGCGAGTGAAGGGGAAGGGGAGGGGTGCCTGTGAAAGGAAAGGGTAATGATGACCGGCTGCACAGCGAGCTGTGACAGAGATTTGCAGCGCTTGACGTAGGGGCTTTTAGACGGGAAAACCTGAGCAGCGGGCTCCGGAAAATCGTCCGCTTCTCCTCGGCTGGAACGCGAGCAAACCACTCGTGCACACGAATTTCCCATTTTCACCTCCTTTCCCAGATGATCTCCACCGTTGAAACCATTCGTGTAGCCCTCCTTAGCCGCACAATGACATAAAAATCTTCTGTGTTGACTCAAATTAGTGTATCCAAAGTAAGTTTCATTTATCCACTGCAATTCATCTCTTTCCAATCGATCTACGATTATCTGCCTTATCGACCAACGACTCGGATCAACGGAATACAGGCGCGGAAGCTGATTTTCGGCTTCGCCGTGAAATAGGATATTGGTCAGCTGCCTTTTCCGCATCCACACGCTCGCAGATGGTTACGATGAACGCATCCAGACCGTTGATTGGATGGTGAGAGCACTGCTGCAGATATTTTGACAAAATGGGTTTCCAAAGAGCGTGAATTGTCATCCATCAAATCCATCTGATTGTGTGGTTTGTGTCATCCAAAATGGAGGCCAACGTGCGTGGTTTTTTTTGACGTTTTTGAAGCCAGCGTGAACGAAAAAGTTACATTGACATTACTGGATATCTCTTGCATGAATGTTTAATTCAAATTTTTTTAAAATAAATAATTTTCAATTTTAAACTTTTACCAAAAAAAAAATAACTATTTTAGCCACGACGTCGTGGTAACATGCTTGCCTTACCCATCGCACGTGGTGTATTCGATGCTTGTCGGGTGCAATATCATATTTGGTGGTTTTACAATTTACTCCCTCTATGCGGTGGTTTTACAATTTACTCTCCCCTATATGGTGGAGATTTATGAAAAATTTTCCTCTACATGTGAGGGTATGAATGTACTAATATTTAGATGTCATAACGTATATAGAAATATAAAAATATTACTTTGTTTTTAATCTTTTTTACATATTTATATACAATTATTCTATTTTTTAATTATTTCTATTTCATTATCAATACAATTAACTTATCTATTTTAATTTTATTCTCTTTATTTTTTATTATTACACTACCACATTATATCATTTTCATCTCATTCAAAAACTTTGATATCAAAACTTCTGTACAAAATTTTATCACTTGCCAAAAACTCTTTAACAAATATACCAATGAAATTGAAATAAAGCACCTTAGCTAACTTACATGGGAGAGAAAAGCTTAGAAGTTGAAAAGAAAAAAAATTTTAATAAGTGTTAAAATAATATTATATAATAAAAGTACAATGAAAATAAATGTAACAGTTGGGCCATAAAATAATTGAAAAAAGGATAAAAATATAAAAAATAAGATAATTAGTAATTAAATTTTACAAAATGTGCCAAAAAGTGAAAAAAGTGTGCTTGTTACCGCACTTCTTCCGAGACGGTGCCTAAATTGGAAATAATTTTTCCCGCATCCAATTCATGATCTAGGAAAGGCAGTAAGATGGAATATACGATGGTCAGTTCCGTTCTGTCACTATTTGGACGGTAAGGAAATGGCTTGGATTTATGATGGTTGGTTACGTCTCGGTTCATGGATTATTTGTGTGCCACTGGTAAAACCCGCCAGGCGGGAGACGTCTGACAGAGCCCAGGCAGCTTCCTTTTTTTGTTAGTCCGGCTTCATGGAGTATTTCATACACGGGCTTAAAATCTCAACCTCCATAACTGCCAAGATACGTCGCTTCTTGTTTATCTGAACCCGTTAAATTAAACTGCCAACCGAGCAGGGCCGAAAATAAGGCTGTAAGCCGGTGTCAGATGTTACCCTGTACAATACTAATTTTAAAAATTCCGTTGAATCAAATTGGGGTGGAAATATTACTTGCGAGTTGCGACCTGTCTCGCACGTATGAAAATCCTTTTTTATTTCTCGCGTGTGTTGCAAACGATTTTTGGCGCTTGAAACACGGGCGTATGGCATGTGTTTTTTCTGTCGGTCTGCCAGTGCGAGGTCCAGTTCCTGCTGCAGCTCCAGCTAGGGTTGCTGACGCACGTGTGCACGTGAGAGGGAGAGACCGTAGGGGCGGAGGATTCCCAACTCGTCCGCAAATGCAGCAGCGGCTGCCCCTGGTCTGAGTTCTCACGTTACAAGGCGGAAAAAAAAGGCGCAGGTTGATATATATTTGATGATCTGGTAAAGCTGGATGGTTGGTGTGCTGACCCCTCAGAAATTAAAAGCAAGCTCTATGTTGATTAATTAAAAATCACAAACGAAACACATGGGTGGGCATTGGGCAACTGCACGTACGTGATCCAACACCCGGACTCAAAAATATTTAAATATTTGAATGTCTAATAAATAAATAGGTATAAAGCTCTTGCCATTCAAAGTTCAAACGACCTATCTGAGAGATATCCAGCTCTAGCGTCATGCCATGTTTGTTTGTGCTGGGTAAACCCGAAAACCAGCCACCAAACGCCGCAAATATGTGGAGGCTACGGATGCGAGGTGAGCCTGATTGCTTGTTTCTGTGTATCTTTACAACGTAAGCGTAGGGTGATTGCGTATTTCTATTGGATGTGTTCTCTACCACAGGCTAGGGCATTATTTGTCATTTGAGAAAAAAGAATATATATATATATGACGCCGTTTTGGATGAATATAGAAATAGGATAAAAGTTTAATAGAAAAGTTAAAAATTGATGTAGTGGTGTCTGGAAGATCATAAAATTTTTTCAACTAAATTTTTTTTACTTTCTACAATTATTTTATTTTTTAACTGTTTCTTCTTATATAATTGTTATATTTTTTAATCATTTATACGCAACTACATATACAATTAATTTATTTATTTTAACTTTATTTGTTTTACTTTTTTTATTATTCCTATCATATTGCATAATTTTTTACTAATTCAAAAATTTGTTGTAATAAAAAATTTTCATTAAAAATTTTATCACTTCTCAAACACATCTAAAATATAATAAAAATAATAGTCCAATATAAAAAAATAAAACAAAATGATAACATAATTGTATGAAAAATACAGAAAAGCTTATTTAAGTATATAGACAATGATCAGAAAACAAATTAGTTGGATATAATATTGCATCACATCACAAACTAGTTCTATTTATGACCCAAAGGGTAGTTCAAACTCTACGAGATACCATGCAACGTAGAGAAAACCAAGCATGATTGTTGGAAACTAAATGTGGGTATTAGTTTGAGTAAGAATAAAAAAGTTATAGAATGTGAGACAACAATTAGAAACAATGAAAGACTTTTTGTGGCACTCAATTTCTATATAATTAGAGATTTTTCAAATACGCTTTAGCTAAAGGAAAGGAAATTTTGTTAGGAATTAGATGGATTGAAAATAATAATTTTAGAAGAGTACGAGTTTTTGACTCACTTTTCTAGTTGAGATACAAATATTGACTCAAAATTTTTATATAATTTCCACCCCCCATGTATTATGTATTGGCAATAGCGTAGCTTACAATTTGGCAAAAGTTGTGTTTTGAAATAGAGGAAGTTGTGATGAATAATGGGATGTGCAGCGCCCCGCAACCCCACAATGTCATTGTATTTTTTTTGTGCAATGACATAAAGCTTGCTCAAGGAGCCTAAAAGGTATGGGCTAGTTGTTAAAAAATTTTAAAAAAAATCTCTTTTAGGTTATCCAATATAAACTGCTTTATACACATTTTTCTGTATACTATGACATCTAAATAAACTACCTTACATACTTTAAGATTATATTTGTTCAAATGTTTCTATATAACTACCGATCTATTATAATTTTATTTCTTTTACTTACAATCATTATCCTTATTAAATTATATTAGTTTTTCATTATAATTTTCCATCAGAAATCTTTTTCTCATTTTTTCTCTGTATCAGTGAAATCCTAAAAGAAAAGGATGTGGTTTTTCAATTTTTTTAAAAAATTATCATTTAAATGAAGTTCAAAGCATGGTAGCATAGGTCACAATAAGGTAGCATAATAAAATATAAAGAAAAAATACATTTTGATGTGAAAAAAGAGGTTTAAGGTCCTCTAAAAATCTATAGAAAACAATTAGCTTGGTAGGTAAAATAGTTCCTTTATGGGTACATTTGAAAAGTAATGTCATTGTCTTTACTAATTTATTTGACAATAGAAAAAGACGGTGAAAACAATATTTGACGTTTCAAATTGAAAGGAAGAATTCTCTTTTTCCTCCAATTTGTACAAGTTCCCATGCATATGATTTAAATTGAAATCTTAAATTATATTGTGCAAGGTGCATTTTGTTATAATATTAGATGTGAAAACAGTAGAGAACGGTTCTGTCAAGAAAGTAGTTGTATAATGGAACAGTTTCACATTTGTTGACATTTTCTTATTAGCAATAGTGCCAGAGGGATTGAAGGCGACAACTCCTGTGTATATTCAAAGTTGCTCTGCTAGCTTCATGAGTCGACGAAATGCTATTCCAAGTTAACCTCAAGAGCCAAGCAAGGAGCTAGACACACAACACACAAGAAACAACAACTAAGGATTGAATTATCTAGTGCTAATACCTTGTTACCAATAAGTACACAAGGTTTATTGAAGGCTTGGAGCTTAAGCATATCGTATTCATAGGCACATGCTAATAATAAGGGCATGAAGGGATGCAAACTTCACACCTATTCTCATGCATATTTAAAAATAATTTAATATATTAATTATTATTTTTATCCATACATTTCAATCATTTTATTATAACCACTATATTTATCCTCCCTTTACTGCATCATATCACATTACTATTACAGTTTTCAAAAACTTATCTTTTCATTTTCTTGCTTATTTCGGTACCAATCAATCTTTTAGATTTGCAAAAAGACTTTCATTACATTATCAATATAATTATAATTTTTCAATATATAACAATTCCGTCTTCCTCCTTTTTAATATTATGTTTTTCATACCACGGTGCCTCTCAAGTGTCAAGTCCGAATGACGATGGCATAATGGTGGCATCTTCTCTCCATCAAGTAGGAGTGTCCACAATAGGTTACTAGGTTAGGTGGCGTAGAAATAGTTTAATCCATAAATTGTAGATGATTACAGAATTGTTTGAGGAGAATTTTTTAGAATATCTCACCCCTTGATTATAATAGATGATTTTCATATAAAAATATCAAGAAAAATTACTATGTTTTTCATCACAAATTTTTTTTCCTTGACACATCAAAAGCGTTCTATTCAATTGGTTGATCTGACTAGTCCCAAATCAAGGCAGTACATGCAAAAGTGGACGGTTGAAAATTGTTATATGTGATTTTTGTAGATATATATATACGTCTACTTCACTGCAAAAATAGCAACCCAGAGTGGAAAATCCCAATCCATCCGTCACATGTACAGGGACCAAAGTTGCGTGTAGCGTTGGCAAATCTGGTTCAGAGAATAACAGGCAAGGTCCATGTCTTGCGTACATTAATTGCTGCCCTCATGCATGTGCCCACTGCCCACCTCATCTGGCTTCACTTACTGACAGCTACATTAGACAAGACGGTAGCAATTCACGTCGTCTACCCTCCCAAGGGCATCATCCCACGCATTTGAGACTTGCTAGTATTATGC
Organism: Annona squamosa; assembly: GCA_035584095.1. Lineage (NCBI taxonomy): Eukaryota > Viridiplantae > Streptophyta > Magnoliopsida > Magnoliales > Annonaceae > Annona > Annona squamosa. The sequence continues at coordinate 20,943,916 of JAXCLR010000105.1, read as the reverse complement.
TTGCGTAGACGTGGATCTGAATGCAAAATCTCTTCACTAGCTAGGGAATCCGACATGGTCATGTGTGAATTATGGCATGATCATCAACCTCCAACAAAATCTAATAAGAAATCTTAGAAAATATGCTTCGAATCATCATCTGCACGAAGAAAGTGCACCTATTCCCAGCTCATGCGCGCATTTTTTTCGGCTTTTCATGTCGCCCGAGGTCGGGACGGGCCACTTGGCGTATATGCAGAGGTGATTTTGTACTGTGTGATGCAAGGGACAGGAAACATTTCGTTGGGTGGCTTTGATATCATTCAGCATACCAAATTAACATATTTTTCTGTTATGATTTTATATTCCAGTCAATTTTCACATTTTTCTTATTACCGCCTTATCTATTTTATTTTTATACATTTTACTCGTAGTAATCACGCGTGTCATATGACATAACTTTCTAAAATTTACAGAATTTGTCTCACGAACCTTTTTATACCTTTTTTTTTTTCTTTCTTTTCAAGACAATTTTTTGTTACGTTATTACATTTTTTTAGTATTTGTTCTTACTTTATACTTTTTTTAGTCTCATACCCAACATGTCTTAGGTTTCATAATTACTTTTGTTATCCCATACGCAATCTTTTTTTTTTTCTTTTCTTTTCTTTTCTTTATTTATTTATTTATTATAAGGGTAAGGGGAGATGCTTTCACATGGATTTAACCTTGTTTGCTACCAACCGAGGCTACGCCAGCTGCGGCTGGCGGGGATCGAATCCCCGGATAGGCGTGGGAGCGTGGTCTCCCGGGTGGAAAGTGTGGGAGCAGGTGGTCTCCCAGGTG
>JAXCLR010000105.1:20924791-20942991 GCA_035584095.1 Annona squamosa | reverse complement strand
CCCAGATTTGTAAGAATGTCTCAGATCTTCAAATATAATATGTGTTGAGATACATGTAATTATATACCAATAAAAAAAAAACCTTAGTTTGCTGATTTGATTCTAGAAGGCTGCGCATTATGAAAGGAATTTTTTCTACGAACACCCGAATACCAAGGGGACTTTTTTTGAAAAACCTCACTTTCAAGAAGAATTTTAAAACTCTCATTTGAATGGACTAAATCACAAAAACTGCCCTTAGGGTAGGAAGAATCAAATCCAGGCATGCTTTATGAAAACTTCTTGAGTTACCATTGAGTCAATTGCCCAGTGATGGATCATTAATCTTTCATTGTCTAATATTAACAATTGTTGCTGTATATATAAGTTTAAACCAATGGATTATTATGTATTGAAAAATAATAAATTATATTGACAATATAAAAAGTTAGGAGCTGTTTGTTAATGAATAAAACTTATAAACATTTTTTATTTTTTATTTTTGCTAACTCCATGCATTAAATGTCCTGTGCCAGTCTTATATTCACAGGTAACATATTTTTGCAAATGCAGTGGGTGTCACTATTGAGAAATCGGCGACAGAGGAAATCCACGTCAACAAATTCGCCTCTTCTCATTGTACGAACAGCAACAAGCACCCCGTCTGAAAATTTGCTACGGCTACATGAAATGACGCATTTTGCTGGGACGGCCCCGACATTGAAAAGTTCTGTCAAAACGGGCAAATTTTATGCATTTCCAGACAGCCTTTTATATTAAAGAGTGCGTATGGTTGCCTTTTATACTAAGGGCGCATTTAGTTGGAAATAAAATTTTGTAGGGTCTGTTTGGCAATACAGAAAACTCGTCATTTCGAGTAAAACTTTTCAAACACGGGCGCCGCAGGCGAAAAACCCGTCGCTTCACCCGTCCGAGACCGCATCTTTCACCCGACCCGATGTTTTCATTCGCTGCCTATTGTAATCATGCGTGATCAATAGCTGCCGGTTTTCTTCTCATACACGACGCATGAAGACTCGTGGACCGCAGGGTGTGCGCGCAGGGTAAACGGACGTCCGGACACGGGCTGATGGGACGCGTTTTAGATGGAAAACCCGTCGCCCGTTTTTCCCCGAATGCCAAACACACCCTTAATGAAAACTTTTGAAAGTAGAAGTTGTCAAGTTGATAGAAAATGATGTGATACGATATGAATAATAATGAAATGTAAAGAGAATAAAGTTAAAATAGATAGATTAGTTGTATAGGTATTTGGGCGGAAATGATTGAAAAGTAAGATGGTTTATATAGAAAAATGTAAAAAAATAATTAAAAAATAAGATAGTTATGGGAAGTGAAAAGTTTTTGATTGAAAAGTTTTCATTAACATATTTTTTGTGTAACCAAACACACCCTAAAAATAAAAATAAAAATAAATTTGTTATGTATGAGTTAAAAAAATCAAGTTTTATTCAAAAAGATCAATCTTATGCAAGCTTTGGTCATCTTTCATTTTTTAAAAATTTTTTTTGCATGGATATAAGTAAGGTCCTTTATATTTCTAAATATTTTATTTTAAGTATATTTTTGGATTTCAAAAATTAAAAAGCATTTCTCATGTATCAACACATGAAAAAAAAAATATTTTTTGAAATTCAAAAAATATATTAAAATAAAAATATATATCAAGTGTGGACAGGAAAAGATCTTTCATAACCCTTCATATTCATGCAAAATCTAAAAATTTCTTTAAATTGGCAAAGCTTAATCTGGCATTAAAGTATGACCCATACATATTAAAACGAGAGATCGTGTTAGAAACGAAAGTATTATTTAGAAATAAAAAAATTTCAATCAGATTCACATCTCATCCATCCCTTTACATATTTCATACCAAGCCAGTCACATGAGACTTTAGTGAGCTTTATTTTCTGAATTTGTCATTCAAATATGTATTTTTAGCATCTAAATTATTATTTTTACAATGTTTGTTACGTTATTATCACCAAAGGGAAATTTTTAACAATAATAATTATTTATATAACTAAAACAGTATTTTTGTGACCATTGCAAAAAAAATATTATATTAAAATATAAATTTGAATGCAAATAACGATATATGTAATCAACTCTCGATAGTAGTTGCGGTAAAACAGAAATGACTGCACATAATATTATATTGGTTGCATATAACATTACATGCAACATAATTTTAAGAAAATGACCCCCTTAATTGATATGCAAAGGTCTGTATGTAGCCAAATATATATGCAACTAGTTTGATTGTTGCATGTACTTATTTACAGATGGACTGTTGCATGTACTTTTTTTGATGAAGAGATTGTTGCATATACTTAATTATAGACAAATGACATCAAATGTAGCTAAGTTAATAATATATGCAGCCAAATCAATGGTTGCATTTATAAAAATTAATGCGATGGACAAAATTACAAAGCGTGGCTAAAAGTGCTTTGTAAAATATTTAATTTTTTTTTATAACAAACGCATAAAAATCACACTGTTTTAACTTTTGTATTATTTTCCCTTTCATGATTATCATTTTTTGATACACATTAACTTCCCCTCATTCAAATCACTATCACTTGACGTCAAAAAAAAATAAAAAAAAAATCGAATGCCACGTAATTGACACCAATGCTTTTGATGTGGGATAGAAAAAATAGTGTTATTTGTTATGAATAAGAAAGCTGTATTAAATTTAGACAAAAATGTATTGAAATTAAAAAATATTATTATTTTAATAACGGAAAACGTGTGTTTGAGAAATGAAAGATTCTTTCTCATACTTATTTCAATCCATCATTGTTCGTAATTTCGGATGATATAGTGATGTGAGATAGAAAAGGTGTTATTGTGAGTTAGGAATGAGAAAAAGTGGATTGAGATGAAGAAAAATTTTATCCAAAATATAAAAGATTAAATAACTTTTTTTAAGAATAGAAAGGTGCTTTTAAGAGAATTGAAATTTCATTTCATCCTTTTTCATAAATTCATCCCCGTTCCACACGACATGCGAGCAAAAAAGTGCTTCTGACCTCGGCTTCAGATGTAATGCAACCAATTATTGCCGTGTCCACTTCAGTTGCACTTGTGTATCAAACGATATTTTATACAACAACCCAATATATTTTATCTTATTTTTTCATTCTCAATGATCACTTATTAATTCCACATCACTCAAGCAATTTTTCCTTGTTAAAAAACTCGTGGCGGTTTGTATGGCTTTTCTAGGAGAGATCTTGCCCACTCCAGTCCTACCGGCAATGCATACCAGTTGTACTGCAAGGGATGGATTTGAAATGCAACAGGGGTTTCCCTGCAGAAATGCTGTTGGATCCAAACTCGTGTCAGTTGAACAACGCTACAAATTGAGGCCAAAGGCCAAGAAAGTCGCTCTCAGTTAGTTTTGGTTTTCGTGTACGATAAAGCTTTTCCCCAGCCATCCGCTTATGTATGAACAGTACTGGGGGGAGAGAGATGCAATCATGGTGGAGAAAGGAAAGCCCTATATATATATATATTACCTAGCGAGCTAGCTAGTCCCCGGTCGATCACGCAGAATCCCTTGACCACTTTTTCAAGGATACGTTTTTTGGAGGACGGTGCAGGAGCAGCAGGGCCTCCCCTCACCTCGGCCTTGGAATTTCACTCTCTTCCATGCATCATCTTCGGAGTACACCAGCTCGTGGATTTCCTCTCTTCTATGGTATTCATCAGATGGGATGGCACAGATCTCGGGCTGGTATTAAATTGCCCACGTGTAGATACGATGTTGGCCAGATGGGATCAGAGGTGCTGAAGTTCAGTGAGTGGCCATGGCAGATGGCACCACCTTCCCCTGCCCATCGGGAAAAAGCTGTTTCATTTCTTTCTTTGCTTTTCTCGTGCTGCCGAGCCTCAGTCACGGCTCTTGTGTGGCAGCCAGAGGACGACGTACAACCGCATGAAATAGGGCCACAGGTGGACCCATGTTGTTGGCCATGCGCGCATAGTGCCATGCAACATACACATGGTCCAAGTCCTAGTCCGACTTGGATGGTCACGCCCACGTGATCATGATCCATCTGACGGTTGAAATTTCACAGATTCTACAACTATGTATGATGGCATATTTGTGGAATTAAATTTCACTACGGCGACTACTACTGTTATTATTATCCCGGTGGCTAAAACGTGCGGTTTCGTGACTTTCGTCGATCGGCGATCTCGGGCGGCCGCTCGCTCGATCGGTCGCTCTCGCTTCCTTGCTTTGATCGGGCAGAAGGGAATGGCCTGACTCTGAAGGACGTCACTCAGCAAACTCGCAGTACGGACCCACAGCTTAGGAAATGCCACGCAAGAAGGAAGGTGATTAGCGTGATGAAGTCGCTAAGTAAGCCGGGATAACGTAAAGCAAATGCCCACTTTAAAAGTTAAAACAAAGCTAGCCTTCACGTCGCCTCGTGTCTCGCTGCACCGGTGCCAACTGCCAGCAACATTCCCGACTTTCCGTTGGTCTATCTGCGACATTTTTAAAAGGAAAAAAAAAAAAAAATCTAAACTGATCTAAAAAATATATATATATATCCTCATACGTAGCTGTATTACTTCAAAGTATTCAAAATTTAGGTGTATCTCAGTCCTTGATAAATATAAATAGTTATTTACGTATGGAGGTTGTATAAAAAATGAAAAAAATATTATTGAAAAGGAAACAATATTATTATGTATTGTAAGAATGATAAACATAATCCAAATTTCGTTGCATTGATATAAATAAATATTAAAACATAAAATTAGAGCGAGTTTCAAGTATGATTATAAAATGTAAAAAAAAATTCTCTCGTACCCATAACATCTATCTCAATATCTTATATATCTATCATATTTTATAAATTTCTTCTCTACCTATAACATTCCATCATAAATTTTTTTCATGCTAATGTTCTCAATACAATTGTTACCCATTTTATTAAAAAGATGATTTTGTCAATTCAAAATTTTTTAAGCAAGACAATTTAACATTAGCATAATTGGACCAATGATGTTAAATCATTAATACATGATATTAAATAATTTAAGAGCCATAATAAGATTGAATTATTTTAACTATAAAATTTTTAAAAGGACAAATCATTTTTTCGATGGTATAATACGAATAGAAGAATTTACAAAAAGTTGCGAGTATATCAGGAATGAGGTAAAAATGTTATGGGTATAAAATAAATTCTCTCTAAAATTTACCTTATTTTTGGATACAACTACACATAAAAATAACAAAATCGACTGCATATTTTTACTATATTTTCAAATATTACAAGAGTAATGGTCACCTAGAGCTTGTTCAATGGGTGCAATTTAATCCATTTAAAATAATTCACTTTGCCCATTGTATTTAATTAAAATATATTAATCTTTTCTAGAAGCACGTATAGGTCAACTACAATATGTATAATTTTAGAGTAAAGAAGCCCATTAAAATTCTTATCTTATGTACCTATTAAAATTATTTTAACTAGTATTATTAATAAACAGTAGTTAAGAAGATGATTGAAGTGGATCCCCTATAATTGTTAAAATGGGCTTGCTTAAACTTTGAAAATTTGAACAGACAATGTTGTAGAATTTTCCCATATGACAATGTTGTGAATCTCACCCGTGTATTTTTATCAAAACACTGTAAATTAAAACTTAAACCCGACATAAAAATAAGTCAATTGAGTACATGAGTATCAAAATACAAACCTAGGACAACAAATAGAGAAAATATTCTTTTTGATATATAAACGATGAAAATATGTAGTTATGTTTGTCATTTTTATAAATATACGGTGATGTATAAAAACAAGAGATAAAAATTGTAGTCGCATTTGAAAATAACTCATGATCCTATATAGGAATATTAACAATTATAAGAGTTAATTCAATATATATTTCCTATGTTTTTATTTTTAAAAATATTTCTTAAATTAAATAGATTAATTGGTGTCATTTGAATTTTTCAAAGTTTGATCACAAATATTGTTACAATTTAATTTTCTAACCCTTAATAAAAATACAAGAAAAAGCACCAATAATACATGCTAAATCTCAATTTGGCCAAGTGTTAGTTCAAATAAGATCAAGATCTAAATTATTGCAAAATGAATTAACCAATTAATACAAGCAAAACTGATATGGAAAAGAGCCAATCCAGTTACAAAATCAACTAAAAAAAAAACAGGAAGCCCTAAGACAAAAGTTGCGCTATGGAAGTATTATTTATGGTCATGAGATGTGTTAGCTTAGTTTTTCACTAGCCATCCCCATGAATGATCCGTTTTTAATAATTGGGATCTGTCAATGGAGGATTCTCCACTGGGGGGCGATGGTTTAGGATGAGAGTGTTTAGAGGTCTTTTTTTTCTCTCTTTTCCATTTGTCCTCACTTTTCTCTTGAAACTTCCTCCTTTTCTTATTTGATGGTTGATCAGCATTTGTAAAGTGTTTGGTCCTAATAGGATATGCCTTATGTTAGATGAAACATTCGTGACCATGTCCTAGACATCTTCTTTTAGTCAATGCGTTAATGTATCAATGTGCCTGTGTATGGTTGGGCAAACGAAGAGATCGTCTTAGCATGATCATCCTAAGGCAACTGGGTTGGCCTTAGTCAGTGTAGACATCATCTCTTTATTAAATGCATAACAAATTTCTTCGATTCAAGGATGGGAGAGTTCATGTGTCAAGGTTTCTTCATTAAGTGTTTTGTCGTCATGCCACATGTCCCTTTACTTCCAGGCGAGAGTTCATTTCTGTAGTCTCGCGGTGAATGGTACACTTTGGCCAAGCCTTATTCTATCGATTTTCGAACTAGTGAGTTGTCAGATTAGATTTGATCCAACCATATTAATATAAAATTTCTATTTTAAAATGATCATGAAATTAAATAGATTAATTTAGTGTCTTTTATATTTTAAAAAGTCCTATTTAATTTAAGGAACAATTTAAAACAAACTTATATTTTAGAGCACTTTCATGTATTAATAATAATACATTTGATATATTATACACTAATATATATTTGTCATTAGCTCATAACAAATTTTAGGAAAAATTTGTGACGATACATTTCAATAAGAGCTTTTACATGAATATTAACCTAAATTTATTAATTGATAGGTTTGGAATTAGGGTTGATAGCTTGATTTTGTGCTTTTAGAAATGGGGTAGAATATAATTCGATAGAGATGAAATTTTGTTAGAATACTTATGAGTCAATTTATTGGGTACTCTAAAATAGATGTGGTAGGTTCTTATTTTATACCTATAGCGTAGGATAGGTTCCAAATAAAAAAAATTCAGTTTAATTAGGATAAGGTAAGTTAGAAGATGTAGAAACCTAAAACCAACTTGAATTACTAATATATATTAAATATATATTTTACAAAATATCTTTTTATATTAAAAGATTTAAATATATTCTTTAAATATATAAAAACTTGTTTAATTTATTTACTATTTAGAAGATGTAATAAATCTATTTCAAAATTTATATTACTGTCATCTTAATTATAGGTTAGTAAATAATATTTATAATAAAAGTATAATTTTTTAATATAATATAAAGACTATTTAAATAATAATTTAGAAGCGAAACCGAAACCCACCAAATTTTAAAGAATATGGTAGGATAGACTTCAAATTAACCCAACCTAAAATACGATAAAGTAGAAATCTTTAAAAATGAAATAAAAAAAAAACATCCATCCCCAGCTGAAACTAGCCTACTCAAATTGCACCCCAACAATTCGGTTGATTTCATCTAACGTAGCGAGATCCGAGCTGCATCCTAATTACAAATTGGTTTGGACTTTAGATGCCGAATCTTTCCCCACAGACGCATTATCCTTGTGGTCTTTTGTTTTTTCCCGACGGAGATGGGCTTGCATTTGGCAAGTGGCGTGCGTAATGGTGACATAGACCCACCATCATCATCATCGTCATCCTTTTTTCATTATTTCACAAGCTTTGTCCCACTCGACCTTGAGAATCTTATGCATGATTTCTTGTTGCTAAGTCTATTGCCAGATTAAGCGGACGAAAGCAACTCGTTTGTAATATCTGCGTATTATGATTTATGACAAGCTTATCTACAATAAAGTAATTATTCCCCACGCAGGCACATTACTAACTCGTCGTCACCTTATCAGAACTCAAAAGGGTGCAACTTGGTTGGGTTTAACCGATGTCTCCAAGACACAACCTGCCATTGTTTAAAAAAGTTTGGGTTCAGTGACTTAGGAATTTAAATTATAAATTTAGCCTAAATTAGAATGCAGTTGGGTTGGGTTGGGTTTCTATCCCGAAACTGAATTCTAATAACAATTAGGAAAAGTCGTGTATGAAACATATAGCTTTACTATAAGTATAATAGCTTTTTTTTTACAGTCATTTGATTATGTTATCCCTGATAACCAGTTTGAAAACAGTAAAACATGTTAGATTTACTATTTTGTAAATAGTTATTTAATGCATGCGTAGTTTGTCCCTAATATAATCTTTATGTTTTAAATATTTGAATGTAAATGAACAAAATTGACTCGAATTCAAACCCAATTTATCATCCGATCGAGTTCAATTTCAAATCCATCTTGAACGGACTTAAAATTTTTTTTTGAACGGACTTATTGAAAGTTAACGTTTTTTGAAATAATAAAAACTCTAATTTTCAAAGTTAGAATTTAAGTTTTAGAAATATGCAGACCGGTTAGGGTTAGCCTGAACATGAATATAAATGATTTCATTACAGCCAGAGTTATTGTATGCAGTCAATTTTCAATCTCATGTGCATTTGACTGTTTGCAGCAACGTTTCAATATTAGTTACAGTCAAATATCAAAGTAAGTGGTCCCATTTGGGTTCATTTTTGCAACAAAAATTTAACTTCTTTGTTGTAAAGGGGTTATTGTATAAGTTTGTTATTAAAGGTCGATTGTAAAACATTTTAGTAAAAAATTAAAAATCTTAATTGCTAAAATATTAAGTTTACTCACTGGTAGCAAGGAGGTGGGATTTCTTTGCTAATAGGTAACTTGTTTTCAAATTTTCTTATAATAGGTTACTAAGCAATGTGAAATTTAGCTGCAAATTGTGTAAAATTTGACCGTCTTCGACCACATGTAACACCCTTATGCAACAAGCGTTTGAGGTCAAAATAAGTATTTACAGCTAAATTGACATATAGCCAAGGTTATTTTATGGGTGTGTTTAATAACATGTAAAAAAAAGTGGGTAACACATATTGAGGAAAAAATTTGAAAAGATAAGGGAGAAATGTGAGTAATAGAGATAAGAATAAGGATTAAAAAGATTAAAGATAAAATAAATGGGATAATTAAATGAAAAATATAAGAATAATTGAAATATAGAAATAATAATAAAAGAGCTTTCCCTGAATATTTCCACTATGTTTGACCCTAATCCAAAATATATTTTTTTTGTTTACAAAATTTCAGATATACCAACTATGATTGTAGTTAATCTAAAAAATGTCCATTTTGTTAAAGATCGTTAGTTAAATTTTTATAAATGCCCATAATACCCCTATTATAAAATAATAAAAGATAAAATAAAAAAGAAAAGAAAATTAAATTAAGGCTCTCTAAATTTAAAGTTTATGTGAAATTAAGTCATTTATGAGTTATGACATTCAAAATTTTAATAATGTCCAAAATTTGGCAGACATTAATAATTTCACATATTAACTAATGATGCTAACTCACGAATTAAATATTTTGAGACTAATTGCAGGCATTCTAGATATATATGAGATTTTGAGAACGTAGTGTATATATTTGAGCTTAGCGTCAAAGGTAGTGTGCATATTTTGGGAAAAACCCTAATAAAAAAATAAGATAGTTAAATAGTTACGATATAAATCATATAAAAAAATGTATAAGAAGGGGTAGAATTTTTTTAGCAAGTGCTGAATGGACGTATATGTAGCCAAAATGATGAATAAATTTATTATATTGATATTTTATTTCAGTGATTAACGTAAAAATTGAATTTAATACTTAATACTTATTTTTATGTGTATTTTCAACACAAACAGGCCTTTTTCGTACTCTTATTTTTTAATTAAAAATCTCATATATACTCGATGTTGCAAAAGTGTATTAGCTGAAGCTTAACCTTTGATTTGACTCGCAATTTCAAGGACCTCGTTGCAACTTTGAGTTCGTAGCACCCAATATTGTTATCACAATTTCCCTGACACATGCAGCACAAGTGTTCAATTAACTGCCTTGACACTCGGCCATGAGAAGGGGACTGCCATCATCTGCTCCGTTGAGCATGCAGTGCTCTTGGGCTCATACGCTTATTTTTTTAATTTTTTTAAAAGTTTTTTATAATAGTGTTAATTTATATGTGTTTAATATGTTTATAAATTTTTACCATTTTTAGGATATTTTAGATATTTATTTTTTATTTTTGAAAATTAATGACATTTTAAGTAATTTTAATTACTAAAATGCCGCTGATTTTTAAAAATTCGAAATAAATATCTAAAAATATTCAAAAATGGTAAAAATTGATAAATACGTTAAATACACTTAGGTTAACAAGTTTATGAAAATTTTTTGAAAAAAATAAAAAAATAGGTGTATACGCCTTGGAGCATAGGATCATTGTCCATGAGAAGTCAATGCAAGTTGACATCTTGTCCGTGTTTAAGATCATTTGAATTAATTTTAGAGCTCTTGCCTTAACTTAATCACCACTCTTGACCAACCCTCTAATATTGTCATGAGAAAAAGACAGCCCATGCCATCAAAATCACTTTGAGCTTATGATCATATGATATGATCGCTAAAATATCACACGTGAGCTCGTACAAGAGACTTATGTAAGAGGAGACTTGAAGATGGAATTTCACTAGTGAAGCTTCTTTTAATACTTGTTTTTTTCTTACTCCAATTATAATATCCCAGTCATTTCTTTCCGACGTAAATTGGGGATATCATTGCATATATATATATATTCTTACGTAGTGGACACACATTTTGTCATGATTTTTTGGGAACTTGAATTAACCGAGTTTAGTTTCTCCACATAAAAATGTTTGTCTTTTTCTATTAATATTATATACAATGTAACATTTAATATTACAAATTATGCCTATTTACAACTATCATACTTTAAAAGGACACCTTGTAAAGCGGCAACTATAAATATCTTCACTAGCAAAAAGACATATTCTATGTGCTCTCATACCAAACTGTGGAGTCCCTGGTGAAAATGGGAGTTACCAGCCCGCGAAGGCACGCTTTGTCTCTTTTACTTCAACATACACTTGTGCTTCGTAGTTCCCTACCCCTAACCAACTTACAGTACATCAACGCCAATCGTGTGTATATTTTGAATGATCCTTCTTAAGCAGCCTCAAATGCATCTTGGATAAATTACTAGATCTTACAGCATATGTTAAAATAGATCATCTTTGCTTAATTTCCACACCAGTTTAGATTATTGATTTGGCCCCTCATTTAAGAAAAACAACAGGTACCATAAAAGAGAAATGGGAGGCATTTTCATGGCTGCAGATGTTGATGGCCCCGCCAACTAATGAATTGCTGAGGTAGCTGCTTTGATTGATGTTGATTCCTGCCTTTAATTTAATGGTAGATATATACTAGAGCTGGATGGCCTGATCTTGAGATATTATTATATATAGAGATTAGAGAGTTGTTTTGGGCGTACCCACCGATGAAAGGTTGCTACTAGCTTTTACGGTTTTACCATTTCACGGGTTCAACTTCTACAGTATCATTGCCCGTGCACGCATGCACGTCTTCTGTTCTGCCGCTGCCTTCTGTAAACCTTCCAACCGCAGACCACAAACACCTGCCCAGTTGCCCAGGTCTAATTATCAGACTCCTCCCGCATGTTGCTAGCCAGCTGCATACGCCCTAGTTGATATTCTCACGCCCAATTAAGAGCTAGTCCCACAAGTAAATTCACACGCAGTAAATGCTATTTTCATTCTATCGGCATTCCGATCCGCGGGGCATTACATTCAATGCCTTTTTCAGTTCCGTTGGGTAGCTGCCATATCTTCTTATCATGGCATGGTATAGGTAGGTCCCATGGCCCGCAAATTAACATGCATTTTCGCTGGCAACAGCATTTGCTTTTGCTTTTTATTCACTGTTTGTTTTATTTTGTTTGGTAGGTACTGACCAGTGACCACAACCCAACCCAACCCAACCACGTACCTTGATTTAATGTCCAGCGTGCTACGTGCTTCCAATTCATCGCGACCGCGTGCATGCAAATACAAACAATACCGGGAAAGTACCAGAGTATTCAACCGCGCCCAGCTTCTTTTTACCATTATATTATACGCAATTAAAAATTTAGTTACATGAAACAAAATCGCAAATATATTGTACTCGGAATTTTCATGCCCCCGACTATAATTTCACTCACTCAATGCCTGAAAGGAACAGTCGGTGCACAGGAGACGAGTAAGATGCAAGGACATAGTCTTTACTTCCCCCAATCCGCATTTGTCATTGGGCAATGTTCACGTACAGAACAGTCCATGCACAGAGTTGACTTACCCCTATTGTCATGCACATGGCGTGATTACCCCCGTCCCACCCACCCATCCCTTCCATAGATGCAGGCATCCAGCCAGCTCTATTTTTATTAATGTCGGAAAGACAATTCCATAAATGTCCGTCACATTTTCTCTTTTGATAATAAAATTTCCCTCCTGGTAACAGGAGATGGAAGAATTTTTCTTTTTAATTCATATCTATTACATCATAGACTCCTCAGATATTCTTACATCCACTGATATTACATTTAGACTCCTAAGATATTCTTACAGTTTTACTAATTAACGACAATATTCTACACATATTCTTGCAATTTTACTAATAATATTTTATAAACATCTTACCAATATTCCTATTTTTTCCTTCTATCCTAACTAGTCGACACTCCCATTGGAAATGGGGAGAACAATAAAGTGGTCATCATAGAGTTAGAAGAATTAAGAGTGTACCCTTTTAATAAAAACTCATTATAATGGGCATTCCCACCATGTATAATCCTAATTTGAGCGTTCTGAAGCATAACCTACAAGAATATCAGCAATACGTGCGTTATCCACTCCTAAGTACTTGGAGAAATTCTACTTTTTAAAATTTCAAACAAGTGTTACTTATCTTTTCTATTGTCTTGAAGTAAATTGATAAGGGTTAAAAAATCTATTTTGCCATCGGGCAGTTGGCCTAGTGGTAATTCCAATGACTCCACAGGGTTAGCCGGAGGTTCGATTCTCCTCTCCTATTGTTGGGAGGAGATTTTGCAATTTAGTCTGTTGAAATGAGTTTTTGCAATTTTCCCTTGTAAGTGGAGGTTTTTAGAGATTCCCCCTGAAAAGTGAAGGTTTTTAGGAAAATTCTCTCTTTAGTACGAGGGTTGTGAATATCCCTTATTGTAATGTCTAGATGTCACATTGTCTTACTAACCACTTAAAAAAATCCATTTCAATCTCAACATCTGAATACTCCACGTCTGCTCGCCACCTTATGCCCAAAAGCACAGCTCTAGTTTCTATTGTCAATGATAAATCCATTCCACGTTTAGGATGTTACTGCGACGAATTTCCTGCAACTCTCACGAATTACAATTCCTGCAACCAATATGTTTCTAGTCGGCATACAACTACATATGAGTTCATTTTTCACTCTCCTATGCTTTGGCCTTATCCAGTGTGCAGAACTGGAGGGTAACGGATGCCCATATCCAAGTGACAAGTTTACTTCTCCAAATTCATTGCAAAGTTTCCATTACTGATCTGATGAAGGGATCGTACTTGAAATACCTTTCTCCTTTCAATGCAATTCCAGAAGATATGATTTGTGTATCCTACTTAGTGAAGTTGCAGAAACTACACCTCATATCAGTGTCGATGCCTCTTTTCCTTTTTTTTTTTTTTTTCGTTTGATGGTGATATCTCTTTTCCTTAAGTTAGCTTTTATGGAGAGAGAATAGTTCAGAATTCTCCATTCAAAAAACAAAATCTTCTTCAGTAGCTTTAATTTCCATGGTACCCGAAACAGACCAATTTCATTCTCTCATAAACACCAGTAAAATTAGTTTTACACCTTCGAAGTGCCAAGGTCATATAATTTTTGACAAATAAATTCAATTACTTTATATGGAACATAAAAATACTTAAAACGTATTTTTCATTTCTCCCATTAAACTAGTCACTACAACAAATTTCACTTTATGGAGCTATTTTTTTGGTTAAGTCTAATACGTTTTAGCTGTAATTAATTATTTAGCTACCAGCAATTGGTTACTTTTACTTTTGAGTGGTAACATTTGGTAAATGTAGTTATTTTTTGCATGCAACTAAAAGCACATTTGAAGTAGCCATTAGAATTTGATTTTAAATAGTAATAATTTTTTGTTTGCTGCAATTACCATTAGATTTGGCTACATTTAATCAGACATTGAAATTTTGAGTATAGAAAGTTGGGCACATATACTAGATTTTCTTGTAGTAAGTTGCAACCTATGACAGTTTGAGTTTTGTAATTTTTTGACTTTTTGAGTATTGGCCTAAATATTAAGAATCAGTTTAATTGAAATTTTATAATCTATACTATCAATGGATATGAGTTTAAACTTAAAGAAGATGATTTATTATATAGTAAAAATATTATATATGAAGAACAATATGGTACGTGGATTTAAAGAAAACAAATTGAAAAAAATTGAAAAATGTAAAACTTGGCACTTGAAAACTAGCTCATGGGAGATATAAAAGCCGTGGTTCTTTACCGGTCATGTGGTAGGAGTTAAATGAGGGATATATGTGATTGGAAGTTGGAACTACCCCCTCAATGAAATGAAAAAAGTAGACTACATCATTCTCCGGCAGATACTAAAATCATGGCATATATCAACGATGCGGACACACGCACACACCTCCAGTACGCTAAATCATACCCATCGCTGTCCATAGGAATTGGACGGCCGTGAGTACAACCACTCCCTGATTAATTGATGTGGAGAGTTGGCCTGCATGCCATTCAAATCAGTCCATACCATGCTATGATCTCTGGCCTACCTTTTTGTCTGCATGGCATTAGGCCTACCCCATTCATCGTTTTCCCAGAAGCAGATGAATTCTCTTAGCCGACGGTGAATCCAGCAGTAGTACTCCTGCATTGGATGGCCTACGAAAATCATTTCATCTCTCTCTTTTCTTGGATATAAAAAGAAAGAAAAAGCATGATGGATCTGCACGTGAATGCGAGGAAAAACCTTCAGGCCCCAGGTTCTTTTTACCGAATGAGATGCATTTACAGCTTGAGAATGACAGTGTGCATGTAGCTTTGCAGGAACGAAAGGAATACCCAAAAGGAAAACGCTTTAATCAGATACTTCTTGAACTGATCGCCAATTATTCAATCTTTTTTGTTGAGTCGTCTTTTGGATATTTTGTTTAGTGGGAATAAAGTGGTTGCTCACCAGATTATTAGCTGAGATAATGACCGCACATCATTATTTTATGGTGGTGGCCCAGTTTCTTGACTCGCGTGGGCCCAGCTGATGGCAGGTTGGCTTCCTCGTTCTTCCTAAAACAGGATAGACGACAGCTAACAATGTCGTCTGGTGGGCCAAAGATTGGCCTGTTTTGGAACAGTCAATGTGAAATAAAATATACCCTAATAGGTGTCAATTAATCATCTGTCTATAATCAATCTGTGTGCATGTTTTGAGGCTTTAAACTGCACCATCTCGTTGGAATTGCGGCAATTGCCGAAAGGTGAGAGCATTACACCGTGTCCACGTGGGCCATGCAATCGATCGCATGCATTTTCTCTTCAAGCTGATCGATCGATGATACATTTTATGTTGTGGTCGGTGTGTTAAATTGTAAAGGCTTAATACTCCCCCAAGCCATTCATTAAAATAAACCAATATGAGCTGGCTTATATTCGGACGTTCGTGAATTGGGTGAATTCAACTCGAATTGTAACAAAAACATAAATGATAAACAAGTGTTAAGTTTGGATGAAAACCAGAATTCATATATTTCTTTTTTACATGATTTTAAAATATAGTTGATCAGGACAAGTATTTATTATGCGTTGCTTATTATAACATCACCGGAAGTAAATATAATAAATGTGTACTTTTACAACTCATAATTTTACAAAGATTAGTTGAATTTTTTAATCGTAATTATATTATCCATCCACATATTTGTATTAACTAGAGGTAGTATTTTAAAATGATACTTTATAAATGAGGTGTCGCCCATTTTTGGCCCATTTAATGGTTAGATCTAAATCTATCCCACCTATTATCTTTATAATTATTTGTTTTTATCAAACAATCAAGTTACATGCAATAAAAATTGCATGGCATCCACCCAATGAAGTGTTAAATCAACATAATAAAATCATTTAATTTATGTGCATTTTAAAGTGGTTAATTCAACAGAGCTAAACACTAATGAATAATTTTATAAAATATTATTACATTCTAATGCACGTATAAGTAAATATAATTAGTCTTTTTCATAATTTATATATGTTACATATTTTAGTGAATGTGGTTTACTCGAGACTTTAATTGAAATAATTTTTGGTATTCTTATAAAATAATTTATATTGAGTGAAATGAGAGAATTATATATATATATTTTTTTTTGTCAGAGAGAATTATATCTTATCTTAATCATCACATGTACAAAATGGGATGAAACAATTAAAATATCAACAGCTTTAAATCGACCCTCTTTATAAATGATAAATATAATTAATAATTTATCAATTATTAAATTTGATTTAACTTGCACATTTTAATTTTTAAAGATTATCTTAGAGTAATGAAAATAGGGTTATGATTTAAATATTTATTGAATGAATTCCGTTGGTCGCATTGAAGAGGTCTGTTAAAATCTCATTCATTTTGGTATTCAGTACTAATTGATAAAAATTTATTTAAGTTATTGTATTTAGCATTATTTATTCAATTAGACGATTAAGTTACAACTAAATTATAGAGGTACATGGGTCCAATATGAGTACGTGTGTGTATATATATATTCATCAGTACACGAAAAATGAACAAATCTATTCATGTATCCATTATAATGTAAGAATAATTTGTAGAGTTATTTATCTAAGTAGAAGATGTATATTAGACTATCGATGTTGCAAATATAATTTTAAAATCAAAATTTAGTAAAAAATATTTTATCGCTCATATTTTACATAGTTTGTAGACAGGCCTCAGCATGATAATGTTAAATAAATAATAGCACTTTCTAGCTAAATAAGTAAATAATATTAAATATAATAAATGCATTGCATTTC
This sequence comes from Annona squamosa, assembly GCA_035584095.1. Classification (NCBI taxonomy): domain Eukaryota; kingdom Viridiplantae; phylum Streptophyta; class Magnoliopsida; order Magnoliales; family Annonaceae; genus Annona; species Annona squamosa. Next base: position 20,925,611 of record JAXCLR010000105.1, on the reverse strand, counting down.
CGAAGAGGTCGACAAAAAATGGATAGGAATCCACTCAAAAGGATTTCATAAATAGAAGCAGGCTCTCATTTAACACTTTAAAATATGCTGTGAGAAGTAGACGGTCGGCAGTTTCCTGCCCATAATCATTCAATGAAAACGAATCCGGTTCCTCTAACAGTGTGGCCCATAATTACATGCCTGTGACTGTGGGGTCTAGCCGACTGAGGTTATAAATAATCCATGGAAAGATCAAGAGAGTTACGAAGATGCACGGTCACCTGATCACCGGACCAGGTAGAATAATGATCAATTATTAGCATGTTGACGCTTAAAAGTTAAAATTGGTAGCTCATTGGGGGCATATTTACTCATCAGATTAAAGGCTAGTGTAGTTTCTAATCACGGTCTTTTGGCTTTGAGAAGATGATCGTACTACCTTGGGTAGTCAATTAGGTAAGATTAAAACTAATCCTGATTTAACTTTCTGTGTTGAACCTTTGTCTTTTGCAGTATTTCCCATCGCAAACCAACCTTAAGGCTTGGACCATCGTGGATTGATGTGAATGTGTGCCCCGTCCCATATATGGATGAGACGCCACAACTTTCAAAAACATGCTTGAGGCCTGATTTTCAACTTGAAAGTCGTATGATTGAACTGAGTCGCCAATCATTCATATCAATCTGCTGGCTAGTGGGGTAAATTAGTAACTCTTCGTTCACCAACTACTGATCCAGACCGTTCATCTGACAGTGGAGTTCCATAAACGGACACCCGAGTGTCCAATCAGCCTAGAAAACTCGATTCACCCATCAGATGAAACGATGGAAAAAGGTAGGC
>JAXCLR010000105.1:20909004-20922133 GCA_035584095.1 Annona squamosa | reverse complement strand
AAAATAAAAAAAAATAGGTGCAGTGCACCCGGGTGCGTTGAGGCTGAGTGCACCCGGGTGCACTGAATTGCGCTCCGTATATACCTATATGCAAAGAACTTTTGCTCAAAACGCTAGCTAGATTTGCTGCATTTAAGAAATATATACAACTATTGATGGTTTTTGCAAATAAGCATTAAATACAATAAATATTTGCATGCATTGAATTCCGTTGCAGTGTTGCTAATGATGCTCGAAAGCTTCAAAAGTTAATAATCGCATAGGTCGATGCGCTAAAGTTGGTGATATAAGGGAGAAATTCTAAGATAGATTATTTGCGTAAAAAAGGAAACTATGAAGGGATTGAGACCTTTTAAAAAACCGTGAGAAAGGGTTGTCGCCTTACCACAGTCATTGAAAGAGGAGATAGTATCACAAAGGAGGAGAGAACAGTACAAAAGAAAGGGTCTCAGAATCTTTATGTAGTTTTCACTATGCATAACGTATCTTCAACAATGCAGCCAATGAAGCAGATCTCATCATAGGATTGGATGCTCTGTATATCGAAGGGCGCCTCTGCTAGAATACTAGCCGTAGAATCACAGTTTTAAGAGGGCTAACGTACGCCTATTGGAAATAGGTTAAATGGGCGGCCAAGAGTAGCTCGGTGCACGCGTGACTTCTCCACGTGATAATGTTAGACGGCGACGTGCCTATGGAATTAGCCTCTGAGGCCATACAGAAATCAAATGCCAAACGCGTGTCTTGAAGCAAGCATGCTGTAAGGGGCAGTGCCTCGTAATCCCTGAGTCAAGGAGTAGTTCACACGTGGGATGAGTATAGAATGAGATGAGATATAACACTTTCTAATATATCTTTACCTATTCCCAATACATATTTACCCATTTCCAATTCATCTTCATCCATTCCATCTCTAAACTACCTTCGTTGGTATTGGTGGAAGCAGGGATCATCAAGGACCCGAGGGCTAATTGACTCCGTGCTCCCGAGGCCTAAGCCTCAAGAGCGGTTAATAGGCTTTATAAAATTGAGTTGGATTTTAAGTGGAAGTGGAGTTGAAGGAGACTCACTGGCCATTATAAACTGATTATTAGGCAATGGATATTTTCTATCCAGCATAGGTTTTCTTATGTAGTAGATAAAATGCTATGAACCGTTGTTTGATCATATATCATTCTCTCATCTCATGTCCTCATAAGTGGCAACTAGTTGGCTTATTGCCTTGTGAGATATATTATGTAAAACCTAGATGAAGGACAAGTGCGTGTGGTGGGGAATCCCCCCTCTTTGTATAACTAATTAGATTTGAGATTTGTAAGGAAAAGAGGTTATTATTATGGGCTGATTGGAGGCCTAGCTTTCTCTTGCTTTGTAACACTTAACTCTCAAGGTGCCACGAAGAGGGTCTATTAGGTCAAAGTTGAGAAATCATAATAAATAAAATTTTCTAAGGTAAAAATAGATACTAAAATGCAAAACCATATAAATTTAACTAGTACATCTTAAGTCTACTCTTCATGAAGTCATTATACATGTTTAATGTCCATTGTCAATATAAGTAAGTATTGTAAGGTAATTTTAATAAAATTCAAATTTCTTTGTCCTTTGCTCTACTAGTTCACCTTTTTTCCATATTGATACAGACTTCAGTTTAACATTGTATTCCTGTATTTCTACTAAAAAAACTACGTGAGCTGAAAGCTCAGTATGTGAATATAGTTTTTAAAATTTCTTTTACAATCATTTTGATTTTTCAAAAACAAATATAACATTTATATTGTCTTTTATGCACAAAAACTCCAATTAATAAACATTAAACATTTTTATACATGTGCATACATATGTTAACTTTAAATTATGCATTCATGTTGTAGGTATTGTCATCTGCTTGTGCTCGCGTGCAACCGTGCTACACATTCATAAGTTAATTCATCTTCTTTTGTAATCCTGAGGTCGCTACTCAAGTACTACCATACTGTTTTACTGCTTGACAGCAAACTCAATATGCAACTATGCATCATGCTCATGCATTATGATCAATGCACCACTTAGATTCACCGCTTAATATGATTAAAGATTTTTTTAAATAATTACGCTTAGACTTAAATAATTTAGTTTTAAAAAAAGTTCCACATTTAATTAATAATCATATTTCATAATAAATTATAATATCTAATATAATATTTTCAAAGTCATGCTTTAGTAAAAATTTAATTACCTTACGACTTCCTTTTTTTTCAATATCTTAGAGTAGTCTTGAGTCCTTCTCTCGAATTTTCATCACAATATGTTCATTATTACACCTCATTTTTCATAAATATTTAGAATTTTAATTTATGATTTTTCTAGAATTTTTCATAATTTTATTTAATCAAAATTTTTTTTCATTATTCCACTTTAAAATAACTTTATTTCTTATTCTTTGCAAGAAAATGTCTTTGAACTCATCTACTTCTTTAAATACTTTAATTTTTCATGTTTTCATAAAATTTCTCATTTTTCGATTTATTTCTATAGCATCACACCTTTAAATAATTTTATTTTTATATTTTTTAATGAAAAATATAAGTTTAAACTTGTTTAAGCTTTTAAAACCTGACTTTAGTTTTTGGGGTATTTTTCATAATTTTCTATAATTTTTATATTTTTTTAAACTATTATTTTGGTTGGTCGACGACATCGACAACTACTCGCCAATGGGTCATTGTTGGTGGGTTAGGTTGATAGGCTATGCTATGGACTAAGCTTGGTTTTTGTAATTTAATCTTAGTTTCTATGAGCCAAGGACTAGTAGGCTTCACTTTGGGCTTCCGAGTTCACTGGGCTTCATGAGATGGGCTTAGCCTATTAGCCTGAAAGCTTTCTTTACTTTCAACTGTACATGTTTTTCAACTAAAATAGTTTAGATTTCTCAATATAAATGTCTATTTGATCTAACACTCTCTAATTTGGACAGTTCGTTTTCTCATAATAATGTCTTTGTTATCAGATTTAATATAAGGAGTTTAATAGAGTGCTAAAATTAAATATCAATTCAAATAACTATCTAAAAAAAATTTGTTAATCATATAAGCTATATAATATCTCAAAAAATGTTTATAATGATTTAGATTAGTTTTTATTTTATTCTTAAAATACATGTTGACCACTCCACGTGTTGTTAAAAATTACTTTATTGGAAATTCTATAACTCTGGTCAACTGAAATTTTGCAAGCAAGCTAAACAAATAATAATAATTATTATTATTATATGGTCAAAATTCTCAGATCATTTCCAAAAATATGTTTATTTTATTGCATTGCATTTTCTACCATTTATTTGATACTCTTTTCTGAAATAAGTAAAATTGCAATATAAAAATTTCAACAACACTCCTTATACTAATTAACCATGCTAGAAATATCGTGGATGACTTAGATCTAAGTAAAATGAACGAGATTAACAAAAAAAAATTGTTCTAAGCGGCACACCTTCAAAACTTCTGCTTCTGCTGCTGCCTCCGTCCTGCGCAACTTCCTCTGTTTTAAACGATGGTGACCTATCTCACATCCTCACCTTTCTTGTACTGGACTTGCTGACGGTTGAGTACTAATGGCCTTGCTAACGGTTGAGATTACTGCCATAATTTCCACCATTTATTTTTTTTATAAACGGCTCTGCATGGCCGCTACGTGCTCTTTTCTGGAATGTGAGGGGCGGGTGGAGGCCAAGCCGACTAGTCTGTTTTCTTCTTTAAAAAAAATAAAAATAAATAAAATTCAATTTTAGAAATATGATTAGCTAGATTTTCCGTTTTTATATCAGTGTCATTGTCGAGCTTTTGCCTATGGAAAAGTTGAGCATGTGTAGCATTTATGGAATATTGGACCACTGAGGTCAGCCTCCATCTCGGACCTACAACTTGACCCATTCTGGCGTTGGTGGGCAGCTCATTTTTTTCATTATTGAGCTATGCATATGTCACATGGGCCTGCTTGGGCTGATGACTAAATCCAGGGGCGGATCTAGTAGGACCTACGTAGCTAGGGGGTTGAAATTCGCATTCATAAGTTTCAAAAGTAATTAGACTTAAATTTTTTTTAAAATTTAACTAATTAATTAAGATATGTTTAAAAATTTAAAGAGGTTAGTTGCCCACCTTTAGCTTCATGTAGATTCATCAGTGGTAGCTAATATAAAATTATATTAGCCATGTATTTGTACGGGGGAAGGCTTTTATAAAATTCTTTTTCTATATAATTCTATTTATTTTTAATATCTTGATAATTGATAAAAAAAAATTTACTCTATTTATTGTACGTAATATTACTTATATTATCATGAAAATTTGTTTATTTGTCTAGTATCATTGTACATAATTTTCTTCTACAAATGCGTAAAATTAACGTAATGAAATAGTTTAACGCTAAATATTAATTTTAAAGTAGTTTTTGAATCTAAGTTATCTAAAATATTATTTTTATAGCATAAATAATTTTACAAAGTATTATTATGTTATAATACAAAACGATTATGTTCAAGTACCCACGTACCGAATATATAACTTGACTGACTGGCAGGCTTTGATTTCCAATATATAGTTTCAAGTGTCTTGAAGGCTTTGATTTGCTCAATACTCCAGTAATGAATCGTTCGGAGTACTGTTATTAAAACCTGACTAGAGGTTGTACTCATCAATTGTCACCCTTGCTTCATACATAATAAATCCGGTTGGTTTGGTTCAAACAAATCGACTGTGACTGATGTAGTTAATTAATTTTTAAAGAATAAATATAGTATAAATTGAGTTATGACTCATGAGTGAGCAGGAGAAGCGTACAGATTAGAAACCAGAATCGCATTGGAACTTGGAAGATAGGTGCCATGATTGGAAACGGATTCAATGCACTAGTTTTTTAAAATTTGGGCTCGTTTCTATAGAACTTTTTTTTTTTTTTTAATGTAACCTTTTTTACATTTAAAATTTTAAAAATTGGTGAAAAATTCATTCCAGCTATTGTATTTAGCATTACTTTGCAGAAGAATATTTTCAATGCAAACTAGATGCATTTAAGTTTTAATGTATCCGGCTAAAAATTCCATTTATTATTATTATTATTTTTAAAATTTTCTTTTATAAAACTCTTAATCTAGGTGTATTTAATCTATAATTCAAATTTTATTATTTTTGAAAATGTGTATATTTTTATTTTGAAAAATAAAGGGATTTTCGTACTTTTTAAATGATTAAACTACCCCTATTTTCAAAAATAAAAATATATATGCATATACATATTTTTAAAAAATGGAAAAACTTGAGTTATATATTAAATACATAAAAATTAAGAGTTTCATAAAAAAAATATTTTCAAAAAAATAAAAATAGAATTTCTAGCAGGATGCATTGAAATAAACCCTTTCTTTATATTATCATGGAAACTCTCTTATTCATCTAATATCATTCTATATTTTTTCCACCTATAAATATATAAAATCAACGTAATAAAATAGTTTAATATTAAAATATTAATTTTAAAGTAATATTTCTAACATCTAAACCATCTAAAATACATTTCTATATAAATAAATAATTTTATAAAGTACTGTTACATCATAATATATGTGTAAATGGATTTAAGTTTTTTTATAATTTATACATGAATATATATGTTTGAGTAAATATGGTCAATGCTCGTACTTGATTTGTAAGAAACTTGGTTTTTTAAATAAAAAAATAATATTAAATATAGTAAATGAATTGGATTTTCATCAATGATCAAATTTTAAAATTTGAAGGGATTATATGACTATGCTTCTATGCAAATTTTCTAAATCCACTTTTTCTAAAATTTTTGAATTTTTTATAAAATTGTTAATTTAAGTATATTTAATATATATACTAAGTTTTAACTTTTTTAAATGTGTATATATATTTGATTTTTAAAAGCAAAGGATTTTAGTTATTTTTGAATGATCAAAATACTCCTATTTAAAAACGACGTATTTTTAAAAAATGATAACTTAGTTTATAAACTAGATAGTAAATACGTTTAAATTGATACTTTTATATAAAAAAATTTTAAAATTGTTTTGCATTTCATCAGTTCCCGCCACAATTTTCTTTCCGATTACAATCAGATAGAACTAGGTTGGAGAAGGGCTGGGCTGGGCTGGGTTAGGTTAGGATTTTACGTTGGGAACAAGTAGTGCCTTTGGATTACTTCTAGAAGGAGCTTTTCCTATGTACCTATGCTCTCTGTAAAAAAGTTCTCGAGAAGGGGTGAATTTTTTTTTTATTTTTTTATAGAAAAAAAAAAATTCTGCAAAAGCATGATTACCCAACAAAATCACCACTTATCCCCTTATTTGGTTTTGACTTGGTTCAAGAGTTGATCATATGTTTGCATCTTATTGCATGGATTAGATCTACCAAAAAAATGGTTGCTTGTATTGTTACCGCTATTATGAAGTGCCGTTGCAAATGCAATTCATCATGCAAGGAAGCATCGTAGCATACCTGCAGCATTTTATCTTTCATCCTCCGTTAACTATGTTACCTTTCAGGATTGACAATAAAGCATAGATACCGGACAATGATCCCTTACGACTGTTGTTACACAGCAAAATAACAATCTTGTGTATTTCAGATAATTTTTATTATATATTTTTCATTTTTGTGTGGGCCTATACAAATTTCATATGTATATCAAAATATTCCATTTTTTGAATTCTTGTATTCATTTTTTTATAAAATAAAAAAAATTCTATCTTTTCCACGGATGGGGAAATATGAGATGGGAGAAACTTATAAAAAAATATATATTCAAAGATGATAGATTTTGGTATATTAACTAAATACGCGCAGGTGGTCCCAAAGAAAAATATATGAACTAAAATACATGGGTTGTCATTTAGCTAGATCGGGTGTACAGGTTCTGATCTTGTTAAACACGGCATGTGAGTGTTTTTTAAAATTTTTTTATTTTTCATGAAAATGTAAGTACAAATGTTTTTAATTTATATAACAAATTGTACAAGTTTTAGATGTAGGTATTTTTTTTTGTAACACTCAAGATCCAGAAAAATGATCCTGAGCTCATAAGTTATGAGTTTCACACTGTGATATTATTTGTTTTGACTTAATAGTTCAGTCATATATTTTAAAAGCATATCACACTTAAAACATGTCACACTATAATATAATGCATTTTAAAACTTAAAAGCTAAGGTACCAAGTCAGAGCAGACAATATCACATCGTGAGACTTAAAACCTATGGGCCCAGTGTCATTTTTTGATTCTAGATATGCCTAAAGTTGAGATGTGCTTCATGGAAGAAGAGTTGAAGCTTAGAGATGAAATGAGTAGGCAAAGACTTAGAATTGAGTTGTGGTTCGATGACAAACTAAACGAAAGCCGGTGAGCTTGAAACAGTCTAGAACTAAATCACACATCGAAAAGAAGATAAAGTTCAAGCTTAAATATGATTTGACGCATTTTAAAATTGTGCGATCAAGTTGCCAAGCTAGAGAGATAATATCATACCGCAGGGTCTACCACCCACAAGCTGAAGATCATTTTTTAGGTCTGTGTGTTATATTTTTTGAAATTTCAAAAGCAATAGTTTTGAGGGGATATTTAATTAGTAACCCTTAAAAACTGTTATTTTTTAAATTCAAAAAATATACATATAAAAAATTATAAAATTTAGTATGTAACTTAAAATATTTGGCTCATATTTTTATGAAACATATAGAAGTGCGGTTGGACTAATAGTAGTTCCTATTAACAAAATCAAACAAGATCATGCTCGTCTGAACGGGTAATTACCTTAAACAATTGGGTTGTTACTTAATTAAATAACAATCCCTTTCTTTATACATATGCCCATTGTTCTTTCTAATTCTTCCCTTTAAAGGAACTTGCCCACCAGAAGGTTCCCAGGCCCCACTTTTATCTTTGTATTCTTCGACCGTTAATAAGTGCACCAAACTCCTCGTGCTATGATTTTGGAAGGAATTTCAAGGTGAAAACTTCAATTTGGGTTTATGATCATATTGGGATTGGGGCTGCCATAATTGAAGAATGGCTCCAACAAATTAAAATATTAAAGGATATGAATTCATTAAGGCAGCCAACAACTGGATGTGGCCCCTACTCATGCACTTGAATAACCCATGGGATATCTACCGGATCAAATATGCACATGAGTTGGCCACATGCATATTCGAGGCTGGTGCACGCCTCGGTGGACAGCTTTTATCTTGAAATCAGAGGTTTTTGACCTCACAAGCATAGATGTTCACCTAAATTGTATATATGCCAATAATTTGAAACTTATTATAAATATATTTATAGATATTTAAAATATTTTCATTTATATTTATAACAAGTTTTAATTTTTTAGTTTTTTTAAAATATTATTAACTTCGAAACTATCTATGACGTTTGTTAATGTGGATTTCGTTAATATATTGAAAATCACCATGATTGGATTACTTCGTGTACGCTCAAAAATATAAATTTATGAAATTATTTCAAAATTGATTATGACCAACTAAGGTGGCTTTTGAAACAGTAATTAAATTCACATTAATAAACACACTGAGTAGTTGGGATTTATTAAAAATTAATTATGTTTATAAAAAGTAGAAGATCGATGTTTGTTATAGATATAATTACAAATATTGTAAGTATCATAGATATATATCGTAAAATTTAAAATATAGACATAATGCAATTTGTGTAAAGAAAATAGATATAAGTATAAATAACTGTGAAGAAAATTATATTAATATGAGAAGTATAAGTTGTAACTTAACTTGAACTAAGGTAATGGCCAAAGTAGCCAGGGCCGTGTGTATCTCCGTGTTCTTATTGTATGGGGGTACTTTGTGTGTGTATATGTATAACTTGAAATTTATTTTATTTTTATTTTTTAAAAGAAGTGAATGCCGAAGTGTGTGTGAATAGGCTAAGATACATTCAGATGGCAATCTCTGGCTGAGGATCCCTTTTTGCCCCTTGCCCCACTGATGGATGAGCATCGATCAAATAAGAGCTTCATCTGAATGGTCTTGATCCCACCGTAGCAGAAGGATTAAGGTGGAGATCTGTGAACGAATGTGGAACATTTAGAGATAATATATCAATGTAGTCTTACACTGTATATTCTCTGATACGATGAAAGATGAGATGTAATGGTTGAAAATGGAATATGAAAAACTGCCTGTCGTTATGAGGCTGCAGTTATTTTTTTTGAAATTTTTTTCACAAAACGGTTAATATAAGTGTATTTAACATATATATCAATTTTTACTAATTTTAGATAATTTTAAATATTTCTTTTAAATTTTAAAAAATAAGTGATATTTTAGTAATTTTAAATTACTAAAAATGCTACGGGCTTTTAAAAATCTAAAAAAATATTTAAAAGTCTCCAAAATTGATAAAAATTGATAAATATGTTAAATACACTTTGATTAACAATTTTTTTAAAAATTAATTAATTTTTTTTTTTAAAAAAATAGATGTAGTCAATGCACACGGGTGGATACGATGTAGTCAATGCATGAAGGTGGCGTGAGCCGGTTTGTGCCGGGTGGACAGCTGCTCAAGTGTCAAGACAGGTGTCGAACCAAGTCGGGCAGGTATCGGTACTAGTTTCGGAAAGAGAGTCGGCAGTCGGCAAAGGAGCTGATGACTGCCGCACCGATACTAGTTTTAATTAATTGCGCTCTGGCCCGCATTCGTTACGGACCACAAACAAATTCAATAATTCATTTATGTTCCTGGCCAACACCTTCACAAACTCTGTACGCATGATCTATCAACGTGGTTGTTATTATTATTATTATTATTAGATTTTTAATAAAAGAACTAATTAATTCAGATCGTGTTCAGTAACTGATAAAACTTTTAATGTTTAAAAATTTTTAAAATCGAAGAAAATGATATGATATGATGGGGGCAATGATGATTAAAAAGAGAATAAAATTAAAATAAATATGTTATATGTATAATTAATTATGTAGAAATGATTGAAAAAAGTCAAAAAATAATTAAAAACAGGGTAATTATGGAGATTGAAAAATTTTAAATTTAAAAGTTTTTGGCATAAACAAATGCCCCCTTATATTAAAAATTTGTAATAAAAAAAGTCATTGATGAATGTAAATATCCTCAACAATGCCATATTGGCGTTGCAATCATGCAGATTACAAAGTATGGCTAAAGTATTTGGATTTGTTGATTATACTATTATACTTTTATTGATTAAATTATTTAAAAGTTAATTTGGGAGAAGCTTTGGACGTATTTACAGAATCTAGATGGTCAATAGTTCTATTATTATTTATTTAGGATATGTTTCATTACATTAAAAACTAAACAAAAATTTCGCGAACGAGATTTAATGCACCGTAGTGCATTTCACTTTTTTTTTAAATTTATTTATGTAACTATTTTGGTGTATTTAACACGTACATCAAATTTTATTATTTTCGGAGACTTTTAAATATTTTTTAAATTTTTTAAAATCGGTGGCATTTTTATAAATAAATTTTTTTCAAAAAATATAAAAAATGTGCATTATGTCACAACTCAAAATTTTAAATAAAAAAATTCACTTTTTATAATTTTCTTATTTTTAATTATTTCTTCACATCTTTTTATATAAATTCATATTTTTAATCATTTTTACATAACTATTCATTCAACTAACCTTTTATTTTAACTTTATTTTCTTTGTTCATTATTACCTTTATCATATTATATTATTTTTTCTCTTTCAAAAATTTTTATACAAAAAATTTTCACCAAAAAACTTTATTATTTCCTAAACACACCTTTAAACAAAATATGAAATATTAGTTTAATTGCCACTAAGGTCGTGCCTCAATGGTGCAGGACATGGCCTCACAAGTAGGTGATCCTGGGTTCAAATCTTCCCCGCAACATTTCTGAAGTGATGGCGTTGCAAGTCTCCTCAAGTTTGTGGGAGCCGTCCACCGGTGGGAAAGTTTAGAAGCAATAGATAATTATTAGCAAATTGTATGAATACTCATAAAAAAAAATATTAGTTTAATCAAAGATTGAGATAAGCTTAACCTGGGATATCATTTACGAGTGAATACTAAACGGTTAAATATTATGTTGTTAAGAAAATGATTTAGGTACTTTTATTGAAGCATCTAACTTTCTAAAATGTTTATTATATAAAAATGGAATTATTTGTTTCCATGACCCAAATTGTTTGCATTCATGCTAACTTGTTTCTATTTTTTTTCCCCTTATATACCACTAATTTTGAAAAAATTACTTATCCGTGTCAACTCCAATAACTTACATTGATGAATGTTAAATATCCCACTGAATAGTTAACTCCACAGCGGAATCGACTCTTAATGAGTGCTCGAGTTCACGGTGAAGTTTTTTTTATTGGTATCCATACATATATACTATGACGCGAGATTTCCTATAAATATCTTCAAACACGTGGGGATACGTAAGCCCCTATTACAAGGGGAAATGCAACACACGCAAGCATAGCGCAGGCATTCAAAACTGTTTTGCTGCTTTGTAGCCAAAGCACGTACCACTAGAGTTGAGCCCTGATGGTGAGTTCATATCGAAGTTGACTCTATATATAATAATCGTTTGGAGAAATTCGATGGAGTCTAGATGGATTCAATTTTTTTTTTTTTTTTTTTGAAAATAGATGGTATGCATGAAAAAAGAGTTGACATAAATGCGAATAATTTAGTTTTGGATCGTTATAGATGCAAAACCCTAAAAAGTGGTTCGATAAAAAGATTTTATTATATTTTAAGATTCATTTAAATCCATTAATACGAATTTTAAATTTTACGCATTTTATATTATTTGAATCGTTATGATCTTATGACCTTGGGCTAGCTTATGTTAGCTTGACGAAAAGGTGTATTTTTATTCTTAAGATATTTCATACATTTTTTCTCAAATTTATTTAATTTATATATCAAAATTTATAATTTTTTAGTTATATGCATATACCTTTAGTTCTATAATTTTTTTTTGTTGTGTTTAAGTCCTTTTACCCCAAAAATGTTGATTTTTGAAAATAAAAGATATATATGTAAAATTAAATATACTTGAAAAAGATATCTATACTCTAAAAATTGTAAAATTAAGTATAATTGAAATATAAATATATAAATATATATTTGTGTGCATCTAAAAGATATATATATATATATATATACACACACACTTGAAAAAAAACGTAAAAATTAAAGCACATAAAGATTGGCTTGGACTAACAAGATAATAACTTCTTTTTAAAAAAAGTGTGAATGGATCATAATAGTTTTTCTTATATTCTAGCTAAATGAATAATGTAAAATATAACAGACCGCTTGGATTTCATCAAATTATGACAGTGTGCAAAAAAGAGAATTGAAGATATTGATAACTTATATCTACTCTATGAAATCAATTCTAAGACAGAGAGAAAATATATTGGCTATAAATCTCTACCGTCTGCTTGTTTACTGCAAAAATGCCTATTGCAAATATATAAGTGCATCGCTTGCAAAAGACCTTCTTAAAGCTAGCTTTATTCTCTCATCAAAAAGAGCTGGCTTTATTCGTTGATGATGAAACCATCTGGTCTCCAGTTGGAACAATAGTCGATAAAATCGAAAGATTGCAGAATTCTTTTGCTTGTTATAAATTCACATATATGTTTAGGTCTGGAAATTATGCAGTTCATTGTTTAGCTGAGTTTGCAAGATGCTCACCGTTTTGTATTCCAGACGCTGTAATTTTGGATTTCAAGAGGGGAATGAATTTCCCTGGTGTTTTCCCTCCTTCCCAAGCTTTCCAGAGTTTTTTGGATATTTGGAAATGAGGGTAACGCCCAGTTTTTGGTGTCCCCCAAAAAAAAAGCTGGCTTTATTCGTTGTTGATGTAAAAAGAAACGCTCTCAGCATCAATTTCATAACCCGTGGTTATTACTTATCGTAGAATACAACTTTACGATAGCAATTATTAGTTAATTGTTTTGTTGATGAAGGATAAATTCTATAATCTACAAGTCAAAATTTATAATTATTGCTGGTAAATTGATAACATCAGGCAATGCACCTTGCATTATTTTCAGCTCAGTGGG
>JAXCLR010000105.1:20867118-20898968 GCA_035584095.1 Annona squamosa | reverse complement strand
AAAAATCTAAAAAAAAAATCTAAAAGTCTCCAAAAATAGTAAAAATTGATACATATGTTAAATAAACCTATATTAACAGTTTCATTAAAATTTTAATTTTCAAAAAAAAATAAAAAAAAGTGTAGTACACCCGGGTGCATAGGATTGCGCTCCTATTTTGGCAGCCATAAAATTTTTTTTATTTTTCCATCTAAAACTTTTAACTCTTCATGACTACCATATTTTTTTAATTATTTCTTCACAACTTCATATATGACTACAATATTTTCAATTATTTCTATGTAATTACATATGCAACTAAGCTATTTATTTTAACTATATTTTATTTATTGATCATCATTACTTTTATTATATCATATTATTTTCTCTTATTTTAAAAATTTTTACATCAAAAATTTTTTATTCAAAAGTTTTATTATTTTCCAAGCATACGCTTATCATAAAACATTTTAGTATGAAACTTTCTATTTGTTATAATTATCCAGTGTTTTAATCATTTTATCATATATTCCTATAAAATTATTCTTGCTTTTCAACCATTTCTTCCCATTTATTCAAATTGTTTAATTTTATTCCTTTTACTAATCATCATTATACTTATTATGTCACGTTATTTTTATATAAAAAAAAATTATTTCAAAATTTATTGTGTTTGGGAAGTGGTAAAGCTTTTAAATGAAAAATTTTTGACATAAAAAGTTTTTGAATTAAAGGAAATGATTGATATAATGAGGTTAATAATAAGGAGCAAAAAGAATGTACGGGTAGTTGAGTAAGAATGATTAAAAAATATATAAGTTGTATACGAAGATATCAAAAAAAATTAAAAACTAAGATAATTACCGAGATGATTGCAGCTAAACACACCCAAAAATACAAACACTCAATAGTAAAGAGAGCAGATTTTAAACGCAAGGTCAGGCGCTGCTTGCCACCGCACTCCTCCTGTGAGTTCGAACTTCATGAACTCCATCACCATCGATCGCAGTGTGTTATGGCTAAAATATTATTTTTAATTTTAAATTTCAGAATTATTTATTAAATATTTTCAAATAGTTAGGCTCCATTCGGCGTAAGTGGGTTCCTACCAATTTTTACTTCACATTTTTCAATAGATAATTCGATATTTTAATTATCTAATTATTCAATTTTTATTCTTATATTCTAATTATTTTTTATTATAACTACCACATTTATTCTTACTTTATCATTATCATACTGTATCATTCTTGTATTTTTCATAAAATATTTACTTTCTCATTTTCCCACTACCCACTCATTATAAAACATTTTAAACTAATTTTAGTATTAGAACAAAAAAAATTTTCATGCATAAAAAGTCGAAAGATTTGTACGACCTGACTTTATAATTCTAAAGATATCATAATTTTTTAAAAATTATTAAAAGGTGTATTTAATATTTTAAGATAAAACAATTTCAGTACTAAAGTATATCATTTAAAATATTTTGGTTTCTTTTATTCATTTATCTAAGTATTAGATTTTCGAATCTCAAATTTCTATTTTAGAACACCAATTTCCATGACCTGACTAGTTTAAACTTTAAACATGGATTACGTAGACTATATAAGCCGTGAATTTTCGAAATTATGGATAATCTTTTTGATTTTATTACTTTTATAGGTGAAAATTTTGTTAATTATTTGGGAAAATAAATTTAACAATTTATAAGTACAATATTTTTTCTTGGTATAGATCATTTTTCGTTCCTTTCTTTCAAAATCTTTCACATAGCCTATTAATTGGGTGCTAGATGATCAATGTTGACATGCCTTTTATCTTTAAAAATTTTAAAAGATAAACTATTTATCATCTCTATTAATACATATATTTATTTATTTATGATGTCAAAAATTAATTTAAACAAAAAGTTGCGTTACTACAATAAATTGAGTGATTTGCAAATACATTTGCTTAGTTGGAACTTAATTGCAAATACACACACATAGTTTTAGAAATTATAAATAATTTTCATGTAGTTTAACTATAATTGCAAATATACTCATGATATTATAGTATAGTCTAACTATAGTTGCAAATATACTTATGTTGTTACTGCACCATCACGACGTAAGTATATTTATAAAGGTATACAAATTATATGTGTATATTTATAATTTTAAAATAAGTGGTTACAATTAGTTTTTACAAATATACCTACGTAGTTTGTTTATCTTTAAAAATATACTCAGATGATGCAACAATGATGTGAGTATACTTGCAATTATGTTTAAATTAAGTATGTGTTATTTGCGATTTTCGAAACGTGTAAATATATCAAACTAAGTAGAAATATTTGCAACTGACCTCAATAAATTTACGCAAATGTGATAAAGTTAGGTTGAAAAGTTTCTTGTGTAAACAAATACCCCTTAGATATCTTTGTAATTGGCCGTTTTTGATTTCAAAAACAAGACATGATAATCCATTTCTGAGATTTGATGATCTTTTTAAAATGTAAGAAAATGATGTAATATGACAAGAGTAACAAAGAGGAATAAATAGAAAAAATTTAAAATAAATAGGTTAAATGTATGGATAGTTGTGTAGAAATAATTAAAAAGAAAGGAAAAAATAGAGAAATAATTTTAAAATATGATAGTTGCACAGAGTAAAAAAAATTGTAAATTGAAAAGTTTTTCATGTAAACAAACACTTCCAAGATGTATGGATAATTGGATAAAAATGATTGAAAAATATAGTAATTGTATAAGCTGAAGTAAAAGATAATTAAAAAATAAAATAACTACGGAGAGTGAAAAACTTTAGACCAAAAGAATTTTATGTTGAAAATTTGCTGACGTAGACAAACACTCTCTTATATGACCCAGCAAATGACAGCAAGAGAAAGTGATTAGGTCTCGCACTTTTCCTAGTAAGAATGGAACACACAGTGCAGGATGATGAGGTTTGTTTTCATCACAGTTTCAAGGCAAACACGTCATTTTCAGTAAGAATGCTGCATGCCCTCTTGATTCTGAAAATGTTGTTGAATCCTGTAGAAGCGTGTTAGATGGTTTGGATTTGTAGCTGTAGACGGTCTCCGGATTATACCTGGTGCGGTTGCACGTAATGCATATCGAGCATGATAGAATTTTATTTTTTTATTTTTTTATTTTTGATAAAAAGCATGATAGAATTTGAGTGGTAATAATGAGGAGCGGCTTCAGGCCTGGGGATAAGTCAAAGAACAGAGCGTTCGTGAGCAGAAATACGGGTGAGCTTTACCAAAGCTTTAGCCTTTAGCTTCTGCCCACTTATTCACTGTCCTTTACTCGATTTGCAATGAGTGGGGCCCATTTCATACACATGGCGACACTTAATGGTTGGACGGTCACTTTCGTGTTTTTTTTTTAATATACCAATTCAGGTTGTGTATGGATGCGATTAAACTTTTGAATAAAAGGTTATCAAAGTATGTTTGAGAAGTTTATTTGAAAATTCTTTTACAAAAAGTTTTTAAAATAAGAAAAATGATACGATATGATAGGGGCACTGATGATCAATAAAGAGAATGAAATTAAAATAAATAGGCTAATGGATGCTTGTGGAAAAATAATTAAAAATTTTACAAATCCATATAACTAACTTATTTATTTTAACTTTATTTTTTACTTATTATCATTACCTTTATTATATTACATCATTTTCTACTATTTAAAAATTTTTTACACAA
Source organism: Annona squamosa (assembly GCA_035584095.1). NCBI lineage: Eukaryota > Viridiplantae > Streptophyta > Magnoliopsida > Magnoliales > Annonaceae > Annona > Annona squamosa. The sequence continues at coordinate 20,895,271 of JAXCLR010000105.1, read as the reverse complement.
TTTTATTATCACTTTTCAAACACACTCTAAGAAAGCAATAAATAAAAATGTACTGAATTTAATCTAAATATTACAAAGAAATAAATAAAGGAATATTTAATCTAAAAATTACAAAGCAAAAAAAAAGTAAATCTAATCTAAGAAAAAGAAAATAATGAAAATTACCCATGTGAATGAGTGATCTCCACGTTCAACGGGTAACTTATTGCATGGGGTTTTTGATGTTTTGCTGTGTGTCCCAGTGGCCATCATTTTATACTTGTGAAATGAGTGAGAGAAGTGCCTTCTCTCCATTGCACTACTGATTCTATGTCATAGTGCTCTATTCTAAATTGCTGCTTTCAAAAAGGTCGCCCACTAATTTTAGTGCAGGCTTGTTGGATTTGGAGTGGTTGCTTGTTGGTTTGCAACAGGAATTGCTAAAAAAATTAGAAGGTTGTGGTTGCTGCAGGCGTTCAGGAATGAAGATGTAACGGCCTGAACTAAAAATCAAGGCTTTTGCCTAAATTTTCGGTCCAAGTCATTTTAAAACTTCAGGATCTTTCCACGCGACAATTAAACCATCTCGTTTAGGCAATAGAAAAAATAAACTTGCATTATTACATCCAAGTCCATAGAGTTATTACAAACATGCCCACGTCAATAAAATCTTTATATCCAATTCAAGCCACTCATTACATAGAATGAAATAAATAAAAAGGTTTATTCATTGTCACGTCACCACCATCTCATTGGTCACCATCCACGGGTTCATCTGAGAGTCAAAGGAAAAAAGGATAAGTTCACAAGAACTCAGTAAGTAGGATTATGCCTTGCAATTAAGATTATAAGAATATATTATCTTCACTCAATTGCTCAACTTTTAGAGCCTTTAATACATCTTATATGCCATTATCTCTTTCTAGAAGTATTTAATTTAAATTTTAGGGACTACCTAAGGATTTAGACCTTAAATCCTTTAAGATACTCCTCTATCCCAAAAAACTCAAATTTTTAGGCATTATTTGGCTAATCTAGCCCTTCCATTGAACTCAAAATGTCCAAATTCATAGAAAATGACCCATGAATCACTCAAATCAGACCTCTAGAGCTCAATTTACATCAATTTGAAGATGGACGCATCGAACGGTGCCACGTGTCCTTCGTCGCCGGCGACTTGGGCTCGCCGCCGGTAGTTTTGCCCGACTGGGCTTCCTGGTGGGTCGCGCTTTGGGCTTTACTGCTGGGCTCTTGCCTGGGCTCATCTGCAACTAAACTCAGCCTGGATCCAGCCCACTCCTTGAAGGCCGTACAATCTCTTTGAAAATTACAGATTCTCCTGCTGTCTTCTAATTTTACAGAAACTCCTTAACAGCTTATGATTTTCAGAAAAACTATTAGGCAGAATTGTAAAATATCTAAAAACTCAAAAATAGGCAGTAACATCCATTTTTTTCCATCCGGCCATTTATACAAGATATATATAATAATATTTTAATATTATTTTCATATATATATATATATATCTCATTTAAACATCTTAAATGCATTAAAAATTCACCCCATCAATAATTTGGCTAACATATTTAATTTTAAGCTATCTAGGCATAATGTAACATACATAATTTTACTTAAATAAATTATAATCATGTCATTATGCTTTCTATCTTGCCCAAAATTACCTTTATGTTATATATTCTCAAAATTATTGATAAATCCTCACATAATTAATTTAATATAAATAATACATTTCTCGAATAATTATATGACATCCATTCCGTGTGCAATTAAACATATAATAACTCATATCATCCCCACATGATTAATGGTCATAAAATCATATAATAGTAAAACCACTAAATAATTATATGATAAATCCTTATTAAATCATGCTATAATTAAAGGCTGAAGAGGCAAAATCCTCCTTATCTCAGAGAAGAAAATGAAATTGATCACTTGAACGGATTAGATCGGTCTTTTTCTTTCTCCTACGGCAGCGTTTCTTCTCTTTCCTCTACTATTTTCATCGAGTACCTAACTCATTTATTTATAACTTACCGGAGGATTTTCTGTTCAAAATCCGATTTCAATTCAAATTTAAATTTCAAGTAACCACTTAAGTACCTTGGGCTGTTGAGTTAAATACTCGTGATATTTTATATAACTCAATCCATCATTCCAAATGGGCTTATTTGAGTTTAGTTTAATAACCTTCCACTTATTTTTAGCTCATTGCTTAGTTAAATGGTCAATGGTCAGAATGTCACCTCAGTGGACACATCATCAATTGAATAGTCAATTCATTTTTTTTCCTAATTATTACAGAAGAGATTGCCAAGAATTTGGTATTCTGCTAGTAGCTGCCTACTTTGTGGATAAGAAATCGAAAATGGGAAATTTGTTGGATGCAACTCGGAGGTGATGTCTTAGGCTGTCATCTATGATCCGAGTTCAAATTGCAAGGTATTATTGTATTGTGAGTTGCTGTGGCAGATGGTGGACTACAGACATTTAGTAGGTGGGTTTTTCATTTTGGTCACTTTAAATATGCATATTTTTTTGTCCATGAGTTTTATATATCTACTTTTTAAACTCTACACGTTTACATCTTTTGTATTTTAAACCCTATTGTTAATGCACATTATCAAATGAATACAAAATTATTAGTAATTCTTGTACAAATTTTTTTAGTGACAATATTACCCTTAATGGATTTGACTTGTGAAAGTAGTCAACTCAACTCTATATAAAATATTCTGTTCGCATATATGAGTCGACTCAATTAAGTCATAAGGTTATTTTTAACTTTTTATTTATAAATAATAGTCGTCTAATTAAATGTTTTAAGGGTACATTTAAAATATAAGAAGGACAAACTTACAAAGGGTTGTATTTGGTTGGACATTAAAAATGTCAATAAAAATTTTTCAATTTAAAACTTTTCACTCTTGATAATTATCATATTTTTTAATTATTTTTTCACATTTTTTTATATAAATAACCTTACTTTTCAATCATTTCCATACAACTGCCTTATAACTAACATATCTATTTTAACTTTATTCTTTTTACACATCATTGTTACCTTTATCATATCACATTATTTTCTGTCAACTTGAAAACTTTTATCTTGAACACTTTTTATCAAATAATTTTATTTTCAACTAAACACATCCAAAATTTAAAAAATAAATATGCAAAATTTATAGATTAAAAAGAAAATACATATAAATTAGAAGCACTAAAATGCAAAAAACCAGTGAGTCGCTTTCGTGCCGCTGCCATAATTCATGGGTGCGGATTTGATCTGTCGGAGAAGATGATGAGGCGACCAACGATCACTTGGATAATTTCGGCTGAATTTTGTGAAACTGCTGTTGTTGGCTAGCATGGAAGCCGCTGCAACGATGTGGACTAAAATTTCTGGTGGTGAGTGGAGTTGCTGCCGGATGGATGCTGGTTTGTCGTGGTCGTCAACAGATGGCGCCGAGTTGAGACTGAAATTTTCCGGCTGGATGGATTGAAGAGTTGCAATGGACATGCTTTGTTCGGTGCAGCTATTTGGGGATAGCTGATGAAGATTTGAAATCGTGCCAGCAGTGCTGTGAAGAAGATGGCGAGATGGTGCCGGCCCGTGCTGGGAATGTGGATTAGTGATGGTTTTTTTTTCCCCGGCAGGTGGCAATTGGATTTTGAGACGGATGGTTTGCAATTTCATATATTCATGCTGTTTGCTCAAACAAATTGGGAAACAGGGCAGTTGTTGTGGGGCATCGCATGGTTGCTAGCCGAATTGGTGGGTTTATGAGAAGGCAGCCATGAGTGGGTTTTTGGGAAGATGGAGCATGTAATTTGGTGCTCCGGTGGTGCATGCTAACCGGTACACATTAACTATCCAAACCATTAATTAAGCTAAAAAAATTCTTGATTTAATTACTTCCCCAGCCCTATAGGTTCCCCACAATAATTTATCAATATTGGATACCTCTTTTATTTATGTAATTTTATATTTATGATGAACTTTACCTATAAATTATTTAGTTAGTTAGCAAATATTTTAAGTTATTTTTTAGATATAATTTCTCTTATATCCCTAACAAATGTACATCATTTTTTTTATTTGTAAATTTTTTTTGTACGCTTAACATTTCACCATAAATTCCTCTCATACTCATGTCGTTAACCAACATTATCTAACCCATTGAAAAGACAATTTTGCCCATTAAAATTTTTTTAATTAAGCTAATTTAACCTTAACATTACTCAATTAATAATAGCAAATTATTATTAATACAAGATGCTAAATAACTTGAAAGTCAAATTAAGGTTGATTTATTTAATTAAAAAAATTTTAAAGACCAAAATCATCTTTTCAATGGGATAGATAATGGTGATTTTAACGGCGTGGGTCTAAGAAGAATTTAAGATGAAATGTTATAGGTATAAAAGAAATTTACAAAATGTTGTGGATATAAGAGAAATTATGTAGATTTGTTATGGGTATAAGAGGAATTATCCCTATTTTTATCTTATTTAATTTTATTTAATATGCTTAGTTTTCTTTTATTATAATATTATAGTATTCTATATTTCAAAAAAATTATGCAAAACTACCCATTTATAGCAGATATAAAATCTTTATAAAAATATAATTTTCATGAAATTTTCCTTAAAATCTATATTTAATAAGCCCTTTTTATAATCGAAGATGTCACACTAACATAAAAATATATTAAAATTTTACAAATTATCATTTACTATATTTTTAAGGTTGGATCAATTTCGGTTTCTGTTATAAATTAGTTCTTTAAAATAGTATTTATATTATATTTGAAAATTATAATTTTATTATAAATCTTACTTAAAAATGTATAATCAAGATGATAATAATATAATTTTGAAAATATATTTATTAAATATGCTAATAATAAATAAATTAAACAAATTTCTCTATATTTTAAGTATTTATTTGTATCTTTCAATATAAAATATATATTACATATATGTTAGTAATTTAGGTCTAGTACCCGCGCTTTAAAAATTCTTATTCATAATTAAACTGGTTTTTTTTTTTTTTTTACTTAAAATCTGCTGGAGCTTATGGGTATAAATAAAAAACCATTCTAATTATTTTAGAGTACAAATAGACCCACGACCATCAAGTCGAAGTCACACCCCTGCCCAGGAGTGCATCCATCCGCTGCCATGTCCGAACGGGCCATTCTCTATCGTAAAGACTCGTGTGCGCCACGTCGCTACATTAGGTGGCTCGCGGGTATGCACTATGCAACGCACTAGCCAGCGTCGGGAAGGGCCAGGGGCCGATGGCTGCCGGAAGTGGCCGGTGGGTCCCACTCCGGAATTTGGACACCCATGAATCTAGAAGGGTCCTCCTTTCCAAAGTTCCACATGGAAATTGCTTATTTGTAGTTCCAGTGCATTTTTACCACTAGAATTTTTATACCCAAATACATTTTTCTAGTTAATTATTCATAGAGTAATTTTCAAAGCAAGTTAGTTTGCTTTTTACATAGTATCAATGGGCCCTCACTCACTGTTGGAATAGTTGCATATAACTAAATGACCATCGCTGTGCAAGTTTTTAATGATGTTTTTCTACCAGGCCTCACGGGAGTCTTCGCAGTGGCTTTAGCTGGTTCAAACAATTGGCCGCATTGCATGATGAGCCATAACTCCATCCACGTACAGGTCGGGTCCATTGATTATGCTAAACATACCCAAAAACATGAAACCTTACAGGTCGGCTCCACTGATTTTGCCAAGCATACCCAAGAACATGAAAACCTGCATTCCTCGCCCAGAGACGGCTGAAAACTATATGATTTAAAAGAAGTCAGAAATTGCCCCAATGCAGGATCGTTCACGGCTGAAAAATGTAAACTTTAAAAATTAAAATAAATAAAAAATGCCCCCATGCAGGATCGAACTACAGACCTTCAGTTTACAAGACTGACGCTCTACCACTGAGCTATAGGGGCAATTTTTATTATATGAATAATCTAATAAAAATATCAAATTATTTTTGAACCTAAGTCCTAACCTCATCTTCTCGTCGTAGGCAACCTTAAAACAGCATCATTTTTACCATACAGCTGCTGTGATCTAGGAAGCAGCGACCCGTGGTGCACACGCCTTTTGAGCTGGTCCTAGAGAAAGCAGCTGATGCTGGTGTCTTCTAATGCATGCCGGTATGTCATCTTACATAGGCTTCTCCCAATACGTTAAATGATTCCTACCTTACATAGGAAGTAGACAAGCAGCGAGGCTGAGAAAATTAAAAGATTTTTTTTGATGCTCCACGAAATTTCAAAAAACTGGTGAGCCAAATCTTTTAATTTTTATTATAAAAAAATTCTATATACCTGCGCATTTTACTCCTAATTTTATTTATACTCAAAAATTTTCAAAAATTCCACATATACCCTCATAGTTTGCCTAAAATTCCACTTATATTCACGCCGTTGAGGATTCTTTAAAGGGGCCATTAGCACTCATCTAAAATAACAAAAATACTCATCTTTAATTGTAATTTTATTGCTAAAAAATTATTTTTAAATAAATTTCAACAATTTTACAACTATAAAACCACATATTATTTGAATGTAAATGTTTAGTTTTAACCAAACTAAATTCAAATTATGGGTATGTTTGGGAATATATAAAACTTTTGATAAAAAATTTTGAAGAGTAAAAGTTATCAAATTATGTGATATAATAGGAGTAATGATAAATAGTAAAGATAATAAAGTAAAAATAGAGAAATTAGTTGTGTGGGTAATTTTGTAGAAATGATTTAAAAGTAGAATAGTTGTATAGGAAAATGCGAAAAAATAATTAAAAAATATCATAGTTGTGGAAAGTGAAAAATTTTAGATTGAAAAGTTTTAACTTAATATTTTTTAACCATTGTCAAACATATCCTATATTAGAATTTGAGCATATTTGTCATTTTACAGGGCTACTAACAGCTCTATTAATAGATTCCTAGCGACATAGTATAAATAAAATTTTAAGCAAAATACATGGGTATCTATGAAATTTTTGAAAATTCATGGATATAAGTGAAATTACGAAAAAATTTGTAGGTATGCATGGGATTTGCTCTTGTATCTGTCATACAAGGTTGATATAAACTTTTCCTTCTTTTTTCCATGTTTGTATCAGTGGGTTTTTTTTTAAGATAAGTTCAATAAAATCGTCATTTGAATCCATGCTGTCTTTATTTAGACAAGACATTCAGGTAACTTAAATTTCCAGATACTTCTAAAATAAATAAATAAATAAATAAAATTCCAGTCTAAATTGACAACCCAAATTCAACATACGATTTATGTTCGATAGGTTTCTAGTAAAAGTTTGAAGCAAGGTTAATAGACTGCCTGGATTAAGCGCATCTAAGAGAATGGTTAGGGAAATGATGTATCAGAAAAGTGTAAATATAATCGGGGATGACATGCAAAACAGGTTTTTTATGATAGAAATTATGGAAATGATTTTTTAAAAAAATCTAAAATCATGATGTGAAATCAGTCTAATAAAATTGAGCGAATTTAGATGCACCAACATTCGTTCAGATGACTGAATCTCAGAAGACTAAACTTGAATTTGGTTCAACAGTTTTGCAACAAAATAAATCTGAAATTTCTGTCAACGAGGAGAAAGAATTCTGATAAATGCAACATAGAGACGAACACATTCATAGGTCAAGGGTCATGATCACTCGAGCACCAAAAAACACAAAACAAGAGTAAAAATGTCAGAGATACAAGACACCAGCGCATTGACTCATGTAGAGACTAGAGAGAGGAGAAGCCTCATCATTTTGATGTATGGCAACAGTGGTAGAGGTTAGGATTTCAAACGAAAAAGAGGGGGAAAAAAAGACAAAAAATACTCTTACAACGCTTTTCTTCATACAAACATGCTCCCCAGAACGTGGCACCAACCAATCACCCCCTACGCCCAAAAAAGTCACGGTGGTCAAAACCCTAAAGTTATGCAATGGATGACTAGGTAGTACAGAAACATAAAACTATCATTGTGTTTTTCATTTCACAAGCATCCTTCTTCTGCCACATTCTTGAGAAGTCGATGAGAGATTGTCAACCTACCGATAACCTTACGGATGCACAATTAGCTACAAAACATTGCGTCTGCTCCCGCTTTTAAGGCCTCAGGTGGGACAACATGTCCTTTTGGACTCATTGCTTGTGTTGGCAATGTTGATAGTTGTACCCACGCCAGGCCCAGATGTGGCAGCTGCCTCTTGTGCTGCCAGCGCCTTTTTGCTTATTATGTCGTAGATTTCAGTCAAGATGCACTGGAATGCCTTTTCGACATTCAGAGCTTCGAGCGCTGATGTCTCTAGGAAAGATAGGCCCTCCTTCTCGGCTAGGGCATGTGCATCCTCCTCCTGGACTGCTCTCAGATGTTTTAGATCAGACTTGTTCCCAGCCATCATGATGACTATATTGGAATCTGCATGATCCCTCAGTTCACGGAGCCACCGTTGAACATTGTCAAATGTCTGTCTCTTTGTTATGTCATAGACCAGGAGTGCGCCAACAGCTCCTCTGTAGTAGGCACTGGTAATGGCTCGGTATCTCTCCTGGCCAGCAGTATCCCAAATCTGGGCCTTGACTGTCTTTCCTTCCACCTGTTTTTGAAACAGAACAGTGGATTTATCAATAGTCCAAGATTTGGGCCTGTGAGGTAGCAAAGTTGTCTTCTCAAGGAGTATGTCCAAGGAAGTTAAAACAATTAGCCAAGTATAAAATTGCACTATTCATGGTTGCGATGCAAACAAAGAAAATGATCCCGCAGAATAATCATGAGTTGGCCAGCTTCATGTTGGCTGCATAATTCAAGAGGGAAGCTGTTTTCCTGCCTCCAAACCTTGGCACAATCGCTGCTGCTCAAGAAAGTGTATCATACACAATGCATGAGCATTGGACCAAGGCATGCATGCTGTGAATTCTGCAAATATGACTCAACAGATTCCTCTATCAAAATGAAAAAGAACAAAATAAACAGTGGTTTTAGAAATAGGGTAATGAGCGGATAACTAATGGAATTTTTTTTTATCACCAACTATGATGTATCGTGATGATTCACCTTTTAACAATAGCTTAAAGGTTGCTAATTAAAAATGTCAGGATTCTAACATACTTGTTTGATAGAGTGAGCATTTAGGAAGTGTGCCATATGTACACCAAAGTCATCAATCATTGGTATCTTTCTCATCTCCAGAGGATAGGATATCCCAACAGTACAATAGATGATTCTTCATTAAGAAACAGCTTTATCTTATCAATTAGTAGGAAAAACTTGCTATTCCATCATGCAAAATGCATTGATAAGGTCCTCATATTGTCCCAAGAAATCAACCCCAAAAGTCATTTTAAGATTAACAAATAGAGCCCATTATCCCATCCATAAAACAAGGCAAACATTTGCCACTTTTGGCCCAAATAACTATGCAGAGTTGAAGGGAAAAACAAGGAGATCACTCCAAAATGGACTGTGTTGTTGCACCAACATCAAGCCCCATCCCAGCCAACTATATCATGTGCCATAACTCAGCCAGAAATAAAGAGGAAGAAGGATGAACTAATCAATAGCAAGTAACAACAAATTTTCACACGATTAGAATTGAAGATCACTGTTCACTCCTCTTTAATAATCGCATAAAGGGAACTTGCATGTCAAATTGGCAGGCATCAAGTTGGCAGACATCAAATCTTCTCTCTCCTCTTTCAATTGTCCAAGAATGCTACCTGACTAGTTGAAGGAGATTGTATTCTTGGAATCAATCTCAGAAATGATTCCTATCAATGATTTTCTGATAGCTGCAAGAAGTGATATTTACTAGTTGTATTACTGAAGCTGAAGTTGCCACTGGGAAGGAAGTGATATTCTGCAATGACAAAATGCTCTGTGTGTTTGGAAATCAGAAGCATGAAAAGCATTTGACTAACCACTTAGACCATAATTTCCAAAGCAGTTTCACGTGCTGTGATGGTCACGCTAGTATGTGAATCATACATGGCTTTCCTTGAGTCTAATGTATTTCAAGTAGCATTCCTGGTGGGCTGACTGAACTTTTGCCCAATTAATCATTGTGGCGCTGCATTACTGCACACTAGTAATTTCATGTTATCGCGGTTCAAGTAGGTGCCAGCTTCCACTAAACAACTAGAAAAACAAACATAGATGCAGCATTATTCTTGACTCTTCAGTAACTTTTTCCTTCCTTTGTCCTACTCAACAATTAAAGAAATTGTTCTAAAGGTGATGAAGAGCCAAAAGGTAGAAAAAGGTAGGGCATATGGCCACTAATCTCTACAAAAGACCATGGACATATGGTCACAAATCTTAGCAATGAGTCAAAGCAACATAGGCATTAATTAACAAAATTGGGAATATGTACCCTCATTTTTCTTTCAGGTACGCATTTGGCACTCAGAAAGGTCTGTACTTGCTCTCCAATCCTCCAATAAAAATTCTATCCGCAATGACACAGTAATATAGAATCTGGAGTGTGGTCCCCATCCGAATTTTCTTTCAACCATTAGAGCAGTAGAACTGACGGTTTTCATCAACATAGGATGTGATGCTAAAAACAGAATCCTCACAAAAGGGCTAACATCTACCATCCAATACGCCTGGACATTCTTAAAAACATCTAGACTAAGACACATTTACTTAGACGACAGGCCAATGTTTATGATCCAGAACGCATTCTCACCAACAATTTTATTATGGAATTAAAAGTTCACAACAGTGCGAACTTTTGACCACCGCCCTCAAGATACGTCACTCCAGATGGATGGTTCAGATCATCTTGTGTTAAACGCATCTGGGCTAACCGTGCACCACAATGGAGGATCGCCGCGCTGGTTTTAACTGAAAATCTCGCTCAAACATCTCCACGAAAGACTAGATAACACGAAATGAATAACTTGACGTAATGACCCCAGACTCAACACGCTAGACATGCAAAGCATGGAAAATTAGGGAAGTCCAATCAACGTTCAAAATCTGGAATTGGACAGAGCAAGCTCACCTGCAATGTCCTCGTGGCAAACTCAACACCGATCGTCGACTTTGATTCCAAACAGAACTCATTCCTCGTGAACCTCGACAGCATGTTGGACTTGCCAACGCCGGAATCCCCGATCAGAACAATCTTAAATAGGTAATCGTACTCATGTTCGACTTTATGCGCCATACTTTCTCCTCCCCCACTCCCTTTTTCTCTGCAGATCCGTCCGAGAATCAGTACAAAGTCGAAAACTTCCTGCAAATTCCAAACAGAAGTACATAAGAATGTATGACCGGAGTCAAATCCAATCCGAACAAACCCTAGGAAACGCCGAGAAGATTCTCACGGCAAGCGAAGACGGATTGGTCGAGGAGAAACCGAGAGATGTGGAAGGGGATTCCGAGAAGGTAGGATTGGATTTTCCTCGACTGGGCTTTGAGGTCGGAGATTTCAGGGCCGATGGAGAAGAAGAGGGGAAATGAGGGAGAGCAGCACTCGCATCTCAACGCCAATGACAACAAACAGAAAAACGGACGAAAAGGAATTTCCTCGCAACGACTTCGGTGTACAAGTGTATTTATATAGCTGCGGAAGGCGTGGGGGAATTTGAAACGCGAGTAGAGAACGATGGCGCGAGTAGCGAGCACACGTGGCGTTGCCACCATTAAAATTCTTCTTTGACAGCTTTTTCATCAACAGGATTTTCCACGTGTACTATCCAAATTATATTTTAGTAATATATAAGGTGAAATTTTAAAAATAATGGCGCTATTGGTAACAAGCATAAGGATGAAATTACTTACCCGTCTCTTCCTCAATATTTTTAAAAAAATAATTTTGAATATTATCTATTTTTTTCCATTTTAGTATATTTACCTCATTTTTTCATTATTTTGATTATTTTGTTAGATATTTATCTTATTGATTTTCATTTTAATTTTTTCATATTATATCATCCTACCTATTATTTATAGGGATAATTCATCTTATCCTCCAGATATGTTTGGAAAAAAAAATGAGGGTGAAGTAGAGTTTACTTCATCCGCCATGAAATATAAAGATGGAGAAGACGTTTCAAAATTAAAATTAGATTTGGGTCAACCTTTTTTCCACTACATTTTCATCCCTAGCTAACGTTGGCTGTCCATCTTGTAAGGCAGGTATGCGCATAAGCTCATTTGGAGGGATCATGCATTGTAGTTACTTTCAGCCTGCATTGGAGGTAAGCACCAGATGAAAATTCCACTTACTAAAAATAATCGCTTCCACGTTTTGACCTCAAATTAATAATCTAACCCGCGTTATCGATATAGAATTTGGATTAAAGATACGGAAACAAAATTAAAGATTGTGGTTTTAGACCCTTGAGTTGGGGTTACCTTGAACCAGTCCCATATTACCCAAGTTAAGATCCCATGCGAGAGACCAAAGAAAGAATTATGCTGGATTCTATGAAAGAACTTTTTAATTAAAAAGACGAATTTATCAAGGTTGATGGTTCTTCGATGTTTTTTGATGACAGAATAAACACAGGATTTCTAAATTAATAACAATAAAGTTAACAACACCACTCCAAGGATAACTCAAATTATAGTGCCATTTTTAAATTCAATCCAAAACACGATATTTCAAATACCACCCGTGTTGTCTTAGATGTAAGAAAAAACTACAGGTTATGATTCTGCAAGTGACCCTTATGCTGCAACTTGTTTGTCTAGGACTACCAAAAGCATCATTGATTTGGTTGTCGCGCCCAAGCCTCTAACCTCTAGTCTCTAGTTGAGCTTACCTGCTCCCTCCCTGAAATCATGGGTGTAAGAAACAGTCGTTCTCAAAACAATGCATCGATTTCTGCTCGCTTCGTTTAAGCCCATCATCTATCCGCTTATAAATTATTAGGCCCATGAACCATCGTGCAAACTTTATTTTTTGAATTACTACAAATATAATCATATGCAGATCATTCTACGCTGGCGTACTGCAATGATATACGACCCTGCGCATTACCTTCCACTAGCAACACACAATCATATCTGACCTAACTCAAGAGGACTTTTGCTCCTACTTACAATTGAATATTCATCCTCTTAGCTTCCACAGTCGATATATAATAACCCAACAATATGAACATCTGGGCTTTTATCTAACATCCATTTTTTTGGCTCCCGCCCCAGGCAAGCTGGCTGCCTATAAGAGCAAAGGCAGACAATTCAAAAACACACTTCCATGAATACGTAAAAGCGCAGAAGGACGTACACCTGCCGATGCCAAAACACTAATACCAAATTCATGTACATGGAAAATCGAACAAATTTTCCCTTCTAAACGCCTAGCTATCACCTTTCTTTCTTCTTCTGAAAAAACGATTTCCTTTTTCTCTGCTCTTTCTTACTTTCAATTCACGAATGTACGCTTGAGATTCGTTCATTCCACAAATCAAACACGGGAAACTGATGACAGACGGCCTTGCTTGAGTAAAAACCCCGTATATTTATATTTTTATTTCTAATTTTTTTATTATAAAAGCTCATATGTATTTAATGCATGTATAGAGCATATGCATGGAACATGTGGGCGGCAGATAACAACCTGTTGTTACGTATACATATTTAATTTTTTATCTTTTTATTTCTTTTTTTATTATTATTATTACAACGAAGACTTTCGTCCCCAATGGGATTCTATCCAAGAAACACCCGCCCAGTCAAATGTAGGGGTGCAACTACGACTTATGAAACTCAGGTTCATATTAAGAGTGATAGGTTTAGAATTTCATATGAATATATAAGGTAACTTGTAAATATGCTCATATAGTTTAACGTTAATTGCATATATACCTCATTGTTTCACGAATTGCATATTACTCCTACAAAGTTTCCCATAAATTGCATGCGTATCCCTGTTAACGGCTGAAATTTAATAGTTGTTAAATAAAAATATAATTTGCAAATATGCCTCCATTGTTTCACGAAATACAAATTACCCCATAAAGTTTCAAAAAATTGCTTGTGTACCCATTACACTTTTGTCACCAAACGTACATTAAAATTTTAGATAATGACGAAATAACTCTATCTAAAGCTACATTAGAGTCTCATAGTTCATAAAACACTCAGTTGTGCAGGCGGAAGTGATTTATTAAACACTCATGTTAATTGCTAACGTGTTATCTCTTTCCACCTACGCAAATGAGTCATTTTTGTCATGATCCAAAATTTTAATGCATATTTGGTAACAAAAAAGTGTTATGAGTACGTAAGCAATTTTGGTGAAATTTTGTGATGATAATATGCAATTTGTGAAATAACGGAGGTATATCAGCAATTAGCGTCAAACTATGAGGGCATATTTGCAGATTATATTTTTTATCTGACAGCCATTAAATTTTAGTCATTACCAGAGTACACATGCAATTTATATGAAACTTTATCGGGCTATTATGCAATCTGTGAAACCATGGGGCATATATGCAATTAGCGTTAAACAATGGGGGCATATTTGTAAATTATCTAATAGATAATAATAACAAATTATGTAAGTAAACATAATAATATATAGTCAAACTATACACTTTTAAAAAATATAGCAATATAGGGTATGTTTGGTTGGAGGTAAAACTTTTGTTGAAAAGTTTTTGAGATAGAAGTTATCATATTGATAGAAAATGATATGATATAATAAGGGTAATGATGAGGAATAAAGAGAATAAAGTTAAAATAGATAGGTTAGTTGTATGGATAGTTGTATAGAAATGATGGAAAAGTATGGTAGTTTGTATAGAAAAATGTGAAAAAATAATTAAAAAATAGAATAGTTATGAAAAGTGAAAAGTTTTAGATTGACATGTTTATAGCTTAAACAAACACACCCATAAAAATATTAGCAAAAAAAATTTAACATAAAAAGGATAAAGTAAGAAAATTAATGATTGTAAAGATAATCTATAAAAACAACAGATGAATATAAATGAAAACTAATATATTTTATTTATAATATACTTACAAATATGTTAAACATGTATTCAAATATAAATAATATAAAATACACAAAATATAAAGAAATATTATTTAAATATTATGTATATAACATATTTTATAATAAACAACGAATGAAAAATTCAACTCAGGTTTTTGGGTTGGAGTTCATTAGAACTGCAGCTCTATCATATTTACAAATCGAGTTCCTCAAATTGTATAGAAACAAGTTCTAAGAAATAAATTCTAACACGATTGGAAATTGGGTTCGAGCTCAATATCACCGTGTGTGCTGGTACACTTTCGACAGTCCTTGGGCTAATTTTACTTGATGCTTTGTAATTTTAGATCTCATGATTTTGCCAATGGAGAGGGCAATGGCAACCATCTGGGGCAGGATGATCTTGGGTTTAACAGATTCGACAGGGCGTTAACTTCCACGCATACGCAACTTGTTTTTAACTCCTAGCTAAGAGTTCAACACAATTCTAACTTCATTCCTGCAAAATGAGTCCAAGCTTCTCAGAAGGCGACATAGTGTCTTGCCTATGTGGGTTTTACTTCCATATTTTCTCCTGCGAACTGTATTTCTGTTCATAGCTAAGTCATAATGGGACATGATGAGACGATATTGCGATAAAATTTTCTATTTTTTTAATATATTTTTATCCAATTCTAACACACTTTTACTCAATCTCAATACACCTTCGCCGCTGTGGCACCAAGTCACGCCCTACGTGTTG
Organism: Annona squamosa; assembly: GCA_035584095.1. Taxonomy (NCBI): domain Eukaryota; kingdom Viridiplantae; phylum Streptophyta; class Magnoliopsida; order Magnoliales; family Annonaceae; genus Annona; species Annona squamosa. The sequence goes on along the minus strand of JAXCLR010000105.1, from coordinate 20,879,510 downwards.
GGGGTGACTGGGGCTCCTGCTAGACTCGCTTTGTATGAGTAATTTATGGTGATATTATTTTCTCTAAATTTCTGTGAGAGTATCCATCAATTAGGATATTTAAGAAATATTATTAGGAAAAACTGGAAGTTGATAAGATATTTGTAGAATATTGCCAGAAAATTATAAGAATACCTTGATACTTAAACGTAGTATATTTAAGTATTGGTTGAGATGATGTAATATATACCGATCAAAAAAATCTCAATACAACCTTTTTTTTCATTTCTAATACACTTATATTCTGAAATTCTCATTCCATCCAAACTCTAAACACCCATTTTTATATAGCAAAATAGCAGTTTATAGTTAGTTTCGAGATAAAAATTCCTCTTCTTTATTTGTTTCTCTACTTTTTTTAAGTCCCTAATTAGAATATAGATTTTTGTGGTTGGCAAGAGCTTCAAAAATCGTTGAATCCGACTATTGCTTTGGGCAAGCAAAGCCTCTGTGTTAATCAGACATTCAAACCCTGCATGGGATTGCAATTCTTTCTCTCTCATCATCATCTCTAAACAGAAGGGTTTGGATCATTGCAATGACATTTGACACCTGTAATACGAGTTCATCTGGCACCCCAAGTTTTTAATTATTTTGCTGCCTGTGATGATTTCATCCGTTGCTGACTGCGCAAAAACCATTGAATGAAATTGATCTTTTTTTAATCCTAGAAGAAAAAACAAGCATCAGTGGCGTTCTTCTAGAAGAAGTGGCGCCACTTTGTTTAATTTGCCTTCTTCCCGAGAGCGGTGCACGATGCGAGTCAAATCCTATCTTGAAAAATGAAATTTCCAACGCATATCCATTCCGATAAAATAACTTATATATCTTTTACGCCGGCATTAAGGGTCTGTATGGCATTTGTTTTAAAAAAAATCCATCCTTTCGAATATACATTTTGATATAATTTAATATTTTAATTAGCTTATATTTTTATTACTTTTATTTCAATTTTTCGCATTTCATATAATAATTTTATCTACTTTATTTTTATTCTCCGTTGTTTTAATTATTATCTTTATTATATTTCATCGTTACTCTAAGGGATGCAACTTAGTACTAGGCCGATCCAAACCTCTCGACCTGACCCAAGAAAACTTAGATAAAAAAGTGTTATTTGTGTTGAAAGTAAAGAAGATAAATTAAGAAAAAAAAAATTTGTATGAAAAATGGAGAACATTATATAGAAATAAGAAATTGGTTGTTATATATATTGAGAATGAAAAAATGTTTATTGAAAATTTAAAATTTTGTCAATCCTTGTTAAGGGTGTTAACAATCATAGTTAACCTATCAACTCACTCATCGAATTCATTTATAAATGGGTTTAGGTTGAAATTTTTGAATAAACGTGTTATGATTCGCCAACCGTTCAACCATTTAATTAAATATACACATTAGAGTTAAGATTTTATAACTCATTAGCACGTTTAATAACCCATTTAACTCGACCAACCATTTTAACTCGTTTAATCCATTAAAGTCTACTATACATGTGTGTGTGCGTAAACCTTTTAATTATTTTACTCTACTAAATCTTACTTCTACAACTTAATTTTTATTTTTCCACTAGTGTCTTAATTCTACTTTCTTATTATTATCCAATTTTCATTCCTCCGGTAAAAAAAAAAAACCCTCTCGACTTTACCTATAAAAAGCATTATTTAGCAAAGTTTAAACCTTTAAGTTATTTATTCTATAATTCATTAATAACCTATCAATTCGTTTATTAAATAGGTTCTAAATTGATTAAAACTGAAGTTTTTAAATTAAGTTAATAGACATACTAAAATTATGATATTTTGAATGGGTTGTAGACCCAACCTGTACAACCCCATCGGTTAACACCCCCGGTCCTCATCACATCCCAAGTCCCATGTCCTCCTAATTTTCAGCTGACCTCGGCGACTAAGCTTCCAAGATCGACTCCAATCCAGCCCATCAAATCAAGCATCACGAGTCTTGATCAGGCAGCCTACTTGAACGAGCTAAAACCATCACAATCCAGTGCTGATCTGCCGGCTGTGATTCTTCACTCTAGAAGTGGTCAAACTACAATTATTCAAGCAAACCGATCATCTCAACCCAATCGTCCTACGCCATTTGGCATTTAATAGGAGGCAGGCTCTGGATCTTTTCGCGATTACTTCCTCGGAAGACCAAACGTGTTTATTTTATTGTAACAGCAGCCGACGATTTCTCACCCCTTTCACATCAGTCCACTTTTGTTCATTTTGTACTTTTTGGAGGTTTATATTTCTATACTCCCGCAACTATTTCAAGCCACGTAAAATTTTTGAATGAAAAATAAAAATTAATAATGTATGTTCAAAATTAGAAAAAGTTGTGTTAATTGCAAAAACTGTTTTAGAGATGAAGATATAAGTTCAATTTAAAAATGTTGTGTAGCTTGAAATAGGTAAGCCTTGAAATATTGTAAAAAGTGTCATTGTACATTAAAAATAAAATTAAAAAAGAAAAAATTGCATGAGGGAGAAAAAATATGTTCTTATTTTTGGAGAATCAAAAACGTGTTATGAGAAATGTAAAATTCTTCTGGACAGGCATAAGAATTTTATGGGCAAGCAAATTTTGGTAGGCTTACAAGCTCATTGAAGTAAGGTCGAGACACATCAATTGTGCAAAGTGACGGCCAATTTAACAACGTTTCAGGTATCCAAATGCTGAGGACCCTTGGAATTAGTAGTAAAATACATACAACAGCACTGTACATGAACGGTCTTAGCCATGAAGAAGATCAATGCGATTTCCATGACGCGCAATCGAGATTTGAGCAGGTTGAGTCCCATGTGCTCCGGCATTCGCCTCCAGGGCCATCGCAGCACCTACAAATCACTCCGAGCGTTGCCAGCAGTTTCACATATTCTGTAGGCAGAAAAAATCAAACAGCCTATAAGACGCAAGAATCGTTTAATCCCGTAGAGCACACCAGAATGCGCATATCGTTTTCTTGCCTAGGTCAAGATAAATTCACCATTCAAACACTATGAAACCCACAAAAAATTTGGGGAATTGGATAGAAGAACATGTGATTTCTGCACTGGAATTCGAATTCCAACTAACAGTAAACCCCCACGTGATGATCCATGAGTAGCTTAGAAATTGGCAAGAAGTGAAAATTTCTTCTTGATGGACAGAAAGTGGCCCGGGAGTGAAAGGGAAGAAGCTGAAATGGGTATTTCTTTCGTACTTACTTTTTTGTTTGATGAAAGGCACTGCCCGGGCATCAGCAGCTCCCTGGATGTGATATTCGAGGGAGATCAAGAGCATCAGCAAGATCATGTAATGCTTGAAGGAAGCCATGTTTCTGATTTGGAGTTCTTTGGTTGGACCTCAGCGCAGCTAGCTTGAGAATAAGGGGGTAGGGCTATCCTCTTTTATATGCCTCGTGGCTTCTCCAGATCCACTACAGAAGCATCGATAGAATTTTTATCTTTTAATATTGGTAAAGCTGTTACTTAATGGGTGATGCTGCAGTCGTCTCTGTTCTTGAATTTAAGGAGGCTCGCGCCTTCTAGAAGGGAAGGCATAATACTTTTCGTGCCAAGCTTAGGACATGTTTCGGCACGGGATCCACATTAACTCTGGGGAAATGTTGTTGTTGTTGTTTTTTCTTCTTTTTGACTGTGATTGCATTAAGATGTTACTGTTTGGTGTTTCATTTTCTTCCGCTTTAATAATTAAATCAATGGTCCGTTTCGCTGGACTCCACCAGTGATTCCTTCCTCAGTACTTCCAAATATATATACACACACGGTTTCACTTTCATAAAAAACTTTTTCTATATAATCTCCTTATTTTTAAAATCTTGTTAATTGATGTAATATCTATTGCATCTATTGTATTTAGTATCATTTATGGTATCCTAAAACTATTTTATTTTTTAAATTTATTGTATGTGGGTTTTATCTATAAATGTGTAAAATCAACATAATAAAATAGTTTAATGCTAAAATATCAACTTTAAAGTAGTTTTTTAAACATCTAAACCATCTAAAGTATCGATAATATGTTGATAAATTATTATATAAAAATTATTACATTCTAATATATGTATGAATAGATCTAAAAGTTTTTTGTAATTTACACGTGAATATACATGTTTCTTCGTAAATGTGACTCATGCATATACTTGATTTAGATGAAATTTGATCTCTTAGTTAAACAAATAATGTTAAATATAATGAATAGATTAAATTTTCCACCGTGCAGTTCATGCACCATGGGCCCCACATGATCATGAATGGAAAATCCTCCCCACTCATTGTATTTAGAATTATCCACTTTATTAGCGTATCGATTTTCATCTAAATCCAACATGTGTATGATTCCCATATTAAAATGGTGCAAAATCAACGCAATAAAATAGTTTAATGTAAATATTAAGTTTAAAGTGGTATTTTTAACATCTAAACCATCTAAAGTATGATTTTTATATAGATAAATGATTGTATAAAGTTTCATTGCGATCTAATATGTGTGTGACCCATTTTACAGCGGACTGCACTGGATCGTATCCCATATATATATAAGCAGTAAAGCGCGACTGCACCGGAAGTGCAGTATATTTGCTCATTTTTGAGCCCTATGCAATCATTTATTCGTATATAAGTTTTATAGCAAATGACTTACATGTGGAAAAAAATCACTTTAAAGTTGTTATTTAGATTAAATTATTTTATTATGTTGATTTGTGTTATTTTCAAATGGAGTCCATACACATATTTGATTGGGATAAAAATTAATATGGTAGTAGAATACAGTATTTTAAATACAATGGGTTGAGTAGATTATAATTTTACCATCATGTGAGGCCCATTATAACACCATTGCACCTGAAAATTTCTCTATATATATCGTTGGCAGTTCTTATTACTAAGAAAAAAAATTATTTTCAAGAAAAAGTATATATAAGGAAAAATTTTATGGTTTATAATAATGTTTTTCAACTAAATTAAAACTTAATTGCCTAAACACAAAAAACTATGAATTATTAGTAACTAAGTATTTCCTTTTTAGCAATCAAAATTTAACTTTTTGCAAGGAAAATTTAGTTGCCAAAAATCAAAATTTTGTAATATGTACTTCAAGAAATTTCAAGAAATTAAAGATGGTAAGTGGGCAAATCAGTTAATTGATTAAACATCACTTTGCTTCATTATGTTATTATAGGTCAATGTGACATCCATGACCAAGAAGGCCAAGCACTTTCCAAATGGATAGTGAAGGTATGGGGTCTTCAACGTTTTTTGAATGATAAAAATGAGCGTCTAAAATCTAACTCTAAAGGTGTAATTGGGTTATAAGTAACTCAGAAATCCATATATATTAACTCATTAAAATAGATTAGTTGAAAGCTTATCTAACCCCTCTACCTAATAATATAACCTATTTAACCCATCAACCTATATAACTCATTTGTAACTTGTAAGATAATAGAGTTGACATTATCATTAATATTTATTTCAGAAATTCTATATGACCATTAATAATGAGATCAATATTTTAATTAAAATAATTAAGATCAATAAATCTAGCATTAAAATTTTTTAACCTTTGCAAGAAAATTTTAGTTGCCAACAATCAAAAATTTTGTAATGCATACATGTAGGAAAATTCAAGAAAATGGTAAGCAGGTAGATCTGTCTAGAATTGATTAAACACCATTCTTCCAATAATGGTATTATGGTCAACATGACATCTACAACCAGAAAGTTAGCTTAAATATCACTAGAACGGAGGCCCTTTTCGAATGGATAGGTAATTAAGTATGAGGCCTTCAACATTTTTTGAATAATTGATGAAAATTATGAAGTTTTGGTGTAACGAGGTGGTGTCCCTATAGAATGTAAGGATATCAATTCTCGATTTTGAGATAAGAGTTTTACTCTAAGTAGACTTCTATCTACTTTACATCTCATACTTTTTGTCATTCATCTCAATCCTTTATTGGGACCTTCTGGGATTCATCTCAATCCTTGTCAAAATCCTTTAAGACCACTTCAACCCTTTGACTAAGCCTTGTGAGATCCACAATCTTATAAGCTCTAAAAACATTTCATCATCTCATGCAAAGAAGAAGGGGATGCTAAAGTTTTTTATTTGATCAAGGTTCGCACAACAGGGAAGAAACAAGGGTGCTTTTGAATGTTTTTTGTTAGGAAGTAGCTAGGTTGTCCCAACTGAGTGTAATAGTTAAATTACATTTGAACAGTTCAGTTGGTATTGTGGCTTGAAATTGAATCAACTATTGTGGAAGTAGAGAGGGCATCGATTTCCAATTGAACCAACCCGTCCCATTTTATTCTTATAATTGTAGTGAGTAAAAGAAGTCGCTAAAGATACAAACATTTAGAGGGCAACAAAAGGAATGAGCACCGATGCCACAAATTGGAAGTAAAAGATGTTGACTTGGGTGTGGGATGCACATTGCTAGAGATTACATCAAAATAAAAATTGCCTAGAATGACCAATCCAATTATCATGTGGTTGCTGAAGCGATCTTTCTTACATTCATCACATTCTTAAGGAGAGGAGGGAAGTGTTTAATTTGTTGTTTTAAATAATGCCAAATGATGAAATTCAAGTTGGGTATGTCTAGACAATGTGAAAAGTGGCCATAAAGGAAAAAAAAAGAATATTAATAGAAGAGTTTTACTTAAAAATGTTGGGCTTGATGAGTCTAAGTCTTTTTGAAAATTTATATAAAAAAAATTTTCACTATTTAAAAGAGGACAAGTACAAAGATATCCCTAGATTACGATTTTAGGGAATAGCCAGAGTTATACAAGCCTTAGAGTAGGAAGTTAAAAGAGGACGTAGATACTACCCCTTCGTGTGATGAGGAGTGTTAGAATGGAATCCTTTTTCTAAGTGTCAAATTGTTTGATCTCCCAAGTTGTAAAGCTCAATGTATATCTTATCATAAGCTTAAAAGTATGTTTGAAAAGTGATAAACTTTTGATAAAAAATTTTAGTGTAAATTTTTTTTAAATAGATTCATTAAACAAATTTTAAAATAGGAGAAATGATGTTATATGATAAGAGTAATGATGAGCAATAAATATAATAGAGTTAAAAGGGCTCTGCTTCTATATAACTTAACATATAAGTAGATCCATGTAATCTCTTCAAAATCTAAGATTTTGATCTTTAATGAAAAATATAATTCATTTATTGTATTTAACATCATTTGTTTATTTAAGGAATCAAGTTTCATTCCAATCAAGTATGTTTATGGACCGCATTTGTTAGAAAATATATCTATTCATATATAAATTATGAAAAATGTTAAAATATCAATTTTAAAGTAGTACTTTCGACATCTAAATCATCCAAAATATCATTTTTATGTGAATAAATAATTCTATAAAGTAGTATTACATTTTAATACATGTATCACTAGATGTAAGTATTTTTCATAATTTACACATGAATATATATTTTTAAACAAATATAGCTCATAGATATACTTGATTGTGGTAAAACATAGTCTCCTAAATAAACAAATGATTCTAAATACAATGAATGGATTGAATTTTCTATTAAGGATCAAAACCTCAAATTGTAAAAGGATTATATTGGTTCGCTTCCATGTAGTCCAGTCACATAAAAGTAGGACTAGGGTTAAAATAGGTTAGTTAGTTTACAATAGTTGCGTAAAAATAATTTTAAAAAATAAAATAGTTGTATAGGAATATACAAAAATAATTTTAAAAACATAATAGTTATAAAGAATGAAAAGTTTTTATTTAGAAATTTTTTAGAGTAAATAAACATGCCCTAGATATAATAATGTACAAGGTGATTTTATCATTAAACTGAGTGTTTACTAGAATGGCTTCGTGATCTTATCTGTCCAAGCAAGTGGTTTGAACAGGATGGTAGCTAAGTCTGGCGGTCAGGATGACTTACAATAAAGAAGACAGTGTCATTTAGCGTCATATGTGGAGGGAGAGTCAGTCGACTAAGTCCACATGGCCTCTTCCTAAGACATGCCATGAGAAGGGTGAGTGAGTACGTAGCGAGTCATAGACGTTGTTATAGTTACAATTCTAACTTCCCAACTCTAAATGCCATAGCCTTGCCTCCCCTCACTAGGATAAAAAAGAGTCTCGTTTCAAGTCAACAAATGGCATTTAGCCAAGCTATGGCCTCACATATGATCTTTTTATCAAAAAAAAAAGATCATATAACATATCAATGTTGTATATAAAATTTTTCAAAAAAATGTAATTTTTTATAACATAATTCATAACTAATTAACGTATACAAATTGTTATAAAAAAAATTAACGTATACATATGAATGTCAACCAAGGTATAGCCTAGCAGTATGACGTGGCGTGTATGAGTATTGATCTCGGCTTCGAGTGCATGTAAGTGCGGTCTCCATTGTAATTCAATCTAATAAAAAATTTTAAGATATATAGATAAACATTCTAAATTGATTAATTTTTAAACACCGAAAAGCGATTGTGTTTATGGAAATGTATCAGATCGTTGCATTTAATTCTAATCCTATTTTTAAAAACCACAAATTCTAATCTTAGGTTTAGCTTTGAAACTCTAATCCAAACTCTGAAAAAATGAATATGAAATTTGTAAAGATTCTAAGCTCAAAACTATAGACAAGTTGATGAGATTGGGTTACAAACCTAATTCTAATGTTAACTTTGAACAGAATTTAGAACTCTAGACCTAAAAGTTTTGAATCAATAATTCTAATTGATTTTATCTAGTAAATTTTAAAATATTTTCATTAAGTTATCAATAATGGGTACGTTTTTTACACCAAAAATTTTTTAATCTAAAATTTTTCTCTAACTACAACTACCCTAATTTTCAACTATTTCATTATATTTTTTTATACGACTATCATTATTTTTAACTATTTCTTTTACAATTTTCATACAATTATCTTATTTTTGAATCGTTACTTTTATTATGCCTCATTATTTTTTTTATTTCAAAAAATTTTACACCAAATATTTTTCTTAAAAATTTTATCATGTCCCAAACACACTTAATATCTCCGGTTATCATTTCTTAATTCTAATGGCTGGGATTCAAAAATAAAACATAAATTTGATAAGATTCCAAGTGATCTGAATTTTGATCATCACTCAAGGAGTTGTGTTTTCCATTTGAGGAGCGTTGATCCCTACCCATGTTTATCATTATTAGTTGAGCAAAAAATATAAGATGAAAATTGTAAAGTGAATTAGGCATAAATTGTAACAAAAAAGGATATTGAAAAAATAAATCATCAAAAAAATGTGATAATAATACATTAAGTACTATTTTAAAAAATGGACCGGACAGGGTGGTTGGACTGATCCCATCATGAACCAGTCATATCACAATTTAATAGTATTGCCGATTCAATAGCGGTTCAACCACCGATTCGCACAAATTGAACTGGAAAAACTAAAAGCTGTCATAAAACGGATTCATAGTCCACTTCGATTTTCAAAACATTAGTATCAACAGCGGTTTGAGATTTGTGTTGAATTGCACAAACAAGTTGAATGTACCTTTTCAACACCGCCAGATTTGAGGTTTAGTTTTAAACGGCAATGATACAATACACCCATGCAACCTTTTTATGTTATAACTATTTTTTCAGACCTATACCAATTACCATATTAATTCACATACACTTACTTATAGTTTTAAAATATTAAATATATAATATACATTTTTAAAAAACTAGTAGTTCTACAGTCACTTTCAAAATCTGCTTACTTTTTATAAAATATAAATTTCAAAAGAATGTGATTTTTAGTAATATAATAAAATGGACTCTGCTTCTAATGTAACCCTTTCATTTTTATGATACTGATAATTCATGCAAAATTCAATTCATTCATTATATTTAACCTTATTTGTTTATCTAGAAGACCAAGTTTATCTAAATTAAATATGTAGATGTGTCATATTCCTCAAAGATAAATATGTTCATGTGTAAATTAAGAAAAATATTTAAATCTATTCACGTATATATTATAGTATAATAATACTTTATAGAATCATTGATTCACACACTAATAATATTTTAAATAGTTTAGATAATGATAGTACTATTTAAAAATTGATATTTAGCATTAAATTATTTTATTAAGTTAATTTTGTACATTTATAAATGAGACTCATATACAGCGATACAAAACAAATAAAAAAATTATAATAATATAAATTATACTAAATATAACAGATGAAGTAAACTTTTCGTCAACTATCAAAATATTAAAAATAAAAAGTGTCTCACAAAAGCATTATGGTAATAAGATAATAGTCTAGGCTTCTATGAAGCCTTTTTCTAAGTAACCTCTTTTATTTTTACTGTCTTAATAACTGATGAAAATTTATTTTATTTATTATATTTAGTATTATTTATATTATCATGGAGACCTTTTCGTTTGTTTAGTATTATTGTACATGGCCCCATTTATAACTATATAAAATCAACGTAACAAAATAGTTGAATACTAAATATAGATTTTAAACTAGTATTTTAAACATTTAAACCATCCAAAAATATTACTTTTATGTAGATAAATGATTTTATAAAGTATTATTACATTTTAATATATATGTGAATGGATTTAATTATTTTTTAATTTACACGCAAATATATTTATTTTTAAACAAAATTGACTCATACACATATTCGATTTAGATGAACTTAGTTTTTAGCTAAACAAGTGATGTTATACCTAATGAATGAATTAAATTTTACATTAATAATTAATAAATTAAAATTTTAAGAAATTACGTAAAATCATTTCTATGTAACTCGGTTACTTAAAGCAAAACCCTAAGATAATTGAATATAATAAATGATTTGAATTCTAAAAAAAAAAGATGAGTAATGACTGAAGTACTATTGTATGTTGTATAAGAAAAATTATATGAAAATTTAAAACAATTGTATAATGAATGAAAAATTATACTATCATTTTTCTTAAAAAATAAAAAAGTCTTTTGAGTAAATAAAATATTACTTCTTATCTTATGTCTCATCCTTATATCATTTCAATTCTATCTCCATGGTACCCAAGGCCACGTTTGTTTTGATACATGTGTAAAGTAGGATGGATTAATATGAGAGCATAGTTTCCAAAATCAATAATTAATCAACTAACAACTTTATTTTTTTAACTTTACTTCTTTATTTAAATTATTTTTCCGTTGACTAATCTTCCACGACTTTATTTATTCTAACTTTATTTTTATTATTTTATATTAATTACATATTTTCGGAAATATTTTTTTTCCACTTCCTATCTCATCATATCACAGTCCTACGAAATTTCAACTTAGAAAACGTTCCGCAGGTAACAAGACCAAGAATCGTTTCCCCAGTTTCCAGGTCGGCTTTCCACAATTCCTCCGCTCCTTCGAATTTGTTGCCGCGATGATTTCTATATTTTTTACCTTCCTTCTATGCCGCGTGCATGGGCAAAGCAAATCCGCGTGGAATAACTGCGCCTCGCAAGTCACAAGACAGCCCTTCCAGAAATGGGCCATGCAGACAGTACAGCGAATGCACTCCGCCCTTTATCAAAAGCAATAAAGCGGGGGGACACCGGACACCTGGCTCGCAATTTCCACGTCCGTCCAGAACACAACAGGAGTGTTCCGCATGTGAAACACACCGCGTGCACATGGCCTCATCTGACTTGATATTTCGTATCCCTGCATTCCATTCTCAGAACAACCATTTCATGAAGCCCACAGAACATAAGATCAGATCTAGATGTTTGGAGGTTATCAAGTTGCAAAGACCGGCAGTTCTTGAATAAAAACGAAAATATGAATAGCGATATTTTGTGACTATCTATTAATTTGATTTTATCATAAATATAATATGTAGGTTTCAAAAGATTTCTATGGTTGTGATCTTCAATTGATCCGTCTGAATAGATGATAAATTCTGGAGGGATACGATTTGTAATGACTCCCAGACTACCATGTCGGGAATCTTGTCGAGGAACCGAAGCTTCTTTGGCCTTTATCGTTTTCTGCCGGAGGTGGGGCCTGCAGGTTGGACTAAATAACGCTGGCAACCACCACGAACGTGCGGACAAATTTCCCTTCTAGATGGACTGAAAAATAAATAAATAATAATATTTGGTGAGATTCGTCGTCTCCTTTTTTTTTTAATGCAAGCTATTAGGCGTTCATGAGCATATCAATTTATGCATACGTGCAATTTTTTAATGAACAGAGGAATTTTTGCATCCGTTTAGGTGAAATTGGGAATTGGATTGCTAGTTTTAAATAGATCTGTGCCAGTGTACCTAGCTAGGTAGTTTGCCTAAATTATAG
>JAXCLR010000105.1:20849436-20867018 GCA_035584095.1 Annona squamosa | reverse complement strand
TTATAGTCATGTCACTTTTAAAAAAAAAATTAAAAAGGAAAGGTAGACAAATAAAATTATAAAATACTTTTATAATTTTATTTGTTTATAGGGTATTTTCATCGTTTTGAAAATTTCTTTTACTAAAGTGATGAAGTTGCAATTTTAGGCCAATTATGTAGGTATAAATATACTTTTTTAAGCTAATGATGAAGTTATAGTTTAGCTTAAACTATGTAGATATGAATGCAAAAATTAAAAAGACTATGGGAGAGGTGAGAGCCTTTGCAGTTTTTTATTTTTCTATTCAAAAGGAATTTTTACGTCTTAATAAACTGTTTTTTGATATCTAAATCATTATTTATATTCAAAAAGGTACATCTAGCTAAAAATATAATTTCATAATAAAAATTTTAATTGGTCAAAGATTTAAATCATTTAGATTTAGTTATTTAATTGTCAAAACTTTTCTCGATATATGTTTGATATTTAATAAAATTTTGAAAGATATTCTTAATATAAAATATTTTAAAATAGGAGAAGTAATATGATTTCATAGAGATAATAATGAAAAATAAAGATAATACATTTAAAATAATTGCAAAAATGATGAAAAATAAAATAATTATATAAGAAGATGTGAAAAGATAATTAAAAATAAAATAATTATATGCAATAAAAAAATTTAGATTAACAAATTTTATAGTTGTCAAATGCACCCTCAATTTAAAAACTGAGCGGATTCTTATAACCTAACATATGTTGTTTAATAAATTAAACTAAAAAATTCCTTGTGAAAATTTGATAGAATGAATTCCTTTGATCTATTCCACTAGTTCTTAAGCTGAAAAAACGAATCTAACTCACACGGCAAGCTAGGAGAAGGAGATGGCAACGTGATACGCCGTATTTAGGGGTTACGATTGCCTACTCCTGGGCCCATACCCTTTTTTTTAAAAAAAAAAATTTCTAAAAAGGTTAATATATGTGTATTTAATATTTGTATAAATTTTTACCATTTTTGGAGATTTTTAAATATTTTTTTTTATTTTTAAAAATCAGTGGCATTTTACATAATTTTAAATTACTAAAATGCCACTGATTTTCAAAAATCAAAAATAAATATTTAAAAATCTCCAAAAATGATAAAAAAATTTATATAAATGTTAAATACACTTGGGCTAACAAGTTTATAAAAAAAATTTCAAAAAAAATAAAAATAATAAGGGTATGCGCCCGGGAGCAGGCAACGCTGTCTACTCCCGGGTGCAGGGGATCGGAATCCCGTATTTACACATATGAACTTTGTCTAGCAGGTTGTTTCCTTGTATTTGTGTTGTGAGCAGGGCATTATTTTCTGTTCTTAAAAGCAAATTTTGTTCATCTCTCATATAATTTTTAATTTTTGAATATATGGCTACCTTATATTTTCATTTTTTACTGAACTTTGCATTTTCTTTTTTAATATAATTTCTCGTTTTCTAATGCATAATAATTTTTCATCCCATTTTTTCATTTCATTTCATGGCATTGTACCGTTCTGAACAAGTGCTGATGAAATTGTGGTGACAACCACTCAATGGATAAGAATAGAAAGCCAAAGCATTCTTTTTTATTGTTATATTTACAATTTATCAAAAGTATATTTTTTCTATCTTGGTCAATAAATTTTTATTCTAAACAGTAGGAGATCATGCTACTAATACAAACAGAAGACACAAGTCCGAATCTAGGTAAACTGGCAAAAGAGCTAAAGTGTAATCCGGCTGAGTTACGCTTGTGGTGGCATCGGATAGCATTCTCCGTTATGATAAGAAATGGGCAATAATTTAATACAAATATTTTATTCTATGTTATACAGACACCCTCTCTCATCACGGTTGTAATTATTACATCTATATTTTATTTCAACGTATAATAACAATTTGTAGCAATAAGCATATAAATTTAACATGGATGAGATTTTGGTCTAAATTTAGTGTAAAAATTAAAAAATTCCAAACTTTCCGAAATTTCAGCCCAATTTTCTAATATGAAACTAGCATCAACTTACCGGATTTCTAATTCAAACATAGGATTAGGTTTTGATTTACTTAGGATTAACTAGGCATTTTTCCAGTAAAGTTAACTAATGTTGGGTTGACTCAGAATGAAAATGGATCGATTCCACCTGAAGTTTGGTAACGTGGATTCGGGTTGGATTTTGATGGGTCACACCTGAGTGCATTAACTTATTTTTTTTTATTTTTTTGAAATTTATTTTATAAAAATGTTAATCTAAGTATATTTAACATATGTATCAACTTTTATCATTTTTGGAGTATTTTAGATATTTATTTTTTATTTTTGAAAATCGGTGACATTTTAAGTGATTTAAAATTATTAAAATGTCACTGATTTTCAAAAATAAAAATAAATATTTAAAATACTCCAAAAATGGTAAAAATTAATACACATGTTAAATACACTTAAATTAATACTTGTATAAAAAAATTTTAAAAAATAAGTTTAATGCACCTGAGGTGCACTAAAGCTCATTGCACCCAGGTACAAGAGATCTCAGATTTTGATATAAGGTGAAAGGAAAATAAAATATTTTAAAAACTATGTAATTAATATAAAATAAAAAGAGTAAAATTGGAATAAATAGTATAGTTAAAAGTAAAAATAATTAGAATATAAAGATAACATTAGAAAAATAAAATTGTCCAATTGTTAAATCATGATTGAAAAATAGAAACAGTCGTACCTGACCCTTCCCTGGACGATGCCAAAGGTTCCCCTTCGTACTTGGACTCTTCACTCATTTGCATTCATACGGGACTGCGACGACATAATGCTCCTGAAAAGACCGCTCCCAGGATTCGACCCAAACTTGCGCACAGGCAGGCAACCGCGTTACCAGCCGTGTTGAGAGTGCTTTGGCTGCTGGTCACATTATTAGATTTGCACTCATTGAGGTGTAAGATAAGGAATAAAAAAATCATTCAAAATATTTTTTAAATTGCTCATATTTCCTCATTGCAATACTTCAATTAGATATTCTATGTTATTGATTTATTTTTCTCTTGATTTAAATTCATTTTTTTTATTTCCAAATACTATGAAATAAAATTATGTAAACTACTCATAATTCGTTTCTACCCTTTAAAACAAAATATCATGCATTAACACTGAAAGTTTTTAAGTACTTATTTTAGCAAATAATCTCACTTATTTGTATTTGTTATTGATAGCAAACAGAGGAATATGTTTCTATGTAACCAGGTTCTCTAAAAGTTATTTTACGTAACTCCCTCCATTGTTTAAATGTTGATAATTATGCAAAATTCAATTTATTTATTATATTTAATATCATTTGTTTAGTTAGAAAACTAAATTTCATCAAAATCCAGTATGCGTATAGGCCACATCTACTCAAAAATAAGTACATTCATATGTAAATTAAGAAAAAATTTAGATTCATTCTTATATGGATTATAATATAATAATATTTTATATGATCATTTATCTACTTTGTAATAATATTTTAGATGGTTTAGATATTGAAAATAGTACTTAAGATTGATATTTAATATTAAATCATTTTATTATGTTGATTTTGCACATTTATAGATAAGTTCCGTATATAGTGATACAAAATAAATAAAATAGTTTTCATGATAATAATAATGATACTAAATACAATAAATGAAGAAGATTTCTCATCAACTATAAAAAAAATAAAAATAGAGGATGTTACATAAAAAAAGGTTTCACAGAAACATCTCCTGCAAAGATAATACCTTAAGTCATTTATTTTAATAAATATTTAAGATAACATAACATGTCTAGTTTGCAATGCTCATAATACTATATTGAAATTCCTTTTCAAAGAATGGGAGCAATTTAATGATTCTAATTTTTTGGAAAGAAATTGTGATAAAATTTAATTTCATCTATATATTTACAAATAGTTGCAAATTATATAGATTAATTTGCATATTTTTAGAACCGGGAATTAGGAGGCATATTCGAAAAAATTAAACTATGTGGATGTATCTGTAAATAAATAATGATCGTAACCTAAGTTGTAACTTATGATAATGATCACGTGCGACCGACTAAAGGTAGGGGCTTTTGGTAGGCCACAAAGCATCATTTTTTAATATATTTCAAAAATTTTATCGACTTGTTAATAATTAATATAATTATTTTTTATCTAGAAATCAAGTTTCATAATAGATATTTTTTGAATTTTAAACACAACAATATTTTTTGATTAAACATAAGGAATTGGGGTACAATACTCTTATATTTAAAATTCGAAAGAATTTTTATATATCCAAAAATAATAAAGCTTGAAATGTAGACAAAATATAACAAATTGAAATCAATTTGTTATCAATTTGTTATATTTTGTCTACATTTCAAGAGGGTTTTACGGGACCGCAACAGTGAGAACCCTACACACAAAAAAGAAAAAAACACTAAGAATCCCACGTGTCATTTTTGCATTATCTGGTCATGCAATTAGGATTTTAAGAAAGGGATAATTCTTCTTATATATATAAAACAATTGCACATAATTTCTAACATACCCATAATATTTTATAAATTTCTTTTATACTTATAACATATCACCGTAAATTTCTCTCATATCATACCATCAAAATTACCGTTATCTATTTCATTGAAAAGACGATTTTTTTCTTTTAAATTTTTTATAATTAAAATAAATCAACCTTAATATGACTTTCAAGTTATTTAATATCTTGTATTAATAATTTACTACCGTTAATTAAGTTATATTAAGGTTAAATTATCTCAATTAGAAAATTTTAAATGGGTAAAATTTCTTTTTAATGGGGTAGATAACGATGATTTTAATGGCGTAGATATGAGAGAAATTTGGGACGAAATGTTATGAGTATAAAAAAAATTTATGAAATATTGTAAATATATTAAAAATTATGTGTAATTATTATGGGTATAAGAGAAATTATCCTAAAATTTTATTGGAACGCATCATTAAGAACCCGACACAAAAAAGAAAAAAAAAACATTGAGAATCCCACGTGTCATTTTTGCATTATCTGATCATGCAAGAAGCAATTTAAGAAATCGACTTTACTGCCCGCCATTCACGGGGGATGGAGCGTACAAATGCAACTGGACATCGCCCACGTAGCCTCCTGCTCACCGCGTTCGTTCCTGACTTCCTGGTCTCCGTCGTCACTTGGCTTAGTACGTGTGAAAAGAGGTCACGTCTCTCCTTTATTATTCGCTAGACTTTCTACTTTTAGTTAAAGATTTTATTATTTAACATATAATCAATTAAAAGGGAGTATTTTTTTTCTAAAGGAGAATTGCAATGAGAAATAAAAATGTAAAAATCAATGCCTAACAACTTTTTTTATTTTTACTCCTTTATCCTATTAATTTTTCTATCTTTACAATTCTTATATCTTTTCATACAAGTACGTTATATATATATTTATATTTATTCTCATATTATTTCTACTCTATTCATTCCATTCTCCGTATCCCAAACAAATCCGAAAACATGTATTTATTAGAAAGATATAATTACGCAATCTCCTAACCCATTGAATTTCGATTAGTTAAATCGATGGCATATTTATTTGTCGAAATCACCTCGAAAGCATAATCAACATCTAATTAGCCAATCTCTGGAGATGATGAATCGTGTCTTCATTGAAGCGGGAGATCATGGTAATTATTTCCTCATAAAAATATGTTATTTGTATTAACTATTTGCCTTCCATGAATATTTGAAAAGGACCGTCTTATCCATTCGTAAGATTCCCAAATTATTATCGAGGATAATCGGGGCGTCTCCAACTCTTTCGTATCTATGAGAAATTGAAAATAAATATTATTTTTTTTATTTTTGAAGTATTTCATCCACACCCTAACCTTCCATCCCAAGCTTGGAAAGCTTAGGGCGAGGGAAAAAAAAGAAAAGAAATCATTCTAAAGAATTAAAATCCATACTCAAGGATCCTATAATACAAGTAGGAGCTACCAGGAATTCGTTGAATAAGGCATATTTTGCCAAATTATGAGTTGTTCAGTTTGCAATTCTTAGGATATACAAAAAAGATAAAGAGGGAAGCCATACTTTACATGCCTTGTTTTTCTCCACTAGATTGATAGATTTGACAAAGTATTTTCACTTCTTATCAGCCAGCTAATCAACAATAATTAATCACTTTTAATTTTAGCCTTGGTGATACTCATTTCCTTTCACTACTTTTTTTTCTATAAGAATAGCAAAAGCTTTCATCCAAGTGGTTTACTAGTATCTGATTTCTTCGAGCATTTAGTAGTTACGAAAGTATCATTAGCACCCCTTACAACTCCTCCAATTCCCATAATAGAAGCATTGATGTTGTAGGCAACATCAACATTAAGTTCTACCTTTCCCACATTGGGCATGTCCACCTGCTACTACTAAGATTGAGAGCACTTCCCTTAATCAAATTTGCTTACTGAAATTGGTGAAGAAAATTTAGGCACCATATCCTAATGTCCTTGAGTCAGGGCTTAGTACCATTCATCACTAGTTTATTCCTATAGTGCCAGATTCTTCAATAGATGGTCATGAAGAAGGTGAAAAAGAAAAGATTCCTCTGGGAGGAGAGATGAGGTAATGATTTCTGCATGTTTGCAAATTGATGGGACGACATGGTTTTGACATGTCGATATCTAATAGTTAGGATATTTTTTATTAGTATATGTACACAATGACATTTGATATTACAAATCAGGTCTTTTTATAACTCTCATACTTAGAAAGTCATCTTGTAAATACTCTCACACTCAAGAAAGATAACTATAAATACCCCTGTTACCAGCGAGACATATGATACACACTTGCATTTGGCAGATTTTGAACCCCAAGTCATTTGATAACGCTGCCTTTGCGCTCGACCACTGGGGCAACACCCCAATGGCGCTATCTAATAATTAGGATATTGATAGAGTATTTTGAAAAAAATTTAATATATAGGATTAAGTGATTGACAATCGTGAACATTTTCCCACAAGAAACTGTTTTTAGTATAAATACTTACATTGCACCTACAATAGGTTACTAAAAATTTCACAAATATTTTTTAAAATGTGTAAAATTATATAATGTTAAAGGGCTAAAAGAAAAAAAGGGCTTAATTATATGACCACAAATTATATTTCTATTTATAGACATCACTACATGTTTAGAAAAGTGACACAAATGATCACAAATTCTAGTCATAATTCTAAATATAATAATGAAAATTTTGCAAATATATTAACATCGTTTGACCATAATATAAATATATTCATATAATTTTAAAAATTGCAAATAACCTCGTATAGTCTAATCATAATTGCAAATATATTCACACTGTTATGACTTGTTACTACGTCATTATGATCATAACGGTATAAGTATATTTACAAAGATATGCAGACTATGTATGTTTATTTAAAATTCATGTAGTTTAATATCTTAGCAAATACAACCATGACATGACAATTTAGTAATTACGTCATAACGACATGAATATACTTGCAATTATGATCAAAATATGTGATAGTTCTTTACAATTTTTAAAATTATATGGATATATTTACAATTATGATCAAATTATATGATTGTATTTGCAAATCACCATATAATTACGCTATTAACTTATTTCAAAATCATGTTTTATATAACATAATGCACATGCAACGCTTCTTTTACGAGAAATGTTAGAAGTTGTCATTCTTTAAATGATCAAATGGTTGACATGCATAGGGTGAGATGTCTAGTGCGAAGTTGAGCAGCCTCATTTGTCTCATTATCCTTTTTTGGAATTGTCCTTTGTCACTTGCCTAATCATCTAAAGTAAATGATATGATCGAAAAAATGTTAAGGATGATAAGAAGTGATCCTGTTTTTGCCTCGTGTATAACACTTTTTTTGCTTTTCTCTTTATGGTAAAATTTAGTTTATATATTAAATATACTTAGAAAAAATGGGTATATAGAGAAAAAATAAAAAAAAATTGTAAATAAGTTTATTGAAATATACTAAATGAGACATTTGCTTAACCCAAACTAATAAGATCATTCATTAAAGATAATTTGATCATTTTAAAAAATTTTCTAATGCGGCTGATTAGAATTATTGCAGAGTACGTAATTAACCGTCAGACTTTTTAAAATTTGTGATCCCATACGTAAAGAGTTGTGATTCCATGCAATCACCAACTATCCAAAAATTTGTAAAGAAGCCACCAAAGCTTGTCTAGCTGAGACTCTCAAGTGTACGAAAAACTTTTTAGAAAAAATAAAATAAGCATCACTAAATTAAAATTGTTACAGTGATGTGACATAATAGAAGTAAAGCGGAGAAAAATAGGATAATTTAAAAACAATTATTAAAATATAGGAATAAAAATTAAAAAAATAGGATAATTAAGTAATTGAGATATGAATTTAGTTTTAAAAAAGCAAGGAAAAAAATAACTTCCCACCAACCATTGTCGAATGGTGCAAGAGGGAGGCGATCGTGAATCCGAGTCGGATTTATGATTCATCTGCACCAGTTCTCAGTGTTTTTTAGCTGCTTTCGCGAGTTAAAAGGCTGGTAGGATTCCCGGCTTCGGAACGTGACAAGAAAGAAAGCAAGACTGAAAGATTAGACACCATTCATGCTGGGAAGAGGAGGAAAGAGATAAAATGGCATAAAGCAATTAGTAAAATAAAATAAAAAGAAAGAACAACACCCCCAATCCCATTACCTCCCTTTTCCCCTTTTTTGAATTATCATAAAAAATAAAAAAATAAACACCTCCAGGAAGTTGATGTGATGTCGATATCTGAAGTTCTAATTCCTTATCTGCTGCTGCTCTGATTTCCGCCTTCCGAGTCATTGGGGTAAAGAAACCCTACTTACTTTCTATTTATTTGCTGCGGTTCAGGGAGAGAGAGCAAGAGAGATGGAAGATAGAAAAGCAGCTTCTTCTTCCTCTGCTGCTGTCTCGCCTTTCTGTCCTTCATCAATGTCTGTAGATCTTTTTGGCGGGAACGAATTTTCTACTCCTGGGATTTTCAGCTCCGTGTTTCCACCAGCATCGAAGGTATATGCGATTCATTCCCTACATTTAGTTGGGTGGTCGTCCCCATTGCTTGATTAACTGACTTGTGCAGGTGCCGTGGATTGGTCTGCGTTTGTTGCACGTGTTCAATTTTCTATGTGGTTTAGGTGTTTTGTCTTTTTACTAGTGAGATTCATGGTTTTCTTTATCTGATTAGGCTATGTGATGAATTTACTGGATTTCAGTATCAGTCTGTGATTTATAGAGTCATGTTTGTGATGGGTCTGTGTAAACAGCATCATTCACAGATATACTCCCCCTCCTGCTGACCAATTCAGCCAATGGTTTTGTAACTGGAATGACCCTAGGCTGGTAGCTTGATGAATTGTGCTGCCAAGTGCTGGATGAGCCAGTCGTAATCAGACGGGTTGGTGGACAAACATAACAACCTTACCCGATTAACTGAAAATTCAAGAGAGAACGTCCCAATTTGGATTTATATGTTTATTATTATTATTATTTTTTTTTGGGCGTGGTCCATTTAAGGTGGCATGCGACAGAACCCTGTTGTCTATTTATGACGTATGGACAGCATTTGTTCGAGCATTAAACTGAATGGTTAACTCTCTTAGTTTTCTTTTTTTTGCCTGACTAGCCCGTGTAGATATTCTTTATGCTGTCGATGTGACGATTAGTTGGCTTTATTTTCTTCTTTAACATGCATGCCTGGATGAGTCCATGAAATGAAATTTAGAGATTTTCCTGATTTGCTGGATATTTTCATTTTTTGGACACCATAGTTGCTGGGTTTACTTCTCACAGAGAACTAGGTTAATTTGATATTATCATCTCCAGTCCTGTACTTTCAGGTTTTATTTGCTGATCTTTGAGTGATTTTCATGTTTTGGAGTCACAGATTGTGGGAAAGAATTCTTCTCGGTTCGATTCACTTGAACCATGGAAAAAACAGGCTCCTGAGCGTAAAGTTTTGAATGCTGAGCACAAGCCTTCAGGTTTGTTAAAAATGAATTCTGTTGCATATAAAGTCAATTATAAACTGTCAAGCTGAATTGTTTTTTGTCTTCCATTTGTACCAATTTATCTACTTCTAGAATATTAAGTCGTGCTTTCCAATTTTGATGGAAAGTATCAAACATCTAGGACCATTTGCAAAGATGGAGTCATAAATTCTATAATTTTAGCCTCCTCAAACTCAATGGGCTTAGGCACCATCTACAAATAATACGTATATCAACAAATAATAGGGCTCATATTTCAAAAATGATATGTTTTCATAAGAAAGGCCAGCTCATGGATGTTTTCTTTATCTTTTTTTGTGCCCCACCCGGGGCATGGATTTATAACCATCTCCATATTGGCAAATCCTGGTGACGTCTTCTAGAATGTTTCTTGATCATGGATTTGTTTTGTTTATCTCAGCCCTTACGTGAAAAGTTAAGTATGGTCGACTGGACTGTCCGACCAAGGAGCTTGACTACAAGCAATGACTTTGCCAACCCTTGTGTGCACTAACAAACTGAAAACATGAGTGTTCAATGCATATATTTTAGCTGGGTCAAGCAGTTCTCCGTATCATGACAGGTGTTGAGTAGTTATCATCTTTAACTTTGCTTGGTGCTGGTTTGTAGACAGTTGTATTTATTTTTTTTTTTTGAAGAAAATAACCTTCGTAAGTACAAAAGATCTGAGAAGAAAATAACCTTCACATATGCAATGAGGTTTTGCTTGGAATTTATTCACTTTCAAGCCTGTCTTTATAATATGTCAACCAGGTATTCCAATCCCAAGTAACGTCATTGCATAAAGTTCAAAGACTTTTGTTGGTTTACCATGTATAGCCTATTTTGCAGTTTTTCAATCACGATAACCATTTAATATCATTGCGTATGCAGAATGCATAAATGAGTAACCACGTGACTTTTAGTGGCCGACCAGGTTCTGGGCCTTTGCAAATACTCTCACATGATCAACTATACTCCATTGGCTTTTGGGGCCACGAGTGTATTGGTGGTTGCATAAATTTTATATATTTTCCTTGTCCTTCTTTCTGTTTGCAGCTTAGTAACTTTAATATTGATTTATGGCAACTTTTGTGCTTAAGAATGGCCACTTCTTTGTGCTATCATACTTTATGCAGATTTTATGCATTAAATTGCAAGTGCATTTGCTTAGCATTGCACCTGATGGCTGCATGCAGACATCAGCAGAGTAATCCTCTTTTACCAAAGAGGTGCAACAATAACTTCTTAGTCCATTCTTTATAAAGCGGACAAGGTTTTGATATTCTCGAAGTATGTCGAATGCTGGGCCCTCAGTTTAGCCCCAAAAGCAAATGGCCAAGTCTTGTACTAGTTCCAATGTTTGTCATGGTGGCCAACGGTCTCTTATGGGTTATTGACTCCAATATGACTAGTGTCGAGTTATTCTGAACCTCAGATGGAGGCCTGCAAGTGGATGGAAAAGCAAGAACATAACATTGGACTTGTTTCCATTTGCATAGAATCCTCAATCTAACTATTTTGATCATGATCTTTTAAAATAAATAAATCAATCAATCAAGGCTTTCTTTCTGCAAAGCCCACCAAACAAACTGTCTATTTTGTTTTGTGTGCTGGCATCATTTACAAAGCTGTATTGCAATGCTTTCTGTTCATCTATGGCCATGGATCTTGCTTGCAAAATACTGAACTAAAGGTCTGTCTTGTAGGAGGTTTAACAAAATAGTGAAATTTTTTTGGAGAATTGTAAGACTGATGTGGTACGATAGAGATAATAATTAGGAATAGTGAGCATAAAGAAAAAATAGATAGGGTAGTTTTATGGAAAGAGATGAAAAAAATGCTTGGAATGTAATTATAATGAGTAGAATAATCGGGTAGTTAGGTAATTAAGATGCAAATCATATCAAAAGGTATAAAGGAATGAGTCGGAAAGGTTTTTTTTTTTTAACTTAAAAAGTATATGGAAACACTCTCCCATGTGTGCAAAAGGATCTGGTTATGTTTTCTTTTAAAATTATTTTTTTTCCCACATCGTCAGGGAAAAAAGTTGGATCCTGCCTCTAGAATCTCATTCAACAGCTTCCTGAACTGCTTCAAGTGATTTTTTTGCCAGATGGTATTGAAGAAGGCTGTGAAAATGAAAACCAAAATTTGCTCGACAAGGACAAGACCTCAGTTAATCCACAAGAAACAGTAGAGCCCTGCATTTTTGGCTCTTCTCTACACTATGGTGGCCAGGACATCTTTTCTCATTCAAGTACTGAATCTTTGGTAACACCTGCTATTGTGAGTAATCCTGTAACATGAATGACATGAAAAGCATGGTCAAGATAGCCTATGTAACAATACTTCGTTTTTCTGAAGAGAAGATTTCCATGTTTTAGCACTGATCTCATTTGCTAACATCTATCACACTTTCTAGATAAAAAATCTAAAATTTCCTATCTACCGGCTTTACATTATACAGTTTCTATTGATTTGTTCGTGTCATTATAGTTGTTTTTGACAAATTGTCCAAATTCTCCCCACATGAGAATTTTTGCATTGTTCGATATGCATTTGTTCAATAAATAAAATATCTATGTTAATGCATTGGCTCATGAAACATGCCTAAATCAACGAAGTATGTTTATATGCAAGTTCCATCTCCTCCTTGTACAAGTTTCTCTTACAAATTTCTCTGACTAAGACATCATTTCAAAAAGGCTGATGGGAATGAGGACCCTAATGCAAACAATGACAACAGTGCATCAAGAGGCAATTGGTGGCAAGGTATGCACTTTAATAAAAATAAATCACAAAGCAATTGTTTGCACTCAATGTCACCACTCAACCTTTTGTTTCTCTTTCTTTTCCTTTCCTGTTATCTCAGGGTCACTATATTACTAAAGCTTCTCCCTCATGCACGAAGTTCATCAATTAAGGTATCTTAAAATCTGCGCATGATCATGCTCTCTGTTACTTTAACTGCCTACTTGTTGGTAATTAGACCATTTTACAACTGAAGCTATGTACACGAAGCTATGTACACATATGGTGATTGTCTTTTTCAAGAAGGTTTGCTAAGACCACAACCTCTTAGTCCAAGATATTCATTGATCCAACTTGGGGCATGCTCACTATGTGAAGCAGACTACTTGTTCGCAGATCATAATGGAACTGAATAGGCTTCCTAAGATCAGCTTCCCATTCACTTCCAGTTTCTATACTATACTTGGCTGTGTGACAATACCTGAATAGGCTTCCTAAGATCAGCTTCCCGTTCACTTGCGGTTTCTATGCTATTACTTGGCTGGTGAATTGTCACACCTGTTCATCACTATCTTACTTGACACGTGAATTGTCCCCCTATCTTACTTGACAGGTGATTGTTACGCATATGAATCATTCTTGTAGTTTGTGTGTGCAACTCTGGCCTTTTTTCCGCTTTTTTTGGCAAGCAGAGCTAAGCATGCATGTCCACCCAGTGGATGTGGCTGAGGATCAGTAGGCATTTCAATGAAGTTTATGATGTTCTCAATGATGAAATGTTTTCTTCAATCTGCAATGATAGTTGATTATTCTGTTGACAAAAGAGGATTGCTGGGGCTATCCTTATCATTAAATGCAGGCAATAAAAGGCCACCATCTCCAATGGTGACTAATCAAATGCCCTGCAGAATCAAAGTAGAATTGTTTGATTACCCGCCCCAATAATTTCTATGTTGAGATGTTATCTTTATCAGCTCCATGAATTGGTGAGTGACTCACTGCTTCTGTATTCGAAGTACCATACTAATACTTCACAATAAGTCCCACGGATTCATTCTATCTCTAATGTATGTACATTACAAAGATGATATACTAATAAAGTGAATAATTGAATGGATACTTTTTTTTTTTTTTTAAGAAATATAGTTCTCTCTTAAGTCCACTACCACTTTCAGCCTGCAACCATTCCTTCAGAAATATGAAATGGACCAACCCTCAGCTCAGGGGTGAGTAGAATAACACTTTGAGTCTGTGATCAGACCTCCAGAAGTCAACTGGTCGGAGATTAAACTTAATTAACCATTGATAATAAATGTAAAATTTGGAATTGTTTCATCTATGAAAAATGAGGCTGTTGCATTTGAACCCTTTTAATTCAATGCTAATAGTATCTTCTCCTTTGCATTTTAGATGTCAGATGTTTTTTCATGTTTATTGGTGAGTTATTTTCAAGTCATCGTTTGATTGTTTCAATATCACTTTAATTGAGTGCATTTTAGTTTCTAACTCCTTACTTTTCCTTGCATGGATTTAGATTATTGACAGATATACTATATCTTCATTTAAGGGGGCTTGAAGATGTATCTTGTTCGCATGTCTTCTAATTGATCATCGACAATCTTATAAAAAGTGAAGTTTGAAGGGATACTGCAAAAGCTAGTTTCCTCTAGTATAAGACATCATCACAAATCTGAAATTTGAAATCATGCTCTATTTTTGTTTCAAGCAGTAATTAGTCTATGGTTGTCAGAAACATTGGTATGTAGACTTCTGCTAGTGAACTGATTTTAACTTGAACTATACGATTATCTTTTGCCCCGAATTATCTTACACTTAAAATTATTCTTGGGATATTGATTTTGACCTACATTTCAGTAGCTTACAGAAAGCTAGAATCATTAGTTTCCTGCATGTCCAGTCCTGCTCCCGAGGTTATCTCCAGACCGTCATTTGATTATACGACGGGTATAATAATCTCTTATAAATATAATTATGCCATCCTTAATTTCTTTTAGAATGGATTTTGCAATATTTATTCAGTTGGCCTTTCCGCTTTTCTGCAATCCCATGACACATGGGGCTATATCATATTTAAAGACGTAGCAGACGTTAAACCATCGGACCCAGCCACCCAAGCTTCTGTTCGGAGAATTGCGGTAAACAAACAGCTATGCATGTCCTTCTCTGCCTTGCACGTTGCATTCCCATTATGGGTTATTAAACTGACTTAATGTTGTAGTTTTGAAATTCAGAAGATTTAGAAACTAGTTCGGAGAATTTTGAGAGAATTTTATGAGACATTAATTAACGCAATCCATTCCATGATGCCAGAGACTTTTCAAGTGAATCGAGAAGCTGACCTCATATACTACACGAATGTAACGTTTATTAGGTATTTTAATGGAACGAACTTTATCTGGTCTTTGATGTTTAGGATCACGGATGGATTTCCTGTCCAGGATAGGTTCTTTGAAGGAGCCAAAAATGCTGTAAAATTAGAAACCATAAAACAAAACTGCACAGTCGGTGCTGTGAAAAACGATTCCTTCACAAGCAATAAAATCGAGGAACTCTCCCTATTAGAGGGGGGGAAAAATGGAGGAACTGTTGTAGTGAAAATGATTCCTTCACAAGCAATAAAATGGATGAACTCTCTGTACCAAAAAGTAAAAAAAAATCAAGGAAATTGTTAAGCAACAAATCGTCGCAAATACTTTACCGAAACTTTAAAATGTTTCTCCTCTACATTCGACTTGAGTGCTACATTTCTAGTAGCTTGCACTTGCACATGCAACCTACGAGTAAGGTGACTCAAAGCAACAGTAACCGAGAGGGGAAACAGAAAATTTCTTGTTCGAGCTCTACTCCTGCTTAATTAAGTCCGATTGAAGCGGATATTTGCAGTAATCAGCATCTCCTTCCTCCTTGTTTGCGGAAATGCAGAGGAAAAGCCTCTCAAAAGCACCTGCCATTTTAGTCGCTGTGAACAGCCTTAAAGCTCTCTGTCTAGCAACCTCGCCCTTCTTCTCCAGCACCTCTCTCCCATCTCGAAAAACCCTACACAAGGTCTCCTTCAACGAAGGGACTGTTGGTGAGAATATGTATCCCATCTCGGAGCTAACAATTGCAGAACGTGTAGTGGCTGCAAATCTTGTAGCCATGACAGGCTTGCCCGTAATCATTGCCTCCAGAGGAGTTTGATCAAAGCCCTGTCCTCGGAGCGTCGGGTGCACAAAAATGTCAATTGCATTGTAGAATCGAGCTATTTCAGTCTGTTCCAGAGGTCCCAAAATCAGCATGTTGGGTCCCAGCTCCTTGTACCGATCTCCCCAAGGACCATCTCCAACAACCACAAGGCAGACCTGTTTCCAGAACATCTCATCCTCCTTGAAAATCTGACTCAAAGCCTCAAACATTATTGGGTGCCCTTTATCCTTCACCAATCTCCCAGACATCCCAAGAACTAGGCTTGCTGATTCTGGCACTCCATACTTCTTCCTGAAATCGCGCCCATCCTCGAAATTCCGTTTGAATACACCCTCATTGACCCCGTTGAGTATCACATGGACCCTCTCCTCGGGGATCATGTAAATTCTCTTCAGAACATCTCCCACGTAATCGCTGGTGGCGACATGGTGTGTGTAGTGTTGGAAGAATTTCACTTCTTCTATTATCCGAAACGCACGCTTTGCCAATCTCCTTTCCAGTTCTGCTGGCCTCTGTTCTCCTGGGGGGCGGACCAGGTCCTGCACAATGTCGGAATGCATGGTTTCGTAGGCAATCCCATGCCAGGAGACGGCGACGTTCTTCAGCTTCTTAGCCCAGGAATGACCCAGTGCAACGCTCTCGCTATGGACAACATCGAACGGATGGATGGCGTTCAGGGCTTCAAATTGCACCCAGGCTGCTGCTGGGTTGAGTAGGCCACTTGGGTTGGGGTCAGTGAGGTGGAAGTGAATGTTTGGGTGGATGGATGGAAAGGAGGAGCTGGAAGAGGCGGTGAAGACATGGGTCACGTGCCCTCGTCGGGCGAGGAGAAGATGGAGGGTGAGGGCATGGCGCTCGAGCCCGCCGGCGCGGTTCACCTCAGGCCATCTCTTGACAAAGAGAGCAATGTTGAGCTGCTTTCTTGGTGGCTCAGATGAGAAGGAGAGGTGATTCCAAGCAGAAGAGAAAGAAGCAAGGTGGCCTGAAAAGAGTGGCAGGCCTTGGGTTGACTGACGGCTGGAGATGGGATCTTGTAGATGGCATGGGCATGAATGGTGGTAAGTCCAGTAAAGCAATCCAATGGATGAGATGGATGAGACCAGGAAGAGCAAATGGCAGAAGGGATAGAGATTGGAGAGGGCATTGTTTTTGGCCATTGGATATTTGTTGTTACGGAGTGGGGATGGGAGTTTTTTAGAAAGAAGCAAGGACCAAGTAATGAATTGAGATCTTGAACCGGCACAAAAGTCAAAGTGTAGATGTGCTTCTGAGTGCAGACCTCCAGATTCGATGAAGCTGTCCAAAACTAGTGTTGGGCCAGAAGTGTAGGTCTGCTTGGTTGGGGGGTTGGGGGGGTGGAGAACCGGAAAATAATTCTTTGGCCTTTGGGGGATAGCTAAATTCAGGGTGTGTTTGTTTAACATGAAAAAGTGTCAACTAAAACTTTTCAATCTAAAACTTTTCACTCTCCCTAATTACTCTATTTTTTAATTATTTTTTCACATTTTTCTACACAAACTATCCTACTTTTCAATCATTTCTACACAAC
>JAXCLR010000105.1:20835203-20849336 GCA_035584095.1 Annona squamosa | reverse complement strand
CATCACTTTTTATTGATTTGACAACTTCTACTCCAAAAACTTTTCATCAAAAGTTTTACCTTCAACCAAACACACCCTCAAGCACTTGTTCCCACGCTATCGCATGAGCAAAAGGACAAACACGATGATTATTTTTTTCCCACCTCACTTCTTTTTGGTATATTTGGGGAAGCAGCGCAGTCAATGCCGCTAATTCATATAGCCCACTTGCAGGGGCACGCAAGACTTGCATCAGTTCCTGTGAGTCCGCAGATTTTTTTTAATCTTTCTTTCACTGGATCCAAGAAAAGCTTCAAAGGATATGGCTTGATAGTTTTACTCCTTTGGGGAGTGTTGATATTTTCTATAATTCTACTAGTATTTTACGTGAAAGCTTGACAACTCGGCATCCATCCATGGATTCGAGGGTCAATCCCACTTAACGGCAGAATAACAATTCAATTTTTTTTAAAAAAAAAAATCCAAATCACTATCCCAGGGCTCTCAAGTTTCGTTTTACACACCGGGATTGGGAGAAATAACTTTGATTTCCCTTGGCAGACTGAAGTTCTACTGAAATTTAAGACCATTAGCATTCTTATTATTGGAGTGCCTCGGGATAGGATGGGCCTCACCTTGCACTTTGAACCAGAACAACATCTACATCCCATTTCTCCGACTCTCCAGTCTCCACGCCTAGGGAAGGTTTGGTATGGTGAAGGAGTGGGTTGGGGGTAGGATACGGTGGAAATTCCGTAAGACAGCTCATTTTTGGACTAATAATTTACTGTTATTTTTATTTTTATGTTGTTGAACCTTTTATTTTTTAAAGGGAAAAGTTTTGATTTGGAACTCAATAAACTTGCCCACGACATAAGCAACACAACCAAAGTTTTGGTGAGTAATAAAATTTTTGGATAAAAAAATTTTAATATAAAAGTTTTCAAAATAATAATAAATGATGTAATATGACGAGGATAGTAATGAAGCATAAAGAGAATGAAGTTAAAATAAATATATTACTTGTATAAGTAGCTGTATAGAAATAATTAAAAAGTAAAATAATTTATATAAGAAAATATGAAAAAATAATTAAAAATAAATTATTTGTTGAAAGGGAAAAATTTTATTTTAAAACAAACACATCCATAATAAACTTAAAGCTCACTGATAGAAGATTAATTTAGTTTCCCACAAATATTCATATTTGACTTATTTTGTTTATTTTTTCTTTATAAACACGAATACCAGAAATTTGTTGTAAAAAGGCTTTATCCTTTTGATGCAGGGGAAATTGGCCTTATTAGATTGATTTTGGTAAGATTTTTTGAAAGATATACTTAGAGGTATAACTTGGTTAAGTATATTTGGTTTGAAATCAATTTTATTTTTATATTATTTTCAAAAACTCCTACTTTAACTTATTTTAGATTGAGTCAATTCTAAGACCATCTTACGTTATTTTTTAATCAATTCCGGTTCGGTTTCAAATTAGTTCTTTTGAAAATTATAATTTTATTAAAAATCTATAATCACGATGATAATATTATAATTTTAAAATACATTTATTGAATCTAATAAATAATTATAAATTAAACAAACTTCTGTATATTTAAAAATATAATTTCCATAAAAAAATATATGTTTATATATTTTAATATAAAAGGTATTTCATGGTATATATATTTAACATATATTAGTAATTTGAATCAGTTCTAGATACCCGCACTATGTAACCTACCATATCCTATTTTTTAACTTAAAACATACACTATCTTATAGTATAAAAATAAGAACCAATTATACTATCTATTTTAAGGTACGTTATCCAAATTGCAACCCTCGTTTAATTGCAATGAACTAGCCAAGTTCACCCCTAATTTTCGCATATTCATTCCCTTTAATTTTGCAATCATATCCAATTCAAAAAAATAAATAAATTTTGCAATCGTACATTCCATCAAAAAAAAATTGCAATTATACACTTTTTGGTTCGTAAGATTCAATATGACTGATTGGTATCTTAAGTCTAATACAGATTGCAGGATACTACTTTTTTGTCGAGTAATGATTTGACATCAGGTTGAATGACAGTAGTATCTTTTCAGATCCTTTAAGCACACTACTTTTTTAAAAAATGGAAATCTTATGCTTAAGAAAATCGTATATGATGTTTTAAAGTAGATACTTCCAAAAAGAGAATATTCACTCTTGAAAGACTATGAATTATAGGAATCATGGAATTTATTATTTTTGTCATTAATCTGATTTTCTCAGGTCATTTGGTGAAGGAAGGTAGCGCTGGGCGATTTACGCCATTTGATATATGATTATCCAAAATTAAAATTTATGGGTTAGCAAGTGCAAAATTACAGGAACTGATATGAAAAGAGTCCAACTAGTTGCAGCAATGGATGAAACAGAACGCAACCATAGAAAGTGACATTGGCATTAGAGGGGCACATAGGTATCATTCATTTATTCAAATACAAGCCATACACAGCACATGATAAGTACATACATAGCAGCATTTTATTAGAAGTCTCTTCCAAGCAGGTCCATCTGATCCTCACACTTCTTCCCGAACTCTTCATGGCAATGTGTAAGCTGCAAAAAGCACCAATAGGAAACACAATCGTAAATGAAAAATTCGATTTTCTTATTATTATTATTATTATTATTATTATTATTATTATTTATTATCAGTCAAGAAGGCATTTCCTGTTCTACCCAATAATAGAATTCAATGATTTCTTTGTCAAGAAAGCACTTCTTGTTCTACCTCGTAATTGTATCAGACAGTCAATACGATGGAAATGGATAGATAGCTGCACGTACACGTGCTTGCAATTGTTGGGTGGAATGGTAAGTTTGAAATGAAACAGGAATCAAAATCTCAAGTTACAAGCCCACCTCCACACTTGTAGCCAACAGGACGGTTGGCGATGTTGCAGCGTTTAGGAATTGTAACGGCGACGTCTGGCTTGACGCCAGCGTCCTTGGCAGTCTGGGAGAGGAGAACGGCACAGAGGCAGCTTGGGTTCTGCCCCATAGTCTTCACCTGAAGGCAGCACTTGTCAGAAACTGGAGCATTCACGTCTTGTGCCGCAGACATGCATGGAACCAGCTTAAAAGCCTCCTTATCAGGAGTAGATTTCCCACATTCTCCAGCAGCATTGGCCTTATCAACCAACGGGACACCCACAACCAAAAACAAGGCAAACAGGAAAAGGCATTTCAGTGAAGCCATTTCTCTTCCTCTCTCTCTGCAATGCATCACACTCCCTGCTTTGCTGGGATTTATACCAGATTCGAGTTCCTGAGGGAGATGTCCTCAGCAAAAGAAGAGCTTACACTTGGAATCCACTTCTCCTTAATGGGGTCAGCACTGGACAAAGTGGAATCTCTTTATTTCACACTCTCTCTATCAGTTACAGGTGGAACCGTGGAAGATGTTCATTAATTTTTTTCATCTGATGGGAGTGGGTAAGTGCAGTAATCCATATCCGTTGTTTTCTTGGACGTGCATAGGAAAAGCCTTTCATAAGCAGCTGCCATTTTGGTGGCGGTGAAGACCTTCAAAGCTCTGCCTCTAGCAGCCTTGCCTTTCTTCTCCAAAACCTCTTTCCCATCTCTCAAAACCACAAGGAGGGCCTTCTTCAACGATTCCACAGATGGTGAGAATGTGTAGCCCATCTCTGGGCTTACAATCACAGAATCTGTTATGCTGGAAAACCTTGTAGCCATAACAGCCTTACCCGAAAGCATTGCTTCTAGTAATGTATGATCCAAGCCCTGAGCACGCAGTGTGGGGTTTACAAAAATATCTAATGCATTGTAGAAATCTGCTAGTTGGGATTGTCCCAAAGGACCCAAAACAAGCACGTTAGGCTTTAGATCCCTGTACCTTGCTCCCCATGGCCCATCACCAGCAACCAGAACATAAACATTCTTCAGAAAACTCTTTTCTTCCATGAATATCTGCTTTAGAGCTTCAAACATGATGGGATGGCCTTTGTCTTTCACCAACCTTCCGGCCATCCCAAAAACCAAACCAGCAGATTCTGGAATTCCAAACTTCCTTCGGAATTCCTCTCTTCGCTTGGAATCTGGTTTGTAGATTTCTTCACTGACACCATTGAGAATCACATGAACTCGTTCTTCTGGAATCATATAAATGGACTTTAGAACGTTCCCAACATGATCACTTGTTGCAACATGGTGGGCGTAATCCTGAAAGAACTTCACCTCTTCAACCACCTTAATGATCCTCTCAGTTAATGCAAAAGACCGTGGTTCTTCTGGATTGCGATTGAGTTCTTGAACAATATCTGAATGTATGATTTCATAAGCAATCCCATGCCATGAAACAACAACGTTGGCTACACCACGGGCACGGCTGTGCAGTAGGCCAACACTCTCAGTGTGAACCACATCGAAAGGCTTTTGAGTTTTGTTCTGGGCATGGAACTGGTTCCAGGCTAAAGCTTGATCTAGGACGCCAGAGGCGGTTGGCCTAGACATGTAGAAATGGAGGTTCTTGTAGGGGCATTTGGGGAGTGTGGAGTTTGGGGTGGCAGTGGTGAAGATATGGAGTTCATGGCCTCTTTTAGCCAATGCAAGATGAAGGGTTAGAGCATGTCTTTCAAGACCTCCAGCCAAGTTCTTCTGTGGCCACTTTTTAACAAAGAGCGCTATCTTGAGGGCTTTCGGAGGGGGTGATTGGGAAAAGGAGAGGTGGTTCCATGCCGAAGGGAATGAGAGGAGGTGGAATTGGGAAGAGGTCTTGCTTTGTGTGGGGAAAGCATTTTGGGAATTTGAGGCCAGGAAAAGAGACCAGTAGATGAATAAGATGGAAGAAAGGATGGAGAGTGTGAATAGGAAACAGCAAAGATGATGGAAGGTGAAGATGTTAAAGGAGTTGTCTTTGGCCATAGATGATTTTTCCAGTGAAGTGAGAAAACAAAGTAAACAAAGAGATTGGTTCTTGGAGGATACAGAGTGGGGAGTAGTGGGGAGAGCTCAAACTTCAATAGCTGTGTTATTTTTAATCATTCTTGTTTTCCGGCTCCAAGTTGTGCATGTGGGATTCCATTCATTTCTTTCACTGCGCATATCCAGAAGTGAACCAAGCGTCCACATGACGAGCTACAATGAATTGATCATATATCAGAACATGTGTCCTGTTTTATTCTTAACTGACCAATGAAAGTCGGATGCCCAGATGGGCAAAAGAAATAGATGTTTGAGACATGAACATCTGCCCGGACTCGATAGAAACTACAATTTTTTCTGCTTGTTTTCAGTGGAAAGGGAGAGCATGGTGATGATTGCATTCCATCAGAAGCCAATGGGATCGACTATGTGTTGCCTTGGAGGGATTAGATATTTAGATGTCGAGCAATCACAATGGACACTGATAGGTGGATGATTAAATTGCCTGCTTTCAGTGGATCCATCCATTTAATGCAATTGGGTTTGTGACATTAATCATCGTCATCAATGCGTCACGGAGGCGGGATGATGTTCTGATGCTCTACCTGAGATTAGCTTCTGCGATTGGGTAAACACACCAACTCATCTAAAATAGTTTCAGCAAATGCTATGTGGGTAACGTGGCACAAAGTCTGCAATGATGGGTGCCGACTTTCGTCCTCTAGAAAATTCAAACAACGAAAATCTTGATTGGGGGGCTTTTGCAAAACAAACCTGCAACTTTGTTCAATTGATCTAGGCTACCTCCATCTCTTAACTTGGGTAGATCTGAAGGATGGAAGAAGGAGATGCGAGAAATAAAGTCACCAAAAAGAGAAAAGCTTGGTAAAACATGAGAAAAATATAAATGATTGAATATTTACTTATTTTATTTCAAAATGTCGATTGTCTCTAATCCGCGTGAAAAATATATTTATTTGAATTCAATTAGTTGCAATAGATTTATATATATAATTAAATTATTTCTTTTCTTCATAACTTTAAATTAAAATATTAAAAAGAAAAAAATGAAAAGGTTAGTCGACTGGAAGTGTTTAAAATCAGTAGATTTAAGAACTTTTAGTTTAAAGATGAAGGGGACGAGATGTCACATTTTCCAATAAACTTTTACTTATTTTTAATACAACTGTACTCATTTTTCATGCATCTTTATCCCTTCCTACCACGTTTGCAACCCAAATTTTCATCCCATCCCCATCTTGACTGACTGCCCCAGCACGGCTTCACACGGGGTGCAAAAGGCGTCGTTGAAGCCCTCGCCGCGTGCCTTGCGTTTCAAGAAAACCACTATTTTTTTTATTTTATTATTATTATTATTTTTTTCTCTTCAGGGCTTGACAGAGATGTTTCTTTTCGCTCATATGAGAATTCAGTCCATGGTAGAGGTGAGGTAACAAAAAAACTGTTCCACACCTTGCAATTATCCACCAAGGACGAGATTTCGATAACACTTTCATTCCTAAAAATAATAACCTATTTTTTCAAATTCTCATAGAACTTTTCCCCTGCACAACACAACTAAAATATAATAACCTCACACACTGACCTCAATCACCTAGTCAATATTTTTTCATATCTCTATACAACAATAACTATTTTATATTAATTTTCTTCACTCATAATCATAACCCCCATTTGTAGCCCATCGTTTTATGTCCAATCCCTGCCATCCACCAGAGTAGCCGATGGCAAGCAACAAGAAATTTGTTGTAGCTGCAAGGAAGAAAATTGATGAAAATGACCACGAAATTCAGATCATTTTAACAAAACCCAAATGCTAAAAAGTCCTAATTGATGTATTTATTTATAGATCAAGCTAAAACA
Source organism: Annona squamosa (assembly GCA_035584095.1). Taxonomy (NCBI): domain Eukaryota; kingdom Viridiplantae; phylum Streptophyta; class Magnoliopsida; order Magnoliales; family Annonaceae; genus Annona; species Annona squamosa. Next base: position 20,842,538 of record JAXCLR010000105.1, on the reverse strand, counting down.
AGCAATCCATAGCATTGATATTCACCGACAGCAATATAAGCACTCATTATTTATGTTGAAAGTGCAAGTTAAGTAGGACACCAATGGTTATCTGCCATGGGATGATAGAATCATATCACTTTTGGGTTGAGACACGAACAGATCATAAACTCGGTTCAGAATCTTCTAATATGGTCTGAGTAAGTGGAATAAGTCCAACCTAAAAAATATTCAAGCAGAATTAGGGTGAGAATTGACTCACATTGAATGAACAATTTTCAGTAAAACTACATTATAGCATGGATCTGTCTTCAGCATTGGATTACCGGTCAGTAAAAGCCCCTTTGCTATCATCCTCCCAAGTCAGGTAAGAAGCGATCAAGACGTAGATTTGGCAATTAGCACTTGCTCTCGTGAGTTTCACGAAAAAATTCATATTGATCAATTACTTACTTCATGAATTTCATTAAGCTTTCCTAACAGCAAAGCATAAGCTTGACTGTTTCTTAACCACAATCTCTGCTCTGTACATCAAGCAGCAAACAAACCACAAACTAAACAGAATATCCATACTTACACCACACTGCAAATATAAAGAATTCATCTTTGGAAAAAAAAAAAAAAACAACAACAACAACAACAACAAATTTGAATGTGACCAGGATTTCTATTTCTCACAAGAAGTGTACTTGTAAATCACAATTTAGAATGTTAGGAATGTGCAATAAGGACATCCAACGAGCAAGACTGTAAGGTCTCTCAAATGCAGTCATGGAAGATAGAATGAATGGATGTATTACAGACATGAAGACCCAAATTCGCGTTGGTTGAGAACACAGTAATTTTCAGGATAAGCAAGCATTGCAGAACACATCCGTGACTGCCGTGCTTGATTTTTTAACAAAACCATCCAATGTGAAAAGCGCTCATTCTTCCTATTGTCCACAATTCAACTTTATTTGAGAGAGCTAAGAGCACTAGAAGAGTGGGTGGGTGAAAATATCCCACAATAATGATCTTTTTTCTTCAAAAACTATAAATCCGAAGCCGGAAAGGGAAAAAGAAAAACAAGAAGCTGCTTAACTGGGTTCCAAATTCCAATATCCGCATCTCCCCCAGATTCTCAGTAACTTACAATAAAGCAACTTGACCAACTCGCCAATTCAACGAAAATTTAACAGGAAAAAAGGAAATATCACTTACGAAACTCCCCTCTTTAACATCCTAAACGATTAAAAGACGTCAGTTTGGAATAGTTACAAACGGAGCCTAGAAACAATCTCAAAGGATATATGCAACTGCAGCTTCGATTGAGTAAACGCGTAGCCAATTCAATCAAATATCCGCTTGGGGCACAACCCCCAACGATTCAAAGCATACAGAAGATAGGCCAAGATAACCAAATACCGATTTGGGAGACCTCCAAAGGGAGCAAAAACAGAAACCCAGATCACAAAGTTCACCCTTTATCCCTTTTGTTCCCGAGTTAATGCGTACAAGACGAGGCCAATGTAGATGACCAGGCCAGCCGGGACAAAGATCAAGAGCGGCACAACGGCCCCGTAGGTGTAGGAGCTCCCGCACGCCAGCGTCCCCAGTTTCACCTGCACCACGTTGACGAGCGCCAGCATGAGGAAAATGCAGCCGATGAAGGAGCCGGCGGCAGTGACGAGCAGCACGAGCTGGAGCAAGGTCTTGTTGAGCCTGCGGACGCTGATATGCGGCGCGGAAAAGCGCCCGAAACGGTAGCCATTGAATTCGTGGTCGTCCTCATGATCGTGGGTTCGGTCGTGAGGGGGAGGGGGAAGGGGGAAGAGGGTCATGGCCTGCTTGAGGCAGAGGGCGAGGAGGCTGGAGAAGAGGAAAGAGCTGAAGGAGTAGATGTGGAAGGAGATGAGATTCTCGGCTGTTTGCTTGGAGGGAAAGCATTTGTTGTCGGAGATGAGAATGTTCGAAGGGTCGTAAGGATTCCAGGCAAGGCCGACGAAGACGGCCAACGTGTAGAGGGAGTTGACGTTGATGATTGCATCTAAGGCCGTGATCTGAATGTTGGTGCCGGAACCGCTCTCGCTCCGGGATTCCGACATCTCATCAGTCACAGTAGAAGTAGAAGAAGAACAACAAGATCTGTGAAGGAGGAGGGAGGAATGCAGAGGAAATCAGGCAGCAATACAAGTGAAAGTTGGTAAAGTATCTAGCTTTCCGGCGGTTGCCTTCAATAAAATCCGGATTGCGAAATGTAGCCCAACATGGGTGTGTGTGGACCCTTGCTTTTTTTTTTTTTTAAATATATATTTTTTAAATCTATGTCGTCGGTTATGTTTATCTCTATCTAATTTTTCTTAGCGCAAAAAATAAAAGAATCGCTAAGTTAGAATTTTAATACACAACATATCAGTTTTATATTTTAATATATTAATTTTTTTCAAAACATAATTTTCACTCAAAGTAATTTTTTACGTTATAAACCTAAACAAATATATATAGATAAAAATAACAAATAATTTAAATTTTAAAAAATATACTTTCAAATTTAAAAAAAAAAAAAAAAAAGGTAAATGATATCATTACCCTCCCATCTTTCTGCCTTTACGTGGCTGTTGTTGACTTGTTGGTTGCGAGAGAAGAACCGTTTTCAAGAAAATGCCAAGGATATTATGCGGCGTCCCGCGCGTTACAAACTTTTAAGGTTGAAACTCGGGTTTTATTCAACGCTGATCCAATTTTTTTTGGGTAAAATTTAAAGGGCTTTTTCCAAATAGACTTATTACGTTTTTTACTCTAATTTTAATTATATTTATTATATTTCAAAAATTTTACATATACTCACTATATTTGTTTTTAATCTCAAAAATGGTTATTCCATTAAAGGTCATTGAGTTAAAAGTCATTTTAAATGCCGATTATGCTTTTATAAATACTTAAAATATCTTGAGCATAAAATAATAAAAGATGAAATGAAATGAAATTAGAGCTCTCTAAATTTAAAATTATTATGGAATTAGGGTAGCAATGACATATAATATTCAAATTTTTGAATCCAGTCCTAAATTTAAGGGGCATAGTGGTAATGTCACAAATTGACTAACTTTATTAATGTTTGTAACAGATTAGCCATTTTTGGGATTAGAAGCAACCATAGTAAGTGTATTGAGATTTTTAAAACATAACTAGTATATTTAGAATTAAAGTCAAACACAGTAAAAATATTTAGAAAAAACTAAAATTTAAATCTATCATTCATTCTACTTATAAAATCCAAATTTTTACTCATACAAGGCTACATTTCTATAGAAATTCTCTTCTATCTAACTTCTTTCATTTTTAATATCTCAATAATTAATGGAAATTTCACTCTGTTTATTTTATTTGACATTATTTATATTATTATGAAAACTCTTTTATTTATTTAGTATCATTGTGCCTATGTCAAATCAACAAACGTATAAAATTAATTTAATAAATAGTTTAATGTTAAATATTAATTTTAAAGTAGTATTTTCAACATCTAAATCATTTATCTCTACAACCTGAATAAATGATTCTATAAAGTATTATAACATTATGATATTTATTTGAATGGACCAAATTATTTTTCCTAATTTACATACAAATATATTTATTTTTAAATAAATGTGACCCATGCACTATTTAATTTGGATGAAATTGGTCTCTTGGGTAAAAAAAAGTTATGTTGAATAAAATGAATGGATTAAATTTTGTATTAATAATCAACATCTTAAAAAATGATAAAGTTACATGGAACTAAAGTGAAGCCTATTTATATAAACTAAATTTCTAATTGATAATCTTCATTTCAACTAAAAATAATAAATATGAATTTTCACATGAATATACGATAATGATCCAATTTTATAAGAGAAAATAATAATATATAGCATGATTAAATCTTAAAAAATAGAGATTATAATATATTTCTAAAAACTTTAAATTTTCAAATGTTAGTGCTAATTTCACCTTGACATGACGTGGTATGGTATACAAAGGGTTGGATAAGAAATTTATGTGTCTTTCAATCAGAGTTGGTTGATCCTAGCTAAAGTTTTTTTTTTTTTTTTTTGATAATAGAAACATGAGAAACTCTAACCCTATTATCTTTCAATCCTAAAGGGATTAGGGATAGAGTTACCCAAGCTATGCATTGCCAAAAAATTGTCCTTATATAATTTCCCCTTAATACACTGGGGTGAGTTGCCTCACCATGACATATGGTCTACATCAGAGACTAAGATCAATTCTGCTTAGGAATGAGCCACAGCATTTCCAAGTCTGAGAACATGATGAATAGAAAAATGGGCATTGTTGTTTAGGATAGACAGGATTTTAGTTATAATGAAACCCGCCGGGGATGAAGTGAACTTCCTATTCGATAAATAGTTGCACAGAATGAGCGAATCAGTTTCCATCTGAGCATACTGCACCTTTAACTGGAGTGCCCATCTGAGGCCCAACAAAAACGCCGAAGCCTCCATTAAGAGCGGATCCAACATACCTCTCCGTTTCCATCCATTCGCTGCAATGAAAGTAGCTTGTGAGTCCCTCATAATAGCTGCATAGCCAAAATAACCCAAACTCCCTATAATCCGCGCATCCACATTTATCTTCATAAACCCCCCCGGCGGTTTACACCATCGGGACACAAGAGGACAATCCAATAGGCTCGTGTAAGATAGCCTCTTCGCGCTTCTCTGTTGGCTAAGAAACTCCTCACACCATGCTTGAGTATTCTCAAACCATGGTTGGATTCCGTCTTTTCTTAGTTTGTTCCTTAAATACTATACCCTCCAGCAGCTCAAAATGAACAAAGTAAGATCCTCATGTCTCTTTTTCTGCACAAGTGTCGCGACAACCTCCCTAATTGTAGCCCCCTGGGATTCCATCCTTGCAGTTTTCCTGCATACCCCCTCGGTCCGGCCACAATCAAGAAATAGGTGGTCCCCAATTTCATAAGCATTTCTACACAACACGCATGTCGGATCAACCTCAATTTCCCTACGTCGTAGGTTATCCAATGTGGGGACGGTGTTCTTGATAAGTCGCCTTCCAAAGATAATTACCTTACTTGGGATATTCAGCCGCCAGATTGATTTATAACTTCCAAGTAGATTCGATTCAGCATCATTTGAGCACATCAATCTATAAGCCGATTTGACCGTGAAGAGACCATCAGATTCGTGCTTCCAATACATGTAGTCCCCCACCAATTCATGGGGGAGAGAGATCTATGGCGCCCTGAACCGATGCGTCACATTTAACCTTACTCCGGGATCTTGTCGATTGGTAAACATGACTCAGGATTGTTGCCCTAATCACACGGTGGGTTCTTAATTGGATCTCGTCTTTTTTTTTTTTCTTTTTTTTTTCTTTCATCACATAAACATATATCATCATCATTCATAATGGACTCATCCATAACATCATAAATCATCAACTTCTCATATTATTCATAACTTCATAATTTCATACAATCTATGTTCTTTTTCATCATATCCCATTAGGAAATCTATTCATACAAAAATCTACTAACCTTTGTACATTCCTCTTTTCCTTCAGCAACCCATGCCCTTCATTTCTTGGCTTTCCCTACACCTGTCTGAGGTTGGGAAAACAAAATATGAGTGAAAACTCAATAAGCAAATATTTTTCATTTTAAATACATTCCTCTCAATTCGATAAAAGACACTTATCAAGTGATCAACTACCAACGGAATAGAAACTTTTTCGTAAACCATTTTTGGAAACATTTCATAAATCATTCATAAAAATCTTTCATGTAAACCATTTGTAAATGCATTTCTCTCTATTTGATAGGAGACACTTAGCAAGTGATCAACTATCAATGGAATAGAAACCTTTTCATAAACATTGGATGTGCAAATGCTTCCTTTCCACTCCTGATATAAACCTTCGTGTGCGGGTACGCTAGCCCAGGGAACATCTCACATAACATGGTCCAATACGTCGGCTATCTCCGACTTGGCCTCATCAAGAGGAACCTCTCTTCCTCTTAACGCCTACATGGTTCCTATATGCACGACTCTTGATTTTTCAGGCATTATATACCTCTTACGCCAGGTGACTTGTCATTCTCATGTAGAGGATTATTTGCATCATCCTTTAAAAATATCTTTTCAAATTCATGTGTGTAAATACTTTCTTTCCATTTCTGACATAAACCTTCGTGTGTGGGTACGCTAGCCCAGAGAACATCTCACATAGCATGGTCCAATACGCCGGCTGTCTCCAACTTGGCCTTATCAAGGGGAACCTCTCTTCCTCTTGACACCTACATGGTTCCTACATGCATGACTTTTGATTATTCCGGCATTATATACCTCTTACACCAAGTGGCTTGTCATTCTCATGTAGAAAATTATTTGCACAATTCATTTAAAAACATCATTTCAAATCCATACTTTTCTTTTCAATCCATGTATGAAAATGTAATGCATTTCATTCACACATAACATTCCTTTACCTCCACATCTGGAGAGGACGCCGTCGGCACACAGCTCATACGACTCGACAATAGTGAAGGGGGACCTCTGATTCGCTTTCTACCTCCACCAAAAGCCTCTTCCTTATACATCATACATGTGCATATGTCTATGAACATCACATAATATCAATATGCCGGCATGACTTTTCATAAAAACTTATAAACATTCATCATTTGAAAAAGTTATAGGAATGACCATCCTTAAAACACATTTCATAATCATATTTGTAATCATTTGAAATATTTGAAAAACAATTTCAAAATAAAACTTGCTTACAATGAAGCAATAAAATCATATTTTAAAAAAAGTTTGCTTGCTTACCTCCTCAGTCCGTGTTCTCCACCTTTTCCTTTCCTTTTTCCCTATACAAGGAAAATGGATATTTTATCCATCTATTCTCTGTCTTAGTTTACTTTCTATGTTTGCTTTATAACCATTCATTACCTCATTCCCATAGAGGTTAATCGTATAAAGATACTTGGTCATTACTCATTTATATGGATTTTTATCTATAAATTTTTTAAAAATTTCATCCATATATCCTCATAAATATATAAAAATAAATCTCATTTTTTTCCAAAATACGCTGTTTACCGTTCATAATTACTGTTCATGTCACTGTAGCAGATTACTATAGGAAATCACTGTTCACGTTTACTGTTCACAGCAACACGGGTTACTGTTCATGGGTTCCAAAAATCGATATTTTTTCTAAAAATAAAAAATACCATGACATAGCTTATGCTTAGTATATCATCGAAAATTCATGAATTATGAATTTATCATCATTAACTTGGCTAAATAAATCATTTTCTCCATATACTAAAAATCAACA
>JAXCLR010000105.1:20797185-20822944 GCA_035584095.1 Annona squamosa | reverse complement strand
CATTGATAACATGTGTAATCTATTAGCCCGATTTCTAACCCGAATCGAACCGATTTGAGGTGGGTTGAAATAGGGTTAGGCTAAGATGTGAAAAGTAGGGTTGAAAGTAGGGTTGGGTTGTGATTTTACAAGGTGAGTTAGGGTTATATTTGTGACAACTCAAGTCAACCCGACCCGATTTACACCCCTAACCGTAAGTGAGAAGCGTTTTCAACGTCGCTGTCACCTCAAGTGCATTGCTCTGCCCATGCTTGGCCTTTTCCCAATCATGCGAAGTTTCGTTGCAGTTTCTCAGGATTTAAAATGATAGTTACAGCCACGATTAGACAAGGAGCCCATATCAGCGCACGCAATAGTGAGCGTATTCTGATCAGCCCATATGGGAGAGATCGTCGATATAAGCCCATTTGAGCCCAGTATTGTTCCATTCGACAAAGGTCAGCGACGCTGAAATAAGAGAGCTCGAGCAAATAAATGTTGGATTGGCCCGAATCCCAGTACATCCATTACAATGGGCACGCTCCTGACTTCCGAGCTTGGCCGGATACATGTTGAACTCATGAAGGTCACTTACGACCAGTTGATTTTTTTCCATTTTAAATCATGTGTGAATAATGCGTTTGTTGAATTCAATTTAAAATATTCATCTATGTATTTATTCATGATTCGATAATTCACACATGTTTAAAACTTTTGAGATAATACATCTATTTTCATATTCGAACTATTGTATATCCACCTTCCCATGATTTTGATTTTTTTTTTTTTTAATGTATTCGAACCTACGTGGGAGCGATGAAATCGTGCAAACCGTACTACTGTCGCGAAAATAAATTATAAATTGAAATAAGATTTATTTTACCGTAAAAAAAAAAAACTTTTTATTGTAGAGGTGTAAATTGGTACGGTTCACTTGCATCGGGATTATCTTTTTTTTTTTTTTTTTTGATGAAAGGTATCCCTTCCTATCCCGTCGCCCTATCAGCATTGATAGGGGGGAGGGAAAGGAGGACCCGCAATATGCATTGCCAAAAAAATATTTGTACATATGTTTGCAACAATGACATGGGGTGGAGTCTCCCACCAATCATAACTGTCCAAAAAATTAGCAGAAACAAAATTAGCTAAGGTGTATGCAACCCTATTTCCTCGCCTTAACACATGACACACTGATAGATGGGGAGAAGCGTTCAGCATAGCTTTGATCTCCTGCATCGGAAAGCCCATTGGCGATAAGACGGTGGAGTCAGTAGTCAAAAAGTTGAAGAGAAGGAGAGAGTCCATTTCGATCTGCATCGGGATTATCTAATCTTATTGGAAGAGAATATAAAACTAAAAGCTTGTCTAAAATTTGAAATCTCGACTTAATTATAATTTCAAAGTATAATTTGGGTTCGTTCCGAGTAAAATACGGGGTGATGGTTATAGCTAAATATATTTTTTATTTAAGTACCACCGATAACTTTTTTTTGAGCTTGATTTGTTTTGGAACCTTTAGGAGTGAAACTTGGGTAAGTAGATTGGATTCAAGGTGCACTTTATCTTTATCCTTTATCTTATTTTTAAAAATATCATATCTTTCTCTATTTTAGTAGGTTAATTCAAGAAGAATCTTATACTATATTTTTAAGGTCAAGCCGATTCAATTTTGTTCCAAATTGATTTTTAGAATGATCTTTTGTACTATATTTGAACATTATAATTTTACTCTCTACCTAATACCTATAATCAATATTTTTTAAAAATCTTTTAAAATAGTCATCTATACTCTATTTTTTAAGGTCATGTCGTTTTCATTTTGGTTCCAAATCGATGCTTTAAAATAGTCTTTTATATCATATTTGAACATTATAATTCTACTATAAATCTTACCCAATGCCTATAATCATTATTATCATAATATCACTTTAAAATGCATTAATTAACTGTACTAAATGGTACAAATTAAACAAGTTTTTATATTTATGAAACATATATTTTATGCTTTTATAAAACTCTTTTTCTATGTAACTTCTATTTTCAACGTCTAAATGGTTGACGAAAAATCTACTTTATATAGTGTTTAGCATTACTTGTATTATTATGAAAATCTTTCATTTGTCTAATATCACTGTACATATACCTCATTTACAAACATATAAAATCAATATAATAAAATAATTTAATGCTAATTATCAATTTTTAAGTATTACTTTCAACATGTAAATCATCCAAAATATCACTACTACATGGATAAATAATTTTACAAAACATTACTACATTCCAATAAATATATATAAATGAATTTAAGTATTTTTCTTCGTTTACATATGAATGTACTTATTTTTAAGCTAATGTGACTTATGCACAAATTGAGTTTTGATGAAACGTGGTCTCATAACACAAATAATGTTAAATACAATAAATGAAGTAAATTTTCAATCAAACGTTAAAATCTTAAAATTTAAGAGAGTTAAATAGAAACGCTTTTATATAATACGTAGTGTAAAAGATATATATCATCGATTAACAACCTCTTTTAAATATATAATATACAGTGTAAAAGATATATTATCCTTCCCTACTCATTTTAAGGTACTCCAACATGTCAATCGACGAATACCATACTTGAGTTGCACCCCCAACCATAATCAATTAAATGCAAATTAATTAGCAACTATTTTTAACTAGATAAGTAAATGTGCAATGTTATAAGCGTAGGAGAAATTTTTGAAATATTGTTAGTTTATTAAGAATTAAGAGCAAATATTATGATGCATTACTATACTTGTCTTTGATCTAATTAGGTCATTTATTAGTATTTTTTTAGATAATATGCCACTTTATATTCATAAGAAAATTTAAAGGTATAACTCTTAATTGAAATAAAAAACGAGTTCTATTTTTATGAGACCCCACTTCTATATAACTTTTACCATCTTGAAATTGATAAGAAATTCACGTCATTCATTAGATTTAGAATTATTTATATTCTTAAAAAATTCGTCTCATTCATTACATTTATAATTATTTATATTATCTTAAAAAATTAGCATCATTCATTATATTTAAAATTATTTATATTATCTTAAAATTTTGATCATTTGGTTAGTATAAGTGTTTAATACGATAGTACATGGGGCTTATATATAAATGTATAAAATCACATAATAAAATGATTTGTTATTAAATATTGATTTTAAAGTTGAATTTTTTACAGCTAAACTATTTAAAATATTATTATTGTGTATAACTAATCATATAAAATATTGTTGTATTTTAGAGAGTTGATATTGTTAGCTCAGACTAACATGACTAGTTATTATCTGGCTAACAAACTATTTTTTTTGCTTTTTATTTTTTATATACTTGTTAATCTCTGTGTATTTAATCTATAAATTAATTTTACCATTTTTTAAATTTTTATATTTTTAAAAATGCATTGAAGCATTTTTTATAATTTATAAATGAATATATATTTTTAAGAAAAATATAGCCCATGCATGTCTTCTATTTAGATGAAACTTAACCTCTTATCTAAACAAAAAATGTTAAATCTAATGAACGAAGTAGATTTTTCATTAATCATCAATGCGAAAAAATAAGAAAAGTTACTTCATGCTTCATGAGATTCAAGAACAGCTTGCTAACCTAAATTCAAACTCGAAGTTCAATCTAAACTCAAATTTTATATAATAGGAATAGAGTTTGTATTTCATAAATAAAATTAAAATCAAAGTTCAAAATTTTACAAATAGGATTAACATAAAAAATACAAACATGATTTAATGAACTTGGTATCACTTGTAGTTTCGAGTTATGCTCTCAACCAAATTTATCGGCCTAAGCCACTCTAATGGCTGGTTTAGCACGGGAAGCATTAATAGATGCTAGAAAAATTAGCAATCTTGTAGAAAAGTTTGGCTGGTCATGACTGTGCACTAACTAGTCCTTGGGCCTGGCTAACTAGGCTTCTTTTGGAAGCAAAAATTCAACCGGACCCGCTTAAAAGAAATTAGAAATTCTGGCTGCTTTCATAAGTTATAAATTTGGCTTCTATGGGTACGTTTTAGAAGTAATAAAATTTTCCGATGGAAAATCATTGGTAAATTTTGAATTAGAAAAATATAATGAGATATGATGAAAAGCAAAGAGAATAAAATGAAAATAAATTAGTTAGTTTTATAGAAATAATTAAAAATATATATATATATAGTTACATAAGAAGCTATAAAATAATATTCAAAACTAAGTTGTAGAAAGTAAAAAATTTTAGATTAAAAAAATTTTATTTAAAAAGTCTTTGTGGTATTCGAACATATCGTACACCTTAGGCAAGTTTTTATAAAATCAAGCCTAATACCTCTTACATGCATCTTGAGATAAAAGGAGCACTTGCTGTTATGAGCCAAACATACTCTTTTACATGCTAATTTAGAGTTTGTTTCTAGTGAGGGAGAGTTTGAGAAAATTATGTAGAAAATTTTAAACTGGAAGAAAATGATATAATACAATTAGAGTAAAAATTAAGAATAAATAGAAAAATATAAAATAGATGAATAATTATATAAAATATAAAAATAATTAGAATATACAAATAATAGTAATAATAACATACTAAGTAGGTAAGAAGCTGCAGCATATCGAGAGGGTAACAAAAAGTTAGGAATATTTTTTCCTCTTCCTTGTTATTAAAAGGAGCTTAGGGCCTATTTTATTTGAAGTGTGACTTGATATCTCAACTAATTCATCACACTACTTTTTCGATTATTAATCGTACGTTTTAATTATTTTTACATCTTTCAATATATTTATTTAACTTTCTTTTTTACTCCTTATTACTGTACTCATAATATCACGCAACTCTTTTCCCTTCTTCAAAAATTTTCCACCTTTTTACCTCATAACAAACAGACAGACAATTAATAATTTTAGAATTCACCAATACGATTAACTTATATAATCCTGATTGACTTTTTAAATTAAAAAAGGACCAAATTCCATATTTCAACGAGAAAGTCAGCAGGCTATTGGAATTAGGTACGTTTAGGTCAACAACTCCATTCACTGTTCTGCAAAATTTAATGCGCTTGAGCCCTTAACAACATCTATTCTATTTTGTCGCTACACATTTGGTTTCCCGCTCGTGTATCAAATGTCAGACCCAACCACACTAAAAACAACTTCCCCAATTTCAACACGGTCAGACCTTGAACTCGGAAGAACTCCCCCAACTCGGGAACCAGTAAAAAACAAAGGGAAGCGAAGAACGAGCGGCATCTTGCATAGTTTGACCTTGTTCAACCGAAATGGACCTTTCATGCATTTGCACAGCTAGCTTCCATAGCTGCAGACATCTCCGCTCGTCATTGCTCAGAAGCCCAGAGCTAAAAAAACGCAGCTACTCGTCACGGACATGGAAAGTTGCTATAAACGCAGGCCATGCCCAGAACATAACATGTGGACCTTTCCATGTCGAATGTCTTGCATCAGCAGCATTGAGCATGGGTCAAAAGTTTTGGTGATGGGACCCAAAGCGCACACATTCCATCTCAGCTCATCCCAAGAAGTCCATACCCACCATCCTTTCCTTGGCTTTCACGTAAACCAATGAGACATCTCGTGAACTTGTGCCCGCCCTTGTCGTGTCATGGCCCATGCATTTGTGGGCGCCTACTCCATAGACCGTGCTAGTAGTTGTGCATGGACGGCAGAATAAACCATAAACGGCGGTAATGAACACTAATGAGAAGACCATTATCTAATGATTCTAATCCACTCCTCCTATCCCCTTTAATGATTTATGACTCTTTAATGGGCGAGTTCAATTTGTATTGAATAATTGCGTTTGCCTCCCTGTTGTTTTGATGCTTCTCTTTTCTTTTTTTCTTTTTTTTTTTAACTTTATAATTATGCATCTTGTAAACGCACCGCTACTTTTGGACTTCGATTAAAAAACTGACCTCATCATCAAATTTTTGACCCATGTAGACGCCATCGATGTCATATGATGATATACTTGGTTCATGACTTATCTGATGATTGTGTAGTCGAACTTATAAGGTAAAAACTGCTCATTGTAAATGAAAAAGAAAAAAAAAAGATTTTGAGGCAGTTGGAAATATTCATTTTCATATTAAACATAGAGTAAATTCTAAATATGCCTTCTGAATTTTGTACTTAATTCCAAATATTCAAAAATTCTTTTCATACCACATGTTTTGCCTAAAAACTCATTCCTGCCACCCTGTTGAGAAAGGACGTTAGCCTATATGTAAAATAACAAAACTGCCCGTGATGTAATTTTCATTTGAGTCATAATTTTTATTCAAATAGAATTTATGAATAAAAGTTAAAGCCCATATGAAAATTAGATTAGAATTAAGAATCAAGGTAGGAATTTGGGCATGGGCAATTTTGCCGTCTTGCCCATTCAATATGTTCTTAATAGCACATGTACAAATGGGACCTCGAGGGAAATACATGGACGCAATTTAAAGCTTATGAGTAAATTTGGAATTGAATGCAAAATTTATGTGCATAATAAATTATACGAGAATCTAGAAAGGAGATATTGAGTCTAAATAGCAAGGTAAAATAATACGAGTTGACAACTTCTATCTAAATTTATGAAATGATTAGATGGTTGCATGGAATTAGGTCATATCACTGTCAGATTATGTTATCGTTTATTCCAATCATCTCTAGCAACCTCGTGTAGGATGTTTTTGTCATCCACAACTCTCTGCAAGTGGCTGTTTCCCCGGGCATCGCTAAACAAAAAAACCTGCTGGCCTGGTGGACGTTTCTTTTTTTTTTTTAATGATACCATAATTTGGAATTTAAGCAAGGTGGTGACCACACGGCAATCAAAACAGCGACAGATGGAGTGGCTCATCTTCATTAATTATTATAATCAAGTTGGCATACTCTAGATGGGGTGAGCACGGTGCTTCAAAACACGCCCATGTGCGTCCGTTCGAGATAAGCAGACCACAAGACATCATCCCCCATTGATTTCTTTCTTTCTTTTCCTTCTTCTTCTTCTTTTTTTTTTTTAAACAGACGAAGTAGGAGTGGGAGCACTCCTCCTACCTTGTCGTTAGAGATGGAAACCCAGACCCCAGTTATTTTGCATGGTATCAGAATCTACGATCCACAAGCTTTTGTATCCATCTTCCATGTGAGCTGCATGACAAACGACTTATCCGGCCGGCCCCATGTGTTCTGATTCAGCCTGACGTGGATTAGGTCGGCGATGAGGCGATGGACGGTGCGGATTTTCTCGCCGTATAGAGAGAGGAGTTCTTTGAAAATAAAAGACAAAAAAGATGCCACGCCTTATCCTTTTAACAAAGGCGGGAAAGAAGAAAAAAAGAAAAAGCAGATCTTGGACTTTCGTGCTTCATTTCTTTTTTCCCCTTCATCTCCCGTCGCCTCCGATCTTAGGTTGACTGGTCAGGGAATAGAGTGTTATTCACGTACGTCGCGATGGAGAACACGGTGATGTGTCGCGCGAGTAATTCGCTGATAAAGATGATTGAACAATCGGAATCGTCCATGGTCATGATGAAGGTGAGCAAACGGTGCATGGCAGAAAGCTGCGGAGAAGAGATATATAAAAAGAATAGTGCAGGGGAAGGTGCGAGCGACACGTGAAACCGAGCCAAATGTAAGCTGTCCTCCACAACTGTGATTTGTATCTGGCATATCTGCTCGGCGGGTGCGTGTGTCAGAAAGTGCCAGTGCTGATGTGCAGAGCTTCTGTAGGCCGCAGCGCGAGATCTGGCGATTTTTTAGTTGGGACCCACCCACCTCGACGGCAGGCCCATCTGATGGCTCATGCCTCATGGATGGGTCCTTGGCTCCGGCCGTAAGGTTGCTGATGGGTTGTCGGATTGAGTTGCACAGGTTGTAGCTTCATTTTAATCTTAATTTATTTAAAATATCTTAACTCTAATTTATTTATTAATCAATTAAAAAAATTTCGACCCTAGCTCATTTAATAAACGAATTGGCGGGTTGTTAACGGGTTGTATAGTAACTAACCTAAAAGCTTAAATTCTAGTAAATAATGATCTCGTGGGGGGAGACGAAAAAATATTTTCGGCGTAGGAGAAATGAAATTACGGCAATAACAAAAAAATGAAATTATGGCAATAATGAAAAAATAAAAATTAGATAACTTAAAGAACACTTAGAGAAGGAAAATAACCAAGATGTTTAAATTTATATATATAAAACTTTAATGAGTTAAGCGAGTTAAATGGATTGAACGAATTAAACTAGTTAAACAGGTTATACGGGTTAAATGGGTTACTAAACGGGTTGATAAGTTACAAAATCTCAACTCTGATCCATTCATTTAATTAAATAATTAAATGGGTTGGTGGATTATAACTCGTTTATTCAAAAATCTCAACCCAAACTTATTTATAAACGGATTGAACGAACAAGTTAACAGGTTGACCATGACTATTAACACCCCAAGGCACATATGCATTTCTTGCGGCATTCACATGCGCGTTCTAGGATTAACAATGAGATTTATTAGGATGCCTTTGTCATTACATGAACTAGTACATTTAAAACTTTTTAATTCAAAGCTTGTAGCTCTCCGCTAGTACTCCATTTTCTAATTATTTCTTCGTAATTATGTATATAATTATGTTATCTATTTTAAATTTATTCATTTTAATCTTTATCATTATTCTTATTCTATTATCTTATTTCTCATATTTCAATTTTTTTTCTAAAGTTCTGTCAAATACAGTTCCCTAAAAAAAGTAATGCAATATGTTGTGATTGAAAAGATATATTTCAATTGAAAAAAGTAAACTATTATTTTTCACAAAGCAAAAAAAAAATATTTTTTTAATATTATCTTCATGACATCGCACTCAGTGTTCGTTCTTTCACATTCGGGAGAAAGGAAATCGTTCTTTGCACGCTGCCCGTCGTTGTGCTAGAGAACAACATAAGATTGATTCGACGTCTGGCAACGTGGATAAGTGCGAGGGGGTGGGAGAACGTGGGATTTAGTTACTAATGGTTTATTAGTCAGTAATTATATTTTTTTACTTTTATTCATATATTTGAATCGTTTTTCGTACCAATTACATTTATTAACACTATTTATTTCAACTCTACGGCTATTATTTCTTATTAATTATATAATTTTTAAAATATTTTATTTCCTACCATTCCCCACGTTCTCACGGATTTTCAGCTTACCAAACTGAAATATAAAATTGCGTTAAGAAATTTTAAATATTTTGAGTATTTCCTTAATTACAGTCCATTTCATAAGGATTTGTGTGTAGCCACATTGTATAAGGATTTGGAGATCTTCTCCACGAGTACATTTTATGATTTTATGAATTATAAAAGGAATCCCAAAAATACGAGAACATTCGTGAACTATGATAGATATTTGTTATGAATTGCAATGTAAAGACATTAAAATATCTGTAAAAAAATAAATGAGAACATTTGGAACTATGATAGATATTTGTTATGAATTACAATGGAAAGACATTGATAAATTACTTGCGCCCTGATTGACTGCTTATCAGAATATTGCCAAAGAAAACGTTAGCCTTGTGCCGGAACAAAAATGTCGCATGTCCTATTTTTTTTTTTTTAAAGACAAGCAACCCTTAGGTCCGAGTGCCATTCAAACCTTTGACCTCATGCACTCATGTTGAGGTGTCTACTGCCTAAGCGGCAACTATATGTTTTAAATTTTAATAAAACGTATTATATATATAAAAAAAATTAATACAACATGCGAACTGGAGTTTGTGGATAAGCATGGAGTATTATCCCATTTATATGAGGTTAGATTCGTAGAAGCTAATACTCGGGGAAAAAAATTTGGATTGAGTAATACCTTTAGCTATGCGCGAAGATTATACTGTTCATTTATGTCATACTTGTAATTATAAATTTTAAAAAAGACTTTTTAATATCCAAGACTACAAGGAAAAACATAAATTATATCTTTAATCAATGGTAATTATATAATTATCTAGTCACTTTGATTTTATTTCAATAAAATATTTAATTTGGGGTTGAATTTGTTTTTCTGTATTTTTTGAGTGAGCATTATAATGTTGGTAAGCTTAAAAAAATTTAATTTAAAACTAAACTTTGAACAATTAAACTGAAATATTGATGAATGAATACATGTGAAACAAATTATGATTGGGAGGTTAATGAACTTTTAATTTTATTTCTTATGTTAAATTATAATTATTATAGTAATTTTTATAGTAGATTTAGGTGATGTGTAGCAATAGGCAGATGAGGGAAAGGGAGCAAATCAGTCTAATTTTGAATTTCGAAAATAATCATTCATAAAAAAATAATCATTTTCCGCTTTTATTCTTACATTCCAATCATTTCTTATGCTAACTATCCTTCATCATACGTATTTATTCTAGCTTTACTTATCAATAACACCATTCTTAAAATATTTCTTTTTCCAATCCCACCACATTTCATAATTTTTTCTCATTCCACATTCTCAAACAAATCCTTAGTTAAATATAGTATGAGATGTTTGTATTAATTATGCACAATGTCTTTTTAGTCTCTTTAATCGATTATCAAACATAGGTTCAAAAACAATTATTTCCAACCTCAATAAAAGTAACAAAAAATTGATTGTTGACATCTTTGAAATTTAATATTGAAAAAAGTTTAGTACATTTTAGAAAAATAGGAAATAATTAAAACATTAAATAATATTACAAACGAATATGCAAATATGAATACGAGATTATAAGGTTTATCAAGCCTCAAAGTAGAAAACAACATTGTTTACATTATATTACTAAATAGGATGTAGAGTGACCTCACATATAAATTTAAAGAGTATGCTATTGCTCAAGAAATGTGAATGTCTTTGAAGAATAAATATGGTGGAAAATTTTGATAGCTTTGAACAAGTAATTAAACATTGAATAACATTATGAATGAATAAGTGAATTGAACTATTGCTTAACATAGATAAGATTACGGATCTTATCAAGTTTAAAAGAAAAAAAATATAATGTTGCTTGCATTATATTGCTAAGAAGCATACAAGACAACCTCATCCATGTGTGAATTTGAGAAGTATATTATTATTCAAGAAATGTGGAGAACCTTAAAGGACAAATACAATGATACCTTTGTTATGAATGTGAAAATATTCAACAGTAAATTTTATACTTATATAAAGCACTACAATCATTTAACAAAGTAGCATCTTAGAGAGATATCAAATGTGATATGAAAGCTTAAGTTCATTAGACATGCTTTCATGAATGAGTAATGGGATGGGCTATCATAACCATAATAAGGCTTTTCCTTGAAAATCGAGAACACATGTAAGTCAATATATACATGGGCAAATATTAAAATTTTATATAATTTTGCATGTCATTTGTAATCAAAAGATGAGCAATTCAAAGAAGCTAGTCTTCTACACAATTTCATGTGGCTGATTTTAGTTTGCACAGAACTTCATATTTCGAGTGCAATAAAAACAGAAAATTCTTCAAAAATGAGAAGTAGAATGCATAATGTTGTTTAGAGACTGAGAATGAAAGGTGTAAAAGAAGCAAGCACTATGGCAAGAACAACAAAACCAAGTTAGAATGCTACAATTATCGCAAGATATGTGACTTTGCTCATAAATATATTAAGCATTGCCTTCCATCATCATCGAATCTGGGTAGGGAGCTTTGCCTTCCATTTCGGAAGTTTGGACTCTGTATGGAGACTTCGTTGCACCAAACTACAAATATATACTTTAGGATAATTGAATTGTAAATATGTAACTTCCAAACACAACGATCAAAAAAATGAAGACCGCGGGAAACAAAAGAAGAAGAGAACAACTGTCTACCTATGTAGAATTTTTTAAATTCATGTTGTACAACTGATCTATGATCGTCAGTAATATTATAATGTCGGAATGTACAATAAAATTCATATTTAGTATGAGTGTAAAGAACATAGGCCTATGGTAGGGTGGAAACTAGAGTAGGTCAAGGTGTACCCATCTCTAACCCAACCAATTTTTGACAAAATAAAATTAATTTTTTGACTGAATATAGGGATGGTCTAAAATTTTAATCTAAATCCAAAAATGAAAATGAAGTGAGTCAACCATATCCCAACTTAAAGAATCTAAACCTTTCTAGTATATATTCATTTATTAAAAATTATAAGTATATTTTTAAATCTTATCTTTATTTTCTTTTGAAATCCGTATATTATTTATGATTAAGGATCGATAACAAGCAACTATGTGTATAACTCTGACAAATGATACTCCTGGCATGAACTAAACAAATATCTTGCTTAGTTCACCTTAAAAAAAAATTCATCTAACACATTTTTAAAATTTTTCTTCACACACTTATTTATCTAGGTGTATTTAACGTACAAATTAAGTTTTACTATTTTTAGATTAAAAATATATATATGTATTCAAAAATGGTAAAACTTGATTTGTATATTAAATACACTTAAATAAATAAGTATGAGAAAAAAATCAAATAAATTATTTTAAATAATTTTTTAAAATGGGCTAAACTAAATATTTGTTTAGCTAGAGCTAACAAAATTGCTTCTCTATAGCTTTTATACATAATTGAAGTTTTTCCAATATTTGAGGAACACTAGTAGAAAAATACTAGTATTTTAGGAAAATCTTTTTAAAAATTACATAATCCATTCTAAATCGGTAAACCTATTTTCGCTCATATATTGATGTTTATTGCTATCAATTAGTAAAATATTAAAGTATATAATATTTAAATTTAGCATAATTTTATCTTTATATTTAATATGTATTTGAATTCTTAAAATCATTATAGTTCATTTTTTACATGACCTACTGTCTTAAAATCGACTCAAGACTAATCCAAAATTTATTCGGAGACCTGCTGAAAAAAAAAACGAAAGTAGAACTAATCTTAGTTGAGCACCTATATATAATTTTTTTTTTTAAAAAAAAAAAAGAAAAGAAAAGAAAAGTTCCAGTTACGAGTGAACCCTGGCCCTACTCGCATTGGTGTACACCCTTACTCTGAGGGTCCGTTTTCTGTAGAAATTGACGCGATGAAAAAGTACTTTGCTTGGTGGAGTGACGTGGGCTCCGCCAGAAAGAACGGCATCTCGGTCAACTGATTATTTTCCACGCTCATCTTTCCAACAGAGATTAATAGAGTCCTGCTAGTGCTACATCTGCGAAGGAGCATGTGGGGGAAGATGAAATTCTTAGCACGGCCAACGCAGGCATCAGCACAAGATTCCGGTACCTTTCTTTTTTTGTTTTCCTAATTCATGACATTCTCACAAATGCAGCATATCTTCCCACCCGCCCATCAAGTATAGATAAACTCTGCATTTATTGCTGCGCATGTGTCATTATCTACGGGTCAAGAGGCTTAATGGCATGCAAAAAAGCTTTTGTTTTTTAAGTGGGAAGCATGGTTTTAAAGAAAGATATGGCAATCTGAATCTTGCCCATCTTGAATTTACAGAACATGATGATGAAGATTGGATTGGGTTTCATGATTCATGCAAGCCGAATTAGAATTACTCTTGGATGGCAATAAAAATAAGGTGACTTTACAGATGTTGTTTAGGATATGGGCCGCACCCAAGTTCTCCTTTTTCTTTGCCATGCTCCAAAAGCAAAAGGGAAAAGGTGGGAAGTTGTATAATGGCAAGCTTAACGGCCACTCAAAGTCCAAAATCATTAGGCCAACCATTCACTCGCAGAAGGGCTGGAATGTGAGCAAGCATGGTGCCATGAGTCAGCACTCATGCTGCTCCAACGCCCATCTTTACATCCTCATGTGCTAGGTGGGCCAATTGCCATTAGTATTCTTCATTGCATTTCCCACAATTACACCAGTCAAGCTCAGTTGGCAAATGACCATGAATGAGGATAAATGAAAGTTTGAGGTGGATCTACCCCACCCCATGAATATATGCTCCTAGCCATTGGTACCATTGAATCCGGAGCAGGATGTAGAGCAACGGATGAAGACACTAGAGCCGTATTTGTGCTCATGACTTTATTTTTTACAGAAATTATAATTATCCTCTGATTTAAAACTTATCGCAAATAAGCCTATAAATTTTTAAAATACTTCAAGCTATGCCTATGGCAAGTTTCAAGCGGTTAATTTTTTTAAAACTAAAGTATGTTTGGAAAGTAATAAAACTTTTTGTGTAAAAGATTTTAAAATAGAAAAAAATGATATGAAATGATAGTGATAATGATTGAAAAATATATTAGTTGTAAGAAAAATTATGAAAATTTAGTTGAAAAATAGAGTACTTGTACAAAAAAATGAGATGAAGTGTTTGAATAATATAATAATTATGAAGAATGAAATATTTTATATGTAAGCAAACTCATCATAGGATATTTTTTAGTAAATTTAAACAACTCGTTCTGGGTATTAAAGTGAATTTAGTTAATATACCAAATATCACTTAATAGAATACCTAGGTGGGCCCTAATAAATATAATTCTTTAAAAAAATTAATTACAATTCACCAATATATTTAATCAAAGTTGTTTTTAGTACATTAGCTAAATGTACATTCAATAAGTGTTGAAATTTAGCAAAAAGCATTTTGATCACATTTGCCAAAGGAATAATTACAAATATTTTTAAAATGTAAAATCATATTTATAATGAACCATGTTCTAATGCTCCCCAGAGCAGTAAGCCTCCATGCTCTCGGCCATCGCAGGCTATTCAAAAATCAAGCAAGACGTGAGTCGTTTGATTTGATGAGGGAGTTGAGGAGGAATTTTTTGCAGATACCTCCCCAATCAGAGTTCTCAAGTGTGTTCCAAATTTTTACAAAAAAATTCATGGCATTAGCACAACAAAATAAACCCCCCCCCCCCCCCCCCCCCTCCAATGTAACTCTTCCTACAACTTCAACAAAGGAATGTTGTTATCCTAGCTACCCACAATCATTGTTGCTATCGGCCACGATTTCCCCATCCATTGGATGCAGGCTCCACCTCTCCGGCCACTACTTCCCTTCCCTATCCTTTCCCCTCCCTAATCTCATCTTCATATAAATAATCCATATTTGGAATTCATTTCAACCATATACATTGAAATTCATTACAGGAAATAACTTTACATTGATTTAAAAAAATGAGTACCCACATATATTGAAACAAATAAATAACCCATATATAATCACAATCAATAAATCTAAACCTTGTTGTAGGGATGCCAATGTCTCACGCCACAACTCCACTACAAAATTACACTCTAAGGGCATGTTTAGATATCATCAAATTTTTTCAAATAAATAGTTTTTATCTAAACTTTTTACTCTCTACATCTATCTTGTTTTTAATCATATTTTTATTTCTTCATGTACAACTATTTATTTTTATATCATTTCTATATAATTAACTTATTTATTTTAATTTTATTATCTTTATTTATCATCATTATCCTATTATACCATGCAATTTTTTCTTAATTCAAAAACTTTTACATCAAAATTTTTCATCTAAAAATTTTATCACTTTCCCCTGACACACCCTGAATAGGAAACTATTGTCAATTGCAATTGAACACAAACTAAACCTAAATCCCATTAATCCATGCATTGTTCCAGTTCCACTGTCAAAACTGTCAGCAGCTAGCAGCAATTTGAGCTAGGCACCACCTAACTTGAGGGACATTTGGGGATATAGCATGGGAAATGTGGGAGTAAAAATGTGATGATGCAGATTTCGAGATCCATCATTTCACAATTAATCCTTATATTTTTCTACTTTTACATAGTATTGTTAGAACCGGACCGGACCGGCCGTTCTGACCGGTCTAACCGGGAACCGATCCTATGTCCGATTTGTTTACCTATAGTTCGGTTTAATTATATTAAACCGTTCGAACCGTAGAACAGGCGGTCGAACTGCATGACCGTATGCGACTGGTTCATCGATTCTGCAAATGTAAAAAAAATTCATCTGTCGTCAATTCGTCGTTGATGACCATAAGAAGCCCCAATGACAACTTCCTATTGCGTGCTGCCCCCGGCGTCTTCATCTCTTCCGATCAGCATTCGGCGACAGCAAAGTAGCGACCTGTCCATTTTCGACGACAAGCGGCGTCCTCCTTTCCATTTCCGGCAATTGGCAAAGACGCGATGTCCAATCACCGTTCGGCGACTAGTAGAGCCGCGATCTCCCCATTTTCGATGATGAGCAATGACTTCCTTCCCATCTTCCTTCCCATCTCCGGCGACCAACAGAGCAGGGACGTGCGATCAACCATGAGAAGCCCCAATCAGTGACCTCCTGCTGCGGTGCTGCCCTAGCTCATGACGTCTAGGCGTCTTCATCTCGTATGATCGGCATTCAACGACAGCAAAGCAGCGACCTCTCCATTTCCAACGATGAGCGGCGACCTCCTTTCCATTTTCGATAACCAACAAAGCAGCGACGTCTGATCCGCATTCAATGACCAGCAGAGCCACGATCCCTCCATTTTCGGTGATGAGCAACAACATCCTTTCCATTTTCGGCGACAAGCACAACAACGACATCCATCAGAGCTGCGCCATCTCCATTTTCGGCGACTGCATTAGTGCATTCTGGTCCCAGAGAATATGAAGGAGAATATCTAGCTAAACGATCTTTACCGAGATGATAAAAAGTATATTTTTTTATTTTTTTGAAAAATATTTTTATAAACATGTCAATCTAGTTATATTTAATCCATAAACCAAGTTTTACCATTTTTGGATATATATATATATATATTTATTTTGAATTTTTAAATGCATGGATTAAATATAACTAGATTGACATGTTTATAAAAATATTTTTCAAAAAAATAAAAAAATATATTTTTTGACAGGTTGGAAAGAATCAATGCTAAGATATCTACTGTTTACATTAAGTAAGGTCTACTACATGCCAAATACGGAATACTAACTAATAGGTTAAATATACTAAGAAATGCATGCTTAGAGATTTTTTAAATCTTGCTATTAATTTTTTCTACAAATCGGGACATGATCTAACATATATATTTAGGATTTATGAAAATATAATTTTATCAATATATTTATTTAAAATTTAAAATTAGTTTAATATTTATGACATCATAAATATGTTAAGCTAACGTCACCGGTTCGAATCAGACCAGTTCATTTTTCAGTTTAATCACCGGTTCGATTCTGACAACATTGCTTTTACCCCTATATTTTAATCATTTTTCCTATTAACTACCTTCCAGCGAACCTATTTATTTCAACTTTACCCCTATATTTTAATCATTTTCCCTATTAACTACCTTCCAGCGAACCTATTTATTTCAACTTTACTCCTATTATTTCATATCAATCACATAATTTTCAAAATATTTCATTTTCTATTCCCACCAAATACCACATTTCCCACCACTTTCATATTCCCAACATCCCCTTCCTCTTCCGAATAAAACTAGCAGCAACACCCATCTTCCTCTTCTGCATTTAACAACTTCAGATAAATATAATCAGCCACAAGCATAAGCCATTAATCATTTGCCCAAGCAACCAACTATCAGTCTATCATCACTTAATGATAGCCAAAAATGAAATCTAAAGAAGTAGCCAGAGGAGAAGGCAAGGGAATCTTGTAATGTTACTTGAAGACAAGATGGTAGTCGCTAGCATTCATGGTGGAGATTGTCGGCTTAAGCACTTCCTCAAATCTTTGAGAGGAGAGGAGTGGACGATTGCTGTGGAGAGGAGAAAAAGAGAGGGCAGGAAGAGAGAAGATGAGAGGAGAGATTGTCTTCATTGGGCTAAGGTTACTGGGTTAGGCGATTTTCTCCAATGATTTTGCTTGCTTGCCAATGGGCAAGAAAATGAGGGAATAAAGTTTGGGATAGGATTTTGTTATATCATGAAGTTTTTGTAAAAATTAAGAACCCCCCGATAACTCTGACCAAGGAAGCATCTGTAAAAAGTCTCTCCTCAACTCCCTTACTCAATCGGACGGCTACTGTCTCA
This sequence comes from Annona squamosa, assembly GCA_035584095.1. Taxonomy (NCBI): domain Eukaryota; kingdom Viridiplantae; phylum Streptophyta; class Magnoliopsida; order Magnoliales; family Annonaceae; genus Annona; species Annona squamosa. Next base: position 20,804,914 of record JAXCLR010000105.1, on the reverse strand, counting down.
TCCACATTTTTTGAAAGGCCTACAATGGCCGAGAGCATGGCAGCTTGGTGTTTAAGAGCATTAAATCGTGGTCCATTATTAATAAGATTTAAATCATAACCATAATTCGATTTTTGTATGAGCACAAATACCTCAATCTTTTTTTAAAATCTTAGTTACTGACAAGATTGATGAGCAGTTGAATTTTATAAAGCCATTAAGGAGTGCATAAATAAAATTGATTGTAGAAGACGTCATTTAAGTAACCACGGAAATGCTATAAAAGTTTTCCATGGTCAAGACTTGTTTTTAGAGCACCTTGACGATTTTACAAAATTTAATTCATCTATTAAATTTACAATTATGCATTTAATTAAGATATAAAAATCGACTTGACCGAATTCTTAAGGGGGACCTTAATTTTTGAAATAACACAAAACTTGTGCGAATTTTAAAATTCATTTCAATCCATTTGTTTAGTATTCAAATAAATTTCTATAAGCATTGTATTACTCATAATGAGCATTTCCAAAGGTTTGGATACCTTACTTGAACTCTATAAGTGAACAATCTTCAACATCTTTATATTCGCTTAAAAATTTTCAATGCTTGTGGCCCACATAAATCTTCGATTAAAAATCATTTTTAATATCTAACTAAATAATTAAAGACAAAATTGAAAGGAAGCTTTTTCTTCTATAGCAAATTGAATGAAAGCTTTTATAAAACAATCAGGGGAGCCAAAAATAAACTTGACCATCGATTCATAGAATGCTTCATGTGGCTATAGAAATATTTCCCCTTCCCCGCCACACAGCTGCATGTATCTTTAAATCATTCCAATTTTGAGATACATGCCAAACTCTCATTCAAAAGATCTAAAACTTTCTAACTAAGGGTGTGTTTGGCAATTAATAAAATATGTCAAGTTAAAACTTTTTAATCTAAAACTTTTCATTTTCCACAAATATCATATTTTTCATTATTTTTTCACATTTTTATATACAACTATCCTATTTTTCAATTATTTCTACACAACTATTCACACAGCTAACCTATCTATTTTAACTTTATCCTCTTTACTACTCATCATTACCCCTATCATATCATATTATTTGACAACTTTTACTCTTCAAAATTTTTCACCAAAAGTTTTATTCATTACCAAGGGTGTGTTTGGCAATGAGGAAAAAATGTCAACTTAAAACTTTTCACTCTCTATAATTATCATATTTTTTTAATTATTTTTTCACATTTTCCCATACAACTACCCTACTTTTCGATCATTTATACATAACTACCCATATAATTAACCTATTTATTTTAACTTTATCATCTTTACTCCTATCATATCACATCATTTGACAACTTTTATTCTTCAAAACTTTTCATTAAAAGTTTTATCCATTCCCAAACATACCCTAAACAGGCACATAGTTGCTCAGTTTTCCTTGCTTGCATTCAGGAGCTCGGTTTTCAATGCCCGATTGAGGTATTGGATCACTAGTTAGTTATTAGTAGACAAAATATGTAAGATAAAAATTATGAGGTGAATTAAGCTTAAATTATGACACAAATATGAATATTATTGTGAAAAGAAATCATCTAAAAAAGATATTTGCACGCGATAAAACAGTCCTAAGTGTTTATTGTGAAGTTAATGTCGTCAAATTTAAAAGTAATGGTTGAATACTTACTTAAACACAAAACTATCTATGTTTATCCTTTGTTCTTAAGGGCGTACTTAAGAAATGATAAAAATTTCTTATGAAAAGTTTTTTACATAAAAATTATCAAAATGAAAGAAAATAATATGATATGATAGGATTAATGATGAGGAATAAATAGAATAAATTTAAAATAAATAAATTAGTTGTTGAGATGTTGTGAATAAATAATTAAAAAATAGAATAGTTATATAGCAAAATATGAATAAATAATTAAAAAATAATTATAGAGAGAGAAAAATTTTAGCTTGACATATTTTGCCCATTACCAAACCTACCCTAAATTTCAAAATATATTTTTTAAATCAAAACTTTTCTTTTTTATTTTTCATAGATATCTGTATTTTACTAAGATTAGTTAGCATGTGAAATATTATATTTTTATTATTTAAACATAGTCATGGAAGCATGCATTGGCATATATATACTCGTACCCTTGTTATTTTTAAAGATTACAAATATATAAAGTTATATAAAATTTAAAATAAATAAAATTTGTGGTACTAACCAATTTAGCAAGGCTCACATACAATGGGTGATCCTCTTAGGTTGGTCATGAATTATATTTTTTATAAACATATTATTTATATCTATTTAACCTATAATCTAAGTTTATCAATTTTTGATATGTTGATATGTTTATTTTTAAACAAATCGGTACTATGGTCATTTTCCACCCATGGAAATGACCACAATATCATTGTATTTAAAAATAAAAATATATATAAACATATCAAGACAAAATTTGGATTATAAATTAAACATACTTAAATAAACATATGTATACAAAATATAAGATTTTTTCCAAAATAATCTCACTATGTTTGACCATAATCGCATATATATCCACTATGTTTACATATATTCCCAAAAATGTCGGCTCTATTAAAGATTGTTAAGTAAGTTAACAATCTTCCATTTAAGTGTTAGCTATACATTAGTAAATCTCAAAAGTACCCCTAGTATAAAATAGTAAAAGATGAAATAAAATGAAATAGGAATAAAATTAAAGATCTCTATATTTAAAACTCTTATACAATTAAGATAACGATGAGTTATGATATTCAAAATTTTTAATCAAACTTTAAATTTGATAGGCATATTGATAATTTCACAAATGGACTAACGATGTTTATTTAGGTTTGTAATAAGCAGGCGTTTTGGGGATTACATGCAAACGTAGTGGATATATTTGAGATTTTTGAAACATAATGAGTATATTTGAAATTAGAGTCAAACGTAGTGGATATATCTAAGAAAAACCCAAAAATATAGAAAAAATTTGATATACGGCCGTTAGCGGCATCCCATCATCCCTTCTTGCATACATATGGGAAATAAAGAAAGAGAGGGAGAGAGGGAGAAGGATGCAGATACATTTTACATATGTGCACTTAGCTTCTGTTCACCCGAGTGTTTTAACTTATTTTCTTATTTTTTATACAATTATTAATTTAAATATATTTAACATTTGTATCAATTTTTACCATTTTTAGAATATTTTAGATTTTTATTTTTTATTTTTTAAAAGCATTGGCATTTTAGTAATTATACAAATTTTTAAAAATAAAAAATAAATATCTAAAATACTTCAAAAATAATAAGAATAGATACACATATTAAATCTACGTTGATTAAAGATTGCATAAAAAAATTCAAAAAAATTTAAAAAAAAGTTAAATCCACCTGGGTCCACTCAACCGAGGAGAGAGAGAAATTTCGATTGATCACATGGGATCAGTATCATTGTTCGGTTTTGGATAGAATTGCTTTGAATTTATTTTTTTTTCGATTATCGATTTGACTTGTATTCTTAAATAGAAAATATTTTAATGAAACAATTTCACCGAAATTTTGGGTGTAACTGACTTCTGTCTGGATGTTTCTATGTACCATTAGCTATGCGCAAAAAACCAACTTAACTTTTTAAAGTATCTATATAACCACCTAGTTTAATACTATTTACGCAGCCCACCTAAATATCAATCAAATTCATTTTTACATACAAAATTAAGCATATAAAATTACTAAATTGGTTGGTTTTGTTTTGATAAAAACATCAAGATAGGGCTCTAATATCTATTGATTGTACTAAATTTTTCGATCAGACCAGCATGGTTGAAATATTTTTCTTTAACTCATTGTTTATATTTTTATTAATATCTCTATTTACAATTATTATCTTGTGATATATTTCAATCATGTCTCGAACATTAAAGACTTCAATTTGACATATTCATTTCAAGCTTACTTTGGAATGAATCAAATTCAAGTCCACAGGATCCATTTACAATAAGATACTAATTTCCAATTTGTATATATAATATTCCGACCATCTATAAAACCATTCCCAACTAAATAATTTTTATCAAGTATTACTGCACCGTAACGTATTTGTAAATTTATCTACTTTACCCATTATCGTACAAATTTTAAAGCAGTTATAACCCACATATGAATTTTTTTTTGATGAATTTAGTTAAAATGATTTTTTTACGAATAATGTCGAGCGTACGATTCGTCGGATTTTAATTTTACAATTAAAGTCGTGCCGAAAATGGGGATGTCACTGTAAAATCTCAACTGATCTCGGCATGATTGTAATATATTCTCATTAGTTTGTTTTCTAATCTTATTTTTCTTATTCAACACGGTGATAGGATGGGTATAAGATGAAATTTTCTATTCCAGGAAAAATATTTTCATTATTAGATGATAATAATCTACTTTTCTCAAATATTACAGTGAGTGTTCCATATTGGATAGATTTGAAGAAAAGAAATTATGTATTTGAACTGAAAAATAGCATTGAAAATGTAAAGGTAATGTAGTTATTTATTGGAATTTGAAATTTTATATTTAAAAATAAAAAATTTTAAAAAATCTCATACGACTCTCATCCATTTCATCCCTCAAATCATTTCAAACACACATATAATTTTCCCCATTTTCATGAAATTTTTTCTTTTAAACATATAACAACATTTTTTGCATCTTATTCCAAGGAACATTCACATATCATTCCAATAGTGAAGAGGCATGTATTAATACATGATGCAATTGGGCCCTTCGATGAATTTGATCACACTATCACCATTTAAATCATGATGAAATTGCTCCTAAGGACACAATACAAGTGAGTTTACTCAACTTATATTAGAGTAGTAGACTCTAAACTTATGGGTATAACTTAAGTTGATTATGTTTAGTTTGGTGTTGACTCTATTTTTATCTTATTTTCAAAAACTGCTACAATACTCTATTTTAGGTTGAATTGATTTAAGCATACCCTACCATATTTTTTAAGGTTGGATCAATTTTAGTTTTAGTTTCAAATTGGTTATTTAAAATAGTCATTATATTATATTTGAAACTATAATTTATTATAAGTCTTAATTAAAAACCTAAAATCAAGATAATAGTAATATAATTTTTGAAATACATTCATTAAACTTACTAAATAATTGAAAATTTAAATAATTTATAATAATATATTTACGCCTTTCACTGTAAAATATATTTTATAAAATTTAAATTAAACATATATTAATAATTTTAATCAGTTCCAGGTATCCAGACCTTGAAACTTATTTTATCCTAATTGATTTGAATTTTTTTTACTTGAAACTTACATTACCCTATAAGTATAAAAGTAAGAACGTACCATGCTCATTTTAAGATACCCAGTAAATCAACCCATTATCCTAACTAAGTTACACTCTTATCTGAACTTACCTTATATGGAAGGATTTGAGTTGAATCTGGCATTGAACACTGTGCTAGGGACATAAATTAGGTTCAACCAAATCCTAATTAACTCAAGTCAATTTATAATATGATTGAGTTAAGAATTTATTTTGAAAAAACTTCTCAACTTGACTTGTGCAAACAAGTTTTTTAAAGTTGATTGGTGTAGGTTACGAATTAGTGAATTCCACCCAATTTTGTATGTTAACTAAATATAGTATTAAAAAGTCATATAATATCATCACTACTTCAATAACCAAATGGTTTACGTGAGTAGTTTAAGGGTATAAGATGGGAGGGTGGAGTTCAAAACTAAGTAAATGAACTTGTCTTGTTACTTGTCCCCAAGCTATTTTTTGTCAGTTACCTTTCTTTCAACTATTGTTTTTACGTAATATATTATGGTTGGATTGGGACCGTAGTGCTATGGGTCTATCTGTAATGATCAAAGAAACTTTAATGGAATAGAGAAATGGAATGTAAATGCAATTATATGTATTAGAAATGAGAAAAATTAAAGAAACTCTCTTGCGAATGAAAATACAAATTATATTCAAGACGTTCCATCCGAGCATTAAATATTTCGGGTGTGTTTGTTAATGAGTAAAAATTGTAAAATTAAAACTTTTTAATTTAAAACTTTTCACTTTCCATAACTACCTTGTTTTTAAATTATTTCTTCATGTTTTGTCATACAGCTATCATATTTTTAATAATTTCTATACAACTATCCACACAACTAACTTATCTATTTTAATTTTATCCTATTTACTATTCATCAGTACACCTATTATATCACATCATTTAATAACTTCTACTCTTCATAATTTTTCATCAAAAGTTTTATCCATTTATAAACACACATTTTGCACACTTTTTTTTATAAGTATTCATACATTACAATCTCAATTAGTATTACAATTAAATTTTAAGGCATTTTTACAATTTGCTAACGATTATCTATTATTTCTAATATTTTTCACCGGTGGACGGCTTCCACGAACTTGGGGAGACTTTCAACGCCACCATTTCAGAAATGTTGCTAGTAAAACTCAAACCCAGGACCACCTAACTTGTGGGGCCATGTACTGCCCCACGAGGCATGACATCAAGGTGACCATTTCGCGCACTTCAAATTATACTTAGGCTGGGACTAGATCGAGTAAGAAGTTTGAACCTGCGTGGACCACTGCCCGAATCATGACGAAGTCGCGCCACTATTTTTTTCGAACTGCGTCAGATCCGAACGCAGCAGCAGCCGCGTTTTATTCGTCCGTCCCTTGCTACGGTTAAATCCCTGGCCACAAATTAATAAGTGGGAGGTTTGCACAGTCAAAAAGCCCGACCAGGTTTTTTTAAAATTTTCAAACCATCGCAACGAGTGGGGCCCACCATTAATCACCTGAAAGCGCGGGAAATGTGTCTTTTTGTCCCATCATCCACCGCAAAATCCCATCGGGCAGCCGACAGTCAATCAAGGAACGCCATACACGTAGGCTCCACACCCGCATTTTTGAATGAGTGCAGTACATACTATTTATTACCCCTCGAAAGCAAAATCCTGAGCAGAGAGCGAGGGAGAGAGATGCGGCCCACCCAAAGGACAGAACTTTTAAAAACGGGGCAGACGCCAAACGGGCAGGGTAGTGGGCGACCGAACATGAGAAGAGGGGCGCCAGGCAGTTCGAATTTCGTAAGTTGGAAACTACAGCAGACGCACGGCGTCCCACGTCAGAAAGGGACCGTTGCTGCTGGCCTTTCGGCGGGAATTCCGTCCAAAAAAAACACAGAAAATGCAATTTTTTATCCCCTCGTCTCCCTCCCCCTCATGGGCATTCGGGTCGCAGTGTCAGGCCTTCCAACAAACACCAGTTTCTATTCTCTCGCTTCACCCGCCACTGTTTAAAAAATAAATAAACTGGTCGCAGAAGTCGCGTTTACTGATTTACTCGTATGAAACCGGGTCGTGATTCCCTGCACCTCAGTGCACTCGAGGGCATTAATTTATTTTTTATTTTTAAATTTTTTTTTATATAAGATTAATTTAAGTGTATTTAATTTGTATATTAATTTTTATCATTTTTAGAGTATTTTAGATATTTATAAATTTTTTTATATAAGTGATAATTTAAAATATATTTAATATGTGTATTAATTTTTACCATTTTTAGGGTTTGTTTGGTAATTTAAAAAAGTTGTTAAATTAAAACTTTTCAATCTAAAACTTTTCACTCTCCATAACTACTCTTTTTTTAATTATTTTTTACACATATTTC
>JAXCLR010000105.1:20762546-20778054 GCA_035584095.1 Annona squamosa | reverse complement strand
TGGGTTGGCTGCAGGTTCAGCTGCAGCTGAACCTGCATCTGCATGTGCAGGTGCAGCTGTCTTCCGGCTCTGGCCACGGCTTTCTTTTTCCCGGGCTGGAACTGGCCTGGAAGGCTGTGTGCGCACTGCGGAGTGGCTCTCTCCAGCTGCTTAGCCTGCCCGCCCGAGGATCGCTCAGCTTCCCTATGCGTTGGACGGGCCGCCCAAAATGGAATCCGTGGGTGCATGCATTGCAGGTTGCATCCCTTAGCGACGGCGTTGCTTCCCAGGCCTCTTGGGTGCTCTGTTGCTGATACACGCCATCCGCCGAAGCCATGTTTTGTTAGAAAATGCGCTCTGATTCCGTTTCTTGTTTTTTTGGCACGATGAGAAGAACGGTGAGGCGTAAACGCGTCGCACTAGCGACGGCATTTCCACGTATGCTCTTGCCGAATTTTTCATTTTGCAATGGTTAACTTCCGTGACCGTGCCTCCTCTCTCGGATAGGCCCCTCTCGTGTCTATTGGCTGTCTTGGGCTTGCTTTGGCCTAGCGCCTAGTTCGCCGTACGTACCGAATGCACCATTTAACTACCCGATAACGATGCAGTGCACGGACTTTATTTAATGTCTTATCATTTATTGATTCGATTTCATATATTCGTTTAAATTCTAAAGAAAAATGCACTTGTCATGTGCCTGCACATAAAAAGTGGAATTTTTTTTATTTAAAAAATTTTAAAAATAATATACGAAAGTAATAAGTGGTAAAATTATATACATCGTATCTTTATGTTTGGGCCCGCATAATGGTGTAAAATAATTAAAAAAATGGAATGGAACACAGTGAAAAACATGGAAACGGTGTTTCTGCCCGCGTTTCCCTTTCTTGTTTGGTGGGATCTCTTCATGGTTCCAAATCTGAAACGAATTTCCGTCTTTGATAAGTTCATTTCACACATTTTTTGCGTTTATAAGGACCGACTGAGTGGGGCGAACCTATTTTTGGTATTTAAATCAACTTGTTACTCAATAATGACGCAGGCATAATGCTCCTTAAAATTTTATTTAACTTCTAACATTGTTTTCAGTCCATTTCATGATGTAACCCACTAATGAAAATCTGGCGAGGTACATGGTCTAGGCGTGCTTATCTTAGCCAGATGATTAAGTGTAGGTGGCCCAAAAAGTCTAGTTAAAATTTGAACCTTTAACAAGGTAAATTTATACTTTAAAAAGTAGATTTCACATTTAGGGAGAACTTCCTGTTATGCCTAAATGCACTAGGGTGTATTTAACTTATTTTTAATTTTTTTTTACAAAATTGTTAACCTAAATGTATTGAACATGTTTATCAATTTTTACTATTTTTGGAAAATTTTCAATATTTATTTTGGATTTTTTAAAAATCAGTGGTAATTTTAATAATTTGATACGTATTTTGGATTTTTTAAACTTAGTGGATTTTTTAAATATTTATTTTAAAAAATTTAAAATAAATATTTAAAAATCTTCAAAAATAGTAAAAATTGATACACATATTAAATAAACTTAAATTAACACTTGTGTAAAAAATATTTTCAAAAAAATAATTAAAAAGTAAATATTTGTACCTGGGTGCACTGAAGCTAAGTGCACCCGGATGCATGAGATCACAGTCACATGTATGTTGGTAGGCACGAGGGGGTGGGACTTAGTGGCATGCATGTACGTTCGTAGGCTGGTAGGACGTGGGGGTTTGTATGTGGATGAACGTGGTGAGGCGGAGTGGCCGACCGATTGGTATCTCTACTCATGGGTGGTTCCTTCGGTAGTTGGGTGAAGTGGAGTTTAAGCCTCGAGGCATGGATGATTGGGTGGGACAGACATGAGGGCAGACCTCGGCCAAGAGAAGTTTATCTGTCTTTTTTAGTCCCATCCAACCTTACAAACAGTTCAAGCTATCAGCCAAATATTCATTCATTTATTTTTTGTTTAAAATCATCCAAACACGTTCAAAAAAACGAATGTCGAGCCGTGAAACTGGTCGTTCCTGTGGTCATCTTCAAAATAGATGAGCGATGAAATTTTCATTAAGAAAAGTGAAGCAGGTTTTTCGTTCTTTTTTTTTCTAACAACAAATATCTAAAAGCCGAAATTTTATTTGACAGCATTTGCCTGGAGGGCGTGGAGACAAAAGATGAATTTCCGAGGCCTATTCAAGAGCACCCATTGGATGTAATGGGATGAGGTTGAATTACTTTTTCCGTTTTTGTATAATTTCTTGTTTTATAGTATACTTATCTAAGTGTATTTAATATATCAACTAAAATTTAATATTTTTTGAATACGTGTATTTATTTTTTTGAAAATTTTAAACATTTATATGTATATACTTACCTTGATATAAGGGTTGTAGAAAAAATCCTTCCATGTTGTGAATGTATTTGATTCTAATATTAATTGACACTTGTATAAAAATCTCAACGAAAATATCCGTATCTTTAAAAATCTCAAAAAAAAGTGTACAGATATCGTAAAATTTAATTTATATGTTAAAAATACTTAAATAAATAAGTATAGAAAGAGAAAAATAAAAAAAATATTATAAATGAATTTTTTGAGTGTCTAAGGCCATCACTTCAAAAAAGTTCACAATCATGTAATGCTTCCTGACTACCAAAGAATATCTACCCTAGACTCCGATAACATGACTTATCTCTTTCCCAGGGAATGTGGACCGTAGAAAAGTGGTCCCTAGACTGGGTATAACGTCACAGAAGTCCAGATATTCGAAATATCAGACGCAGATATTGAATTTTTTAAGGGTGTTAACATCTGCACCAACAAACAATTTAAATTATTTCCATCCATTCTATGGATTTAAAAACGACAACACTTTTTCAAATCAATTTTATTGGAGCCAAGACCGACAGTCCCATTAAAATTTAAAGTTAAATGAGGTGCAGATTACCAATTAAAAAAAAGAGGTATGAATTGACAAAATTTCCCTTATACGTTCAAAGGAATAAGCATGGTAAGTCTTAACAATTTCGAGACATTTTTGTTAATTTCCGATGCATTTTAACTTGAAAAATCTAAAAGCAACCGTCAACTTAGCATGAATGGAATTTATTTAAAAAAAGTATTTGCACATAACATAAGACTTTTAAAATTGTTGATATGAATAAAAATATATTTTTTTGTGGTCGTCCATAATGATATATATATATATATTTAAAATTAATTTACCTGCCATTCCAAATATCAGACCATAGTTATTGATTTTTGGGTCTCTGCTAATCATACGTTACTTGTGTGATCGTTGGCTCATTTAAACACGTTTCTCCAGGACATTTCGATGTACACGGCTAGAGAAGGCTTTCCATTTTGAATTACGGTTGGGTCGAGTGATGATTATTAACGATCGGTAGGGAACCGGAGCACTTAATATCACAACCCGACACTGCTTTTATTTAAAACTGCTGTTTCTTTTGGATTGGATTTTATTATCCGAATCATGACGGTGGGCTAAAAACTAAAAAAGAAAAAAAAATTGATATAAATATTTCAAACCATATGAACAAAAAAGTTCATGTCCTCAAAGCTCACAACATCAGCAAAATAAAAATAAAAAGACAGAAATTTAAAAACTTATACGATAATTAAATTTCCATAAAACTTAACACGATTTATTAATTTATCTGTCATTTCAGGCGCACCATAGCCATCCGATTATTTGGAAATTTCCAAAATACGTCTAAAATAAATTATGATGTTAATCCAGCTAAAAAAAAATGCCTGCCCACAAATAATGTAATAAATATGAAAAATTGAATGCTGCGCTGCACTAGCGTTTATTCCCAGCCATCAAAGATTTGGCACGTGTGGTTGGTCTCTTCTTTCAGATGGAGGATGCAAAATTCCTGGAAAATTCGAGGAGTGAGAGGTTGCAGTAAAAACAATTATTTACCAGGGATCATGCAATGCAATAAAGATTCATTTCCTTTGTACGTTGTTCCCGCAGGTAGCAATAAAAATTTACTTCAGAAGCAATAAAAGATGGCCCATGCTCCAACTGCCCAAATTGAGACTGCCATCATAATAGCATGCCACCCACATCTCAGGTACGGCTCTGCACCGGATGCATGCCGCAGCTGCACTGCCGGCCCTGCCTCTTTCATTTTCTTTGTCATCGAAATTTCGGTCCTTATCGCACCCAAAAGGGGAAAGAAAAATTCGGTTCTTGTAACCTAAAGATAATGACGTAAAAAGCCTTGCGTCGCCAGCAATGATAATGCCCCGAAATCATAACGCGGATTGCAAAGGTGTATCTTTTGCTGTTTAAGATTGCAAGGCGAATGTGTATAAAAAAAGTATTAGAGATGAAAAAAAGTACGATTGTCTGTTAATAACGAGAAAAGTTGTATTTAGAATAAGAAAAATTAATTATTATTTTTGAACGAAAAAAATATTTTTAAAAAATGTGAAACTTCGTTGATGTCTTATATTATTTGCTTCCAACCAAGATGTAAATAGGTTTACGTAAAGAGGAGTGATCCTATTAGTCCGGGGTTAAATAAATACCCCACTTCGGCCAACTTAAAAGCTTATTTAAAATAATTTTTTATACACTTATTTACCTATGTATTTATATATAAATCAAGTTTTACAATTTTTAAATGTGTATATATATTTTTTAGATTTTTAAAAATAAGAGTATTTTAAATGAGGAGTTATCTTGTTAGCCAGGGCGAAGTAAATGCCCACTTAGTTCACCTTAAAAAACATATTTACAATAAATTTTTTTATAACTTTTTTCTTTGTGCACTTGTTTATCTAAGTGTATTTAACATATAGACTAAGTTTTATCATTTTTGAATATGTTTATCTATTTTTTAAAATTTTTTAAACATCTATGTGTATATATGTATTTAAAATATTCTTATTTTTAAAAATCTAAAAAAAATATATACATATCCGAAAATGGTAAAACTTGAATTATATATTAAATACACTTAAATAAATAAGTGTATGAAGAAAAAATAAAAAAAGTTATTTTAAATAGTATTTTTGAGGTGGGCTAAGTGAGACATTTATTTATTTTGAGTTAACAAGATCATTCCTCATTTTAAATACATATATACACATATATGTTTAAAAATCTAAAAAAATATATACACGTATCTAAAAATTGTAAAACTTGATTTTTATATTAAATACACTTATATAAACAAGGGTATGAAGAAAAATAAAAAATTATTATAAATAAGTTTTTTGATGTGGACTAAGCTGAACATTTACTTAGCCAGACTAACAAGGTTATTCCTTTTATGTATAAGTATTTTTAGCTTTTTAAGTATTGTTTTCCTTTTATTTTACGTAGGCCAACATGTATTTAATTTATGTACTAAAATTTATTATTTTAAAATGATATTTTTATGTCAAAAATTATTAAATTTAACCTTATTAAATGTTAAATGAGGGGTAACAAGTGTTTACAAGTGTTAACGTTTGAATTTATAAAAATATGCATAGAAAATAGAAATACTATAAATTTTATTATATGTTGATCCATATAAAAATGAAAAAAAACTCAAAACACATATACGCGGTGAGATTTTGGTGCTTATGTGGAATTGAATCATTACCTTAATAATTTATACGTGGACCCACATAAAAATGGAAAAATGCATACCTAGACATGTATGTTCCGAATCATTTCTCTTTAAATTATTTCAAATCTTGATTTTTTAAACAACCTTTCTTTTGGGTATTTCTTTTCAAAATTGTTCCAACTTGATATTTTGGTACTAGTTGCGGAACAAAGCTTTCGTTCCCAGCTGGTGCATGTTCGAATCATCAGCGATTATGAACCAAATTTTTAGTGGGGGCATAAAGTCCTCCTTATATTGGTTGGGAGCTGATGGTCTCCTCTATTGATATTTGAGAGCTTGTTGACTTCATTTGGAACATTGTTAGAGCTTTAAATGTGATATAAATTGAGATATGTTGTAAATATACTCTAATAAAAAAAATCATCGCCAATTGGTCGACGGATGAGGAATGAAAATTTCGTTCTCACCCGTCGCGTGTTTGAATCCCCTGTGGGATTTCGAACCAAAAATTCCCGTGGAGGCATGTGTAGGTCCTCCTTGTTCGGTTGGGAGCTGGTGGTCTCCCTATTTGATATTTGAGAGCTTGTTGTCTCTTTTTGGGAATATGGTTAGAATTGTCTCAGAATTTTGAATGTGATATGAGTTGAGATATGTTGTAAATATACTCTAATAAAAAAAAATCATCAACACCATCATAAGAGAAATTTTTTTTTCCGTTTAATCTTTGAAAAGAATGTGAATGTATGCAAAAAGTTATAATTTCATTTTAGGAAATTGGCCAAAACATAAGCTTAGAGCCTTAGACTTTAAAAAGATTAAACGGAGCTTATTTGAAAAATTAAGATTTTTGGGATATGTATCAGTTTCCATTAGAAAATGGAAAAGTTTTGGGGATATACATCGATGTCCATTAGAAAATGAAAAAGTTACGGGGAGTTATATCAATTTCCAATGGAAAATGAAAAAGCTGCTGGCGTCCTGACGGCACATACCAAACAAGCCTACTGTTACCACTGCATTGAAGGCAACAATCAATGCAACTCACAGAAACAGAACAAAGCATTTGATGCAGCATTAAAAAATCATGGAGAAAGTAATTCCAAGAACATTTGTGGGATGGGATATTGTTGCAGGTCTCACGGACAAACTGCATGGGATTTGAATGCTGGGCCCCTCATTTTCGAATTCTCATGCCATATATGGCACTCTCTTTAATGGCCTTTGAATGTGCCAGCATATAGTGTAAATCAAGGTCTCATCTTCCTTTGCCTTTGCCTTTCCCTTTCCCTTTTGATTGTTTAATTTACTTTGTCCTGGTTCAGATGGAGGGAAGGAGAGATTAAAGGAGATGGAATCCGACGTATGTCGTCTACGCAATCCAATGCTTGGAAGGGACAAAATTTGAACATGTCTTCGACAGATTCATGAAACAGCCATCAATCGCTTTTATGCTACAAAACAGCATTTTTTCGTTAATAGAATTTTACGCAAGAAACAGGCCTGGGGATGGATATTCTTGGAATGCCTTTGTCGTTAACGAAATACATATGCATGGAATGTTTTTAAATACACCCGGGTGTATTTAATTCATTTTTTAATATTTTTTTGAAATTTTTTATACAATTGTTAATCTAAATATACTTAATATGTGTTTTAAGTTTTGCTTCTAGGCTGATGGAGCTATGGAAAGCAACAAGGGCACAATGTCCATGGGTCTTCTGTTCTACTCACATCCCCCTTAGTTTTGGGGATATTAATTTTCCTTGTTGATGAAGCATTAGAGGATTTACTCTATATTGTGAGGATTATGCATGTAGTAATTGTTTCATAAGATGGCTTCAGTGTGTATATATAAATGAAAGCTGGGCACACGTAGTGATTGAAAAATTTATAAATTTTCAAAAATAATAAAACTTAATACATATGTTAAATACAATTAAATTAAAAATTGAATAAAAATGTTCAAAAATATTAAAAATATTTAAATGCATTCAAACTACATCATAATTACAGTAGAGTTTGTTACAGAATTGGGCCCACTTGATTATGAAATTAACATCCATCCTATCTATCATATCAATTTTCATCCAAATTGAATATGTCTATAGGCCCTGTCTTAAAATAATACAAAATGAATATAATAAAATAGTTTAAAATAAATATTAATTTTAAAATTATATTTTCAACATCTAAACAATCTAAAGTATAATTTTTACCTGAATAAATAATTGTATAAAATATTGTAGTAGTCTAATATGTGTGAGACTTATTTTTTAATAGAATATCCCATAATTATGGTCCATTCAAACTGCACTTGAATAGTTTTCTCTTTATATATGTACATAGGATCAGATTGTGAAGTTTTGATGAGATACATTATAATGTATCATAAGTAATGGTACATTTTGTTGGAAATAGGTTTACCATGATTATAAAATTATCATCCACTTAACTCATTGCATTTAAAATTGTTTATTTTATTAGCATACCAATTTTTATTTAAATTTGATATGTGTATGGACTACATCTAAAAATAATATAAAATCAACATAATAATATAGTTTGATATAAATAAAAATTTTAAAGTTATTTTCTCAACATATAAAGTATTTAAGATATAATTTGTATATCGACTTTGTTTCTATATAATTAAGTTATATAGAAGTTAACCTATTAATTTTTAAATTATTGATGATTGATTTAAAATTCGATCTATTATTATATTTAACATCACTTATTTATTTAAAAGGCCAAGTTTCATCTAAATCAAGTATGTGCATGGGCCGCATTTGCTCAAAAATATATTCACGTGTAAATTATAAAAAGTGCTCAGATCTATTCATACATGTATTAGAATGTAATAATACGTTATACTCAAAAATATATTCATGTGTAAATTATAAAAAGTGTTTAGATCTATTTATACATGTATTAGAATGTAATAATACTTTATAGAATCATTTATCTACATAGTAGGATATTTTAGATAGTTTAGATGTTGAAAAAGCCACTTTAAAATTGATATTTTAACATTAAACCATTTTATCACGTTGATTTTAACATTAATAAATGAGATCATTATACAGTAAAATTTAAAAAATAAGAAGGCTTCCAACAATGGATGGAGTAGATTTTCCATTAACCATCCAAATTTTAAAAATGAAGGAAAGTTACATATAAAAAAGATTTCATAGAAGCGTGATCATTTATATATAGATAATATGATTGTGTAAAGTATTAATCTATCTAAGTACATGTAAGGAATATTTGGAACTATATGTTATCGTAAATTTCAGAATATGTAAATGTATAGAATAAGGTCTCGTGATCTTGTATATTTACATGTATTGTAAGCTACCATCCATGTGGCTCAAAATGAACCTTATATTCACTTTAATGATACTTATTTATCCATGTATAAATTATGTTTTAGATAGTTTGCATATTGAAATAATAAAGTATTTATATCCAATTATTTTATTACATTGATTCGGTATCATTTTTAAATAAGACTTGTATACGTATTTAATTTGGATGAAAATTAGTATATTAATAAAAGAAGCAATTGTAAATAAAATAATGAAGTAGATTATAATATTATGCTCATGTAGTGCCTGTTTTGGGCAAAACGATTATAACTTATGTTATATTATTTGTAAATGTACATCATCAAAACTATATAAACATAACGAAAATAGAAAATAAAAATAGAAATGAATATAAAATTGAAAACACGGAGAATGGCAAAAAGTAGATTGTTTGGAAGAGAACCAGTTAAGTAGACCTTTTTTTGGAAACGAATAATTTTCATTAATGCAATAATTGAAAAGATAAAGAATGATAAAAGTAGATTCTCTGGAGAAGTACCCGTTAAATAAATCTTGTAGAAATGAAAAAAATTTCATTTTTGGCATTTAAATCCATTCCATCAATAACTAAGCCGTAAATTGAATAAGACTAATTAAAATATATAGAAATAGAAATATCACTATTTAAAGTCTTGTTTGCAATGTATCGTTATTTAAAGATTAATGATTCCACTTTTAAAGTCTTGTTTGCAATGTAAAGTTAATCTCAAAATCAAAATTGAAAAAGTAGACTAAAATTTCTCTGTTAGTATAAAAAGTTCTTTATGTCCGGTTGGTGAGAGGTAAAAAAGTAAGGTAATAATCACAAATTAAGAGAATAAAGATAAAATCATTATAATAATTATATGATAAGATAATAAAAAATTACTGAAATATATGTGTAATAATAGAAAAAGTAAGTGTGCTGTCACATCGGATGTGAAAAGGTGCATAGGAAGGGGGCGGAATTTTTTTTTTAAAAATATTTATGAAACAGAATTAAAATAATTAAATCAGCCGTCGGATGACTGAAAAGATAATTAATTAAATGATATCAACTATATAAAACAGGGCCCTGCAGCAAAGTAAAAAAAGGGCCGTGTTTAGGTAAAACTGGTTCGGCATGTGGAATCATGGCCGTGTAACCCATTTTTTAATTTTTTTAAAATTTTTTTATAAACATGTAAAACTATGTGTATTTAACTTATAAATTGATTTTGATCATTTTTGGATGCTTTTAAGTTTTTTTTGATTTTTAAATACAATGACATTTTTTGTAATTTTTGAGTCTGAAAATCATGAAAATGTTACCATATTTAAAAATAAAAAATACTTAAAAGCATGTAAAAATGGTAAAAATTAATTTATGGATTAAATACACATAGCTTTACAAGCTTATAAAAAAAATAAGTTTTTTTTGGCCGGACCGGATCACCCCTCCGTAAGCAAAAGCGTTGGAATAAGAAAAAAGGAGGAATTAGAATGAGGGAAATGGTAAAATGCGGACGATAAGAAAGAAAAGACGAGCCAAATGCGGATAACATGTCTTTGCGGGGTTAATTAGAGTGAGAAAATCCGGTTTTTCAATGGAAACGTTCATCATTCCTGAAGATCTGACAGAAAGGGGGAAAGTAAATACATATATGGCATGGACGTTGAGTAATTTGACTATAGTCGTGCTATTGTAGACTCGGAGACGTGCTCTTCCCATCAATTCCCATATCAACCATGCACCAGAGTCAACCTAGACCTTGCTAGCTATTAGTAATGGCTGCAGGTGAGGAGGGATACGAGTCATGGTTATAAGAAAACAGCAGTCATCCTACACAACGTCAATCACGCAACATCATCTCCACATTTCGAAAGAAAAGCATCCCCACAACAGCAACAACGACGACGACGACGAGATCGAGATGTTGTTGAAGTTGTTTTATTTTATTTTATGGAAGACATCCTGTTGAATTTTTGATTTCGTGCGTGCGTTGCGAACAGTGGAAGGCATATATAACAACTCCAACATAATTAATTACTACGTCTTACATTCACATGCATGATTCATTACAAATAGAGATTGTTTTGAAGTTTGAAATGCATCATTCCTGCACTTCATTAATAAAGTGTTCGAATGAAATACTCCTTTTCATGACTTAATTCCGATATTGATTTGAAATTTATTGATGTTTAACAACCTTAAGATAGCGGATTAGCGGAGCTCTATGATGGGGGCGCGGAAAGTTAAGCCGAAATATGCCTCACGGTGCTATTAAATAAACATGATAATGTTTGTAATTTCATAAATAAAATACGCTGATGTTACCTATAGGTAGGTCGTCAGCATAATGCACATGAAGTTAATAATATTCAAGATTATTAGTGCAAAGAATAAATAATATTCAAGATTGGCAGTTAGTAAATGGTTAAGATGATGCGTATGTTGTTTTTTTAGCAATACACAAAATGACGTAGTGACATAAAAAAAATAAATAAAAATACCACGTGATCATAATATCAGTGAAGATAATTATAAAGTTATAATGAAGTCCTCACTAATCGTCGGAGTCCTTACAAAAATTTTGGTTGGGCCGCCCATAAAAAAGACTAAAAATTTATGGGCCTGAAAAGGAGAATATAAAATTTTATAAAAGTTTAAGAAGGATGGGGTTCTGCCACTTAATGGCTTGATTGGACTGTCTATAGAAGGATGGGGTTCTGCCATTCAATTCCAACTCTACTTTTAAAAACTGCAATTACAGATTAGTGTTATATGCATATACGTAAACGCTTCTTATTGACTCTTATACTTTTTAATATAGTTAATCACAAATAACAAGAGAATTTTGAAAAAAATAAAAATAAGAAATAAAATATACTCATAATTTTTAGTAAATGAATATATGTGAAGCAAGTCAGGATTTGATTAACTCATCTCGACCTCAGTTTTGAATTCAGATTAAAATTTCCGACCATTCTCTATTACAACATATTAATTTCACATTACAAAAAGTGAGTTAGATTAAAAGGCAGGTCATGGGTCAACCTCCCCAAATCCCACCCCTAATGTGAAGCATTTTAAAACTATGCGGCTAATGGACTACCGAGCCAACACGAATATTATGCTTTGGAATCCAAAACCTTACTGGATAGTAGGTCAAAGAGGATAATATTACATTGCATGTCTACCCTCGATATAACAATGGATGAGTAATAAGTCCACTTCTTCTAACTAACTTCAAACATTAGACCTCTCTGTCCTAACATCCTATTCACACCCGTATCAACTTGTTGATTTGTTACATGTTAAACTGTCCATGCCTGCACGCAAACGATCCAATTTACCCATTTTCTAGATCCACAGTAGCAACCCAAATTTGAATAGGATTTCTGAATTTTGGCACGATCTGAACTGTCCATTGTTGGGCTCGCGATGATCTGTTTTGGCTAGATAAAATGCTCTCAAACCTTGCCTGGGCCGCCACATGTCCGATGAGTGCCGCCCAGTGATCTGCAAGTCTGCATATCTTTTGCCGTTAAAGATCCGCCTCTTCATGTTGCGCTTGCGCTTGCACATGCACTCCCAAGTGGTCATCGCTCCATGTTATTTGATCAGGACCGCTGTTTTATAATGAATATTTCTTCTAAATCTGTCCACTGGTTTGATCACCTTTGATCGCTCATGGTTTGAGCCATCTGTTAATTATCATATCCGTTGCTTTTGCCCGCTTCCTCGATGTTGTTGATAGATTTTTGAAGTAGCTTTGTGCACTCGGATCGAGCTCAATAGCTGGTAGAATAATAGATTAACATGTGGAAAGAATCCGGACCGTAGATAGAAGGACATTTTCTTTCGCACTTATCTAAAAGGACTCTTACGCTGAATAACATTTTGATTAGCCAAAACAAAACTTTTTCTATCATTATTGAAATTAAAGAATGAAAAATTGATTATAAGATTAGAGTTGCAAGGGAAGTTTTATGAAAATTAATTAACAGCCCACAGGCGGAGGCTGTATTGGAAACTGCTCCACGAATGTGGGCCTGTTTGAGAATTGGAAGAGGTAAAAGTTCTCTTCTTCGCTTTGCAGACCACCACGAAATTTCCACCTTATTTATTTCACTTTATTCCCTTGAGTACCATCCTCAATTGTATTACATCATTATTTTATTTATTTCAAGAATTTTTTCACCAAATTTTTTTCTTCATTTTTTTTCCCTCTTTCCAAACTTATGTAACAATTGGAATCATCATTATCATCATAAGTTATTTCTCACTTAAGCGGAGTCAGCATACGTAGCAATTAGAATGTTAGCAACAAATTACTAACGCCTCATTTGGCAACGTGTTCGATGAGTTTCTTAATGTGTTTGGTCAATTTACATATCTATGTTAGTAGCAAAATATCAGAGGGGAAAGAAAATATTTATGTTTGCCGACAGCTGCATTAATTAGCTTCCCGCAAATGAGCAATATATTCAGCATGTTTGGCGAAACAGATATCGGACCAAAATTTTTGTGGGGGAGTAATTTCTATTTACTTTCCATAATAGCATTTTTAAAGATGATTTGACTCATGATATTCTATAAGTAGTACTTATCCATCCAAATAGAGATTTAAAAGTACTTTTAAATAGTGTTTCTAGGTTGTAAACCAAGAGTCTATTTCGCAATTTTTTTGCCTCCATTCCGATGCCTATTCTACATCAAAATGCGTGCGAAAGTGTTTGGCTTTAGAAAAAAAATCCATTAAATGGTTTATTTTCATCATGCAAAAGACGGAAAGACAGTTTTTACAAAAAGTTCAAATATGAAGCTTCTTTCAAAATGAAGCATATATTAGCTTTTGCTTCTTAAAAAAGGAACAAACATACGAAGGCGAAATGGGCTTTCAATGTGAAGAAGAGCATGAATCCCAAAACGGGGCTGGGGCAGTCCACGATCACGGTGTAACCTGATCCGAGTACTCATAGGTTGACTCGTTGTAACTTATTTTGACTAGGTTCGGTTTCATATATAAAATATCTGCTCGAATTAGGGTAGGCTTGGGTACCCGTAACCGACTTGAATTACATATATTTCACATATAATTTATTTCTTTATTAAATATGATACATTATATTCAAAAAAAATGCACAACATGTTAGATGGTTTAGATTTTGTAGAAACAATTAGGTAAGGTTCAAACTAAGCATTTTCACATTTGGGGAAGCGGGGAAAGTTTCAACTGTTTATCTTCATCAAAGATGCATTTAAGTATTTATTTTCATTCCAAAATTGAATTATATTAAAGTTTTGAATTGCTTTTTATCTAATTATTTTACATAATGCACGATAAAATGAAATATAATTTTAATGTTATCGAAATAATCAATATTATTCACATTCATAAAGATATTATCGATAATATCCTGCGGTAAAATTGACTTTCCTAAGAGTTGAAATATGTCGTTTTTATACTTATTATTGTTTCACTAGCCTTACACAATGATTTTATTGACAATTTCTTGACAAAGAGAACCTTGGTGTAAATAAATTTCTAAGTGCTAGTAGATTGACAAATATTACATACTATTTTTGGATTCGAGACTGAAACCAACCTACTCCAGGGTAAGTGAAGAATCGACTCGGTGTAAAATAAAATTGTCTAGAGGTTTTTAAAAATAAGGTAAGGGATGAGGTAGGCCCCTCCCCAAACCTACCCAACCCAAGTTGTATCCCTAGTCCATGCTCATGTAAAATGTCCACTAACGAGTAGAATGAAGCGGCCATAATTTGAGGATTCTAAAGTCATGTTGTTTACATATCAAATAATTAAGAGCAATCTGAAGACATGTTGTTTATGTGTGGAATAAGCTTGAACGTGAGATTTACCAAAAAATTTAGAGACATTGAGTCTTAGAGCTCTATATATTTTTAGTGATATATTTATGTACATCTCAATATATATTCTATTGAAGCTCCAGAACATTTTTACAAATTTAGAAACATGCATCTTTATCAAAAAAAATCTGAAGACGGCTCCTATGTTACTAAATGGACACCATTAGACCACTGCTCCTATAAAATTTTCTGTTGAAATTGCATAGACGTGGGATTCGAACCACACTCCAGCACCGCGCAATGTCTGATTGGTGCTGATGCGACTAGGGGTGTTGATGGTCATGGTCAACTCGTCAACCCGCTTGTCCAAACCGTTTATAAATGGGTTTGGGTTGAGATTTTTGAATAAACGGGTTATAATCCGCCAACTTGTTTAACCATTTAATTAAATAAATGGATTATTGTTGAGATTTATAACTCATTAACCCATTTAGTAACCCATTTAACCCATATAATCTGTTCAATCCATTTAATTTGTTTAATTAATTTAACTCGCTTAACTTATTAAAGTTATATATATATATATGAGGGCTGATCTTTTCAGACCGGTCGGAAATCCGGTGATTTCCGACCGGTCCAAAAATATTTTTTTTTATTTTTTTTTGAAAAATAATTTTATAAACTTGTTAATCTAGTTATATTTAATTTATAAACCAAAATTTATCATTTTTAGATATGTATATATATTTATTTTGGATTTTTAAAAACAGGG
>JAXCLR010000105.1:20743413-20762446 GCA_035584095.1 Annona squamosa | reverse complement strand
TAAAACTTGGTTTATAAATTAAATATAACTAGATTAACAAGTTTATAAAATTATTTTTCAAAAAAAAAATAAAAAAATATGTTTTTGGACCGGTCGAAAATCACCGGATTTCCGACCAGTCTGAAAAGATCACGCGTCTATATATATATATACACACACATACACATGTAAACTCTCTGGTTATTTTTCCTATTTAAGTCTTCATTCATTCACCTAATTTTTATTTTTCTACTGCTGCCATAATTTCATTTTCCTGTAACTGCCCTACTTCCATTTCTCTTACGTCGAAAACACCATCTCGTCTCTTTTTTTAAATTAGAGTCTAGACTTTTAAGTTATTTATTATATAATTCATTAACAACCTACGGACCCATTTATTTAATGAGTTGTAAATGGATTAGGGTTGATTTTTTTAAATGAGTTAATAAACAAATTAAGTTTGAGATATTTTAAATGAATTAGGATTAGAATTAGGCTGAAACACATCGAATCCAATCTGGTAACGCCATTAGACGTGAGTGACCTTGGCACGGTTGGCAACAAATCAACCCCTTGAGATCGAATTCCGCGTCATTTCCTGGCTCATCATTCTGAAAGGTGAAAGACTGCTTTGTTATGGACTTTTGCATGCTTGCCAATCGCCAAGGGATATAATTAATTAATTATATCTAGATAACAATTTAGAAAAAAAAAATGTTTTGGGGAAAAGCACGTATCACGTGAACTAGGAATTAATCGTAGTCCCTAGACGGACTGCCAATTCATTAATCGGAACGGCTAGTGTCATGTGTCATCAGACGGCATCCCAGTCTCAAGATTAAAAAGGAATAAGCAGCAGAAATAGCATTACATTGCCCCACAATCACAATCCACCCCCCCAAAAAGTTGGAAAACCAAGCATCTAGATTTTCAAGGGAGTGGTATTCTCCCGGTCATGTGCCTCGAATTCGGAGCTCTTGAAAGCTCTGCTGCGGAAGATCAAGAATCCGACCGCATGCCCCGCAGCGACGACCAGAAAAACGCCTCCGTTGAAAGACATGACGGCGAGCATAAGCAGGTAAGCCAGGCTCATCCGCAGGGCATGCAGCCCGGTTCGAGCAGCCGCGGCCAAGGTCCGGTTCGACGGCCCGGGCTTGAGGAGCCGCGAAGCGGAGAGCCCCTCTATCGTGACGGCGAGAGCAAAGACGAATAAAAGGGCAAGCAGATACATGGCGAGAGATTCTCCTGGCCAGCCGGAGAAGAGAACCTCCACGCCCTTTCCCCAGAAGAACGTCATGTGCATCATCGTCGTCGTCTCCTTCCCGCCATGGGACATGTTGGGCGGAGGGGCCATGCCATCATTCATCCCACCACCATAACGGCCCATCTCATCCACGGCCATTCCGTCGCGTAGGAAGCGATGGGGAAACGGGCAGCGGGGTCGAGAATCGAGTTGCGAGGCGTGGAGGCGGAGCTTGGGTTGGTTTTTTATGCAGGGAGAGGGACTGATTCCATACTCCGCACGACTAATCTTGATACTCCGGCACATCTCACGAGATCAGTGCTTAGAGTTAGACTTGTAATATGACAAATTTATAGTTAATTAAATATAACTATCTTGCTGTAATGAAAAATTATCCATCTGTTTCTGATTATGAATGAACAATTGATTCTTTTTATAATTCAGATATCATAATTCATTGTGAGGTGTCGGAGTCCAGTGGCAAAACTCTGGTGGATGGGTACCATGCTTCGGTAATCCATCCAACATTTATAGCTAGCCTTTCGCATTTAAAGGAGAACACCTTTAGGGGAAAAAAAAAAAAAACTAGTCAACCTTGCAGTTGTGTGTGTTTGTATAAAATTTTTAAAGGTAAATTTCCACCGTAAAAGTTTTTCAAATAAGAAAAAAATAATATGATGTGATTGATGTAATGATGAGGAGTGAATAAAATAAAATTAAAATAAATAGATTAATTGTGTGAATAGTTGTGTAGAAATGTTTAAAAAGTATAATAATTTATACAAAAAATTATAAAAAATAATTAAAAAAGGAAAAATATGGAGAGGAAAATATTTTTTCTCAAAACAAACTCACCCTTTGTCTAGTCAACAATGTCTGCTTTTGTTATAGCAATCATCAACAAAGGATTTGTTATTTATATTGTTTCAAAAGCTCTGCAAAATTTAAAAAAAATGCTTTAATTCAAATCTTGCTTACAATGTTACGTTTTTCTTCTTATATTACATAATGAACTCATGCAACTTTATAAATTTCTATGTCAACTTACATCATTAACGAAAAAATGAACAATCTTCGTACGAGCGATCCATAGCTTCTGTAAACCCTCAAGGGGTGGAACACTTATTAAGGATAAAATGGAGGTTCAAACTTATACAATATAACTTAGTTGATGTCGTGACCAATCATGCATACTGGTGCAACTTCTATAAATCGAGGATGATCCCATATATTTGGAATCATAAATTAATAGTTTTATAAAAGATTTTAAAAAGTTAGAAAATAAAATTTTCACCCAGGCGCATTGATGTATTGAAATAGGATTCATTGTAAACCTCATTAAATTCAATCAAAGCTCACTAATTTGTCCATGTCTTTCATGCTATATAAATCATGGGGTCTTGATGCAATGCACTTGGGTGCACTTGAGTACTTTAGCCCTTTTCTTTTATTTTTCAAGAATTTTTTATACAACTATTAATTTAAGTGTATTAATATGTGTACTAAGTTCTAACATTTTTAGAATTTTTTATTTTGAAAATCAGCAGTATTTTAGAAATTGTACAAAAGAATTTAAAAAAAATATAAAAATGAGTTAGATGCACTAAGTGCACTCAGGTACATTTAGCCTCAACCATAAATCAATTACTCTCCTTCAGATATATTTCTCTTGTATTTTATGTGCGTGGGATTATTTTTTTTTCCTTCTAAAATTTCCATTGGAATTAATCTTGAGATGGAACCATAATAGCAGTCAGTATATACACTCGACAAGAAATTTTGGAGGCATTAAGAAGCTACAAAAATAGTTTGACAGTTCATGCCGTGTATGTTGAATTGCTTGACTATAGAATGGATTAGCCTACGCATGCAACGCCATTTACATTTTTTTGGTTCTATATTTACAGTTTATGATATTTTATTTAGATCCAAGTCAATAACCTTGCTTGCTACAATTTATTTATTCAATGCATAATGCATTGAATCCTATCTGAACCAGAAATGTATGTTGGCCTTGACATTAAAAATCAAAAACATAAATATGCATGACTATGCGGTGATGGATGGGTTTAGTACTCTTGCCAATGCCAGCCTAGAGAATTTCCCAACTTTGGTTAAGCTCGTCTTGTTTGACATGGACAAGAGGCGGATTCTCTCATGCGCATAGAAAGTGTCAGAGCCTGAATTAACAGGGGCATCTTTTTTGTTTTTATGGGTAGTTACAGGCTTTAACAACTAATATTATAATCAATTATCTCCACCATCCTTTCATCAAAAAAATTGTCTTCACCATCCTCACTCAATAATTTTTTTTTGTAAATACTTTTATTATTGGGAGAAATCTATAAAATCCCCACAATTAGAGGAAAATTGCAATTATTTTACCAGCAGTTTGTGGGACTCGAAACTAGGCGTCTTGTTGGAAGCATAAGCGCACCACCAGGACGCCGACCTGGTGGCAATAAGAGCATCTTTTAGAGTGCGTGGAAAGCGGAGAAGTAGAAAAATTTTTAAGATTTGAAGGATTTATATAATATGAAAGGATTAAAATAAGAATAAACGGAGAAGTTGTATAAAAAATGATTGAAATATATATGAATAAAAGTGAAAAAAATAATATTTAGGGCGATTGAAATTTATTGAAATATATATATTTTACTTTCTATGTTCCATTTGTAAATAGTATTTGCGTTGTATTCAGTTTGACTAAACTGATTTTTTTCTTCAAATAATAAATCAGATGGTATATGTTTAGGGTAATAGGATTTTGAAGGAATTTTCCATGAGTATATTTTGTTTAATTCTAAAATAAGTTCGTTTGTTTCTTTGATTCTTCTGAAGAGTTTTAGTATCAGCTTCAAACATATATAAAATTGTGAATTTAGTTGAAGTATTTAGGGTTCTATTTAATCCTTCTCCTTTTTCACTCTCTTCATTTTCTGGAGTTGTCAGAATTTAACATAAAGTTTGTTTATATATATATAACTCAACTATGCGTAACGGACCCATGAACAAGGGGCCCCTGCTCGAAGCTCCTCTACGTTCTCCCCAACACCCTCTCTCCCGTCAGTGTATTTGGCCAATGTGTCTATCCCAAATGGAACAGTGCCTTCCCCACCCCTATATCAGTGCGTCACGTGCACGGTATACCGTTGACTTATACCGCCACGAATATTTTGTGTCAACCACCAGATGGTGCGAACCGCTTTAATGTAGGTCTGTATTTTACGGCAATAGAACACACACTTTTCAAGTCGGCTTCCCACTTTGGCGTAGAAATTTTCAGTAAAACCTTGTGTATAGGACCATTTTGATCATGTAATAAAAAAAAATCAGCCGGTTACATTATTATTATTATTATTATTATTATTATTATTATTCTTATTATACATTTTTTAGAGGGGACTATATATGCACGTCTTTTATTTATATAAAATTTATTTTTTAGTTAAATAAATGATTTTAAAAATAATGAGAGAAACTAAGTTTCACTTTATCATCTAGGTGGTCCAAATCAACAAAGGTTTTAATGAAATTGGCTTAAAAGCATACTTTGGGGTGAAACTTGGATTTAATAGATTTGATTTGAAGTTCACACTACTCTTATCTTATTTCCAAATCTTCTAGTTTCTCTTATTTTAGTTTAGGTTAGTTCAAAATCTTCTAGTTTATCTTATTTTAGTTTAGGTTAGCTCAAGGTGTACTCTATCTTATTTTAAAAGTTAGATCAATTTTAATTTTAGTTTTCGATTTGATTCTTTAAACTACCTTCATATTTTTTAAAATTATAATTTCACAATAAATTTAGAAAATAATTTTGAAATACATTTATTAGATGTAATAGTTAATAGATAAATGAAACAACACAACAAAAAATATATTCTTTTATTTAAGTAGCTTTGATTTTCAGAGTTAAGTTGAGTTGGACCCCATAAGGAGAGGGCAACAAAAAATTTATATTAGTAAAAAAAAAAATGCACATGCAAGAAAAATATTCCTTACATATAATGATATTTTTATAGCTAATGAAAATTTTCCTTCCTTATGATGATGCTTTTAAGTAAGAAAACTTTCCTTCCTTATGATGATGCTAAAGAAAACTTTTTTTTACTGTGCAAATGTTTTGATAAACGAATCAAAATTTAATTGCTTAAATATAATAACATGGCCAATTGAGAATTGCCTAATTGGTACCCGCTAATAGTACGCTTCTTAGCCATGCAAGTTCTAAGTAGTGGTGGAGATTGCCGAGAGCTATCCACAAGTAGGAATAATAGTTGAGAACTGTAGTCTCTTCTAGATATTTGGGAGCTAATGGTCTCCTATATTAGTATCAGGAAGTTTATGAACTTCCTCTTTACATTGTAGAAATTGTCTTTAGGCTTGCTTGTCTGATCAATTGAGATATATCGTATACCAATAAAAAAATAAAATCATGAACTATTAACAATTAAATTTTTTCTTAGCAGTTGCTATTTGACATGTGTCTCATTATTGTATCAAAAATTTTGTTTAGCGAACAAATTCAAATTTTTATAGTGTTAATTTTCTACATATTTGGAGGATATATCTTATAGTGCTTTGCTTTTATAAAACAATTTTTTTTATGTAACCTTCTTCATTTTTAATATTTTGATAGTTAATGAAAAATTCACTCTATCTATCATATTTAAAATAATTTATATTATTACAAAAAATTTTCATCTGTTTAATATCACTATATATGAGCCTCATCTATAAAATTTGAATTGCAAAAAAGTGTGGTTGTATTTATAAACTTTTATTTTAGTGGATAAAAGAAAAATGAACTTCAAAATATTTCATTCAACTTTATAATATTCTCAATTTAATTTTAGAACATTTTCATATTACATAGAAGCAATTGTGCGTAACGCCTCCAATTTCAATATGTTAATACCGGATGAGAAATTAAATCTACTCATTTATTCAATATAGATTGTATAGCTATAAGAATAAATTTTATCCAAATCATAGATGTTTATGACCTACATTTACTTAAACATATATATATTTATGTATAAATTAGAGAAAATATTTAAATCTATTTTACTTATATATTAGGATATAGTAATATTTTTTTGCTAAAGAGATAAGAATATTTTATAAAATTATTTATCCATATAGTAATGATATTTTAGATGATCTAAATATTGAAAATATTATTTTAAAATTGATATTTAGCATTAACATTTTTGTTATGTTGATTTTCTACATTTGTAGATGATACGCATATGTATGATATTAGACAAATGAGAGTGTTTTTATAATAATATAAATGATACTAAATATAATAAACATAGCGGATTTTCAATAAATCATCAAAATATTAAAAATGAAGGAGTTACATAAATTGAGATTTTATAGAAGCACAGCCCCTCAACTTGAACCGTCAACTGATCTAGAGTGCAACAAATTTTACAAATTGGGTTAATTAACTCAGAGTTGGAATTTCAGAAATTGTGGTTGAAGTTTTAGATAAATAAATTTATCTTTGGAAAATCCAAGCCAAAGCAAAACCCAAAATCAGAAGAACTCGTAAAATTCTCCACGTTCACTTATTTCCTCTCCCTTTCTTTTATTTTCATTTCCTCTCCTATTTTGAAGTTAGATTTTCATGATTTCCAGGTGACGAGTACACAGATGCAAACCTTTTAATTTTTCATAAATATGAAGTTTTGGATAACCGTCAGATCGAGCATATCTATGCTTACATATATTACAAGTCAGCAGTCACATTAATCAAACTAAATCAAAATAAACTGATCTGTAAAATCTAAGCCTAATCCTGGCTCATGAAATGAATTATTTCCTTGCCCCTACTCTTAGAAGAGACAAAATAATGCACTAGGGTGCAAAAAAATCTAACTTAATTAGTAGCACTTACGTCCCGTAAAAAAAAAAATAGTAGCACTCGTGCAAATAATCAATAGAATCATTATGCCTATGTTTTCAAAAACTCCGATATCAAACCAAGCTTGGAACTAAGATTTTTTTTGTTTTTTTCCCCTTGATTTTTTATGTTTTAATTTGCTCCTCGCAATCTAGCTAGTTCAATTCGTGTGGGTTAGCAGGAATTCAAACGGAAACAACATGCATGTGCATTTCAACACTCCAACCCAAGGAATTGAATACTCTTGAATGATTGAATCCATATAGCTTTTTCTTAGAGATTCGAGGCATCATGCAGTGTAGATGGAGTAACCAGAAGCTGATGCATCTCATGAACGTAGCACAAGAGATTGAATTGTGGGTGTTTTCGCCGAGCACCAAACAGGGCTATATATGCTGGAATAATTATTAGCGCATGCAGTCAGCAGGAGGGCGAAGCTGAAGGAGAGGACTGGCGGAGGCCAACAATCCAGAATCCAAGCGAGTGACCAGCAACCGCGAACAGGAAGATCCAAATGTCGAAAGACATGATTGCGAACATGACAAGGTAAGTGAGCAAGATGCGGACTGCATACAGAGCTGTGCGCACAAGGCTGGAAGCAGCATTGCTGCTTGGCGGCAGGAGAAGAATATGCGAGAGCCACTCGATCCACATCGAAGCAATAAAGACTAGTAACACCAGTAATGCTCCCATGGCCATGGCTGGCTACCTAACCCAGAGTACAGAATGCCAATGTTGGACTCGTTCTGCAAAGCGGATGCGATCTTGTTGCCATCAGAAGCATGGTTGAACCTTC
This sequence comes from Annona squamosa, assembly GCA_035584095.1. Classification (NCBI taxonomy): domain Eukaryota; kingdom Viridiplantae; phylum Streptophyta; class Magnoliopsida; order Magnoliales; family Annonaceae; genus Annona; species Annona squamosa. Next base: position 20,754,517 of record JAXCLR010000105.1, on the reverse strand, counting down.
ATCACCCCATATATAAAGGGAATTTGAGATGGCGGTCGATCTTCCCATGGTTAAGAATGGGAGATCGGCATTACTTGAGAATTGTTATTTGTATTATTATTATTTTTTTAAAGCGCACTAGTAGTACATTAGATTAGAGGCAGGCAGCAGCACGTAGTACAGAAGATGGGTAGTACACCTTTTTTAATTAGAGTAGTGGAGGGTATCACCAATCAATAGCCGGCAGCTGCATGATATATGTGTCGACATAGGGCACCACGAAGAAACAAACGTGTTCTTTGCTGGCACTAAAAGCAAATCCTGATATACTGGTCATTTGCATGAGTGTCCACTTGGTCTGGGTTAATACTTAATTGTAGCCAAAGTTTAACCCATCGTGCTTTTAAATTTAGTTGACATCGATCAGTCGTATTTTAAACAATTATTTAACTTTTGAAGTTAATGGTGCAACTTGGTACCAAGTCGGTCTGAACTCTTAAAAAACTTGTTAGAGGTAGATTTGAACAATTTTTTCCTAAAACATGTTGGTAATTATTAAGGTTGAACAATAGCGTTCAACTTGTTTCTCATTGTTTTCTTGATGGGTGTCTATTATATATGTAGTTGAGGTGATTTGCCTTAAAATTTGGCATTTCATATGATTATTTGCTTATAAAATTTTATTATGTTTGAGCAACAACTATAGACTTGCAACCACCAAAATTGTCCAAATTGAATGCAGTGAAGATATAAGAAGACGTTGACTTGTTTGTTGACCTTAAGTATTAGGAAATTTTTATTTTCTTATCATGTTGTTGGTATATAATGTATTTGTTTTTTTCAAAGTTTTTAGCTCAGTTGTCTATTGTACATTGTAATTTTTTATGTATATTGTATATTGTAATTACTTAGAAAACATTTAATTGATGATAATAAAATGTATATTAAAGGCAATTGCAACGGACTTTATTATCAATTGGAATAGACTTTATGATCAATTGCAAAGAAATTGTTTATTACTAATTTTTAACCATGGTTAAAATTCAAGTTTTTATCGAATTTAGAATAGAATTTGCAACCAAAAATTTTATTGTAACTAAGGTACCAATTGCAATAAAAGTAATCTTGTCGGTCAGGGACCAGAGTAGAAGATTGCAATGAAATTATTCATAATTCGCATCGAGAAAAATTCGTTGTTATTGATGTACCAGTAGCAACTGTTTTGGTGTCATTGCTGTTGACTTTTAGTGATGGGGCTTTTGTATCAATGGTGCAACCAACGATTTTTGGTTGCTAATGTTTATTAGCAACGAAAAAATCCCAACAGCAACAATATATTTGTATTGCTATTGATGACTATTGTTGTAGTGGCTTATTCCATTCTCTTTGTATTCGATTTCTGAAATATAATCTATATATTTGATGGAGTCTTGCATGGTGGTAGATAACATAATTTTTTTTTGATGGATGTTGATAGCATAACTTTAGGATGATTTTAGATGCCTAACATTTTGAAATTTGATTATTTGGTGAGATTGTGGGATGGGATTGGAAGTAAGAAGTAAACTATTTTGAAAATTGTGTGACGGGTAAAAAATGATAGGGGAAAGTTAGAACAAATAAGCTCGTTGGAGGGGAGTTGACTAGAAAATAGTTAAAATATAGGAGTAGAAATGAAAAAAAATATAATTATTAATTGAGAAAATTACTGGAATGAGACAGCCCACAGTTTTCCGGCCTATGCCACTCCACGTGATTAGCAAACATACTCTCAATTAAGACACCTGGCTCTCTTCGCGTACTTGCCCGAAGTTCAGGAAAAGTATTACCAGATTGACTGAATTTGACTCACGAGTTTGGATCCAACAATCTAGATGACTTAGTCTTTTCATTTGCCAGTGAGAAACTCAGACAAAGCGGAACTACATCAATTGAATTTGACTCGGTGATAATTGACATATATAATTACTCAGTCTCATTTGCATATGAAAAATTTAGAAAAACTAAGTTTACCAAATTTGACTCATTAAGTTGACCTAGTGGTTTGGACTCAACAAGGAAGATGGGATAAAGCATGAACACAGAAAGCTACATAATCTTTAAAAAGTGATGAAGGGTTGAGAACTTAGTTTCCATATGTATACAATTAAAGATCAAGAGAAGAAGGGAGGGGGATAGAAGGGTGTGAAATATAATTTGAAGGAGAAAGCACATAAAAATTAACTAAAATTTAAAATTTTAAAAATTGTAGCAGGCATTGCATTCGCGATTTCCCCTTAGCGCCACTACTGCTTGTATAAACTTGGCAAAAATCATGGATCAAGGAGAGTAAAGGAGAGCTTCTTTGGTTAGTGTGCGATGAGGGTTGTTCACATGCTATTAATAGCATGGTAGCCCTTCATACAACATTTATTTTTTATTTTTCTTTGTAAACATATTGTTCTAAGAGTGTATTTGTTTATAATTAAAAAAAGGGTAAAAGGATAGAATGAATATAAATGGAGAATGAGAATTGAATTGATAAGGGAATATAGAAATAAAGATGAAACAGTAGGGTACTTGAGTGTTGATTTTTGTATTTCCATTTTTTTCATTCTCCTTTAACCAAACATATCCTAAGTGTGTTTAACAAAATACCAAGTCTTACCATTTTTCAATATTTTTACATATTATTTTTTATTTTTAAAATTCAAGTTTTTAAGGGATAAAATTGACAAAAATACCCCTGAAATTGATATTTTTAAAAGTAAAAAAGAAATATATACAAATATTATAAAATAGTAAAACTCCATATATGAGTTAAATATACTTGGGAAAATACGTTTATGAAAAATTAAAAAATAAAAATATAAAATATTGTACGAGGAATACCATGCGACGCACGTGAAGAGCCCTCGTGTGTGTGATTGTGTCATGGAAATAAATCAAAGACTATTTATGCCCGGTGCACTATTCCTTTTTACCACCATGTGCGCCCAAGAATGTATTTCTATACAATTTTATAATTTATTAATTTTTTATTTTTAAAATTCAAAAAATATTAAATAAAATCAATAAACTACAGAATTGCGGGTATGGAATTTTTATAGTTGGGGCCCACATAATGGTCAAAGAAATCAGAAAAATAAAAAATAAGGTACGGGTGCATTGGATTGTTTCCTACTACTACAGGGTATTGCCCATCAGATTGCCCCAGACAGACTGCTACCTTTTTGGAAGCTATCGAGCCAGGCTTTTTGAGTCATTGAGTGAGCTACCTCGTACGCCCGCCTGGTTCACCCATTTACGTTCGCACCGACATCCAGCCCAAGTACTAAGACCATCGACATTCTACACACTACTCTTTCCCGTTTAAGCAAGAAATCTGAGGCAGAACAGCCCTCTTTCTGTATTTTGACTACGTCTGTTATAGAAGTTGGGTCATTTTGTGGGATTCAAGAGTGACTTATGGATGGATTTTTTCATTCCAATCAAGTAAGTAATTCGAGTACGTTGGATGGTGTTCTCGTCCGCGTGGTTTCCCTTATTGAGTTCTTGCAAGTTGCAACTAGCCTGTGTCTTTTTTAGGGGTGTTAACAGATAGGGTTGGACGGGTTGGAGTTTAATCCTAATCCTAACCCATTTAAAATATCTCAATCCTAATCCGTTTATTAACCCATTTAAAAAATCTAAACCCTAACTTATTTACAACCCATTTAATAAATGGGTTAGTAGGTTGTTAATAGGTTATATAGCAAATAACCTAAAAACCTAAACTCTAGTAGATAATGATATCGCAAGGAGAGACGAGAGGGTATTTTCGGTGTAGGGGAAATGAAAATAGGGCAGTAACGGGAAAATGAAATTAGGATAGCAGTAGAAAAATGAAAATTATGTGACTGGAGAAAGACTTAGAGAGGGGAAATAACCAAGAGGTTTACATGTATATTTATGAAACTTTAATGAGTTAAGGGAGTTACATGGGTTGAATGAATTAAATGGGTTGAACAGGTCATATGGGTTAAACGGATTATTAAACGAGTTGACAAGTTATAAAATCTCAACCCTAATCTATTTATTTAATTAAATAGTTAAACAGGTTGGCAGATCATAACCCATTTATAAACGGGTTAGACGAGTGGATTGACGGGTTGACAATGACCATCAACACCCCTAGTCTGTGTGATTTTATTAAAGTTGATGCTGGTTCTTTTGGACGGCAGCACGTGGTCTACTTGAGGATATTTTGCCACAATGCTCAGTTATGTGTATTTTCTATGAAGTTTGATGACCTCTATTGTTTGACCTAATTTCTCCTTGTTTGTGCATATTTTGTTAGAATGACACTGTATTTCATCCAGCATGAGAGAGAGATTAAGCTTAAAATGTCTGTCCGACTTGGTTTGGCCTAGTTTTGTAGCAAGCTCCCTGCATTCTAAGACAAGCGTGCTCAAAAACTCAAGTCAATGTGACCATCAAAATGCCCCCCATTTACATTCGGATTTGCACTTCGAGGAAATATTTGTGTCTACTAAAGACCAGAAAACAGAACAGCTTAAACCAACATGGCATTATAGTACATATATAGCGATGGAAATGACAAAGAAATGAATTCATATGATAACCAAAATGCATATTTTATTTATGCACTGCATCTTTTGGCATCTGTTGCTGGTTGATAGAGAGAATAATTATTGACAGAAAGAGATAATAAAGAACATGAACCAATCAAAAAAGTTCTTTATTGCAACACGTAAAAACTTTGAAATTGGCCGCCATGAACAACAAAGCTTATTCTAGACAGATTTCTGTACTTCTCCGCTCTGAATATATAAGTGTTTATATAATGGAAGACCAAGAATACCTGTTGAATATCAGGTCTTCATCTCTACACAGTTGTGAACAAACCTTGGCAATGCCCAAATTGGATGCTTGTTGCACCCATGTACATGGATGTGGAGGTACAACCCTTTAACCAATACGCGAAAAGGAACAACAATGGAAGATATTAAACCCAGAAAAAAAATGCATAAAGATTCAAGGGCTAGGGTCTTCCGATCCATGACAATATTGATTCAATCCTCATGGCTTGATTGCATTGTATCAACAATTGTGGACACCGCCTGCTTTCACGAATAAAGAAATCCACGCAACCAGGAGATTTTCATGTCAACAGCGTGGTAAGTGCCTCGATTAACAAACATACTAGCAAAGCATAATACTTCAGTGGCCATAGGGATCTGCATCATAATCTCTCTCTTGCTGGGGACTGGTCAAATATCCACTTCTAATTGCTGTGAAGCTGCAAAGCATGCTCAAGAATTTGCCTATCCGGTCTGCAAAGTTCCCTCAGCTTGAGGCCATTTTTATATATGAAGAAAATAGGCAAAATCTCAATGCTCTCTGATTCAGCCCAATCTGGATGTTCTTCGATGTCAACCTGCATGTAAAATATTAAGGTTCAATTGTTGGGAGTTTTTATTTGGTGAAGCAAAATGTTTGATGCAGGGCACTAATATAGATGACCAAAACAGCTCCGTGCCACATTTTTCCCTCTTTCAAAATAGTGTCACCATTGATGGAGCATGGGATACGGTTACCTCACCAATCTGACCGCACATAGCATCTGCCTTTGTTAAATGAATGTGCCAAAAATTCACTTCATCGGTACAGTCCAGCCATAACATGAAAATATATTTCGCGTTAATGAGGAAGTAAGGATCTTTCCACTATGATTTTTTTCTAGCCAAAATCAGTTTTAGCAGCTTGCCATTCAACTTACAGATTGATTGATCAACTAATTTACAATTCGCAAATTTGCTGGTTCCGTCAAATGCTGCTGTCTATAAAATCCATCAGACTGCAGAAGGACCAAGAAGTGTTCTAAGATAATGTCCGTGCTTATGACACCAACACAGCCATAGAGTCCAAAATAAAAGCTGCTAATAAGTGGAATGGCTTCTGAACTAGAGAGTACGGATATCTCATGTATGATTGATAAGCTAATATTCCACAAGGCGGACTATAATGTACATATTTCAGATCCATGGTTGAAGAGAACAAATGCATGCAAATAGGGGAGAAGAAAAAAGAAAAAAGAAAAAAGAAAAAATTCTTGGGGTCTCACCTTGAGGAACTTCCAGGAAGGGTATTGCTGAGATAGCTGAGTGACCAGTGGTGAGAGTTGCTTGCATTTTTCGTCTGACTTCATAAAGAACAGTAGAAGCACAAGCCCTATGGCAAAAGGAGTATGAAAATGTATTCTGGTTTGGCAGGACGCATGGGTGCCTGTGTGCAGACTTGCACGTGCAAAAGATGCATCCTCAAATAAGACCATTTGCCCGATGCCAGAAAGCAATACTGGATAACCAGTATTTCAGCTTTCCATGGTCTGAACATGGCCATAGTGGTTGATATTGTGCTTAATTTTCTTAATTTGTGTTTGCAATGATACTTTTGTGCATCCATCTGAGGAGAATACATTTCCAAGATCCAGGCCACATTGAATGAGGGGCCCACAAGTGAGCTTCCTGGATTGTCTAATTCCCAGATGGGTGCTTCCTTAACATTTCCTAATTCTAACTATAGGGCATGCAATTTCTCCTAAATAAAAGTACGAGATAATTATAGTAGGGTCCCTTCTTACTTGCCAACTTGATGATTTTTAAGAACTGATGGTAGCTGTTAACCTCAGTCACTTGTCCTTGGAGTGGTGAGATGCCCAGTTCCCCTTGGAGCCTTTTGAGCTCCGCTTGTACTTGAAGAAGAGAATGAGCAATATTGAGATCTCCAGGCATTTCTCTGCTCAAGATTTTGTAGTCTCTAAATGATTCTCCCCAGCGCTTAAGCTGATTCAAGAAAAAAATACACGATTTACTATCCAAAAACCATGCCTCACAGGATTAGACAATTGCCTCTGTGTACTGTGACTGCTATACTTTTGAATGGCCCATCTAAGGTAAAGTTTCCTTGTTTCTAGAGTGCATCAAATATTTGAGGCTGCCAGCCAACAGGAAAAAGTCAACAAATATCAAATAATAATCTTGGTTTTCACGTTATCTAGAAAATATGCTGAAGCTTAATCCATATACAGCAAAGTTGGCCTTGAAACAGGCAGAAGCTTGGATTAAAATCCGAAGCAAACGTGAAGGCCAGTGAAAATTTCGTAAATGCAATTCACCTCAAGAAAATAAAGGCAAAATCGATGTTCCATTTGGATGAGGCCATACCTTTGCATTGGCATGAGCACGCCGTAGAAGAGCTTTGGTGTAGTCTGGTCGGCTTCTCAAGGCAGAGTTACAATCTTCCACAGCCATTTTCCACTGCCTGAGCATAGACCTGCAAGCTGCTCTATTACAAAATAAGACGCTGTTCGTAGGATCATGCTCTAGCCCTTGCCCATATGCTACACACGCTTCCAAGTAGTTCCCAGCCTTAAAAAGCTCATTCCCTTTTTCCCTAGCTTCAGCAACTGCCCGAACTTTCCTTAGCCATGCCAGCAATTCAGGTCTGGGATCCAAGTTTGCTGCGCGCTCTGCCGCAATCACTCCATCATCAAACCTGAAACAGCACAATGCACGAGACAAAATAGTGAAATGAAAATAGCAAAAAGATATTACGCCAATGCAAAAGCTATGCAGGCGTATGTTAGATACTTCATAAGAACACATTGGAGAAGCAATTCATACAGAGGAATTTCTGGCTTCTATACAAAGATGGGCTATATTATCTAAAAGTAACACGAACTACAGAGCTAATTAAATGCTTCAGGAGTTCGAAAAGTAAACTGACAACAGTTTTCACAACATTTCAGCCAAGAAGAACAGTAGGACAACATGTTGTAATTACTAGATGGATATCCTTGCACGTGGAAAAAGATCTTTTTACCTTCCTAAATGCATATGCACTTGTGCTTCAACTATCAGTAAGCATGAGTCTCCTGTGTGGGGCCTCTTTGATTTGTCGATCTCTGATTTTTTTGATTGCATCAGAAGTTCAAGAGCATCTTTTGCTCTGTGGAGCTTCAGCAAAGCTTCAGCTTTGTATGCCAGAACCTGTTTTTTGCCCCCCAGATTAAGCGAGAAAGTCAAATTTGTGTCACCCAAGAAAACATAGAAGTGGTACTTTGATTTATTCATTACCTGGTCGGATGCATTAGCTCCTGCATCAATGGCCCAAGTGCATTCTACCAAAACACGGTTCCAATCTTCAATGTTTCGAGCCTTTGTCATGTTTATCAAGTGGCTTTCAACATGCGAAAGAGTGTGCATTGCTTCAGAATCGCGCTGTTGACTGCATAATTTGAAATGCCATTTTGCATCTTCTACTCGACCCAACCTGTCATAATTGACATCATAAGAGTAGCACAGAATGTTGAATACCATTATACTAATATTAAATATTAAATGAGTTAGATCCATCAACGATAGAAAAATTCAGCTAATCCTTTTTTTAAAAGAAAAAAATATAAACATATTTTTGTTTAGCTCCAGTCAGTCTGAGTTGCATGCTAACCAACCGACCCTTGACAGACGCAATTTCCTAGCAGCACTAGAGCCAATCAGCTGGGTTTTTGGTATTTCATGTGTGGGAAACCTCTGTGATGAGATGGGTGGATAGTAGATGACTCAAACAGAGGTGAGGGATTTATGAAGCTTAACCTTCTAATTGCTGTCTGTTAAATTGGCAATTAACGCATTCGCTTGCATGAAATGGATGGCTGACATTTCCTTATGCTTCTGACTTCAATTTCCTTTACATTCAATTTCATTCCAAGCAAATCCACTTTACTGTTCAGCTCTTTTGTTCATTTAGTCATGTGCAACAGAGATCAAAGCTCTTGGGAGGAGTGTATTCAGTTTGTCAGTGTCAAAGTTCAAAAGAGAATGAAAAAAATTTGGTTGAGGTTATTCACTGGTAAAGGTAGAAAAGTGTTTAGATTAAATGAAAACAAAGGCTGCGATGGGCAAGGATAATGCAATAAAATCCTTATTGCTGAATCTAGTCAGATAAGAATCAGCTTTGGTGATGACAGTGCTGATGATTTGAATAAAGTTAAGGATAGCCATAAGCTTTATGAAATACAAAGTGAAATTGTCTGCATACAATCATGTGAACATAAAAATAATACGGCGTGTTGTGTTCTGAGACAAACTTGACAATCATACCTGATATACAAACTTCCAAGCCTATAATGTGCTGGTGAGTAAGAAGGATCGCATTCAATTGCATCCAGGCACTCTGCCACTGCTTCTGCATACCTTCCAAGGCTAGCCAATGCAGTAGCCTTATTATTGTGGCAGGATGCATCTCTGGGGCACAAGGAAAGTGCCTGGTCATAAAGAGATATGGCCTCTGCATAATGGCCCTTCATGTATTCCTCATTGCCAGCATTCCTCAGTTCCTCCACATGTTTAGACTCAGGGACCATACCTGCAGCAGGGTCATTGTGCTGATCTTCTTTCTTGTTGTTAGCAATAACCAAGCACTTGGTTCCTGTGCCGGTTTCAGCATTCATTGCAACATTGATGATATTTCCATGACCATAGTTACATCCCCCAAATCCCAGAACATGACCTTTTGAGTGAACACTAACAGAGTCATTGCCTTTACCAACTGCATTGTCTTTACTTTTGGCTGTTGTGTTGTTTTGATGGGTTTGGCAAGAATCTGCCTTCACCACAGCATTTTTTAAACCTCTGTAGATGTTGCCAAATGAAAATACATTCTCCCCTCGTTGATTACTTTTTGCCTCACCTGATGGACTCCTTTTATTCTTTGAATCCTGGGGCACTCCAGATTTATCTTTGGAAATATTCCCACTTTCAAGGTTCAAGTGAGCTTTCACATATTTACTCTTAACAGAAGGAGAAGTGCTGCCATGTTTCCACAATACAGAAGTAGGGCTTTCCCGGCTTGAAAAAGATGTACTCGATGGACTCGAATGGACATTCACAGGCTTGGATGAATCTGAAGGAGAAGGAGAATGATGGGGATAGCTGTCTTCTTTTCTGCACACTTCTTCAGTTTTCTCATTTCGAGCATCCATTTTAGAAGATGGACTTCCCACATATGGAGACCTGTTGGTTGTACAAGGAAACTCAGCATGTGTCATCCGATTCAGACGCACCGAATTCTCTGTGTCTTTTCCATATTTTAGACTCCATGACTTCCCTTTATCAAGACTTCGACTGAGAGAACTATCAGAAACATGCCCGTTGTTTTTCGTGCCCATTGAACTGACATTGTAACGATGGTGGGAAGCATTTGGACGATTCTTGCACAAATTCTTCTGCTTCTGTTTGTCACCAGGAATGTGATCGGACACATTTTTCCCAGGGCTCAACTCCTTGGTAGAAGAAGCCAATTTTCTCTTTCCTGAAGTAGGAAGAGTTTTAGAGCTTGAAACTGCCCTGTTAGAATTGAAACCCATCTTGATGAGGTGGGAGACCAAAAGAACAAAGATGGAATGACCAGGAAACTACAATTCAGCGCGGCATGAGCTTTTAAACAATTCTTCTACTTCTGACAATGTTTTAGAGGAGAAGAAAACAGAACCCACTTCAGAGAATGACAACTTGATAAGAAAGAAAATGTTCACATTTCATCCATTTCACAGACAGTTGAAATAAAAAAGAAAGAAGAAGAGCAAGAAACAAGCAAGGTGCATTTTTTTTTTCCTCAACAGCTCTGTAGTCTAGTGCATTGTGGAGTAAGGCCAAAAACTAAAGCAAAACCAAACTCAACAGAGCATTCTAACAAACCATTTCATTGGTCTCGAACAGAACAAAGCAATTAGAGTAGCTTCACAAGCTTCCAGGCACAACTATGAAAAATCCAAGAGGACTCGAACTGGATAAGCCTGCATTTTGAGCTAGAATCCGGCAGGAGAATCAAAACGAGTGTGGAAGACAAGCGTGAGGGGGTTAAGGAAAATTAGGAAAACCCACTTCATGAAATGAGGAAAAAACTCATTCCATTTATATACATAGGAAGAGGAAAGAAAAAAAAACCAGAACCCACTTGAAGAGGGAAAATCCACGCAAGCTGGCCATGTGGGCTGCTTATCGTCGCGCATTGTCATCGGGGCTTTGATACAAACATATGATGGCTTTTGCCGTGTTTTTTTTTTTTTTTTTTTTTTTTA
>JAXCLR010000105.1:20703323-20717648 GCA_035584095.1 Annona squamosa | reverse complement strand
AACCAAATTTCATATTAATATTAATTAATTACCCACCAATTTGGTATAAAATATCCACAAAATATCTTACCAAATTCTAATTATCACATGGAGATCTCTGAACCCCAGCCCCCCCTCCCGCGCATTTGGACACGCACATGTCCTTCCATGCCACCCAGCTCATCTTCTGCTTATCCCCATGTTCTCCCCACCAAAACTTTCTCAGCAACCCATTAATATCCTGACAAAACGACTGTGGGAGTAAAAAGATACTCATTGCATAGGATGGGATAGCTTGAGCGACAGCTATGATGAGCACCTCTTTCCCTCCCCATGACAGTAGGCGCCCCTTCCATCCTTGTATTTTGTGCCAGATGCGATCCCTGATACCCTTGAACATCAGACTCTTAGCTTTCCCCAACCATGACGGGAGACCAAGATAGTTTTGAATTTCGTATCCCTGGGACCCCAGCTTGGAAGACCATGCCTCCCTTTCCCATCCTTTCATGTTTGAGCTGAAGAAAAGTGTTGTTTTGTTCACATTTACCAACTGGCCAGATGAAGTAAAATAGATTCTAAGAATTTCCAAAATTTGCGTGATTTCCATATCCTCCGCCCTAAGAAAGATGAGAGCATCTTCTGCAAATAAGAGGTGAGAAATTTGGGGCCCCCATGAGTTGATTCTGATCCCATTCAAAGAACCCCGAGCCACTGCAGAAGAGATTAGTGCCGACAGACCCTCCGCACAAAGTAGAAACAGGTACGGAGACAGCGGGTCCCTCTGCCGCAATCCCCTCTGAGGATGGAAGAGCCTTGATTTGAAGCCATTGATCTTAACACGAAAACTAACAGTGGTGATGCAGCATAAAAGCCAATTGATCCACACCGGGCAGAAGTTCATAGCCTCCAAGCCCTGTTTTAAAAAACTCGATTCAACGCGATCATAGGCCTTAGACATGTCTAGTTTAATGGCTAACTCCCATCTTCTCCCCCTCTTGCGTCTCCTTAGAGAATGAATTGCCTCATATGCAATCGACATGTTATCTGTGATTAGACGGCCAAGTACAAAAGCGCTTTGTTCCATCCCTATGACCCCATTCAGAACAGCCTTTAGCCCGTTCGCCAGAACCTTAGCCAGAATTTTGTAGAGTACATTACATAGACTGATTGGCTTGAATTGCGACAACGCCTAAGCGCCTGCCTTTTTCGGAATCAACACCAATGTGGTAGCGTTAACGTCTCGCATAAGCCTTGCCAATTTGTTGCGGTCCCTCTCCTCCATGAACAATTTACGCCATAGGAAAATGTCCTGTCCGAAAATATTCCAATATTTTTTATAGAACGCCGGAGACATACCATCATGTCCTGGGGCTTTGGAGGATCGCATACCTTTAACAGCTCTTACCACCTCATCCATACATAGTGGCTTGGTCAGAACTCTCCTCTGATCGTCCGAGATCTTCCTTGAAATGAGGTTTGAGACCCAGTTCGCCTCCTCAGGGTTTGAGGAAGTAAAAATTTCTGAGAAGTGAAAAACTGTCAAGTTTAGCATATCTTCTTGGTCTCTTACCCGATTCCCGTCATTATCTACGAGCATCTCGATGAAGTTTGTTCATCTCCGATTGGAAGCCACCCTATGGAAAAAAGTCGTGTTTCTATCCCCCTCCTTAAGCCAATGTGCTTTTGCTCTGATGCTCAACAGCTTCTCCTCGTCCTCCAATAAGAGATTGATCTGGAATTTGGTTTTCCTGATTTTGTCATCCCGTTCATCAGACGGTGGTAGGTCCACCAATACGGATAGCTCCCCTTGCTTCTTTGCGATGGCACCTCTAAGGTTTCCTCTCTTCAGTCTATTCCATTTGGTAAGCTCCGAGCCGCACCTCCGGATCTTCCACCTCAATACCTCATGAATAGCAGCTACCCCGTGGCAATCAGACTTCCATACATCTTCAATGACTTTTACTGCCTCAGAATCACAAGCCCAGAATAGCTCGTATCTGAATTCTTTTGGGGGTCTTCTCCTTCCCCGAGAGGAATCGAGCATTAGTAAAAGAGGGCGATGATCGAACGAGGAAGTGGAGAGGTGAAGTAACCTGGCAAAGGGAAATAGATTGGTCCATGAGGACATTGAGAGCCCCCTATCAAGCCTAACTGCCACCCTCTGAGATCCCCTCCTATTATTGCACCAAGTCATAGGCGATCCAAAGAATCGGAGGTCCTACAGATTGCACCTGTCAATGGTATTACAAAATAGATCCATTTGGGATTGGTTGTGAGCCCTCGAGCTTTGATATTCGCTTGGCCTAGTCAACTCGTTGAAATCACCCATCACAAGCCAAGGGGAGTCGCCACTGCTTGCCAACTGATTAAGGGTATGCCAGGAAAGATGGCGGCAATGAGTTTCGGGGTGGCCATAGAACCCCGTGAAACGCCAGCCCAAAAAATCGACGTCTATATGATGTGCCGAGAAGCTTCAAACAGACGCCGGGTAATCATTATTCCAAAACATTGCCAAACTGCGACTTCCCGCAACGGATTCCACAACAAAATAAGAATCAAAATGTATCCTCCTTCTAAACCGGTCCATTTCCTTCTTATTGCATTTTGTTTCGCTCAAAAAGACTAACTTGGGCGCTCGTGTCCTTACAAGGTCAAAAAGATTTCGAATTGTATGCGGGTTCCCAAGCCCACGGCAATTCCACACCAGGATGGCTATATTATTGGAGGTGGGCTTGGGGAAGCCCCAAAGCCACCACCTCCCCGCATAAGTCCTTGTCCCCTTCCTTTGCCCTCTTCCTTTCAGTCCCCCAATCAATCAACTCCTCGTCGTACCTTCTTTTAGCCCTTCCTGAACCCACCCCCAAAGTCAACCCCGATCCCCTCCATATCTTCTACCTGTCCTACTCTCCTTTTCCAACTTCCTCTACCCCCCGATAGATGTCCACGTTCAGTTTTAGGTATTCCGCCACATTCCGCTCCCGAGCTTCCAATGACGTGTGAAAAAGCCCCCTTATTTCCCCCCTATAGCTAGTACCTCAACTTCCACAAGCCCCATGTCCCCCTCTGCAATATGGTTCTCCATAGACCCTGTCCCCCACTTTATGTGCCGCTCCAAGATGAGCTCATTGCCTACCCCGATATGGACCAGCTTCTCCTTTCCTGACCCTGACTTGGACAGGCTTGCCCCACCAATTTCGTCAGCTTCCCCTGACCTCCTACTCCCACTGAGTTCCCCCTCAGCTCCTATTAGATCCCCCGCTGAAATCTGTTGCATATGGATTCCCAGTCCATGGCCATAGCCCGAGCCAGCAAGTAGTGGGTTGGACCCCGCTGCTTGCCCCCCAGACAGCCCCCATCCGGCCCCCAATGCCACTGCACCCTCCTTTATTGGATCCCTTTGGTCACCCTGTATTGGATCCCTTTGGTCACCCCTGCATAGACTGCCTTCCCCCTCTCAGCTACTCTCCCTCCCAAGCACACCAGTAGCAGCGCCCAGCCACCCGATCCCCAACTCTGTCTCCTCCCGCTGCCCGTGCGCCCCTAAGTATTTGATTGGGGCTGATCTGAAATCAGAGCCTGCCTCTCCACTCACCCTCATCGGCCTCGCTCCCGCCCGCAGCCAGCTACCATAGGGCATGTTCGCCTCCACCAAGCACCTCTTCTCCAACGGGATTGACTTGCAGTCCTTATGGGCGTGTCCAATGATCCCGCATAGATAGCAGAATATGGGGAGCTTCTCATATTGGAAGCTTATCCATCTTCTCTTTTGTTCCCCAATTCGAATAAACATGCCTCGGCGTAGAGGTTTCTGACACTCCAGCAACACCCTGAGCCTCACATCCATCTCTGAGCCTTTGATCTCGACAACCTCCTCAAATGTCTTTGCCACTATCTCGCCCATACAGCATTTGTCGACAATGTAGGGGATACCATGAACTTGCACCCATAGTGGAGTTTTAACGAGCAGAATCTGTGCGTAATCCAACTCCTCTCATAATTCTTCCAGAATGATCAAATTCCGATCAAACAACCATGGCCGACCCTCCATTACCTTGCTTCTGTCTTCCGGGCCAGAGAAGGATGCCCTTAGCAGATTTTCCCCCACATCGGTGAAGTGGAGGTGCCCTTTCATCCTCCAGAGCTGTCGCAGCATCCCCTTAAAATATTCCTTGTTGTATGACTTAGACGACCATAGCGTGCACAGGAGAGCGGCTCCTCTCCCGGTTTGACCCTCTTGATCGCATCGCCCTCAATTGACAGCGTCTGCAATTCGGCCTTTAGTAGTTCCTCCGTGTTGAGATTCATTCTCCTTCTCCTTTTGTCCAGCTCCTCCTCCTGAAATGCTTCCTGTTAGTAAAGCAACTAATCAAAACACCAGCCTCCTATCTTCCGCCTAAACCACCTAACTTTCCCGCCTCCGGCACCCCGACACCCTCACCCAGACCCGAGCGCGACCAAATCGCCTATTGGGCCTTACTGGGGAGAGACTTTTTTTTATATATAAATTTTTAGTTTCTCTTGTTATTAGATGAAATTCTTGAATTATATTTCATAGTTTTTCTCTACACTTTATATCTAAGCTTCCATGTGAGACTTGTTTATCATTCTCCAAGTATAGTCCTGTGCGTGCTATCTTCTGTGTAAATGAGGTTGATTGTAATTCCAAATTCATATTATACAAAATGAAGAAAAAAAGTTCAATTATTCTTTTCAATGACGTAAAAGAGAGTAGAAAAATAAATATTTTAATTTATCACATAGGTTTATGCACTCTCTGCATAAGCATAGCCAAACATGGCTAACCAAGATGGCCCACGTCCCAAAGTGGAAGCTGCCACGCTGGAGAAGACCGTAGAAGACTCCCGCGCTGTCGCGCCGCGTCTCGACTCTTCAAGGCGCAACATATGGCGCAAGCATTACGTTCGTAAATATAAAGATAGCGCCGCGCCGCAGGCGCACACAAGAGGAACAAAGCTTCCAAACAAGCTTCGCCGATTTGTGATTGTCTTTGAAAATTTCCCCAGCGAACATGTCTTTGATTTCTCCCCGTATTCTAAGATGCCCTTTTTTTAACCCTTTGGCGACCGACCCATGGGAAACGAATGGTGGTGCTGAGATCGTGAGGGCGCAGGTGGACTGGAAGGAGACTCCGGAAGCGCATGTCTTCAAGGCCGACTTGCCCGGGCTTTCCAAGGAGGACGTGAAGGTGGAAGTGGAGGGGAGAGTGCTGCACATCAGCGGGGAGAGAAAGGCGGAGAAAGAAGGGAAGGATGAGAAGTGGCGGCTGGTGGAGCGGAGCCGCGGCAAGTTCTTGAGGCGTTTCCGGCTGCCCCACGACGCGAAGGTGGATGAGGTGAAGGCTACGATGGAGAACGGAGTACTCTCTGTGACCATCCCAAAGGAGCAAGTCAAAAAGCCGGAGGTGAAAACCATCGAGATATCTGGCTAGTTAATGGAGATCCGGAAGATGAGATGATCTTTGGGCTAGCTAGCCTTGCTAATAATAAGGGATATCAATCATGTGCTTGTCGAAGTGTGTTTTGAATATTGGTGTGCTTGTTTTTGGGTGCTGTGAATTTTGTGTGCTTGTGACTCAAAGTAATAAATAAATTTCTCTTTCTCTTTTGTTGCAAATTCGTGATCGGATTCGGTTTCATTGTCATCGTTTCAACATCAGCTGCAGTGGTCAGGACCTACAGCCTCCATCTTGATTTGGGGAAACCGGTTTGTTTTCTCTACAACGCATCCTGCATAGGCAACTGAAACAATGCATGACATCCTAGCTCACCACTTTCAACTCTGTTTGAAACATTTTTTGCGCAGTCTAACCATATGATTACACTAGTTAATTCAAATTCGATTGAAATTGATTTATCGTTAGTTAACCTCAAATCTCCGAGATTTAATTAGATTTTGCTTAATGTAGCATTCTCTCAATCTGTACCATTAACATAAATTACAATGCCTTTGATCTTTCAAATCTAAACATTAGAATCGCTGTATTATTTATCATATGTGTTGATTTGCACGCTTTATTAAATTCTTACGGCCGAAGCAAAATTCACTCAGTTTAAATCCATCATGGTATTCGTAGCACCAAAAAATAAAGAAATCCGCCCTTCCCAAACTATGAGTTCACATTGTAAAATATGATTCGTTTGGTGTGGGGGTGTCCGGCATCCCTGCGATGTGGTGTTCCGGCTGTTTAGGTAGGATTTTGGCTCTTGAGAATATGTACTCTCCCTTGGGGCAGAGAGAAGCTTGCTGTTTATTAGATGAATGAACTTAATTGTAATATTAGATTTTATTTTGAACAAAAAGAACTAAAAAATAAAATAAATAATAAAATTCAGCACAAGACAAATTTATATAAAAATTTTCAGCTAAGCAGCAGAAAAGAACTATAAGATGTAAATTCATCATCATAAGCAAGTTACAAAAATATAAATATAGTAATTTAATTTTTGTCTTACATTTATTATCTAGATGTCTTAAAAATATTTTTTTATTAAGATATTTTAATAATTCTCTTTCTCAGATCTTAACACTTAAGAGATTGTCACCTTCTTTAGGCTCTTCTTTATAGTTTTCCTTAATTGAATAGTTAATAATTTATTTTAAAAAAAAAAGGAAACTTCATGAACACTTATGCAAAATTTTAATTTTTTTTATGTATTTATAATGCACTCTCATAAATAAAATATTATGCAAATAACTATACTTCATGATACTCGGTTGGCCAAGGACTCGCACCGGCTCATCCTCCGTATAGGTTCAACTCTCATATCAATCACATGTCACGAGGGCAATGGTTTCCCAGACTGGGAAACTATTAAAAGCTTCAGTCACCTTCTTAACATTGTATAGGAAATTTATAAGGATTGATGGGATCATTTTATAAGAAAATTTATAACGTTTCTCATGGGTTAATTTGTACTAATTTGATACAGAAAAAAAGTAAGATATTATAAAATATGATTCCAAAATAGAACAATAAAAAAATTGTACTTTACGATATAACAAATAAGTTAGTGACACATTTTTTAATAAGCATTAGAGACACATATTAACTGTAATGCTTTATGAAACCTTTTTATAGGTAATAAATTTTATTTTTAATATCTTGGTGTTTAATAAAATACACTCTATTTATTGTGTTTAGAATTATTTATATTATTACAAAAATTCTTTCATTTATTTAGTATTAATGTACATAAGTTTCATCCAAAAATGTCTAAAATCAACACAATAAATAATTTAATATTAAATATCAATTTTTAAATATTATTTTTAATATCTAAAATATCATTAATATGTAGATGAATAATTCTGTAAAATATTATTATATTCTAATACATATATATATATGAATATTATTATATTCTAATACATATATATATATATATGAATATACTTATTTTTAAGTAAATATGGATCACGTACATATTTGATTTGAAGCAAACTTAATTTCTTAACTGAAAAATAACATTAAATACAATAAATAAATTGAAATTTACTTCAGTTATACATTAACATTGAAAAATGAACGGCTGCCTCGCACGCTAATATGTTATTGGTTGGAGAGATGAGGCTTGAAGTTTCGAGAAGGAACAATCAACGATAATCAGCCATGCCACGTGGTTTGGAGTTTGCACTGCTGTCAAACGTTGGTATATGCATCTCGTGTCGCTTCCTTGAGTGTGAGAATAATGAAGCCATCGGCTGCAGAATTAAATCAGTCGTTGGTCCGGACCTCTACCGAATCACGACCGTTAAAAAAAATTTTACTTAATAATTTAAGACATCAAACAAAAAGTACTGTATATAATATTTGACGTATATAATTTTATACAACTAATAAGTATTGTTAAATGTGATTAATAAAAATTTACTTCATATAATACTATATATAATTAACTCATTAACCATATTTTGGTTAGACGTACACTCATGTGCCATATTTGTGTTACTAAAGATGGGAATTGATGCATAGTATAAGGCACGGTGCAATCCATTGTAAATGGGTTTCACTCTGTCATAAAATTATAATTTATTGTATACATTATTTTAAAACTATTTTTTAATAACATATTAATTTTTCTTGCAATATATATATAAACCTCATTAAAAAAGTCATAACTATTATACAATCTAATTGCACTAGATTGTATCTCGCGGAATATATATAGCTACATTATCATCGTCATATCTATATTATTTCTCACCAATGTGGGGGTGGCCATATGGATTTCGTTGTGTCATTTTTAACTAACATAAATTAAATTTCAGTAATTTTTAACATTTTCATGCCTTATTTAATTACTTTTATTCTCATTTTTCTTAGTTGGTGTTCATTTCAAGCCTCTATATAATATGCCTAAACCACCTTAATCTATTTTTCTTATTATATTATTTATTAGCTTTACCCTTAGATGATTTGGTATTATTTTATTTCTTATTTTTCTACTCATTCACTTTAACATTCTCGTTTCATCTACTCATTCTATTTTTAACTATTAATATTCACATCATATAGCATAGTTGCTTTAACCATAATCTTATAAAATTTTTAATTTAATTAACTTCGACTTGACAATCAAGTAAAATTTCTAAAATACTTTGTTATTTCTTTGACCCTACTTGGATTTTATTTATTATAATTTTCTTAATTTTCTAATTCTCTTAAAATATTAATGCTAAATACCGAAAGTGATTAATTATTGAAATTATTTGGTTTTGAAATCTTAATTGGTTCCTTGGTTAGGTACTCATTATTATTAAAGTCATACTCATATATTCAATTTTTTATGCAACAAGTTCTTAGACTATTAGATTCTAGAGCATCTCTATACTTATTTAACTTTAAGTTTATTTATTTCCTAATTTTATTTATTTGGACTATATCTCTATAAATAATATGCATGAAGGCATTTCTTTTTGTAAATGTTTAATAAGTTCATCTATAATTGAAGTAACGAGATAAAGACTTAAGACTAAACTTTAATGCAAACCAAATAGGATTAGAAAACCATTTGTATCTTTACTTATAATTCTCATATTTGTTGTAGCTCCCCTCTTTCATATATCTAATAATATCAATATATATTGTCAATTATTTCTTATTATCTTTCATATTAATTTTGTTAACACTTAACACTTGCTAATAAGGCAGGTGGTCAAGTCTCTATTAGAATGGTAACCATGATTTGACTCTTGTTAGTAGTTGGTTATTTTTTTTGGAATAATGAAAATCGTTTGTAGTTTTAGGTTATGTGCGTTAATGTATATGGGAAATGTGGAATGAGAATCCATGGGATTATGAATTTTCATGCTCAATTAATAATCATATTTTTACCCTTTATATTTCAATAATTTTTAATCATTTCTCTTTCCTACTACACTTTAACTATCTTATTTATTCTATTTTTACTTCTATTATTTCATATCAATTACGTTATTTTCAAAATATTTTATTTCCCACTTCCTATCCCATCCCACGTTTTTCACAACTTTTACATTATTAAAAAAGCCTTTCTCTATATAATCTCAAACAATTGCATAAAGAAAACTAGCTTTGGTAGTTAATCTTTCTGACATAAAATTAAACTAATTTTTAGAGATATTTGTTTCTCGTCTTTTTTGATCTCTTACAAGAAGACAACAGATATTATACTCAAGTATATTTCAAATCCTCACAACATAAAGGAAAATTTCTACAAACTCTCTTCACCAGAGAAAAATTAAAACTCTCACGACAACTATGGGGACCAAGGGTGGGGAGTTTTGAACCCTCCATATGGGCAAACATGCCCACATGCATACCACTGCGCCAAGGCCTGAACAAATACGATTTTTATTTATTAAGGTTTTTTATGGAATAATAAAAATTGTACTTTATAAAAATTTTATTTATTAAGGCCTAAACATCAACACATGGCGATTGAATGATAATTATTTAATTTGAGTGCTTGAAATAATTTTATAATTTTTGTATTTAAGGATGTGTTTGGATACAATTGAAACTTTCAATTTTAGAATTTTATTTTTTGTGTTTTAAACCTTCACTCCTTATGATGTTAAAAAATACCTTCAACGCATGATTAATGTCAAAAATTATTTTCCATCTGTATGAAAAGAAAAAAATAATTCAAAATTTGAGCAACTAAAAATATTCCCCAAGTTTCCAAATTAATTAAGGGTCAATTCTAATGATAGCTATTTTGAAAAAAAATTCTAATGATGGTTGATTGAATATTTTGTGAAATTCATTTTCAAAAAATTTTCATAAAAAATTTATTTATTAAAGCCTAAACATCAATACATGGTTATTAATGATAATTATTTAATCTGAGTGCTTGAAATAATTTTATAATTTTTCTGTTTAAGGGTGTATTTGGATACAATTGAAACTTTTCAACTAAAATTTTTCAATATAAAAATCTTCACTCTCCGTAATTGCCCTAGCTTTCAATTTTTTACATTTTTCCATACAATTATTATATTTTTAAATTATTTCTACACAACTACACGTACAACTAACCCATATATTTTAACTTTATTCTCTTTACTCTTCATTATTACTATTATTATATCATATCACTTCTTTCAATTGAAAATTTTTTACACAAATTCAAAAGTTTTATCATTTCTTGAACATACTTTAAATATAAATAAATATTACGATAGATTCAACAAAGGCTCAAAATAACTTTGAAATATTTTTTTATATACTCAATACAATAATTTGAGCAAAATTATACTCAAAAATTGATACATATGTTGAATAAACCTATATTAACCATTGTGTAAAAAAAAAAAATTTTTTTTTAAAAAGGTGTAGTACACCTGGGTGCATAGGATTGCACTCCGGGTTCTTGGTGGCGAGATTCCGCACGTCACTTCCGTCTCATCACCAATTTATGGGGATCTGCATCCAAAAATCCACTCCAATATATGGGGATGCAGCCGATGCATTGAGGGCAGCCATGATCGGAGCACTGCTCAGTTGGAAGACGGAGCATGGGATTTTCATGCTCTAGCAATGCACTTGAACCTATACACATGCGGTTTGAAATGCTTTAGCAAGCCTAAAATTTGCAGGGCCGCTGCAGGATCCACATCTCAAGGATTACTAAGGCCTCGGATCTGGCTCAACCATTAGTCGCCGCCCTCATCCCCTTCAAGATCCACATCGTCAAGGACCATGACGTGAAAGAGTGGCTGTACTTGGAGGTCGAGCGACATGGGCTCAATGCCATCACCATCGGTACTTGTGGCTTCGGCGCATGAAGGCGGACGAGCAAGGGGAGGCTTGGAATCTTCACCATTGGTCTACTACTCATCTACGTCTTCTTCAACGCCAGCTAGCCTACGAACAAGTAGCACATATACATAAGGATTTTTTTTTTTTTTGTATGAAAAGAAAATATTCTATTCCAGCTCCCTTGCACTGCAGAAGGAAGAAGGGATAAGGAGATTGAAGCAATTCATAAATAATTAAAAGTATATATACATAAAAAATTAAGAGTAAGATGTCGTAAGCATCAGCGGAATTGTTGAAATCTTGTGGATATCAAAGAAAATATAGTGAAATGTTGTAGACATAAAGAAAATTTTCACTTAAAGAAAGTAAGGAGAGGAGTGACAATAATGTTATATCAAAAGCAATTTGTAAGGTGCAAGAGGTGCACTAGTGGCAAATGTCAAGTAACACTAACATGCGCTGTGAAAAATGTAGTATTGATTTCTGTCCCGTGACAAAGCCTGTAGTCTTTTTCTTGATAATCAAAGCGTGCGATTTTCTTTTTCATAATTACGAGAATTTTTAAAGCTTAATTTTAATATTAAATTAAGATGAAATCTAAATATGCTGATTTTTTTTATTAAAAAAAAAGCTGACTTGAGAGCTTATCCCGGAAGGATCAAGCGGTCTAGCCATGTTAACTTGCTTGAATTTTATAAAATACATTTTATTGCCTTCAATATATTTCAATTATATTTATTGTATACTGTTTCTTAAACTTATGTAATATTTTTGACTACTTTTACGAGTATTATCTTGTTCAATTTATTCAATTATTATTGTTATATTAATGAACTTTTTGCACGTGCATCTTTGTTTGGTAGACATTAGCATATATTTTAAATAAAGAAATTGTTTCCCCTAAATAACACTCAATTTAAAAGAAAATGAAAAGGGTATTAATTTAAAATATAGTTATAAGTAAAAGTATTAATAATTAAAGTGTGTATTACGTTAAACGAAGCGACAGTGATTGAAAACCAAGCAGAAACATTTGAACCTTTTTAATATATAATATGCTTGTGAACTTTCAAAAAAATATAACATGTTTATGATATAACTAAGAATTATTTTCAAATATATCTATGACATTAATTTTAAATATACCCACCGTATTTTTAAAAATCTCAAATATACCAACTATGTTTGCATTTAGTATCAAAAATGCCCATTTCATGGGTTTTTCGCAACCTTCTGAATTTGCGTATTTGTATTTCAAACTCTGAGGGTGTGTTAGGGAAGTTGTAAAACTTTTGATGAAAAATTTTATATATAAAACTTGTCAAATTAGTTGAAATGACGTGGTGTTGTAGGGTTAATGATGAAGAGTAAAGAGAATAAATTTAAAATAAATAGGTTAGTTGTATTGGTAGTTGTGTAGAAATGATTGAAAAGTAGGGTTGTTGTATAGAAAAATGTGTAAAAAAATAATTTAAAAAATGATAGTTATGAAAAATGACAAGTTTTAGATTGAAAAGTTTTAACTTGACCACTTTTCTAAATTGCCAAACACACCCTGAGATTCATGTATTTATTTTTTAAACCTTACAAGTTTGGATATGTTACATGCTTAGAACTTTCTGTTTTACGCCCCGAGAAACCCAGGAAACGACTGTTTGCTTTGACTTAAATGACAAAAATGCCCCTATGAAAAACCCGATATTGGGTTTTTCTCCGTGTCAAATACGAGGCTCTTCATCTCCTTTCTTTTCTCTTCTACATGTGTTAAGGAGTGGTAATTCTGTTGCCCATTCCTTGGCTGATTTTGTATCTACTTTTGGTTCGGGTAATCTTTTGTGGTGGGGCAACCCACCTCAGATTCTTTTAGATAAATTTTGTACAGACAATTTTTTGACAATGAATTGCTTGGACTCTTCTATCCCACCCCCCTCCGAACGTAGAGGTGGGAGGATAGGGTGTTCGTTTCTTATAAAAAAAAAATACGAGGCTGGTCGGCGAAGATGGAAGCTTCGGTGGAATGGGTGGTATCTGCTTTGGCGAGAAGATGGGAGCAACCGATTTCTACCCTGATCGTTGCCTACAATATTTGCCGGACATCAAATCTGGATTTCTTACCGGTGCATGTTGTTTTGCTGCTGCAGTTGCTCTGCTGCCGTGATTTCTACGAGCAGCCTTTAAGCAATGATGGTTAGGTGATCTTGCTATAAAAGTTTAGCCAAATCTGTTGGTATTGATGTAACAGATTTTGCATCTTTGATCGGCACTGCTAGAATTTATGGTGGGTTTCTGTAGGTTAATGGTTGATTTCAGTGGGGAGGTAGGTTACAAGGCCGATCGGTTGGAATTTGAATAGACTAATTTAGGGTTTGTGGTGGCTAGAGCATGCTTGGTTCGGTGCTGGAGATTGGATTGTAATTGCTGAAGTTTGAAAGGATATGTTACTTGATTTCTTGGCCACCGATTGGGTAGCAAGTGGTGCTATACACGTTTGGAAATTTCTGGGTTGAATTTCATTTCCATGGCGGGAAGGACTGGAGCTTGATTAGGAAGTTGCTACTAGTCAATTTGAGAAATTGGGAGATTCTGAATTTTTTATTTTATTTTATTTTATTTTATTTGCTCGATGATGAAACCTAAGAGACGGGACTTCGTCACAAGCCAAAAATTGAAGAAAATGCCTTCAAGCATGACCGGAAAAGCCGATCAATGATTAAGTTGGAGAAACCCATTTTCGGCAACAGCTCGATTTTGAAGAGAAAATGACCAGATTTGGTAGCTTAATTGGCAGCCGTAGCCATCTTCAATTGGGGAAGATGGAGTACGGGAAATGGTGCTCCGACGGAACTCCGGAACCTTGCACATGCAACACTTTGATGTGACAAATACAATCCATTTAACGCAGCATATAAATTTTCATCTAGTCATTTTGATCCACCAATAAATATTTTTAAGTTATTTTCAGCCAGGCCTAATTGATTTCGCTGTGTATAATTCTATTTTATTTTAAAATTAATGAAATCATTTTTATCTTAAAATATTACATGTTAATACTATTCGTAACAAATATATAAGTTGATGTAAAT
>JAXCLR010000105.1:20686136-20703236 GCA_035584095.1 Annona squamosa | reverse complement strand
CAACGACTTTCATAAAATAATAATTTTTAAAAAATATAGTCTCGGAGTTTATAAATTATATTACATCTGTTTTTTTTATCATCTAAAATTTTTATTTGAGTGGGCATTCATTCGTATTTGAAGCTTCGGTGGGCGTGTTGGAAGGTCAGTATTTGTAGTTTTGTATGTGAGGAAATGACCTTTGATACTTGAAACTGAGGGCATTTCTGTCATTTTAAAATTTGTAGTGAAATGCCATGAGTCGGTTCCATCTGTTTGTGCGTTTGTAATAACAGCAGGGTCTAAAATGCAACACTCAAACTTATGCAAACCTCAAGTTTGAAATGCAAACACATAAAATCAGAGAGTTAAAAATACAAAAAAACCCATCTCGTCATAAATTATTAGTTAAATTTTTTTAAATATCCAAAATACCCATGTCGTAAAATAATAAATAATGAAATGAATAAAAAATGAAATTAAGATGCCTTAAATTTACAATTCACATGCAATTAAGATACTAGTAAGTTATAGTATTTAATTTTTACAATTGTGTACCAAATGTGAGGGGTATTTTTTTATATTATGTAATGGTATTAACTTACCGAATTGACATTAATGGAATTGAATGCAAACGTAGTAGGTTTTGGAATTAAGGTCAAATATCGTGGGTATATTTAAAAATAATCCAATAATAAAAATATAAGAATAAAGTAAATACAGAAATAATCGCTTTTCTTCTGTGAGACTGGGTGCGTGTTGCGTCCGCTTCTTTTGTATTTCCTTTTTTAATCATTTCTTTTGCATGAATATTTATATCATATGAAATTATTTTAATTTGGATATATCCATATTCACAATAAATGCAAATGTACGAGATTCTTTAAAATTATATTTTTAAAAAAGTAATTATGAACATAATGCATAGCTTGAATTTAAAAAAGAAACGAAAAAACCGAAAACTGAAGGGTGTAACTTACACAAGTCTCATGAGAGAAGGATCTCGACCCTAAACCGTGCGGTTAAATAAGGCCCTTTTATTTTATTTTTTTTATATCGCATTACATGTATTGACTTCATATTTCAGTATTTATTATTTTTAGATATGTAATAAAATTCTAAAAATAGCTAAAAATAATAAATCCTGATATATGAATTAAAGACATGTGGGGCCACATGTACATGAAAAAAATTAAAAAATTAAAAATGTACATAAACCCTGTTAATAGAGTAAAAGTTGCAAGGAATGGAGAAAAGAAAATTTGCCGCTGTCTCCAACACATTTTTTGATATGTTTTGGTATCTTTACTTGGAGAACTAATCTATTTTTTAATCGTTATTTCCATTTCAGTTTTCATATTTTTAATATAAATGCCCCCACCTATTTTAATTATAGAACTTTCTCATTTCTAAAATTTTGCCAACAAACTTTTTTCCTGGAAATTTTTTTTTCGACTTCTTCTAAAACGCCCAAATAGGGAACGGCAGAAAGTCTCTGGAAGTTTCACGGACCATCCTCTCTGTTTTCATAACGCTTTTATCCAGAACTTTCGTCCTCTTTATAAAATACCAAGCCTCTTCTGCTTTAAATTCAGCTTGCGCTCGAACATCTACGTCAATTTGCTGAAAGAAGCGTTCAAATCGATTTGCGACTCTCTTCAACTCCCAAGTTCTGACAAGATGTCGATCATTCCCAGAGTCTTCGGTGGCCGGCGGACCAACGTCTTCGATCCCTCCTCCCTTGACGTATGGGATCCATTCGAAGGCTTCTCTTTCGACATCTCTCTTCCCTCGTCTAGCTCTGACGTCGCCCGAGACACATCTCAGTTCGCGAACACCCAGATCGACTGGAAGGAGACTCCGGAGGCTCACGTTTTCAAAGCCGACCTGCCGGGGCTGAAGAAGGAGGAGGTGAAGGTGGAGGT
This sequence comes from Annona squamosa, assembly GCA_035584095.1. NCBI lineage: Eukaryota > Viridiplantae > Streptophyta > Magnoliopsida > Magnoliales > Annonaceae > Annona > Annona squamosa. The sequence goes on along the minus strand of JAXCLR010000105.1, from coordinate 20,701,332 downwards.
GGAAGAAGGGAGAGTCCTCCAGATCAGTGGCGAACGGAGCAGAGAGAAGGAGGAGAAGGAGGATAAGTGGCACAGGGTGGAGAGGTCGAGCGGGAAGTTCCTTAGGCGTTTCAGGCTGCCGGAGAATGTGAAGGTGGAGGGAATCAAGGCGGGTATGGAGAACGGAGTGCTGACAGTGACGGTGCCCAAGGAGGAGGAGAAGAAGCCAGATGTGAAATCCATCCAAGTTTCAGGCTGAGATGAAATAAAGAGAGAGCTAAAGAAAGAAAAGGCAAAAACTACTAACAGATTATGTTGTGCGTGAATACTTTTTGGCTTGTTTGGCTTGTGCATGGACAGCTTCCGCTCGGGGGTTTTGCTTGTTTGGCTTATGCGTGGACAGCTTCTGCTCGTGGGAAACTTGAACGAATGTTTGAAAATAAAAATGGGTTTGTAAGAGTATGATGAAATGGAATTTTTACTGCTAATCTTGTTAATCTTTGAGAAGGGGTAGCAGCTCCCTCTTTCTTCCTTCGTTCTTATTATTATTATGGTAATAATATTATCATGGCAAGTTCCGCCAAATTTAAATTGGGATTAAACTGACAAACAAAAGAATAAATTATTTAAAGTAAAATTGATGAAATGTTCTCCCAAAATGGCGAATATTTATTTATAAACGATGGGATGCATAGTTCGAAAGAGCAGGACCATGTCATAAAATGGTTTGTTTTGCTTGGAGAATGTAAATTAAAAAATATTTAAATTATTTTTATATATTAAAATGTAATAATATTTTATAATTATTGATACACTGTGATAATATTTTTGTATTTAGATGTTAAAAATATTATTTTAAAATTAAACATTTAGCATTAAATAAGTATATTATGTTAATTTTATGCATGCTTAGACAGTGGTTATGAACGTTTATACTAAATAAATAAAAGAATTTTTATGATGATGTAAATAATGCTAGCCAGTGAGGGCGAAGCTTTCTTGGTCGCGGACAGTGGCTACAACGTCCGTGTCCAATTTTTCATAGTTGTGGGTGAATTAATTTTTATTTTCTTCCAGATAAATGAGGATTTTATAGATTTTTCTTTAGATGAAAGTATTTATGAAATTGTCATTTCATTGTGTGAGTTTGCGGAAGTACGTTTTTTTTTTTTTTTGAAAGAGTGTACTTAATTGCAGTATTAGATGTTAGGACGTATATATATATATACACCAATAAAAAATATAAATGATGTTAAATTTAATATACAGAGTAAATTTTTATTAATCATTTGGATATTAAAAATAAAACGGATTACATAGAAAAAAAGTTTTATTAAATTGCTCTCATTATATATAATAAGTGAAGTAAATTTTTCATCAATGATCAAGATATTAAAAATAAAGACAGCTATAAAAAAGGAAAGTAATGAATTTTTATCAATTATTAAAATATTGAAAATAAAAATTTACAAAGAAGAAGGGTTTATAAAAATATTTTCAAAATAATTATTTAAAATATGTTAGATGGATTAAATTTTATCATCAAGGCAAGTCCCACCGACGCATATCCAGATGTCAAGCCAGCATTGCCTTGGGCGACGACAATCCCCAGGAAGGTTGGTGCAATAATTTTGGGCCTGATGCTCTGTTAATTCCAACAAAGCCCTGTACGAATTAGCGCTCTTCTCCGCTGAATCGTTTTGTGCGAAAGATCTCTTGGCTTCTTTCTGATGAGTCGTTAACAACCAGCAAGAAACAGACATGAATGAGCATCATTTGTCTTCGATTCCGGAGCTAAATATAAAAGGTGGAGTTCCTACCTTTTATATTTAAGAGCTAAACCATTCGTTAATTATTTTTACCCAATTAAAGTTATGATAAAAAATTAGAGGGATTGATTTTCTTCTTGTATAGCCTAATATAAGCGACATTGTTTACCAGTTTGGTGGTAACGTCTTGGACAGGGCCCCCATGATGAAATTAATATCCTAACCGGTTACATTATTTTAACATCATTTATTTTATCATGATATCAAAAATCATTTTAATTAGTGTGGGCTGTACCTATTTTAAATTTCATAAAGTAATGTATACTTTTTTTTATCGCACATATATACTGAGACATCTGATATTACAATTATGCCATTCAACTCTTACATAATAGAGGAACTTTTCTATAAATACCTCCATATTGTGGAGGAATTTTTTTTTTATAGGGTGTGTTTGTTTAGGCCAAAAAAGTGTCGACTAAAACTTTTGAATCTAAAACTTTTCACTCTCCATAATTATTCTATTTTTTAATTATTTTTTCACATTTTTTTATACAAACTACCCTGCTTTTCAATCATTTCTACACAACTACTCATACAACTAACCTATCTATTTGAACTTTATTCTCTTTACTCATCATCATTACTCCTATTATATCACATCACTTTCTATTGATTTGACAATTTCTACTTTAAAAACTTTTCATCAAAAGTTTTAACTCCAACCAAACACACCCATAAATAACTCCGCATAGTGAGGAATTAATAAAACCCACAATAAATATGGAAAATTTGGGCATTGTGGCGTTTCAAACCCCCACCCTCTGCCAACAACGCAATTTGCGTTCATGTGGTTCACCACCAGGCGACAACCCTATTAGCATATAGTTGTGTATACTTGGATCCATCAACATGAGCATCAAAATATTATCCTAATTTAGAGAGCCAATAATCTATCCAAGAATACAATTGTAGACAGTTTAGATATTTAATTAACAGCTTTTAAATTGATATTAACTTAAATGATTTTACACGTTTATTAAATATGACATGCATATATTTGATTTTAAAAAAACTGAGTTTTTCATCAAAATAATAGCACCTAATGGATGAAGTAGATTTCTCATCATGTCCAAGATAGAAAAATTTTAGGTACAGAAACATCAATTTTACTTATTCTTAATAAGATATGTGATGCTTAAAAGAGAAGTTTAATTGATATTTCAAATTTTACAAAACCGCAATTTCATGTGTTGAAAATCAAGTTAAAATAGAAATTTTAACTCAACGGTTGAGATGTTGAATGAAATACAGAAAACCAATTATTACATTCAACCTCAGCCGTCGAAAGGAGCATATGCCTCATCAGTCAATGACTCAATGCGGATGCGATCCTCTCTCAGGAAAATATTCGGTTTCTTAGGATTCTCATACATGAAAGCTGTTCACGAGGAAGGCTCATCCCCACGTCATGCTTCACGCCGCTGGGAAAAGCTAATAACTGTATTCCGCGCCGATTCCACTTTTATCCGCCACACCAAGCTCCGCGCTAGCTTCTTCACGTCTTCGTCCATCGTCCAATCCCGTGCATTGCTTCTCTTGCTCGTACGGCCATGATCCGTCAATGACCGCCGTTAGTATAACTTTGGGAGAGTAACAATGTCGAGAAACGAAAAGATTATGACGTTAAATATAGAGTTTCCACACCTAAACAAACATTCCTCTGGTCCTATTTTTCTAATTAATCTCTGTTTGTAATATAATGCTTATCTCATGCATAAGACGATTCGAGCCATTTTTATTTTGGAACGCCCATAGAAAATCACATAAAAATAGAATAACTATAAACAAAAGGATTGCAGTTGATTGATTACGTTAACCTATTAATAATTTATAAATTTATGATGGCTTAGTATGCACTGATACAGCCAGCTTTTGCCGCCTCACACTGCCCAACGCAAACTCGTGCAAGATACTCATGTCTATTATTATTATTATTATTATTATTATTATTATGATTATTATTATTATTATTTACAACACGCGTCCTATAAGTTATACTCTATTAAAATTTTATTTCATATATCGGCGATGTGTTGTTTAAATATATTATTAATTATATTGTAAGATTTACACTTGTTAAGCAATAATTAAAAATATATATAATCGAGATAACTTGAGTTGTGAGATAAGAAATTTAAAAAACGTTCTTTTAAAATTTTAATTAATGAGTGGATGCATATTGTTCATTTGCTGTGCCAGCGTATCATATTATTCATATATTTCGAGCGAAAGAAAAGAATGCCACGATGCAAAAGGCCTTTCGGACGTCGAATGAAAACGGAATTTAAAAAAAAAAAAAAAAAACCAAAAAAGAAGGAAAAGAAAGGCAAAGCATAATTATTCGCTGAATAACGCTAAAATAAATCAAATAATGAGATAAAAATGATACGGGACTGTAAAACAACTTAAAAGTCAAATAAATAAAAAGAATAAAATATTTTCTTCAACTGTCCGTTTGTCATTTAAAAAAAATCCACCATTTTCTATACAAGTTTTGACATAATTCGAAATTTTCATAGGCTATCTTATTCTTCTATTTTATATTACAAGCATTCTTTCATATTTTTCTACTATATTTTATTTATTTTATTTTAAATGCTAATCTAATGTAACCCAAGTGCAGGAATACCCTAAGCTTTTTTAATTCCAACAATTTTTGAATCTTGACTACTTATTATTACAATCGAATCATATAGCGATTAAAAAATTAACGCCTTTCAAAAGTGAATATAAACTACTAAAATTTAAAATAAATAAATTTTAATATACATAATTTATTGTATTATAAAAATTACATAGGGATGAATGTTATAAATGAATTAAATTTTTTAATATTTAAAATTAAAAGCAAAAGGTGGATGGACACGAGTTGCATTAGTTCATAAACCTCTATTTTTATTTTTTACTCTTAATTATTATTCCTGTAATGTTGCATCGCTTTTTATTTTTAAATTTCTCCTCGTAATTTTTAAAAAACTTTTTTAACTTGCCAAGCACACCCTAACTTTCCAATAGTAAAAAAAATTAGGTAAATTTTTCGTCAGCGAGAATATTCCATGTAACTGTGTGAAAAGTATCTTTTTTCATGCGCGAGAATCTTGTCCTCATTGGCAAAATATTTCTATTTGTTGCTTTTTTGGATTTTTGATTCCCTCATTTCCACGCTCTTCTCCTTGTTTCTCCTTTCCCCTTTTTTCAACTGTCCGACTCTGCGCGTCCACCCCGCGTTTTCTCAACGACGAAGGAAAAGACGAGCAGAAGAGTATATAATTCTCGAATCGCAAAATTCTCGGTCCCGATCGCTTTCTTTTTTCTTCCAGATTTTGTCGATAGTTTCGATTTCTTGCATTTTGACTCTGAAGATCGGCATATCAATACCGTTTTCCGAATCTCGCGATCTCGGTTGCCGAACCGATCGGGTTTGGCAGTCTGATCGACTACGATCGGCTGTGGAAAGCTGTAAAGACACAGCTTGGAGTTGGATTGGGAAATAGCAATTTCCGCAAAGCATCCGATGCTTTTCAGATAAATTTTCGCCGAAAATGTTGATTCAAAACATTTTGTAGGCCAAAATGACGTTTTACGTTGCTCGTGAGAGCTCGAAGGTTCGTAATTCTGCTTTTCGATTCGATGTTCTTCTGAAATTTCTAGTTCCCTTGCCTTGTAGTTCACATAAGCCTTGATTTTGCCAAAAAAACAGCTATGGAGGAGGATTTTGATGGAGACTTCTGTGGAACTGCATCTCCTTGCAGAGAAATGGAAGCTTCTACTAGCGGGATTGGTTTTCCAGGTTTGTAGTAATTAAACCAGTAGCTTTTTTCAAAGCTTATGGAAATGCTTGAGCTTCCAAATGCCTTCGTAATTAGTCCAATGTGGATCGCACTTGCTACTTTTATAGTGCTCCGTGTTTTCTTGATGTTGTGAGAGTATTGCAATTTGTTTCTTATTACTAACGTTTTATAGTTTTTCCGTTGGAATTTGTAAGTCGGACATGGACGAAGACATGTTATAGATTGAAATTCCAAAGAAGGCATCACATTGCACATGTGTGAATTGTGTGAAACGGGTCTCTCGAACGGCTTTTGATAAAAAACAGTGGGTGATGTGCGACGATGGCTATGATATCTTTCAGTCTTTGCCTGCCACAAGGCGACCAAGTGGCTTGCAGTATGCTGGTTCACTTTATTTTTGTCGTGGTGCGTGGATGAAGAATACGTAGTTATTGTCATTAAGTTCCATACACTGTTGTTGATTTGGAGAGGAGCTTCCTCGGAGTTCCAAAACACCTACCCTATGGAATTAGTTTTGCAGTTGAGAGTCCTGGACCATGAGTAGATAGTGGTGGTCTTTTTGTCTTTTTAGTTCTTTTTTCTGGTAGTAGCCTCCCAGGACTGGTGGTATTAGTTGTATAGTGTTAACAGAGTTTGAATCAATTTAAAAAGATTAATTTTGTTGAGGATTTTCTAAATTTTTTTATTGTTGTATATTATAAATGGAGCAATTCATTGTAATCACACACACATCAAGTCAATCAGAACAATCAATTATCCCAAATTTGACTGGTGGAGTGACAGTGTTCTTCGGAGTTCAGGAGTTTCATGCCAATCCTCTCTAGAAAATTAAGCTAATAAAAATGGTGGTTGTGGTTTTAATCATTAGAAACCAAAAATTTTCCTTTGTTTTCGTTTTTTCCCCACTTCAGTTCATTCAGTTTCACATGATTGATGTATTCACAATATGGTCCTGTGATTTTCTGTTTTTTCTCTCCTTTTTCTTTTCCATTTTTATTCCTTTTATTTGTGCCATGAGCGGCAATGTTGATGGTTTCACTTTGCTTTCAAGGTAAGAATTGGTTATTGATATATAAATGATTCTGACTTGTTCTACAGTATATTCATGGGTTAGCCGCTCGAGGAGTTCATTATCTGCATCAACCTGGACCAATCCTTCAGGATGCTGGTTTCTTCATACTCCCAGTTTGTAGATTATGTTATTGTTGCTGATGACCAATGTGTTCAATATTTTTCTATTTCATTTTCCATCTTGCTTTTTCCTTATGTCGATATTGCTATAGGAACTTGGACAAGACAAAGCTTACATTAGTGAGACAGTATTCACCTTCACCTTCATTTCCTTTGTCTTGGTAAGGACCATTTCAAGTGTTTCTACGCTCTTTTTCACAGTTAATGTGCTAAGAAAATTTTAATATCACATTGACATTGGATTGGTACCTTCAGTCAATCTGTTCCAGCTTTGCTTGACAAATATCTCAAATTCTCTATCACATGATTGTTTCTATTTAAAGTTGTGGTCATGGTATTTGTATTCTTAAATTCCTCATTTTGATTTTCTGTTTGCATTTTAAGAGAACTCAGTATATGGTACATAAATAGAAATGGTATCTTTCTTGCTACTGAGCATTTCAAGTTTGAAAATTCAAGTCCTAAGTGGCAAAATCTTATATAAAATGAGGAGGAAAAAAAGACAACTAGCTGCGCTAGGCTTTGCCACATGATTAAATTGCTTGCACACGATCATCTTCTCTTTGCCATTTTAAGATGTTATTAACACTTTGAAACGGAGTGGTGTTGTTCTGTTTGATGTTGTTGTCACCATTATGCTTTCTTGGATTACTGCCTCCTGGCATTTGAGTAAAAAAGAGAAAAATGATTCTTCCAGCGTGTGGATCAAGCTGAATGTTGATATCTGAAATGATTTTAGGATTCTATTAAAACAAAGGTTTCCAGTTTACCAGAGAATTGATTACCTACTTGATGGATTTGTGTTCACCATGGAACATGATGATAACAACACAGATTTTGAGAATCTGGGACACTAAACAGGCTGCAAATTCCAATACAGAGTTTGAGAGTCTGGGACACTAAACAGACTGCAAATTCCATCTCTGTCCAAAACAATCCTCTGTCTAAGTAAGAAGACAAGAGGTAAGATGATGCTAAATGTACGAGTCTAATTTTAGGCTATTAATTTGACTCTGTTTTAGCCTATAAGTTTTGGTTATCCTTCAAAATTATATGAGAATAGCATTGCAACTTGTCTGAACTTTCAATCCCTAATTCCCTTTGCTTGTGGAGTATCACTTATGATTTTCATAGACAATTATGTCATGCCAATTGTGCTTCCGGAACATGTCATTGTATCCAACACATAATAAGCATATCAATATGAAATGTTCAGAAGGATTAGATAATTTCTGACTGGATGTCTATTGCTGGATTTCTTTTTATTCCTTTTTTTGTTCTCTTTCAACCAGATTTTACATCCAATTATTTTGTCACTATTGATTAGCTCATGCTTCATATTTCCTTTTTCATATTATGCATGCTCTCATAGTAGTCATGGTTAAAATCATGCAAGAGTGCTTACCTTGTTATTTATTTATTTATTTTTGTCTTGTTCATTTTCTGACAGTGGACTTTCCATCCTTTCATCTTTCAAAGCAAAAGATTCCACACGGTTCTGCTCTGGTGCAGGGTTCTAGCATTTCTAGTTGTAAGCACATATTAATATGACAGTAACATAATGCATCTGTATTCATTGAAGTTGTTATGATAAGGGTTGATTTTCCCTTCAAGTCTTCTTCCCATCACAAAGTTCAGATTTCTTTTGTGAACAGCAGTCTGTCCTAGAGCACCAATCTAGGGGATGCTCTGTGTTTGTCCTTAAAGGCCATTGTACTCCTTGTTGTTTGGTCCAGAATAACTGACCAGGGCATGCACTATGGAAGTGAATTTGTTGGCACTGTCTAGCAAAGTGCTTATTATTATCTGCGAGTAATAATCTTTGCTGAGTAGGGCATTGGTTCATCTTGCAGACTTCTCAAATTCTTCGGATCATTACCTTCTATTCCACTCAACTTCCTGGTCCAAATTATCACTGCCGTGAGGTAAGATCTCACAATATTTTGTTGATCTAGAGTTTTTCAGTATTTCTTTTCAGTCATTGTCATTTTTAATAAAATAATTTATCTTCTGTATAAGGACACTTCAGAAAATAATTTATCTTCTGTATAAGGACACTTCAGGACAGTGCATTTTATTGTCCAATTTTTTCTACAATCCCTTGTAGGGTTCAAAACTTGCTAGACTCCCTCGTCCAGATACCATTCTGGAAGTACTTCTAATTAATTGTAAGAAATCTTGTTCTCCATCTTCTTCATTAACTTAACTTGCTATCGCAAAGGTGAAATGTTTGAAATGATTCTGTTTCTTCTTTACTTCAATGTCCAGTTCCTCGAGGTGTAATATATGGCTGTGGCGACCTGATCTTTTCATCTCACATGATATTTACTCTTGTTTTCGTGCTTACGTATCAGAAGTATGGCTCAAAAAGGTATGACCACAGTATGGCATCTATTCAATTCAATGCCTACAATTTTGTTCTGGAAGAAAATTCAATTCCTAGCTATGGGGAATGAAACTTGATGGAAACTTCTTTTCAATATTATACAGCTTGTTTAGGAACATTTTAATGTCCATCACCCCAAAATTATTTGGTAAAGTGGGGCTGTGGGGCCAGTGTTCAATGACTAGTAAGTGTACAGGGACCTACCTTTAGCGTGCCCAAAATCCATCTGATTTGTTTGAATAAATGACCCGTTTTTAGGACAATGCTTTGTAAATCTGAGCTCCAAATATTTTAAAATAAAGCGCATTGAAATCACATGTTGAATCTGTCATGTTCTGGTAGTCGATACAGGTGGTGAATATGAATGATTGGTCTGGCACCCTAACAGTCTTTACACAACCACAAAATGGAGCAGGTTGTTGTCATAGCAAAGACATTGACCTGGGGAGACAGATCATCTAAATCGCTGGGTCCATTCCTCCAGCCACACGCACAACAAACTAGTGAACACATTCCATGCCTACAAGCGGAGAAATTTTACATTTTTTTTTATTTATATATGTATTTATTATGGAATTAGTTTTGCTGACGCATGAGGTTTTAAGGTTTTAGAATGCTGTGTGACATTATCAGGTTTATATCTGATTATGAGTTCTTTTCTTTTTTGCAGATGTATTAAACAACTTGCTTGGTTGGATGCTTTTATTCTAAGCCTCCTAATTATTGCATCACGGAAACATTACACAGTGGATGTTGTCGTTGCATGGTAAAATAAAATATGCACCCTTGCCTTTGTATTATTAGTTGTTTACATGGTAAGCTACTTGACATGGTGGACTCAATGGTGTGCATCAGGTATACCGTGAGCTTGGTAGTGTTCTTTGTTGATAAGAAACTCCCAGGTTTGTTTTTGTTTTAGAGATGTTGGGTGATATCTTCTTTTCATGCATGTGAATGATTTTTTCCCCCCTCTCTCTCCTCCGTTCCTTTTTGTTCTAATTCCAGACATTATATTGACAACTGGTTACCATTGCAGAACTTCCTGACCGAACCTTCAGTCAGATTGCTTTGTTACCTGTAAGCACAAAAGAGAAAGAGAGCAAAACAAAAGAAGAGCATGTCAGGCTCTTGAATGGGAATTCAGGGGATGCAGCTGACTGGGTATGGTATACTGATATGTATTTTTTTAATAGGCCACACCTATATCAGGCCAACCCCAATACAGTATTTGTTGGGAATTGCTGAATTCAGCTTAAATTTTGGCCTCATTGTTTGTGCGCACTTTCGCTTTGTTTTACCCTATCTTTATCTTTAGCTTATTATGTTCTCCTTCTCCCTTCATGTTTGTTGATACAGAGACAGAGGACACAGGTCAATGGGAAGCATCCAGAGGAAGGGTATACTGTCCATAGTGATACGACAATGAATGGTGCATAGTCAATATGGATGCTAAGGTGGCGTTTTGGGCCGATTTAAAAAACTTCCCCACCAATTGCTCCATTACATTAGGCACAATATAGAAGGCAATTGCCTTCTACCCATGATTGAATGAATGAATCTTTAGAAGGCAATCTCGGAGCCATGACTGTGGCATCATCATCAGTTGTTCCTGTCCGTTACTGATCAGTTAAAACGAAAGAATGTTTTGTAGTTAAGGGCTCCAAAGGAGCCTGCCTTTATTCAAGTATTAGTTCTCGGTTTGCTTCTCATGAGAGTTTCCCATGTGACTTGGATTTGGATCTCCAGTGCACTTCATGGCCGTCGATTGTCATTATCTAACAGGGGTTAACAACTTCCATGCACTTCAAGAGTCGCACTCAAAGATAAGGTTGAGTTGTTGTATGGATGACTAAATGATTAACAATAGTGTATATAAGTTATTAGAGTAAGGAGGTGCTAGATTTGAAGTTGGAAAAAGGTAGTGGCTTTGTTACCCTTCTCTTGAAGTATACTTCTGTCAAGTACTTGGTTATCTAAGGTAAGTGGTCCAATAAAAAAGAAAAATAAAGTTGGGTTAGGTTAATCAATTCTCAACTCTACCTGCAGCTTAATGTTTATACCAATATGATACTATATTATAATTGCATACCTTATGTATTAAATGTGGTTTTTAATGTTTTAGTAAAAATTATAAGCTTAATACTAATACTAATATTATTTTTAAATTAAGATTATTATAAATATGTCAAATTTTTAATTTGACTTAAGGGGTGCTTGTTTACATCAAATTTTTTTAATTTAAAACTTTTCGCTCTTAGCAATTAACATATTTTTAATTATTTGTTCACTTCTTTCCATATAATTACCTTACTTTTCAATTTTTTTTATACATCTAATTTATTTATTTTAACTTCAATCTTTTCAAACACAACCTTAATTTTTGTTAATGTTACCAATCCAAACTTGACTTGAATTCAAACTTGGTTTAGGGTTTTGTTGACCCTTATCCAACATGGTATATGAATAAAAGTAAGTTTGAGTTTTTACAAATAAAGTTAGGATTGAAGTTAATTAGGATTAAGTTTTTTGTTGAACTTGATTTAACACAGTATATAAATAAGATTAGGTTTGAGTTTCTGTAATTAGGTAAGGGTTGGAGTTCATTAAAATTTGAGTTTTTACACATAGGGTTGGACTTGTGTTAATCTCGTAGCATTATCAACCCACCAACATTGGCCCAACGTATCTGCTCCCGTTGACTTTCTTTTCTTCTTTCTTCTTTTTTTTTTTTTTTTGATAGAACCCGTTTCTTTAACCCGCCATGAGTCATCTGAAATGGTCGTGTTATCTTTGAGAGATGACAACATTACTAATCAATCGGCATTGCACATATAGCTCACTTGTGTCATACTGTTTTTTTATAAATATTTTCAAATCATTAGCTTTTTTTCACTTAAAAAAAAAAGTAATTTTTTGTTGTTTTTTAAAATTATTTTTAAAGATCCAAGCTTTGGAGCTGAATGGTTGTGCATTTGTTTGAAATGGAATGAAATGAAAATGATATTAGCAGTATAGAAAATAATGAAAGCTATATGGAAAATGTAATTAAAATAAATACGCTGGTAAAAAGTTATTACTATGAAAGTGTATGCCTTGGGAAAATCCACAAAAAATTAGCGCAAATCCATCCACATTTCTCCTCTTTTAAAAATTAATTTTAGTATCTGTCTGACACCAATTTACATCCTTCCAAGTTGGCATGCGTCCAAACCAACGGACGCGTCGGCTAAATACGGAAATTTATGAATTTTCCTCGAAAAGTTTTTGCGATCAATGATCAAACGGCAAGAAATGAAAAACGTCCCCATTTCTTTAAATAAAATCGGCTAAGCGATTCCAACAGAAAAACCACCAGAGAATTCCATAAAAAATCTAATTTTTCCAATTTTAAAAAAAAAACAACCTTCTTTCTTTAAATAAAATCCGCTAAACGATTCTACCAGAAGAACCACCAGAGAATTCCATAAAAAAATTTCTCTTTTTTTATTTAAAAAAAAAAAAGAGTTAAAAAACTAATTTAAGATGAATGAATCAATGAATGCGTAACATGACATCGCCCAACTGACTAACGAATGGTATTCTTCACAAATACAAAATGGCGGGTGCGAGTACGTGCCGGGACGCTTGCAACTGTCTTGTTGTCATGACTGATGACATGAGGCATACCAGATGAGCGTTGCGTCTCGTCCTCGGCGATCTCCCTCAGCCGGCACCGAACACGCGAGAGCGCGCGAGAGAGAGAGATTGGAGAGGAGTTCAGTTTCCATTGGAAGAAAACACAAGGAATTTCGATTGGAGATCGTCTCCTCTCCTATCTCTCTCTTGACTCTTGGTATAGACATACATATAATACCAGCCTCTCCCATGCACGCATATCCCACGTACCAACAAATATATGAATCTGAGATGAGCAGGTTTTCACGGTGGGGCAAAGGAAGGAATCAAGAACGACCAACAGATCATCGGCTGTGGTGATTCCAGGACTCCACCGCCATCTCCCTCTCCATGGGAGGCAACTGTTCTAGGTTCTGCACCTGGCCTTTCGAGAAATCCCCCAATGATTCCTTTGATGCCGGTGAGACTCTCTCTCTCTCTCTCTCTCTCTCTCTCTCTCTCTCTCTCTCTCTCACGTCAATTCAAATGCTTTTTTATATATTTTCTCCTTTTTTCGCATAAAGGATGTTATTTATTTATTTATTACCATTTATGGCGAATCCAGCTAAGAGCGGGTCGAGGCCTGGCATCGCGGAATATGGCTTCGAAGAGCTGAACGTAGCCACATTAGCATTCTCAACAGAGAACATCGTCTCCAAGCACGACGAGAAAGTTCCGAACATGGTCTACAAAGGAATACTCACCGACGGACATAGGATCGTCGTTAAGAGATTCAACCGCTCTGCCTGGCCAGATTCGCTACGCTTCATGGTTGGTCCTCTTCAATTCTTCCACGCCCCACTTAATTCGCATTCATCTTGTTTGTGAGATGGGTTTTTGGGTGAATTTGCTTGGCGTTTGGATGGATGTCAGGAGGAAGCAAGATCTGTTGGAGCTCTGAAAAGCGAAAGGCTGGTTAATCTGATTGGCTGTTGCTGTGAGGGTGAAGAGAGACTACTTGTCGGAGAGTTTATGCCAAACGAGACTCTTGCCAAACACTTATTCCATTGTAAAAATTCTTAGTCTTTTGCATGCCCAATCCCCCGAATCTTGTTTGTTGCTTGGCTACAATTGATATGTACACCTTCACATGGATGGCTGTATTGCCTGTGGGCCATCTGAAAACATCCTGGTTTCTGACTGTTTGATGCATGAATGGTCCCAACAAACAACTTATTGCGCTCTCGAATCAAGGATTATATAATTTCTCTCGGTAGTTCTCTGGATTATCACTTCTTAAGGAGATTTACGACAAACAAATGGTATAAAGCCAAAAAAAAAAAAACAAGTCTGAAATTATTTTATACCCTACTTGTTTGGTTCATATGGGTTTCTGTTTCTTATCGACCGGTAATGGCGTAGGGGAAAAACAACCTATGAAATGGAGATTGAGAGTAAGAGTGGCTCTTCGTTTGGCACAAGCTTTGGAGTACTGTAGCAGTAAAGGTCGACCCATTTATCATGATCTTAATGTTTATAGGATTTTGTTTGACAAGGTAAATGCCTGAGCAATGTTTCGAATTTTTATTTTATCTGCTAAGTGTTTTTTTTTTCCCTTTTGTTTTTTTGAAATTGCAGCACTTAATTATTGCGGATCACTGTTCACTGCAGGATGGTAATGCCAGACTCTCTTCCTTTGGTCTCATGCATGGCAATCGAGATGGATCTAATACAAACTTGGCGTTTAGTCCTCCAGAATACTTGAGGACAGGTACGCAGACTCCTTATGGGATGCTGCAAGAGGGATTTGCTAGGGAAAGAAATGTAAGGGAAAAAGAAAAAAGTGGAAAAACCGGAAAACCAAAATGAGCTCCATTTTAATGTCACTCTCCATAAAAGCAATTTTGCTACTCACACTGATGCTGAATATGATACGCAATTGTCCACAAGATATAAAAATTGAATTTAAACTAAAGAAATAGAAAGCAACTCCTTTTCTTTTCTTGGATACATAAACACTTGACGGACTACAAAATAATCGCATAGATGAAAAAAACTTAAAACAATAAAAAATCAATCGCAAATAGAGAACTTTGAGGAAAAATGTGCCATATGGAGAGATTTTTTCTTTTTTCATAACTCATGCTTATGAAGTTAAAGGGTTGTGCTTCTAGATAACCAAGTTACATAGAAGTGATTTCATGTAACCTTTATTAATTTTAATATTTTGATACTTGATAAAATCAAATGTATTTATTGTAGTTAATATAGCTAGGAGACCAAGTTTCATCTAAATTAAAGATGTGCATGCACTACATTTACCTAAAAATAGATATATTTTTGTATAAATTAGAAAAAATGCTTAAATCTATTTATATATATATATATATATAAATATAATAATACTTTATAGAATTGTTTAT
>JAXCLR010000105.1:20675821-20686036 GCA_035584095.1 Annona squamosa | reverse complement strand
CTTTATAGAATTGTTTATCCACGTAGTAATGATATTTTTTATGGTTTAAATGTTGAAAATATTACTTTAAAATTAATATTTAACATTAAATCTTTTTATTACATTGATTTTATATATTTATATATGAGACTCATATATAGTAATACTAGACAAATAAGAGACATTTCGTTATAATAAAAAAATATTAAATACAGTAAATGAATTGAATTTTTAATCAATTATCATAACATTAAAAATGGAGGGAGTTTCCTAAAAGCATAATTTCTATTTGAAAAATGGAGGGATCCTTTATAACTTGATGATGTGCAGCAACAAGCAACAATGCACGATATAGTAAGATAAGTCTTGTAAATCTGATTGCTGTGAATGATTTGTTTATCTTCTGTACTTGTTAAGATCATGTTGAAGTATGAGGATCTTGAGTATGTTTCTACATCAAAAACATTGATGACATAAGCCAGCTAAATTCTATTTTTGCGGGCCTGATGGCCCTCAGCAT
Organism: Annona squamosa; assembly: GCA_035584095.1. Taxonomy (NCBI): domain Eukaryota; kingdom Viridiplantae; phylum Streptophyta; class Magnoliopsida; order Magnoliales; family Annonaceae; genus Annona; species Annona squamosa. The sequence continues at coordinate 20,685,537 of JAXCLR010000105.1, read as the reverse complement.
TTAAAAGATTGCTTTTGGAGCTCCTTTTTTTTATACAAATCATTTCTGCAAAACTGATTTTTATTTATCGTGTTTGTCTCTGTCAGGGAAGGTAACCCCAGAATGCGTTATCTACAGCTTTGGCAGTGTGTTGCTTGATCTCGTTAGTGGAAAGCACATTCCGCCAACTGACGTACGGTTTATCCTTTACAATTCAGAAAAAACAAATATACATACACCAGCATTTTTTGTTGAATTCTGAGGATAATGATATTGTTGTTTTTGTGGCATCATTCAAAAGAAACAGTGGCAATTCCTGCTCTCTAAAAGGGTATGCCTTTTTTTTCTTTTTTGAAGTAAACAGGCTGGTAACCACCCTTCACTCCCAATCTTCCAGCAGTTGCTGGGCCCTCCTGGGATCAGTAGAGGTTTCCAGAGAAAATCATTCCATCAAGAGTCTTTTACGATTTCTTTTGAAATACAAAAAGGAGAGCAATCATGCCATTCCATTTCAGTTGAATACATAGATTGAGCACCCTCAGCAAAACATGAGAGACAGCAGAATTCAAAAGAGGACATTAATCTGTTTCATCTTTCAATCATCTCGCCAACCGGAGATCTGATGACCCCTTCCCTCTTTAACAAATTTATCACCACTGCCGAAATTTAAATTTGGAACAGACCGGCTTCATTTGATGTCTTCATTTATCAAAAGCGTAGTCCGAAAGTCTGTTCTTATTATGGGTGTAATCAGTAATTTTTCACTGTGTGAAAACATGGTCTCAAAAGGATTTTGCTGCATTCTCTAATCTCTCCTTGTATTTTGCCAAAACACTGCTTGGCAGGCAAATAATCACACCCAATTTGGTCAGCATTTGGCTTTCTTACTTTCCATGAATCAAACCATTTCTGAAAGTCTCTCATTTACAGGCACTCCAGCTCATCCAGTGCAGGGATGTGCTGGCATTGATGGATTCACGTTTGGGAGGCTGCCTCTCAGAAGAGGAAGGGGCTGAAATGGTGCGACTGGCTTCTCGTTGCTTGCATCATGAACCTCGGGAGAGACCGAATATTAAAACGCTAGTCACCGCTCTTTCTTCACTTCAGAGAGACATTGAAGTAAGAACAGTCCTAATTTCCAACCATGGAAATTTTTTTTATTATTTTTTTCCTTTTCTGGAGCTCCATGCCACATTTTTCCATTAAATGCCAAAAGTGTACAAAATGGATTCAACCAATTTTCCACCAATTTCTTAAAACTATATGCACCTTTGCTTTGAGTCTATTTTGCACAATTTTAACATTTAACAATAACCTACAACTAAGTTTTTAATATAAAAATAATCATCTCTTGCCCTCTAATTTGCTTGTTTGTGACTAATATGATTATTTCTGAGAAAATAAACTCTCATCTTAGCTAGTTGGAGTATATCACTTGTGTCCTGAAAGCTCTGGATTCATGGGCTAGTTTGGGGATGATTTTGCCGAGATACTGTTTTGAATGTAAAATTTGGCATTCCCCACATTAGTAGATGCAGCTTCCAAAATTTTATGGATTGAAGATCGTGGTCCCAACTGCATATCTTTTTCTCGTTTCCCCCCGTATTTCAGAGAAGAAAGCTCAAGTTAAGGATCCTTGGAGATGCTAATATGAATCATAAGATTGGTTGTCATTTCTCATAATCTTATGAGCTCACTCTGCCTTAACGATTTACTTTTTTCAAAAAAAAAAAAAAAAATGGTAATGGAAGTGCGAACATTTGATTGTTACCCTCTGCAGGTGCCTTCACTTGAGTTACTTACCAGTTCACAAGAAATTGAACCTCCATTGGAGTTGATGTCTTTCACTCCTTTTGCTGAAGCTTGCTCGAGGGTAGATCTTACTGCAATGCATGAAATTCTAGTGAAGCTTGGGTACAAGGATGACGAGGGAGTAGCTACTGAGGTCTGTAACCGCCCTATAACTGATTAATGTCAGCCTCAAAAGATTTCAATTCCAGTCAAACCCATAAATTTTCTAATAATTAATGTTTAGCCCTGATTCACCAAAGTCCATCAAGCCACCGATACGGTGCAACCACAACAGGCATTTTTATTCACTTGTGCTTACCCACAAATGCTCCATTTGCTGCCAAACTCCTTATGGTCCATCATTCTGTCCAATCTCTAAATATTGTAGCAAGCTACTCTTTTTCTTTTTTAAAAAAAATAAATAAAATTGTTTTTTACAGAGAAATTGACCCAAACTCATGGATATATATTTCTATGCATAATTCACAAAGATGTTAATCAACACCATAGATTTCTGCTTATGGCAGTTGCGACCTGAGTTTCTCAGCTCTACAAAATCATGCCGTTAAAAAGTTTGGATTCTTTCATGCAGCTCTCGTTTCAAATGTGGACAGAGCAAATAAAGCAATCATTGAATGCCAAAAAACAAGGAGATGCTTCCTTCCGAGATAAGGACTTCGGAACTTCACAAGACTGCTACACAAAGGTGAATCTTCTTAACCCATGGAAGTACCAAATTGTTGTTAATATAACAGCTATGCTGCAAACAGAAGCCTATGTCTGCCCAACAAAGAACTAATAGGAGTAGGTGCAAATGCCTGCCTGAGCCAGACAAGGATACTAACTGGCGTAACATGCATATGCCTGCCTGACAGATAAGCTAACAAGAAGAGTAGACCCAGTCAAATCCATTAGAACATGGAAACACTAATTTTCTATAAGCCTTGGCTGAGCCTAACACGGATACTAACTGGAGAAAGTTGCATATGCCTGCCTAACAAAGATACTAACTACAAGAGTAGACCCAGTCAAATCCATCCAGCCATCTTTGCACGCCCCAAAAGATTTGCCCAGCAAAAACAGGAAAAAGCATAGAACACAAGTCTGCAATGTTAGTATTTTATGGACATTCCTCTTCTTTTTTTCTCTGCTGAGGACTGACAATGATCAGATCCACTGTACAAATTGCCACTTTGTCATATTCTCGCTTATAAAAATACTGGCATCGTACCTCATAAATAGCTAGATGTTTGCTGGGAAATTTCTGTTTCATGTGTTGTCACTTTTTGTGCATTTTCAGTTCATAGAAGGTGGCACAATAGTGTCTCCAACCGCATATGCTCGACGTTGCTTTTCATACCTGGTCAACGACATGCCACAGCAAGCCCTTGCAGATGCAATGCAATGTCATGTGGTGTATCCTGAGTGGCCAACAGCCTTCTATCTTCAAGCAGCCTGTCTCTTTAAACTCGAAATGGATGAAGATGCCGAACGGGTTCTTAGAAATGGTGCTGCCTTAGATGCCAAAAGAAGTAGCTGACACTAACAGTGTATAGATTCCTCCTTCTATATACATTTTCTTTCCTCACCATGTATTTTACTTCTGCTTCCATTTTCTGGTGTGTTTTCTGCCCCACCTGAAGATCAGTCTTCTGCACTTTTTCCATGTTGGGAGCTAGAGGGCATGGAAAGAGCATACTTCTGCAATCAATGGAGGCAAATTTTCACTTATATTTTACACGGGATCCTAATTCCTTTGACTTCAAAACTATCACCATCCTCTATTAGTTGCATTGGTATGTCATATCCAGCTCTCTCTCTCCTTACATTATCAACCAACACCACTGCTAAGGACTAAATCTCAGTACCCTTGAATTCACTAAGGAGGCAAAGTAGCAAACCACGTGCAACAAAACATTAACTAGAAGCATTTAACAGATTCCCAAGAAATTATGCATTGATGGAACAGTTCTTCCAGGATATATGAATCTTATGGGGGAGATGCTACAAAAACTCAGCCAATTCATGACCAATAGAGGGGGATACATAATGTTTTTCAATTATTTCGTGCAAAAATGATTGATTCTGGCAAGATGCAGAGGCAAAAGAAAAGTAGATTAGTTTCCTGCCTCCCATGCTCAGCGCAGCTGAATACAAGTGCACAGAACATGAAATATACCTATCTTAAATGGCAGGAACAAAGGCAAAGGGAAAAGAACATGGACACCCTGTCAAAATAGCAGTACAGGCACATCACATTGGAGGGCGATTAGAACCAAGAAGCTGCCCTATCAAATTAGTTACCTGCAAAGTATAAGAAGAAACAAGAATTAGAAAGATAATGATTAAAAGATGCAATCGGAACATTCAAATAGTTTGTCAAGTGCATCTGCGTGCACGTGATTTCTGAAGTTCAACTTCTTTGTGCAACTCACATCTGTTAAAAAGAAGCCAGGTACAATGTTCTTTTCAAGAGGGGGCACACAACGTATTTGTTTGAACCCCGAACAAACATATTAATGGTTGACAACAAGAAGGTTGAAAAACCATCAATCACTAACATAAGTCATGCAGAAGAAAACAGAATTGTAAACACCATTCACATTTGAGGGTTTGCTCAACATGGTAAAACCAGTAATAGTGCAAATTCACAGACCTAACAAGTCAAGGAAAATGGTATGAGCTCTTAGACGTGAATTCCGTGAAATCGGCATTTACATTTCCAACAATATCATCAGTAGTTCCCACTACATTTCTGATCCCAAACTTGAGTGATGCGAATTATTCTGTCGGGTTAAAGCTCTTCTCATTTTTTTGTGATGTCAATAATGCATTTTAAAATCTAATATGAATCAGGCCATACTTGAATTACCAGCAAGCTTGTGTCACTTCCTTCATTTTGTACTTATGTCAAAAGGGTGACAGTGCATGTCCTTTTACTCCTTTTTATTTAACCAAAGTGTACATAAAGCACTCTCAACTATTTTCTCCAGACCCTTTCTGAAGAAGCAGTTCCATAATCAGATGTCACAATTCATTTCGATATTTTTTTGGTTTTAAAATCAATTGTAGCTTGCTACTGAGTGTTCTGCTAGCAGCCAAGCATTTCACGTGGTTGGTATTTGGCTTTTCTTCCAAATAACACAGAAGACAAGTTCATATTTAAAACACACATGCAAACTCAGCAAAAGCCAACTGACCCACTGCAAAATCACAGATGATGAATGATGATGGCTTTTGTATTTCAAAAAAAAAATTCCTGATGAGCGCTTTTGAGACAAAACAGAATGATTAATGACAGTTCATCCGACATTGGCTTTCAAAGCCTAATATAAACACACAACTATAATATATGTGTATTCTAATCCATGGACATAAAAATTGCCCTTCTACTTCTTGCAGCACCATAATTCATTTGTAGTTATGTACTACTAATGCATAAAAAACAAGTGTCTATACATATCAGATGCTAAAAAGGATGTCCCCCAGTTTTTGGCAGTCTCTATTGCAAAGAAGAAAGAGTGGGAAGAAGAATCAATTAAAATTTCACCTGCCAATATTTTGAAACGCAGCGATCTATGCAACTATTTTCACCCATATTCAGTTCAGATTCCTTATACCTGTAAAACAAAGAGAAAGATAAGCAAAGAAAAAATTCATACGACTCAATGCTGTTAAAGAAGCACCAAATACTATCATTCACATTGCTGACAGATGGAGAAAAAGGATAAAATATTCTGGCATAAGCAGTTCAGGTTGATTGTTATGTGCCCTAGAAAGCCAACAAAACAGTACATCATGTGGTGCAGTTCAAGAGCTCAAAATTTATGCAGAAACTGACTACGCATGGTGAAATACATTATTATGCTTTGAAAAAAATTGCTCCCGAGCCCTAAGCAAGTTCCTCCACAAGTTTCAAACCATATGTTGACCTGTCTTGACCCTTGCATTTCCTGATTATCCTAAAGAATTACAAAGAATCAACCATAAGTAACAACCATATTCAAGACACATGAAGGTAGAAGAGCATACTTTTTTTCAATACATTTCTCGAAACAAGTCTGGGTCAACCTGAAGCAAGAGTAAACATGTAAATCTTGCAAAATTTTATGACGAAAAAAACCTCAAGGGATAAAAATAAATAAAGAAGCAATTAGCGTATATAGGGCGTGTTTGGGAAGTGATAGAACTTTTAAATAAAAAGTTTTTAGTATAAAAATTTTTGAAATAGAAAAAATGATGTGATATGATAGGGATGATGACGGTAAAGAGACTAAGGTAAAAATAGATAGGTTAGTTGTATAAAAATGATTAAAAAGTTGGATAGCTGTGTAGGAAAATGTGAAGAAGAAATAATTAGAAAATAAGGTAATTATGGAGAGTGAAAAGTTTTAAATTGAAATGTTTTTATTTGAAAAGTTTTTTGGGTAGTCAGATTTGTTTGGAGACCTGCACGGATCTATCCTGTATCGTGTCAGTATCATACCTGTTGAACAGATCTACCCTGTATTCCATTTCCTTCTCTGCCATTCCAAATATCTGTATGAAGAAAAATACATAGTCATATGGAAATGGACAGAAGTATAGTAAACACATATGAACTATGCCACAGCAGGAGGAAAACATCACCATCATGAGATATGGGGTGTGTTTGGGAATGGATAAAACTTTTGATGAAAAGTTTTAGAGAGTAAAAGTTGTGAAATGATGTGATATGATAGGGGTAATAATGAAGAGTAAAGATGATAAAGTTAAAATAGATAGGTTAATTGTATGAATAGTTGTGTAGAAATGATTGAAAAGTAGGATAGTTGCATAGGAAAATGTGAAAAAATTATTAAAAAATATGATAATTATAGAGATTGAAAAGTTTTGAGTTAACATGTTTTTTTTTTTGTTGCCAAACACACCCATAGAATGCAGGTTCTTGTCAAATGTACTGGTCCATAAAAAGGGAACATTGTAAATGCTACACTCTAGAAATAGTAACTTCATTCCTTCACATCAAACAATCAACAAGGGCATGGCAGATCCCTACATTCACTCTCAGGATGACTATTTAATTTCTTTAAAGCAAGCAACCGTAGAGGATAAAAAAGATTCCTTGATTCAACATATCATTCAGTTTAAATAAAACACGTTGGGGAGAAACATACCAGACCAATCCCCTTTTCATCCACGAAATAATCAGTCATCCAGTTAAATGTAAATGGATGGCTTACAGGAATTTCAAACGCGATTCAGTTTCTACATCTATAAGACAAGTCTTATTCCAACCGAAAATTGACTTCCAAATAAAAGGAAACCACAAAAAAAAAAAAAAAAAAAAAAAACAATGTAAATGTTTTCTGCCGGTCCTAGGGATAATAGACAGTCTTACCTATGAAATTTACAAGAGAATAAAGACACAGAAGCATGAGATGTGGTGGACAATTCAAAAGCCGAGAAATGAACAGATTGAGCAGTACCAGTTCCCAGGCTAACCTCGCATCCCAACTATGAAACAGTGTTACAGGAACCCAGGTTTTGAATTCACATACCCGAACAAAGTGGAAAGTTCTTTAGCAATGAAATCAGCACCAAAACATAAGAAATTACCTGATCTTTTTCCACCCCAGCAGCAGCATTGTTTGCAGCCATCAGGAAAAACCAAAAAGAAGACACCAAACCTGTACAATATCAAATTTTTTTTTGTAAGAAATGAGAATTATCAAATAGTTACAAGTTCAAAATGTAGCGTACTAGAAATGATAAACACGTCGCCAAATCGAAGAACTTCCACCAAATAAAACGGAAAAAAAAAAAAAAAACACTCCTGCCAACGCTTCTAATGACAGTAGTGACTAGAAAAAAAAAAAATAATAACACGGAGATATGGAGAGCGAAGTGGGTTCGTACGATTGCAGGGAAGGTGATCTGAGGTACGAAATGGCTATGCGTTTGGGAGGGAATACAGAGAGAGACCAAAAACCCTGCCGAACTAAAACCCTAGAATCTCAGTTCGTGTCTTCGTAAGTTGATTTTTGCGTCTGTCGCGACTCATAATGCAACTGTGCGTCGCTCCAGTACCAGTCGCTGTGGCCGCAGATAATCAAGTAATCAACGCGTAAACAAATTACCTGCGATTTTATTTTATTTTTTCCGGGTCTTTTTTTAAGTAAGGGCCAGCTGAGTTGTGCACAGAGGTGAAGAATGTAAATTTTTCAATCAAGAGATTAGAGAAAAGAATATGATATAAAAAAGAATAATCATTAAAAACTAAAATAAATAACGATAAGATCCCATATAGCATAACCGGAGTACTAATTAAAAATAGGCTAATCGATCATACATATCTCATTAAATTTCGATGGAAAGGTGGATTGAGATTTTCCACTTATTTTTTCAATCAGACGGGATAATATGGGATGCTGGATTGACCACGTCAACCACACAACTCTCCTTTTTTAAAAAAATAAATTGATATTTTATACTTTGGTATTAATCTTTTGATACAAAGCGTGTACTGATTTTATTTTATTTTATTTTTTGTTCGAACAGGCTTTAAAAATGTTTGAGGTATTTTTATCGTGGGGCTCCAAAAACTTACGAAAACGTCATCCAGTTTTTTTTTTTTAATCAAAGCGTTCAATCGACCAACAATTATTTTTATTTTGTTAATTTTATGTTCCCACTGAGAATGCATTCTTGCGTATTTTTCAATTTTTTTAGCTGCCATATTACGCTGTTCTTCTTTCCTGCAGATACACAACTCCATACGATCACTGAAACACAAGCCCACCATCAAAGCTCATATTCATAGCACCAACGGAGTGTGGCCATAGCGGTAATAGGGCATTTGCGGAGCTGTGGTCAAGAGTTCGAATCCCATGTTGAGATTTCGGCCCGAAAAATGTTATGGGAGCTGTGATCTCCCTTTGGCTTAGTGGAAGTTGTGTCTTCCTAATTCTTTGGTGGAGCTGTATCTCCAAATTTCTTTAGTGGAGTTTTGTATCTCCGTATTTTTAAGAATGTCTCAGAATTTCAATGTAATATGTGTTGAGATGTATGTAAATATAATCATCAAAGGAGAATGATTTTTTACGGCTGGGCTAAGTCCGTCGCCGTGCGTCCGCGTCTCGCCCAGCGCCCGCGCGCCGTTGGATCCAGCGGGGTTGGTATCTGCCGTTCGATGGAAATATTACAAATTCCACCCCGGAGACTACGAATCCGTGCTTTTGTTTTTTTCTGCAGAATCTTACATTTTTTCCCCGGATCTAAGGCTTCCACCCCTCTGTCGCAGTGCTGCTTCCTTCATCCTCCAAAGCTCCGTCGGTCTCGTCCACTGCGACGGTCCCACCCACATTGCCCCCAAAAAAAGCCGTAGCTCTACCTTCTCTCTCCCCCAAAGCATCCGTAGCGTCGTCGTCTCTTCCGGCCATAGCGTCGTCATCTCTTCCCCAAAGCAGTAGCAGCAGCCGTAGCCCCTGGTCGTCGTCGTCACCGCCATCTGCCCTGCCCACATTTCGCCCGAAAAAGCAGCAGCAGCAGCCCCTGGTCGTCGTCACCTCTGCCGCACGCTGTTGTAGCCCCCCATCGCTTGGTACATCCCCCATCTCTCATCTCATCTTCCCAATTGTCATCTCCTCCCCAAATCTGCCTGTGTTGTACACTTCATCTATTGTAAATTTGCGGCGATCAAACACCCCCGCCTGCAGATCTGCCTCTTTGAGTTGTGTGAAGGCGTCAAGGCGAGAGGGTAAGCCTTAAACTTCCCCTGTTCTGGTGTCTTTTTAAACCAGAAAAGCGTTAAACCAGAAAATGAGCATAGTGAGATCTGGTTGCTACCCACGCAAATTTTGCGTATTTCAGATGTGTTAAACTTGGATGTTGGATGTTAGTTTTCTTATATTGGATCATGAATCCATCAAATTTTTGTGGCTGTAATGATGTTTTCGTGTGACTGG
>JAXCLR010000105.1:20622913-20669532 GCA_035584095.1 Annona squamosa | reverse complement strand
AAATAGGAAAGTTGTAGAGAGTGAAAAGTTTTAGATTGAAAAGTTTCAGGTGAAAAGTTTTCATTGTTGCCAAACACTCCCTAAAATCAAATCTATAAATACCCCACTTTAGGAGAAAAATTATTAAAAATACCCACTTTTTTGGGAATCCATGCAAAAATTTTCATTAAGGATTAAACCCAAGTGGGCTAGTTATCAGCCCCTCAAATCACCACTAAGGCAACTCTTAGTGGCTACTTATAAATAATATTAAACGGATGATGTTTTAAGCTTTTTTAAGGGCATATTTGTTTCTCAAAAAAAAAAAAACTTTTCAAAAGATGTGTTTATTTATGTTAAAATTTGTTTGAACTAAAATTTTTTAATCTAAAGTTTTCACTTCTCACAATTATCTTATTTTTTAATATTTATTCATATATTTTTTTAACTATCTTACTTTTTATCATTTATACACAACTATCTATATAATTAACTTATCTATTTTAATTTTAATTTCTTTATTCTTCATCATTACCATTGTCAGATCATATCATTTTCTCATATTTAAAAATTTTTACATTACAAAATTTTCATTTAAAAGTTTTATTACTTCCCAGACACACTCTTGGATAAAAAAAAGAGGAAAAATAATATAATATAATATAATATAATAAGAGCAATGATGAAGAGTAAAGAAAATAAATTTAAAATAGATAAATTAGTGGCATGGGTAGCTATGTAGAAATAATTGAAAAGTAAAATAATTGTATAAGAAAATATGAAAAAAATAAAAAATGAAGTAGTTGTGGAAAATAAAAATTTTTAAATAAAAAAATTTTAGTTTGAAATATTTTTGAGGTAAACATATGCACCCTAAATATCAAATTAAAATTTTCTTTATTATTATCTATATTTTTAAAATAATAAAAATTTGAATTCCAAATATATTCATGAATTCTCACCCTAACATCACTTGTGTATAATAATAATTTTCACAAACTTCTTTCTCTCACTCATTTATTTTGCTTAAATTTCTCCGTAAATGCCCACCATAGTTCATGTTCAAATTACCCCTACACTGTCGTTTTACCAATCTACAAGGACGGGGGTTCTCAATTTCATCGGTGGCTGGCCAAATCGATGGCGAGACAGGTATTGATGAGGAAGATCTAACCCACTGACGGCAATGGAGACAGATTTTGGTGGAGGTGGCGACGATAGAGATGAAAGCCATATCTGTGAAGATGATGGGAAGAAGAATGTAATAGTTAAGAGTAACAATCGGAATGTCAGGATAAAAAAGTAAAAATATGATTATTGAATAAAGAATGAATAAAAAAATATGATTATTGAATGATGAAGGAATAAGCATGTGAATTTGTGCTCCACACTTTTCCACGCCGCATTTCCCGTGCTGATTACAAACGATGCCTTAGATTTTTAATAGCGGCGCCAGAGCTTTTAGACACGCTAGCTTGATTGGATTTGTGCATCACCTTGCTGATTTCTACCAATGGAAATTGATGGAAGAAGATGCCGGATTTGAAATCAACAGCTGCAGGGGCTGTGCAGCAGTTTGCGCTCGTCGTTGCTGCAACAGGTTTTGATGATGGATGGTGGAGGACTATCAGGAATCTGATTGGATGTTAGCCGGAGCAGGGCCAATTGTCGTCATCCAAGCTCCACCGTCGTCGTCATTCAACTAAAAAGTCAAGCCGAATGAACCGCACATATCTTCTTCTGCCGCGACCAGCAGCACGGCTGCCGAGGCATGAGCTTCAACAGCAATTTCAATTGCCGACATCAGTCTCCTTCGAAACTCAGATTTGGTCATCTTGATCCAGCCCAATTCAAGGCAATCAATTCGGAAGAGATATTGCTGTAGTTCGGGGATTTTGCTTAGGGAATCGGATTCGGTTGAATCTTCGGGGGATGTTAGGAATTAAACTTGATTTTAATTTCGGGTGTGTTTAACAATGTGCACATAAGGTTAAATTAAAATTTTTTAATCTAAAAATTTTTACTTTCTACAACTATTATATTTTTTAATTATTTTTTTATATTTTTCTATACAACTATAGTACTTTTCAATCATTTTTACACAACCATCCACATACCTAACCTATCTATTTTAACTTCATCTTTTTTATTTTTTATTATTATCTTTATCATATCACATAATTCGACAACTTTTACTTTTCAAAAATTTTCATTAAAAATTTTATCTATTATAAAATTTGACAAATTTGACTACTTTAACTGTGCTGTACTTGGTAAAAGAATTAAATTAAATTGTCTTTCTCTTGGTCCTGGAGATTGTCTGCATGTACGCATATTAGCTGTAAAGTAAGAAATTACAGCAAATTGCTTGCTGTCCTAGAAGTCAGTAATTTGGCTTTAAAACCGACATTAGAGTTATATGAATAGGGACTAAGGCTTTATGTTATTTGTAATGTTGAAGTGAGAGAGTAATTTAAAAAAAAAAAACAAAGGAGAAAAGGTTAAAGACAAAATTTGTGGTGTGAGTATTTTGTTGAGAGGAGTTATTGTGTATTGTAGGGAGTATTTTTGTAGTTGGTGTTTGTATTATCTTCTCCATCAGTCAAAATATTTTACTGTGTTGATTTTTTAAAATCTCATTAGGGAATTTTATTTTGAATTCCAAACAGGAGATAATATTGGATATTGCTAAAAATTTCAAAATTGGAAAAGAGAATGGCATTGGCGTTTTTGCAAATGAACAACCTACCAGGCAAGAAAAAGGCCACCATTGGTGCTGAAAAGGAGCGATTTCAACTGTTGTCAGAGTGCCGTTAGATTTTAGGTCGATTGTAAGATGACGGCTATTTTGTTGCCGCCAAAATCAATGTAGAACAAGAGCAAAATTAGGGAATTTTTGTCATTTTAAAGATTCTAACCGTAAAAGTTTACATTATTGAAATATTAAGGACACTGAGTGAATATTAAAGAAATTTTTCAAAAATTATAAGTATAAATGAAATTAAAAGTAAAATTTATGGTTATGGGTGTATTTGTTTTCTTATAAAACTTTTTAAGCTAGGCATGTTTGGAAAGTGATAAAATTTTTATTGAAATGTTTTTGATATAAAATTTTTTTAAATGAGATAAAATGATATGATAAGACTATTGATGAGTAATAAAAAATAAAGCTAAAATAGATATGTTAGTTGTATAAATAGTTGTGTAAAATGGTTGAAAAATAGAGTACTTTGTATAGAAAGATGTGAAAAAATAATTAAAAATATAATTACAGAAAATGAAAAGTTTTAGATCGAAAAGTATTAGGTAAAAAGTAAAGTTTTTGTAACAAACATGTCCAAAACTTTTAATCTAAAACCTTCCACTCTATTTTTAATTATTTATTCATATATTCCTATATAATTATCCTATTTTTCATTATTTTGTCATATCTATCTATACAACTAACATATCTATTTTTAACTTTATTACCTTTACTCTTTATTATTGCCCATATCATATGATATTATTTTTTTAATTCAAAAACTTTTATACTAAAATTTTTTTATTTGAAAGTTTTATCATTTTCCGAGCACACTTTATATTTAAAATTTATTTTAATAATAAAAATAAAAAGTAGCCATTCATTAAAACGTCAAGTTGGCGCGTGCCGTAAGCACGGTAAATTTTTTCCTAACCTAACTGACCCTTTTTTCAGTACTCATTCAGTAAAATGTCAAGTAGCTGGCCTTTCACAATTGGGATGGGGACAAGCCGAAGATGATAGGAAATTTTTAATTCTAAAAAAATACTTTTTATATCTTTAAAAAATAACAATTTACTTTTCATATAATCCAAATAATTTTTTTCATTTTACTTGCAAGTTTTCATATTTATAATTCACAACAACACTATCCAAGTGCTACGGAATTCAAAAATCGTTTTAGTGAGAAACTTTGGAAGGCTTAAAATTTTTTTTTTTTAAAAATGGAACAATGAGGTGAGTTTTGTTTTGTTATGGAATATCCGATTGCAGAAACATGATGTTGGGAGGACAAAAAAAAAAGGTGGGTTGACAAATATAAGGTACAATCAAGATGTAATTAGTACAATGTATAAAATTAAGGGCATGTTCCAAAAAAATATAAGATTCTTGAATTGAATTTGTATCATTATTTTCAAATCAAATTTTCAATTCCCAAGACAATTTTTTATTTTCTAATACAACTTTATGCATTCCTGATACAATTTTACTCATCCCAATACACATCATTACATTCTTATTCAAGATACAAATTCAGGGTGAGTTTGTTAATGGATAAAATTTTTAGCGAAAAGTTGTAAAGAGTAAAAGTTGTCAAATGATGTGCTATGATAGAGATAACGATGATGAATAAATATGATAAGTTAAAATAGATATGTTAGTTGTATTGGTAGTTGTATAGAAATAATTAAAAAGTAGGGTAGTTGTATAGAAAAATGTGAAAAAATGATTAAAAAATATGATAGTTATGAAGAGTGAAAAGTTTTAAATTGAAAAGTTTTAACTCGATAACTTTTACTTATTACCAAACACACCCTTAATTTTGAGTATCTTGTTTAGTGGACGTTTGGGAATTTGATATGGGAAATGTGGGAGGGAATTGGTGGAGCACGGGTTTCAAGGCACATCATTTATTAATTAAGTATCATATTTTTTCACTTTTATCCTTATATTCTAATCATTTTCCCTATCAACTACTTTCTAACAAACTTATTTATTCCAACTTTACCCATATCATTTCATATCAATTACACAATTTCCAAAATATTTCATTTTTTTATACCCGCCAAATACCATATTTCCTACAACTTTTGCGTTCCCAGACGTCCCCTTAGTTTGGTCCGGCCTTAACGAGATCTCACCGTGCTATTGGTATCGATTGTAGAATCGTTGTCAATGTGGCGATGTCATGATTGTGTGTTGTCCTCGCCGAAACCATGCTTGAATGATTAATTGATCATGATGTCAGTTGGACACCTTCCAAGTTAGGGTTCATGGGCATGTTTTTTTTTTTTAATTCATATATATATATATATAAGCCCTCTAATATTACGAATCAGTATATATATAATACTTATAATATAGATGAACTAAATAACCCTTTCACCACCACTGGAGGGACGAGAAACACTCTCACTAATCACTACTGAAAAGAGAGAAACCAGCTAAAAAGTGCTGCCGGCAACAATTAAAACTGCGCGCACTGGATTAGAGTGAAGGCGGTTTACCATTCATGGGTGGTGTTTTGGTTAGACACAATTGGTTGGTTTCCTTATTCTATTTTTTCAAACTAACTCTAAATTATTTTCAGATAACCTCAGCATGAGCTATTCAGGTTGACAAATTGAGTTGATACCTTTGAATTTCGTAAAATACCTTTTTAAAGCTTATTTTAGTAGGTAAATTATATCATTTTTAAAATTTTTTTACTTGACTGTAAACTAATATATTGAAATTTTAGTTATAAACCATATATAAGCAGTAATAGCAGGATACACGAAATTAATTAATAGCATAATGCAACCTTCAAGAATTAAGAACGCAAAGTATTTTATTAAGGGGGTTGATCCTATGCAGCCCGGAATACAGGAGACCCACAAAGTTTTTTTTTTATTTTTATAAATGTGTAAGCCTCATTTAGACTTTTCTCCTATGAAATTTTACTATTCATTGAATTTCTTTGGTATTTCATTTTAATTTTTGTCGTGCATATGTATTTATGCCTATTTTGTTAAATTTTTAAAAATTAAAATACAATATCAAATAAATTCAAGAAATTATCAAATTTCACGACAAAAATTTTTTTTTAAAAAAAAAAACAGAAAAATTTCTTGGCCACCTATACTGCGGCAGGCATAGGATCTGGCCACTTCATTCAATATAATAGGAATAAGATACATGCTTATCAAAAGTAAAGCTTCGTCTGGAGTACCGTCTAACGAACGACTTTTTACTGAAGAGAACTTGTAAAAGTACTTTTTATGGAAGCAAGATTTTCCATGATATGCAATTTTGATCGCTGATTTTCTCACAAAAATACTTCATTTTTTCCGTGATATGCACTTTTTGAGTCCTAATCCAAGCATCTAAGTGAGAGGTATTTTTGAGCCCTAATCCAAACATCTAAGTGAGAGGTACAAGTACTAAGTACACTTGAAAAGTGTAGCCAATCGTTCCCTAATAGGATATTTTGGAGAGGGAATTAGTGCTATAAATTTATAAAAATATTTTTAATAAAATCTAGTTATGATATAAATTAAGCAAATAAAGATAATAGGAAAATCTTTCGTGAAAAGATAAATTACAAAAAGGGAATTGTCCATAATTTTAACTAATTACATGGAATAAATTCACGTCCAATCAGGTATGATTTATTAATTTAATCTTGTTTTGGCGGTCAACGCAGAGTAATTGGCTAATTGCTTAAAAAACCTAGAGAATGTGATTCCGCTTGACTGTGTCCATCACATGGAACGCATCTCAGTGTTCTTAAAAAATACTACATAACTTATCAGAATATATATATAGACTCCCTCATCATGAATTTAAAACCTCAATCAACGAATATGCAATGGCGTCTTGTTCCTGATTAGACTTCATCTCCAAGTACAAAAGCGATGACTGATCAGGGGGAAAAAAAAAAAAAAAGAACAAAAGCAGCGACGAAAATGTAAGCCGAGATGGAAATAAATGAAACTGTTGAGAGGTTGTGACTTTGTAAATCAGTCAAATGGCATTGTACAAGATGTGATCTCACGCTTCATTATTCACGAAATAGTTCTTGAATGTTTTCTTACCTGTTTGAGTGTGAGAAATAATTCCGTTCAGCCGCAGCCAGGCGACTGCCAAAGTCTAGAACAAACAAACCACAAAACCCGTTCTCATTAAATGTCACCATCAACAGAATTCTCTGGGTCGAATTCATTGAAATCCCAAGTTCATGTCGAATCTATGCCACTGCAACACCCACGAAAGTATTCGTCGACAACAACACCATAACAGCTTGAAACATCAGTTCATCTCTTACTATGGTCCAAAGTAGCAAGCTTCGTTTCCTTCCAATGAACAACCATACTTGGAGAGGAATTCTCTCTCTTTCCTATTGCCGCTGTTACTGTAATCATGCCACCACATTAGGCTTTTGTCTGATCAGTGATCACCCTCCAAACTCCTTCAGTACACAGCTGTTGCAGTTTTGAGTCCCTTGTGACATAATCTTGCCAGCTGCTTGGTCTAATATCATAGAACTGCTATTCAACAAGCCACTCTTCCGCCAGGCAATATTACTTAAATCCGTCGCTATTGCAGCCAATTCAATACTTGAAATAGGTGGAGGCCCAATGAAGTCAGTAAACTCAGGCCCCAGTAACGAGCTTTGAGGACTATCACCTTGTGCCCTACAGCAACCGTGACCACATTGAGAGGGGACCTGCTGATCACTGTTGATGCTGTCTAGCAGCCTGCAGAATCCAGTGTCAGGTGAAGGTCCTTGCATACGTGGGCCCTGGGGTGGAATTACCGTTGAAAATCTAGAGCTTTGTGAACTGTTGGCTGGATTGTATGGATTGAAAGCACTTACTCTAGCCACTGGTCGGAAAAGAGTTGGTGGGTCTTCTGCTTCAGACCCACACTGATCATCTCTGGTTTGGAATTTCTCATTGGAATGGCCAGATTGGTCTTCAATGGAGCTAATGGCATCCTTTCCCTCATAACACTTTAAGGAATTGGCATCTCCACATGAGAGTGTCCCCTCAGAAGATCCTTTGGTTCTTTCTATGCTAACATCATCCAATACATCACAAGGGGTAGCTCTCAATCTATCAGGATCTATGCATCTGCGTCGTAGAGTAGAGTTCCAGTGATTCTTGATTGCATTGTCTGTCCTCCCAGGTAGCAGCCTCGCAATTGATGCCCATTTGTTTCCATGGATTGCATGAGCAGCAACAATGATATGATCCTCCTCCTCTACAAGAAAACCCACCGTCTCAGTACACCTCCACAAAGTATCAGATTGTTAAAACCTTTAAAAGGCCTTCAAATGTGATATCACAGCTGTCCACCCATCAGTATTCTTAATAAAAAAAAAGGGCAGATTGGTGCTTTAAGCTCCTGCTACGCAAGGGTCCAATGAAGGGTCAGACCATTTTGAGTCTACAGTATAAACCATACCTTGTGAAGCAAAATTTTTTTTCCACGAATCAGTATTCTTACTACGAATGAATTATTATCATGATTCCTAAATATTTTAAGTTGGCTCTCTCCTGAATGTTCTTTGAACAAGTTTAAATACTTGATCCAGGGAAGTTTAACTTGCAAACCCAGTGGGAAGATGCTGCAATGGTTTAGTGGTTTCACAGACAAAGAAATGGGCATTATAAGACTGTGCATTAAGCTCCAACAAAAGATAAAAATGCAAATCACAATGGCATTTGCTGGGTCCTTTATTTAGCCAATAAACAGCCTAGAATTAGAATCTACATAGGTGGATTGAGTTCTTACATCCATACACTTATTGTTCAAAATTGTTAATGTAAAAAAGTCTCCTTTCTGAAGAATCTGTACTAAATCCTGATTCTTTTTTTTTTTTTTTTGAATTTACTAAATCCTGATCTTTATGTCATTCTTCAGATTACTTGGAAAACATTCCCAATGGTTTAGCTCATCAGAAGACATAATCATCAAGCCCCCATAAATATATCTAAAGAAGACTGCTCCGATTAGTTATTATCTTCCATTAGTTTTTCTTTATGCCTGTAGTTCTTGCCTTCATGCTTTGCATACCAGTCACTGTCGGGCCATTTTGATAAATCTTGATTCCATTCATGCTAAAAGATATTTCACTATTTTGGCAGGGTGAGCAAAATTTGTGTACAACCAACGCCAAGCACCCAAAAGCTTGTATGAGAATATGATGATTGTTAACATGTCATTTAACCGCTTGTCAAAAGAATGACTAGGAATGTCATTGGAAGCCACACCGCAAACCTGATAAATCATCGCATCCTTGCAGGGAAAGAACATAAGCACTGGAAGGATTGGAATTCAGTAAGGCTGTTTTCTTTTGGTTCATTGTGATACTTTTAATGAGTTACAGGCCAGCTATTATATCTGGCATTATTTGATTTATGAAGATACTTGATTGCTTCAATCAAAGATTTATGAAGGCTTCAACATTTGAAAATGTATAAAGTCATGATCAAAATATGGAAACTAAATGCAACCATTCAAACATGTTGAAATGTGTGAAAAATTTCTTGATGGTAGATATCCAGTTATCCATGATCAAATAATTCTAGCTTTGTGGCCCACCTGAAATTCTATTAAGTTTGTCTTTGAGATCTTACCAAAAGAATAAGTGTAAAAATATTCTGGGGGGCTCACAGAAAAGGGTCTGAATAAGATTTTAATAAGACCAACCGTATTGACTCACAATCTCCCACTTGTCAACACAAACTATTTTCATTCTTATAGGGGTAAGTTCAAAGTAAAGAATCATAACAAACAAAAACCTCCACAAATAAACAAGAATAATAACCTAATCAATCCAAACAGAGGAATTCAAAAAATATAACACTTGCATCCAAAATGTGGGCAATAAGCTGATTGTTGGAACTCCATAAGACTATAACAATTACAATGATATTGAGTTCATGAGAAAAATTAATTTTTGCATCTAACACTATATTAATATAACATTTTATCTGCCTCTAAGGCATTGTCTTAGTGGTACGAAGCCGTGCCCCATTAGCTGGGTGACTTCGATTCAAGGCACAGCAACGGCATTTGCAAGTGAACATTGGTGGTGTTATGTCTCCCTAAGTTTTCTGTGGGAGCATCCACCAGTTGGGATATTTAGGAAATACTGTTAGGAAAACTGGATTATTAGTTAGATATTTGTAGAATATTGTTAGGAAAATTGTAAGAATTGTCTCAAAGCTTGGTTGTAATACCGGTTGAGATGATGTAATATATGGTAAAAATATATATAATATTTTATCCAAAATATGGGCAATAAGCTTATTGTTGGAACTTTGGAACACTTCGAACAATAGGGAATTCATAAGCAACATTGCTATGTATATAACATCTCCTCGAGCAAATTCCTATCCATCAACAAACATGAACAAATGCATATTGTTTGAAAGCCTAACCACATCCATTCATTACTGTACCAAGAAACATTTTGACTTAAGTAATTTGGTAAGGCAGTCGTCAAAAAAAAGTATGAAATAAGGCAGTCTAACTACTTGTAAGCATGCCCATGGAGATTGCATCAATAAAATATTCAAACTTATAGTTAAGAAAAGAGCACTGATGGGTGGTATGACTCTTGCAATTTTAGAAACTGAAACAGCATAGAGAGGTGCTTGTCATTCGGCTTTTAACTTTTTTTACATTTGATCACACCATTTGATTGATGCGGCATCCATGAGCTCACAAAATTCCAGTAACCATAGCTTCCATCATCATTACCTATTTATCTCAACCCTCACACCCTATCTTGCCATCCAAAAGTCTATCTCACTCATCATGTAGCTGACATCATTCTTTTCTTGATGATATCATCTTCTCTTCTTTTTTGCAATTTGATTTTTCTCATCTGTACCCTTCTTCCTAATTCCCAACGAGAACCTTAGATTCTTTAATCTGAGCAGAACCATTAGATTCCTTGAGCTTCTTTTATATCATAAATGGCATTTATACATCCTAAAAGATCACCATATGCACGAAAAAATAAATTTAATGTACACAAAATAGAATGGGAATGTTGATTTTTGCTTCCACAAAGTGTTGCAACTTATTTCCATGTGCTGGAAAACCTTGGCTGTGTCCGACAATTCACTCCAAGATTACATTTTCATCTAAAATAGTACAATTTTTTCATCCATTCTCTCTCATCTCTCAATACTTATCCAAGTACTCTATTAGTGTCATCACCATTCTTCTATGATCTCTTCTGCTAACTTTATATGCGGGGTAATGAAAAAAATGTCGCTTACTATTTGTTTGAAAAGCATCCATGAATTGATTATATAGACAATACCCGATTAAAAGCTATTTGAAATTTTACTTGTCAAATATAGCTTTTGTTCTATGACAAGTATGACCTTCAATATATAATGATGTCAGGAATTCGTGTGTAACAAACAACTTTCCCGCTTACATGAAGTGTCCATGATTTTTTGTCAATGATTACACAGACTTATTCTTTAAGAGGCCTGATCGACTTTCTTCCAATGTCTCCTTGAATGCTTTTGATATCCACCTTTAGAAAACATCAACTTAACTTCAAATTGGAGCACATGTTCCAATTTGATTCCTCATATCTTTTTTGAGGCATTTCATCAATGTTACCAGCTTAAGCATCAGTAACCGCATCTAATTTTGTGCATCTTTGACCCTAATTGATGGAAGATCCTAGTGCACAACATTAGGAACTTGTTGAGATGCTATTACCTTGTTGAACTTCTTTTTGAAGCTGTTTATCTAGCCCACACTGTACCTACAGGCACTAGTGCAGACTTCAAAGAACATTGTTTCACACTGCCGTAACTTCATTCTGTTCTATTGCTTCTTCTTTCCCTAATAAAATATTGTCTTTAACACGGATTTGCTTATTTGCTTGCCTGCATAGCCACTCGTTTACACCCAAGTTTTCAAAATTATTTACCCTTGCCAACAGCTTTTTTACTTGACCATTTATAAATGCTATCCATGGACTACAAACTGTTTCTTTTCGTTTTTACAGGCTGAAATTTAAACCAATAATTCTAGAAGGTTAATTTTGGAAACGCGGTGCCTTGATCAAAGAAACATCCTAGCAGACAAGATTAGGAGTATGTTGAGATGGTGTATCCTCATTAAATTTCCTTTTTTAAGGTGTTTAAAAATGAAGCTTAGTTGCTTATCTTGCCTGTAATGTACCGCTAGACAGATTTAGAAAAACACATAATTTTATACTAGTTGCTTCTTCTGAACCATTCATAGTTTGGCTTAACAACGTAATTGCATATTTACTTTGTCGCTTGCCTGTACAGCTACTTGTATTTGCCAAAGTTTTCAATGTTATTTTCCCTCTCTAACAGCTTTCTTATTGATATTTACACGCTTCTTTTATCCAAACAAAAAGTAATGAAGTACATATGTTCCAAAAATACCATTCTGACTTTTTTTTCTGATATAAACCATCATGATTTTTTTGAATTGGAAGGTTCATCGCAATGAATTTTTTGCATTTCCTATAATGAATTTCTCGCATCTCTTAGGAGATTCATTTGGTCAGAATATCCATTAACCTCTGCTTAGTTTTCAAGTTAATCAAGCAGCCACCATCATTAGCATTTAGAAATCCAAAACATCTTTTAAGTTGTTCAACTGCTACTGGTGGAATACACCCAAGCCAAGAATCTCTTTAAAATTAAGATCCCAAATTCAACATCTAGGGGCGGGGATTCCAAAGGGAAATTAAAGAAAACAAATAAACAATCAATCAATGTTCAGCTGAAAACATTCCCAAAATGGTCAGTGTCATCTTCTACCGTAGTTGCATTTTGATCATAGAAGCAACATTGGCAGTAGGCGCTGCTCAGCTATCATCTGGATAACTAAATTATCAGCCCTGCTTGTCTCAATTAGAAATCCACGACTTCCCACTGAATTAGAAAGTAAAAAAGTCAAGTTCTCAAAAGAAACAAAAAGAAAGCACCGAAATGACGTTGACGAGAAATAGATAAATAAAGATGCTCTGCTATAAATCAGCAGCTTAGCGATAATCTGCATTAGTAAGTAGGTCCTGCTTGCTGGAATTTCTATTTTCCAGCTGATGACTGAAAAACACGAGAACGTCATTAAAAATCCGATTTTTAGCAGAGAGAGAGAGAGAGCACAAACGATCGCGGCGGCTGGTGAAAGTAAGCAATTAAACAAGTTGTGGAATGAATCTCGTACGCACGGACGTATGATACCAGTGAAGGGCTTGCGCTTGACGCCGGGATCGAGCTGATTGCACCAGCGGAGCCGGCAAGACTTGCCAGAGCGGCCTGCGATTCCTCTGGCGATAAGGCTCCAGTTTCTTGCCCCGAACTTGCTGACCAGCCGGCTCAGAATGGCGTCTTCTTCGGGCGACCACGGCCCCTTGACTCGGTCCTCCGACCCACCCGCCCCTCCTCGCCCACCTCCATCGGCTTCTGCAGCCGCCGTTTCCGTTTCAGTCATCTCTCTCGCTCTCTCTCTCTCTCTCGCGCGCGCGCTCATATGCAACTACCCCCCGCCCTCTCTCTCTCTCATACGCAAAAACCCCCCGCTGCAGCTACCGCCTCTAACTGTTGTCATTCCGAAGACGGATCATCCAACCGTCCATCTCCAGCCCTTGCTTTCATATTCGTCCGACGAGCCGAACGTAATCCTCCATCCGTTGAACTGTTAACCAAATGAAGGGTTCGGATGTCCCCTTAATGCGACACGTGGCGTGAATCAGATGTAATACATGTGAGAATCTTTTCCATGGAGGAAACATCTTTCATCATGGCCTACCGATTTATTTTATATATTGGTATTGATTTAAGCTTGTCATCCGCTAGTCCATCCAAGAGATTAAAAAAAAAAAAAAACAAGAAAGAACGTCATGCGTTGTTTTTATGTCCGGTCTACGGGCGCAATGCGATTCAAGTGGTCGGTTTTTTTGCTGCCCGTTGGGGTTGGTAGGGGTCCGGATGAAGGGCCTGAGGCGTGTTTTTTTGGGGCATGAGGTGTAAAGTGCAGGGGTGGGAATGGGATGGGGGATGGAGCCTAAACGTATCCTTCCATTTCCATGTGCGAACATTCGTTTTTGGAAGCTAAGACTGGAAAAGCGGTCTGGTCGAGGTTGTTCCTGGCAAGTCCTTTTCTCGTCCGATGGAGATTCGTCTCGCGTCCGGTCACACCCGGCCACGAGCCCCGCCCTCGCTCGCAGTTTTTATAGGGCAAAATACTGATGGGCTCTCTAATTCCAGCCCAGAGCTGCACTTGAATCTTTTGCGATGAAAATATGACCCTTTCCACTCCTAACGTTCCATGTTACCGAGACCTGTTGGGCCCCAATGATAACATTCTTGCCAGTGTAACCGGGTTAGGGTCAACTCTGGACTAACTAACCAAATCCTTTGTCTGAGGCAGATTAGGATTGAAAATTTCTAACTCACCCACTCATTTATATGACTCATTTAACCTATTTAAATAAATGAATTGGTCATAATTTGAGCTAATACAACCCGTCAATTCGATTATCCAACCTTTGTGAACCCAATAATCTGAATATTCCATTTACAACTCATAATATAGAATAATTAATATTTTATTTATTTTTATTTTACTAAATTATCAATAACTATTGACAGTGGAATGAATATTTGAATTAAAGATAAATATAAAAACCAATCTTTTAAATTAAAATAAATTATAAACATTAGAAACTATATTTATGATTATAAACATTTTATTAAATATATACATCTATGTGCATATGTATTTAAAATATCTTTATTTTTAAAAATCTAAAAATATATGTATATAAAAACATGTTGAAAAATAGTAAAACTTGGTTTATATATTAAATACACTTAGATAAACAAGTGCACGAAGAAAAAAGTAAAAAAAATTATTGTAAATAGACTTTTTAAGGTGGGTTAATTAGGGCAGTTACTTAGCACGGGCTAACAGGTTTACTCCTTTTTGTTTTTTCTTTATGCACTTGTTTAATTAAGTGTATTTAATATATAAATCAAGTTTTACCATTTTTGGATATGTGCATATATTTTTTATATTTTTAAAAATAAAGATATTTTAAATACACATATACATATAGATATTTAAAAATCTAAAAAAAAAGATAAATATATTAATCGATATGTTAAATATACTTAGATAAATAAGTGTATGAAGAAAAAAATAAAAAAGAAAGTTGTTGTAAATAGATTTTTTAAGACGAGCTAAGTAGGGCAGTTACTTAGCCCAAACTAACAAGATCACTCCTCTTTATGTTAAATAGATAGAGTTAGAGTTGAAGTTTTTATAAAGAAGTTATTCTTTAATGGGTTCGGATTAGTTTTAGCCTCTAACTCAAATAACCTAACCCGGTTACATCCCTAAACATACTATACACATCGACAGCAACAATAGTCAGCGACATGACAACACTTTTTAAAAAATGGAGAATAAGAAGGAAAATCTAGTTGTCTAACTTAATCACTAATTATCAATGAATTCATAAGTGATGAGGTAGTCAGGAACCATGTACTGAAAAGAATACTAATTGTAGGCATACCTATGGTGTATTTTTTTCTGTTGTGGCACAATAAACTCCTGTTAACATCAGTCTTACAAAATTTGATTTCGATGAAAATATCCTTGTTGCTAGATAGGGTGTTTGTAATTTAAAATGGAAGAGAAAAGTTGGAATTGTTGTGATTGACTTATTGTCTGATTTTTGTAGGAGTAAACGATTTTTTTAGATTGCTTTTCGTTATGATGGTGTTGATTTTGCGAAGATGAATGCTTGTCGTGGTTGGTACAAAGGAAGAGAATCAATTATAGAGGAAAATAGATTTACATTGTTTGATCTGAAACAGAATGATTTTTGTGGGTTGCTGATGGATGGTTGAAATGGAGAAGGATGAAGCCATTATTGAATATGGGCGGTCTTCAGTTGCGAGTAGATAGGACGAATGATGCTGATAGTGCTAGCCAGAATTAATGATAGCAAAATCTGTTGTCATTGAATTTGGAGAGGTGGTTCTTGTTGATTTTCATGGAAGCTCGAAGAGGAAAAAGTGGTGGAAGAACCCAATGTTAATGGCGTATGGTAGCAATAGCAGACAGAATCAGTAAAATTATTGACAGATCTAAAGACATTGGCTTACTAGAGGGACTCGATTAATGGCATGCTTACTCAAGTAAAGGCCACAGAAGCCATGGATGAATTGAATTATGCATCATGGAGCACCACATTGGTGCTCTGGTAATGCATCAGAGACTGTGTATTTGCGGCCTATTTTAGGCAATCTAGATCATCGATTCATCTTGAAACGTTCTTCCATTGTATTTCTCTTAGAAAAATCTCAATAAATCATAAGGAAAAATCAGCAACAACGTATAACACAAACAAATCAGAAAATTTTAGCCAAAAGTCTGCCCATAATTCCCTAAATTGAACAGCAATTTGGAGAAAGAAAAAGGTTTTAACAGCTGCGTTACTTCTGTTGGACAATAGGTATTATTATGGGCATGCTTGCAATTAGTATCAAACTATATGTTTGTTTGCAATTTTTAAAATATGTGGGTATGTTTGTAATTACAGTCCAATTATATGGATGTATTTGCAAACTATCACTTTTTAATCTAGCATGTAGCAATCAATCTACCAACGATGTATTTGCTTTTGAAATTGGTTCAATGGATTTTCGTTCTGTATAATTAAAGTCCACAGAAAATTTAATACCGAAGCGGATGATAGCCCTTGAATGTACATTTAAATTACTGATATTTTCATTTTGGAATATAAATTAATTATGGGTGTTTTTTAGAAGTGATAAAACTTTTGATAAAAAAATTTTAGTATAAAAATTTTCAAAATGTGAGAAAATGATGTGATATGATGGGAATAATGATGAGAGTAAGAAGAATAAAATTAAAATAGAAATGCCAGATGCATGGGTAATCGTACAAAAATAATTTAAAAATATGATAGTCATATAAGAAGAAACTAAGAAATAATTAAAAAATAAAGTATTCGTAAAAAGTGAAAAATCTTAGTTTGAAAAATTTTAAGTGTTGGCAAATACCTACATTTAAAATATCTTTTATAATTAGGTTAGGAAACCAAAATAAACTGTAGAGAACCAATAAGGTGGTTCGTGCTCAGGGTTGAAAAGGAGGAGACATGGTTTTGAGTCATGTTTCATGTGAGTGAAATTTTTACGTTTCCCCTAGTTTTGGAGTCTATTATAAAATTTCTGAAGTGGGGGTGGTTATAAAATTTCTCTCCATGGTATGAGGATAGTAAGTGTGCTTGATTATAATATCAATTGTCATATCATATATACATAAATATGCTACCATGCGGTTTGCTACAAAATAAGTCTCACACATATTAGAATATTAAAATATTTTATAAAATTATTATTTTTATATAAAAATCATACTTTATACAGTTTAGATGTCGAAAATACTCTTTTAAAATTGATATTTATGTTAAACAAGTTTATTACATTGATTTTATACCATTTTAAGATGAGACTATATGCATGTTGGATTTAAATAAAAATTAATATGCTATTAAAGTCAATAATTTTAAATACAATAGATTGGATGGATTACCTAGAACGCATGAACTTAACAGTGCAATCATATGCATTTTAACAATTTCCACACACACAAATATGATTTTATCCTATGTTTCTTATGTATTTACATGTGCTATGACTTATTTTGCATTTGGCTCAAATGAGCCATATACGCATTTAAATATAGGGTTCATTTTAAATATACTCACTACATTTGTCCTTAATTACAAATATACCCACTAAGTTTGAAAGCTTTTGTACATACCTACTAAGTATGAGTGAAATTTCGAATATACTCATTATGATAGTTATAAATATTTAATAATTTTAAAATTCCAAAATACTCCTAATTAATCTAATATTTATTGTGATTTGTGCAATATTTAAACCATCAAAACTTATTTTATCTAACTTTTCTCCCACATTAGATGTGTTTTAATTATATTATTCAACTTCCGTCCTAATTGAATGATTATTATTATTAAATAATAAATGATATATTGGACATTTCATATGATGGATAATGGATATATTTAAAATTTCAGTCGTACTTAGTGTGTATATGTGAAAGTTTTTAAACTTAGTGAGTATATTTAAAGTTAACCCTTAAATATATTAATACCTTATATAATAATTTATCAATGTATAAATTATATCTCAGATAATTTATATTCTAAGTGCAAACTGAGCGGGTTTTACTCGACCGAGACTAGTCCCACGGTAGAAAAAAAACCCACTCTCATTTTTTTTTAAAAAAACACCTTTTATGTATTAGTGCTGAGTTTAACCCGACCTGGAGTGCATTACTACATTAATACTAGGCTAAGTATCGGGTTTCGTACCAGAGCGTAACAATGTTACACTAGCATTGAACTCGAAACACTTCAGCACTAAGGATGAGAACTTGACAGCCGTGCTATGTCTGTGCTGCTGACAATCTCATCGTCTTATCTAACAATGGAATAAAGTCGACTCTGAATTCCTGCTCAATCCTATTTCTTCTATTTTTTGGATAGGTTTTTTTTATTAATTAAGTTTGCCATTTCTGGTGCGATTTTTAATGGAAAATATTTATAAGTGTCACTGAATTTCAACAAATGCAATTAAAATGTGTAGACGGGCAAAAGTATTTTTTAAAACTCGTAAGCTTCATAAAAATAATAATTTAAATAGTTAAAAACAAAGTATAAATTTAATTTAAATAGTTAAAAACAAATTTAATTTTGGGATTTGAAGCTTATGAATTTTCTGAATTTTTTTTATTAATTTATAGCAACTTAATATTATCTTTAACCGAATGGAGCCTTGGACTAATTTCACCTGTAATTAACATGATTAATTGCTCCATTCGGTTACATATTATCATTAATACAAATTTGTTCCGTTAACGAATATAGGGTGCATTTTATAACAAAAATTAATTTTATTTGAAATCAAATCCATAGATTATGTTCAGCATAAAACTTATATTTATAAATTAAAGAAAAGGATATTCTGGACTGATATCAATTAAAAATAAATATCTTAGTAATTTTAATAAAAAATAATAATTTTTGATTTTTTGACTAAAACCTCGAAATGAAGATTAAAAAATTAACTAAAAAATTAGGCCATTCCAAATCCAAGCGTGGTCATTTTTAAATTTTTGAAAATTAATTTTAAACCCTTCTTAGCCTGGCTTAGCTCGGAATTAGTGGCATAAGTTTCGGTGTCGGATTTGACCATAACCGAAACATATAGTATCAGTGTAGGTACCAAGTCCGGGCCGGGTAAAATGCATCCGACTGACACCCTTAGTTTATATATTTAAAAATAACTTTAATATTGTCATTTGCATTAAATATTTTATTATTTTAAATTTGTAGCTTTTTTAAATGGAATTTATATACATATCCAATTAGTGTGCTAATAAAATAAAAATTCTAAATACAATTAGTGCAATATATGTATATTTTATGATTATGTAGAGCCTATTGTATGTCAAATGCATCATAAATTATAGTATATTTACATGAACTAAAATATTTTCATATACGGATGAAATAAAGAGCAGAGCCGTCTCAGTTTGCTATGCTCCCTCGGTCCACGAGATGGAACGTGGCAATTCCCTATGGGCGTCGGGAGGAACGAGACGGATGCACGGAATTCTTTTTTGAATGTATGTAGACCGTTGCCGAAAAAATCCAATCAGGCTAATGAATCATCGCACGGCAAATACAACTGACAAAGGACCACAACAGCAGCAACCCAAATTCACGTGATAACTCTGACGACTGTCTGACGTGATCGTTCGGTATTGTAGGTAACATACGTGCCTGTGCTGTCACGAGTCATGACATGCAGACGGACTTGAGATCAGCCATGCACGTACATGAAGTGTTCCGCAAGTTCAATTTTTTCAGTTTTTTATTTCTTTAATAAAAGAAACGACCTAAATTGAGGGCTCATATCAAAACCCACTTCAGTGGTTGCATTCAGCATTAGTTTTTTTTACGCAAGCTCTTGTTAAATTATTAATTTGAAAGTATATTTTAAAAAATATGTACTTTTTATCATGTTTATCGAATTTTAGAAATCAATTTATAATTTCCAACAATGGCGCAAGTGCAAGAGAATCCATGAATTGACCTCATGTATTTGTTAATTTATAGACATATTTATGAGTCTCATAATTCATAATAAGAAAATTTTTATGGATCGATACTTATTCTTAGATGATAATCCTTTTGCTTGTATTTAGATATTTAAGCAACAACCCATTACGTATAGTAGCATAATCTTTTTGGCTTGTATTAAACGAATTCAGACCAGGACAGTCTACCGACGGGCGATCCCCCTGTGACAGTGTGTAGAGTCTACGACTCCGACCACTTCGCCCGCATGCCGCCCCCTCGCGGTTATCCTGCTGTGGCATTATACGATTTTGGGACAGTACTTGGACAGTTGGACTGTTCTAATCCGATTAAGTAATTAACCAATTAATAATAACAGTACAATAATGAGCAGTCAAAAATCTCATTAAAAATACAATTGAATGACATCACTCTTACAAGACTTCAGTTGAAATTTAATTTTCTCTGCAAAATATTCTTTATACACGCATGTTCAGTATTGGAACTGTTCGTGCTATCTAATTTCCTTCTCTCGTGCATTAGTTGTTTTTTAATCTTATAGCTGGCTAGACGCATGGTTCTAGAATTAATATCCACGAACTAATGCATATGATTTAGAAAATATATATTAGAATTACAAATTCATGCATTTGGTTTCACCTGGTAATGGAATTCATGCGCATGTGGTTTCACCAAGCAACTTTTCAATTTTCGTGAATTAGAAAGCTTTGGTCAAATTCAATCTAACCATCGAACTTGAAACTATTTAGTCAGACTATCAAAACTAAAAATATTAATAGTCTCGAAAATAAAAGTTTTTATTTACTGCCATATTCGTCTAGCTGAAATTTAAATTTTGGCTTCACGCGGTACAATAACAATCAATTATACAACAATCTTTATATAGCGAATAAATTTTATCGCATATAATATTATAAGCTGCAAGGAACTGTTGCTTACAATGGTTGCATATAGTATTTTTTATTCTAACTGCACACGGTATTTAAATGTAATAGTGAACGGTTTTTTGATGTCTAGGTAGGTAATATATCCAGTAAATTGCTAGTGTAAACTTGAGTTATTTTTGCACTTGTACCTACATAATTTGAGTTGAATTGTAAGTGTATTGCTCATTTATAAAAAAAAAAATTAGATCGTACTTACATGGTTTACATTAAATTGTAGGTGTATTATTTTTAGAGCATATTTGGATACCATAAACACTTTTTAAATAAAAACTTTTTATAATTATCCTATTTTTAATCATTTCCTTCATGCATATTTATTTAATTACTTTACTTTTCAATCATTTCTACATTACTACTAACACAATCAATATATCTATTTTGACTTTATTCTTTTCATTCTTGTAAAAAAAATTATTATTTTTTACTTTTCATCTTACCTCTATCATATCACATTATTTTTCCTAATTAAAAAATATTTACATAAAAAATTTCATTCAAAAATCTTATCACTTTCCAAACACACCCTTAGTAAAAAGTTTTAATGATAAAATTACCCCCATAAACAAATAAGATGCAAGAAAACACTTTACATAAAATTTTTATTTTTAAAAAATATTTCTATTTAAGGGTTTGTTTGCCATTTGATAAAACCTTTTGAAAAATCTTTCGGTATAAATTTTTTTGAAATAAGAGAAGTAAAGTGTACGATAGAGGTAATGACAAAGGTAAAGAAAATATAGTTAAAATAGTAATTTAAGAGGTAGTTGTGAAAAAAGATTTAAAAAGGATATTTATATAGACAAACATGAAAAAATAATTAAAAATTGGATAATTATAGAAAGTAAAAAGGTTTAGATAGAAAATTTTAAGTTGACAATGTTTCATTATTGCCAAATACACCCTAATGTGAAGAATTTTTTTTAAAAATAATTTTTGTATTTTAAAAGTATTTCTTGCAATTAATTTGTTTATAGGAGCACTTTTCATTTATATTTTTTATACTGAAAATAATACTCATACAGTTTTAGGAAAATTGCATAAGTGCAGAAGCAATTTTTTAAACTAGTAATACGTTTGCAATTTTGCGCACGTTATATAATTAGGAATGAAAAGTCCCAAGATCTAGTTGCATAAAATAGGTAATTAAATAATAAGATAATAAATCACAGCAACACCGAGTGACGAAAGATGAATTTTTTTCCATCAATACTAAGTGTAATGGACCGCGTATGTGTATTTTTTGTTTTTATAAAATTATTAATCTAGATTTACTTAACTGTAAATTAATATTTCCCATTTTAAAAAATGTATACGTATTTTGAATTTTAAATAATCTTATATTTAAAAATCCAAAATAAATATATACGTATCTTAAAAAATAATAAAACTTAGTCTATAGATTAAATATATCTAAATTTAATATTTTATTAAAAATGAAAAAAAAAATAATAATCCGCACGCCAAAAGTCCCCTAAGTCCGCCGAAAACAGGCATCTTGGCTAAAGGTCGTTTTCATGCAGTGAATCCCTCCTCTCTCGCGACGCGCATCCGCAAGCAGAAAGAAGAATCGTTGGACAACGGTAGCCCAAGGAAATTTACTGACAAAACGCCTATTTTAAAATCATTGTATTATTATTAGCATCCATCCAAATTAGCAGAACGAGATAAATGCCTTGGGGTGTGCAATGGTCCGACGGGACCAGCCAATCAAATGCCACGTGTTCTAGATCTTTATCACCATATGATTCACGTTTCTCTCAAATAATAATAACAAATCGTTCACGTGTAAGGACCGCATGCTGATCAAAAGTCGAGGTAGGTGGAAAGTGGTTAGTCTAATGAAACTCTTTTTTTTTTTTTTTTTTTCAGATTTCTAGTCTAATGAATGAAACTTGAGCAGCTGTCTTTCCAAGAATTCGATCACCAGTTCAAGGTTGTTTTAGATGCGGGTCGGTATAGTATTTATGTTGGGCTGTGAAAATCTGGTGGTCACACAAACAAATGAAGAAAAAAAATAAATAAAAAAAAGAAACCTTTTGAAACTCCCGCGGTCAATCTATCAATGGTGGAACAGGGTGGATCAGCACCGCCGCCGGTTTCGGTTCCGGGGGAAGTTCCCACCCCTGTCGTTTGAAGATCTTCCAAAAAATTAATATTTTATTTTTTCTCTTTAATAACCTCTTTGAATACATTATTTTAAAATTACAATGAAAATTATTCAAAACAAATGGTGGTATTTAAATAATTGTAATTATAATTAATATTTACAAAAAAATTATATAATCTGAAACATTATATACGTAAATTTCATCTACATGAGTCTAAAAAAGTATATTTATATTCTTAAAAGTATTGCGTCTCAGTTTTTGTAGCATATAATTTTTTGCTAATATCTGATTTATTTCATTTTCACCCTGAATGGTTGAAAATATTTTTTTAATAATATGTACAGTGGAATCTTTGAACTACGGACTTGGGGGGAACCATATGGACAACCTCCCATATTAGCTCCAGTAATATAAAATTTTTATTAAATTGCCACTCAAAAGTATAGCATTTTCTCTGCCACTTTTGCTGGAAAAATCTGTTTTTAACAACCTTAATGTTATTATAGCCACGGAAAATAATTATTGCCCGGGTCGCTAATCATTACTCTTTTATGTGTATATTTGTTTATATTCACACCGAACAGTTTAATCTAGAGCTAATTACAGTAAATGCAAATTAATTCAAACGGATATATATATTTTCTATTAGTACTGATTTAGAAGTGATATAAATTTGTAAGAGTGATTGTTTTCAAAGTCCGTGGGAGGCAGCAACAAGTTGGTTTCTTAACTCGTTCCTGTCATGCTTGCCAAGTCAATTCGTAATTGTCTTTTCACTTAACTGTTTTTCAAGCTTGTTGGCCGACGTGAACCGGTGGAAGTCATGAATGAGGTCATGTCCCTTGTTTTTAATCGAATTAATGTTGACCGCATTGGTAATTTGGTTTATATCCCCTTCAAATGGCATTGCACTGTTCTTCGGAATCTTCTGTATTCTAATA
The DNA here is from genome assembly GCA_035584095.1 of Annona squamosa. Classification (NCBI taxonomy): domain Eukaryota; kingdom Viridiplantae; phylum Streptophyta; class Magnoliopsida; order Magnoliales; family Annonaceae; genus Annona; species Annona squamosa. The sequence goes on along the minus strand of JAXCLR010000105.1, from coordinate 20,645,584 downwards.
TTTTTCTTTTTTTTTGAATGATTATATTTACATACATCTCAACACATATTATATTGAAATTCTAAGATATTCTTACAAATACGGAAATACATAACTCTCCCAAAGAAATTTGGAGACACGGCTCCACTAAAGAATTAGGAAAACATAGCTTCCACCAAGCCAAAGAGAAACCACAGCTCCCACAATATTTTCCGGGCCGAAATCCCAACGTGGGATTCGAACCCCTGACCACAGCTCCGCAAATGCCCTATTACCGCTATGGCCACGACTCAGTTGGTTCTGTATTCTAATGTTAATTTGTAAAAATATGTAATTAGTTGGTGAACCTTCTTTGCATATCATTATTTGATATAAATACCTTTTAAATATCTAAGGAAAAAAATAACTTTTAAATATACAAAATAAGTTTCTAGTTAATCCTGTGGAGATACAATTATCATTTAATCAGGGGTGTACCCTTTTGCATAATATATACTATTAATTTATAGAAAGTATTCGTTTGCTTTTCTCTTTTTCTGATTTTGCAATTTTTATATCATAATTCATAACTATTAACTTTGTAAACAAATCTCGCTTATGAACTTTTTTTTTTTTTGGCAAATGCTCTTAATCGTCAACGGTCATTAAGATTTTTTGGTTAAAATTTCAAGTCTGATCGGTAAAATTTGACATTATAACTATCAAGGTTAGATGTCGTATGATCCTATCAGTACATTGTTACACATGAGGGTCCCCCATGTGTCCGGCCCTCGGGCTCATTTTTTTAAATTTTTTTTATAAACATAGAGCTAAGTGTATTTAACGTATAAATCAAGTTTTATTATTGTTAAATACTTTTAAATATTTTTTCTTTTTAAACACAATGATATTATTCGTATTTTTTGAGTTAAAAATTACAAAAATGTTACCGTGTTTAAAAATAAAAATACTTAAAAGTATATAAAAATGGTAAAACTAGGTTTTCTAGGTTAAATACACCTAGCTCTACATATTTATAAAAAAAATTAAAAAATATATTTTTAAGGAGTTCCCATAGTCGAACGCGCGTGGGATCATCTCTAGTTGCATATATCTTTGACCTTATTTACATAGGCGACAAGATCCACTCATATATAATAGGGTTGCTTTTCAAATATTTTATAAAATCAATATTTGTAAGGTTATAATTATAAATTCACAAAAAATGAAAAGACAATTAAGTGATTGTTTTATATAAGAATTTTGGGTGACTTTGATCGTTGAATTTAGTTAATCAAGACCATTGTTAGTTATCCATTGTATGTTTTCTTAACTATATATTTTTTATCATAAACAAAGTTTATCAAAAATTTTATAAAAATAAAGTCTATGATGACTAACCAAGATGATAGATTTTTTTATGGGTATTTACAATTATCTCAATTGATAGTATAATTAAAATTGTGAGACATTCTTACAAATTTTATATAATATTCTAATAAACATTTAACAATATCACTAATTTTTTTACACGCAGACACTCGCACGATGATGGGGAAACTATTGCCACGACTGCAAACCCACGATGCCTCTTTTACCGAGCAAGCGGATTACCAGGACGCAGCATGCATTGTGGTACCAAGGTGAGAGATTTGTTCATATATAAATTAGGAATTCCATAGATTGATTCTTAGACCAAAATACTAGCTCATAATATATTCCTACCATATAAACCTTAGAATTGATCGGAAGTATAAGAAAAAATGGAAGAAGATATAATGGGATAAAGAATTGATAAGAAAGCTTATTGTATATTGAAAAATAAAAAATTATTAGAAAATGTAAAGTTACAACATATGAAAAGTGAAAATTTATACTAAAAATAATTTTGGAAAATGAGAAAGTTTATTCCATTTACATCTCATTCAAGCCCTAATGTACTCCCGGAATACTTCCTAATGTAAGACTTGGTACTCAAATAACAAATTATTGACTTATGAATGAATGCATTTCACCTAATGAATAGTGACCTTTTCCAGTCAATCATTTTTTTAACGAAAATTTCCAGTCAATTATTGAGTTGCGTAATCCTTATGACATTTTGCATGCATGGATAGAGCTATCGGACGTTCTGATCCTCTGAAAGTCGATCGGCCAAAGGCAATTTCTTGAAGGAATCAAATTGTGCCTTGTTCAAATGGCCGTCCTTCCTGCCACCTTCTCAATATTCAACCGCATAACCTTCAGTAACACGACTCTCCAGCTCAAAGGCTTATTATATATAATGGTGGCATTGGAGTTTGAAAACCATCATCGGTCTATGACTTAGAGATTTCTTACAGATCTGTATCACGAAGCATTTCCCACGTCCTTACATTCCCTCCAGCCTAGCTCTTGCCTACGTTCCAAGATGGCTCGTTACATGCCTTTGCTACTTTGCATTTTTACCGCGCTTGCTTCCCTTGCTTCCGCTCATGTCGTTGAGCACACATTCCATGTACGCTTATCAACATCTATCATTCTCTACTTACAGTTTCATCTATATGTGGAATGCAATCCGACTTTTGGCTGAGCATCCTCTGTTTCAGTACCCGTCCTACTGCGTCCATTACCATGGTTTTCAGTTATTGCAAATCGATACCAAAACTCTTGAATGCTTCTTGCATTAATTAGCATAAAATTTCTTAAAACTTGTAACGCTATTTTGAGTAGAAGTTTTTGACTTTTTTTCATCTTTATTTACGTACATCTATCTTCTCATTTGATTTTATATATTACTGCCAACTAACCAATTTTCATAAATTTACACTGAGGCTCATAAATCTTATCTTCATTTCTTTTATTTCCACTGACTATCCGCTACTGCAATCATTCTATTTTTCGATCTCTAGTAACTCTTCGATAAATTAAAAATGAAATGAAATGGGTAGGAATGAAAAATTCAAAGGCAATAAATACTTAATTATTTTACTTTTTATTCATTTTTATCTCTAAATTTTAATAATTTTCACATCTATTCATATGATTATCGCATTTATTTTCACTTTATACCTATCATACCCATTCTAATCCTACCATTTGCATCTATCCAAACACTTTAATTATTCTTTGATATTTTCACCCTTTACTTATACAGTTTATTATCAATACTGATTTTTAAAAAAAGAAATCATTTTATTTTATTTTATCTGTATTCATTTTATGATTGACGGAGTCTACTTTTTTTAGTGACATCAGCTTTCGTGTTTCATTTTTCTTGCTTTTAAAGTGTAGACTTCAGCTAAATTTTCAAAAGAAGACTATTAATCTTTGTCGTTGGCCAGTTATTTCCAACTAGTCTGTAATAAATTTCTAAAGCACGTGATGCTTATCTGATGTACTTTATAAATTTATTTTCACCCCCCATCTTCTGTTTATTTTGTGTGTTTCAGGTGGGCAATCTGACGGTTCAGCCACTATGCGAGGAGCTGAATATTGTAGCCGTGAATGGGACACTCCCAGGCCCCACGATCCGCGTCAGCGAGGGCGACCAACTCGTCGTTCACGTCATCAACGAATCGCCATATAATATGACCATACACTGGTAACTAAATCCATCTCTCAATATATTTATGACTTAATTGTCTTTCAATCCATATGTTATGATAATATTTTCTAATTGATGACTAGTGTTTTTATCTTTCGTTTACAGGCATGGTATATTCCAATTACTGACGGGTTGGGCCGACGGGCCTGCGTATGTGACCCAGTGCCCAATGCTTCCTGGGAACGCATACACGTACCGATTCAACGTCACGATGCAAGAAGGGACGCTCTGGTGGCACTCCCATATCTCGGTGCTCCGAGCGACCGTCTACGGCGCTTTGATCATCCGTCCACGAGCCGGCCGTTCCTATCCCCATATCACCCCTCACAGAGAATTCCCCATTTTGCTGGGTACGTACGCGAGAATAACCATAGCACTCTCTCTCAGACGTAGCATTGCCTGATACTGACATATTGTCGAGCAGGTGAATGGTGGAACGCCAACGTCGTAGACCTGGAGAACAACGCGACTCGCGACGGCGGGGCGATGCCACCCGCGGACGCGTACACCATCAACGGAAGGCCCGGAGATCTCTACCCATGCGCCAACAAGAGTAAGCGTTTGTTTCCATCTCATCGCGTCTGATGTCCTTTCGACCAATCAATTTGAAGCGCGACAAATGAAACAAGATTCTTGAATTGAATCTTTATAACTTTTTAATTGTCAATGCAGTTTTTAAAATTTTCAATAGAACTTTATTCATTTCCGATACGAACACGGCCTAATTTTGGTTTCTTCGATTGCAGACACGTACAAGCAGAAAGTGGAGCAGGGGAAGACGTACATGCTGCGAGTCATCAACGCGGCTCTCAACACCCAGCTCTTCTTTAAGCTGGCCGGTCACAACTTCACCGTCGTGGCCATCGACGCCAGCTACACCGAGCCCTACAACACGGATTTCATAGTCATCGCTCCCGGCCAGACCACCGACGTCCTGTTCACCGCCAACGCCACCCCCGGAGCTTACTATATGGCGGCGCACCCTTACATCAGCACCCCCGGCCTCGACTTCAACAACTCCACCACCACCGGCATCATCCAATACGCCGGTGCGGAGTCGGACTCACCCCAGATGCCTGTCCTTCCGCCCAACGAGGACACCGCCTCCGCCTACCGCTTCTATTCCAACCTCACTGCCCTCCGCATCTACAGCCGCCTTCCCGTCCTCCACGGCGGCTCCAAGCGGATGCCGCAGCAGATCGACGAGCGCATGTTCATCACCATCAACCTCGGGTTGGCGCCGGAGATAGCCGCCAGCTTGAACAACGAGTCGTTCAGGCTGCCGACGACGCTGTCGATGCTGCAGGCGCATTACGGCGGCGTGGAGGGGATCTACACGGAGGACTTCCCGGACACGCCGCCAGTAGTGTTCGACTACACGAACGTCACCAACATCGGCCCGGAACTTACTGCGACGGTGAAGTCAACGAAGGTGAAGAGGCTGCGATTCAACTCGACGGTGGAGATCGTGTTCCAGAACACGGCGATTCTGGGGATCGAGAGCCACCCGATGCACCTGCACGGGTACAATTTCTATGTGCTGGCGCAGGGGTTCGGTAACTACGACAGGGCTACAGCCGAGAGCATGTTTAACCTGGTGAACCCGCAGGTCCGTAACACCATCGCCGTGCCCACTGGAGGCTGGGCAGTCATCCGATTCCAAGCCAACAATCCAGGTAATTAATTTTATTTCATTTTTTCTTTAAAACTATCAAAAGGATTAAAATTTAATAACGATTACTAATGAATTTTTATACGCTATTAATTAATAAATGATTATACAGGTGTATGGTTTATGCATTGCCACCTGGACGTCCACCTGACGTGGGGCATGGCCATGGCCTTTGTGGTGGACGACGGGCCCACCCCTTCGACGTCCTTGCTGCCGCCGCCCAGCGATCTTCCTCGCTGCTAGATGATAGCACTGGAGTTTATTGCTGCGATATATGCAGGGAAAAGGAAAATGAATTAAGCTGTAATTTTCATTCATTTTTATCTAGTTGTCCATAAGCAATTGATCGTGTTCTTCAAGTGATATACACTAAAGTCGCCGATCCACAGCGGGTCAGGTTGACGCTCATGTATGTTTTAATTCTTTAAATGGAATAAATATCGTGTAATTGTTTCAACTGGGCTGTGGGACTTACATGTGTGGATACATTGTTAATTTAAAGAGAGTGTCGTCTGCAAATACATTTGTGAAATTTACATTCCTGAGCAAGATTGAAAAAAAAAATGTACTTAGAATAATTTGAGTTGTGAGATAAAGAAATAAAAAAAAAAAATTGTTGTGGCGTTTCGGCTGGGTTAGCCCAAACTTGGCTCGAGTAAAAACCCAATAAAAGCAGTATTCCTTTCGAAATTCCGAACACGAAAGTGAAATTTGCAAATAAGGTTTGGGCTTAAGCCAGCTTCCATACGATTTTTTATTTACATTTAGTTTAAAATATATTATTTACATAAAATCTAAATAATATTTTTACATATTTACTTATGGAAAATGATTTAATAGTACTCAAATCATTAAAATTAAAATTATGGTGGAAATTGTTTAAAAAAGATTTACTTTGATGATGAAATCAAAATTCAAATGTTCTCATTGTTTAAACTTATTTATCTTATTATGATGCCAAAAATTATTTTAATTAATTAAAATCTTGGGTGGACTATACTTGCTTAGAATATAAATAATCACAAGTAAATCATGGAAAACACTTATATTTATTTAAAATATATATTAAAAAGTTATAATATTTTTAAAATCATTCACCATATAAAAATAATAATTGGATGACTAAAAATTAAATTTCTAACTTCGAATTTAATATATAAATTAAATAATTTTATTATCTAAATTTGATACGTTTATAAGATACGATAATGATTCAGAATGTTCACTCGGCGCACGACCCTATTTTCTTTATTTTTTAATTTTTGTACCATTATGTGGGCCAATAATAAGAATTATATATAATTTTATCATTTACTGATTGTAGCGTGTTGTTTTTGGCACACTACGATAGATAGATGGGCGTAAAAATACAAAATATGCACAATGCGAAAAAAATAACAAAAAATAAAATAAAAATAGCTCCGAACTAAGCTAAAAAGTAAACGTGCAAATGCAAGAGAGGAAAATAAATATGAATGCAAAGTCTAGAAAAATAAATATGCAAATGCGAGATTGAAAAACAAATATGAAATGCGAGTTAACAGGTTAGCTGATTGGATATGATGCGAGTTAAATGCAGAAATTAAATGTGTAAATAAAAAGATAAAAAGATGTAGAAAAAGGGTTCAAAATCGGAAATGAAAAAAATAAAAAAGTGTAGATATGAAGATTAAAGAAGGAAAATGCAAGCATTAAGGCTTTTAAATGATGCAAGTTATTAGAGATTTTTAAATTATGTGGGTTAGTCCAACACAAACATTTGTCTCAATTAGGCACAATTAATAGTCAGTAAGATGCACACAAATGCCAATAAAAATTAATATATTAATTTTTGAAGTCACCACTAACCAGATAACAGTGGTTAATTCGTGTACAATAAGGCATTAAAATACAGAGATTTTCTAGGTGAACTTACAACTAAAAAAAATACAACTTTATTTTTTTAGTCCATTGGTCATAAGAGTGTTAAAAATTAACATATATCTTATAAAAGCCCAGGAGGGTGAAGGCAGGAATTTAATCCCTTGGGCTTTTTTTAGGCCCTAACTCAATCTGAAAGTTGGATACGAGAATTTATTCTCTAAACTTTTTATGAAGCCCTAGCTTAGTTTGGAAATTGAACAGAAGTTTATAATCTTGACTTGGGATGCAAGATTTTAGCAACGAGAGGAGTGAAATGGAAAGTTTATTTCATCATGTGAATGGAAAATTAGAATCTAATCCTTTTCTTTTTTTTTTTTTTGAAAATATTTTTCTCCTTTTTTGTTCAAAATAATTATTCTAACTATTTGAAAGCAAACAACACAGAACCCGTATTTTCATTTATTTTTAAAAGACCATGCATAATATAACTAAACTACCATAAAACTGATTTTTTAAAAAGAAACTATAGAAGGAACGTCTTATGTATCATGAATATGATTTTTTTTTTTGGCTCTTCTAGATTATGGAACGGTCAAAAATGTGATGAAACGGCATTTAAAATTTTTTTTAAATCATTGTGAGTTTAGAGGGAATATGAGAGAACTAATGCTTAAAATATTTTCAAATCGTGGACGGTTAAATTGCTGTGTAATAACATGATATTTTAAAATGATTCTTTTTAATAGGAAAAATCTGGATAGTCAAAATATTTCTGATATAAATATGTTTTCAAAACAGGTAGCCAAAATGCAATAGAAATGGCGTCCATATATTGCTTCAAATGCAATGATTGTCTTTGAACATGGATATGGACCATGACTATTTTAACGAAAAGAAAACTGGAGATGATGAAGGAAAAGCATGCAATCTAAAAGGGTAGAGAACGTAAAGATTTTCTATGACATGAATGGCAGTTGTGTTGGGCGCTGTAAAAACCAGGTGTAGCCGTGTCTAAATACTAGGCGTGTACTGATGATGGCTGGAAATATCAAATAATGCTGGATGGGAAGACTAATGCAATGGGAACCACGGAAAAATGAACCAGAGGCAAAGATATGCTACACGGCTGAAAACAGAAAACAAAACACAGGATTTTCGAGATGAGAAAAGGACAATGAGGGGATGTATGCGACGGCCGGGGAGGCAGCTGTTGCCCAGAATTTGGGGTTAAGATTGTACATGGGATAGAAAACAGTAGGAGATTTGGGCGGCCACCCGTTGGATCATGAGCAAACGGAGGAGGTGCCACAAAATGGAAATTATGGTAAGGAGCACACAAGGCAGGTCGTAGACAACAATAAATGGAGATGTTTTTGAAAAAAAACAGTGAGGATAAGAAGTGGGTGGAACCGGTTGGGTATGAAGACAATTTGGATGAGAATACCGGTCCCTTTTTTTCCGAAGGAGAAGAGGCATCTTTCTATAGCTTTTCAGTTTGGAAAAATTGCACATTAATGGACTGTTATAATATTTTATATAACCCTGCCTTGTCCATTATGCAATATTCCAACTTAAGGAGTCTTTTCTAGCAAATCTATGAGTGATTTTGTAAAACCACCAATGGGGCCCATAGTTTTGCTTGGCTAGTAAGTCAACTCTTTCTTAGACATTGATTTTGTGCATTTTGATGTCCTTCATTCATGCCTTGATCTTCACTCATTTTTTCTTGATTTTGGATGGGGCCCACACTTGTTGACGCTCCTTAATCATTTTAACGGTTTAGATCTTCTCTTGGTTATTTAGATCTTATAGTTTTTATCCATCATTTTAAATGTTGCAAATTTACCTCCTTTCTTGGTCAAATTTATTTTAAACATTGAAAATCTCAAAAAATATTAATTATTTGTTTAATCCAAACCGTTCATCTTGTCGACTCTGCTTCAATTAACTTGAGAAAATATTCTTCACTTCATCTTGAATACAAATTGCTCTTGATTAATCGTATGAATCATTGGCCGTTACTTCTGTACTGGGCTTAAAGCATTGGAGGTCCATGAATCTTACACAAATTTGGGCTTGCAAATATATGAGTTAAAATTCAAATGTAAATCCACAAACAACCCTAAGTGGGTGGGCCAAATGATAGTAAGCCCATTTGAAAATTTAATTTTCACATTTAAGTAGAGTGTCAATACTGATTAAAATAAAAAATCCATTTTCGTGTGATATATATTAAACAATATTATTATGTTAATTTTTTTTACTTACCTTGGATGAAGTCTATGCACATCTTTAATTTAGATAAAACTTAATTTTTCACCTAAATATTTGAACACCTTGACTTCTAATATTTTAACAAACATAGATTAGTAAACAAATTCGATAACTTGGATTTAGATTACACAGCACGGTGTGCGAAAAATTAAGAGATTTCACACTTGAATGCGATTACACTAAAGGGAAGCCGATAAATAATTAATAGTGACCGTCCGTGTCGTCTCATTTTAGCCCATTTGATGATTAAATCAAAATTTAATTTAGGCATTTTATTTAATACAGAAACTCATTTTAATCGTTTTGCGAAACTCATTTCAATCATTTTGTTTAACATTATTTATGTTATACCGAAATTCATTTTTTGGGTGGGTCATACTGCTTTAGAATATAAAATCATGTGCAAATTACGAAAAATATTTTCTATCACTTCATGCGTGCATTAATATTCATTTATATATGAATAATGTTTTAGATTATTTAGATACTGAATTAACAATTTTAAAATAAATATATAATCAAATAATATATCAAGTTATTTTGACGCATACAATGGGTCGAGTATATTTTAATTTAATTATGAAATGTGCCAAAAATATAGTGACAGCCTCATAAATATATTTTGACGAGTTCATAGATGAAGACCATACACAATTTTGATTTAGATAAAATTTCATTTTTTAACTAAATAAAAATTTTAAACACACTAATTGAAGTATATGTTTAATTTAATTATGAAATGAGTCAAAAAATGGGGGGTGCACCATCAAACCATTCCCCAATAATAATAAGAAAAGTTGCTGAGGTAATTAAATATCGCATCACATGTGCAGTCAGTACACTGATGCTACCACACAATACAGCATTTCGTTGAACAAATTTCTTCCTCGATTTCTCATCACAGTTTCACCTGCATGTTTGAAAGACTTGAAATTGTATTTTAAACATGACTTCTGGTACGGAATGGCATTTTAAGACATGAATTACTCTTTTTCTAGAAAAAGTGAATTGCAGCTGGAAAGGGATCACATGCGATAATGGATTTCATCGTCACACAGATGCTTTTCAAACATACAAAATGCTAATAAATAGGAATATATTTTTCTGTCATGTTCGTCGTTTACAGCTATTGTACAAGGATAGTCAATCATCATGCGCCGGAGACTGCACAAAAGAAAAAAAGGATAATGAAGAACGAATTGCATGCCCAAGATGAAAGATAAAACAAATATCATGAAGATATCGGTGCAGCCACGAATAAAACGTGTTGGCACTGTTGAGGGGTCCCATGGCATTTACGCTGTGGAATTCCAGATAGAAATGCACCATATATATGTATTATGACACACACACAAGTTGGACCCATGATGCTTCCTACACTGATCATAGTGCAAAATGCTTCAAAAAATATTTTATTAATAAATAAATTATTTAAATAAGAAATTCGGATAGATATTACTCCATAAATTTCTCGTACATATTTCAGCGACTATACACATCGTATTTCAAGTGACTGTAGTATTTAACTATTTGCAACGTCCATAAAAATTCTTTTGAATTCATACCCAACAAAAGCATAGCTATCCATATCATAAATTCATAATATCATATAAATACGCGGCTCACTGTTTTTTTAACACACACTAAAATAAAATTTATTCAGTTTTTAATTTGGCTGCATTATGTAACAAATGTAACTAAGTAGTATATTAATCATATTCAAATTTTAATAGTTACATTAACTATTACTTTTGACTGCAATTAATGTAGAAAATGATTATATTAAATCAAATGCTGCTACTCAAAAACAACCAATTAGTATTTATAACTAAATAATGAATTTGCACCAAAATACATGTAATGCAGCGATTAAAAAATTAGCTACATAAAATAAAATTTATTATAATGACAAGTACTGATCATACCATAATCATACCACATTTGAAGCCAGGCATTGATACTATTAATAAGAAAAGCTTAAGTCTTATGTTTTTTTTTCGGCTATATATTATATCATTTCAATAAGTATTACGTATAAGCCCGAAACATTCTTATAATTTTCTAGCAACTTTTACAAATATCTAACTAATTTTTAATTTTTCTTAATAGTATTTTTTTTAATTATCCTAATCGGTTGATACTCCTAAAAAATCAGGGAACATAATGCCATAAAAAATTTAGGCGGGCAACAATTGAACTTAAGTCACCCGGCACATGGGCATGACTTAAGCCTTATGTTTAAAGCACAGAACTTCTCTTAAAAAAAATCTTTTTTTTTTTTTTTTGAAAAGCCTCTTAACAAAATCTTTTAACCAGGCACAAGAGTGCAATCCATCTAGTTGGAGAGTTGAACCCATGTGCTTATGTTCGGAGAACGTGTGGCAGTAGCACGGGCAACTAGGAAAGTAGAAAGTACGGAAGACGGAAAGGTAAGCAGGTTGCTCGAGCGCTGTGTCAGCGTCCACGTGTTGCGCTTCCTGTCGTTGACCGTTGAAATCCTAAAAAAGAGAAACGGCGGATCTAGTTTTCGTGTTTGTTAATATCTTAATCCGAGCCGTTCATCTCGTAGATCCTCCGCTGGGTGGCCTATGTATATTCACGGTAATTGCTCAAATCCAAAATCTCTGAAGTAGCTTTTTAAATGGGAAACAACTAAATGAGCAGCTATGTTTCAAAATCCGCTCTTTGTGCTTGTATAAACCAGGGCTCGGATCCATTCCATTGCTCACCCCATTTTTTAAAATAGAGCATGATCTATTTTTTTGTATTTTTTGAAACTTTTTTCACAAAATTTTAATTTAAGTGTATTTAATAGGCATATTAATTTTTACTATTTTCGAAAAATTTTAATATTTTTTTGAATTTTTTAAAATAAAAAATACCGCTGATTTAAAATTTTTTAAAAAATATTTAAAAATATTCAAAAATAGTAAAAATTGATACACATATTAAATATACTTAGATTAATAATTATATAAAAAAATTTCAAAAAAATATAAAAAGATTAAATATAACAGCATGCATAAAGTGCACCCGAATGCATAACATTACATCCCTTTTGAACTAAGGCATCTTTCTCGCGTCAGCACATAAAAAATGTCTTTGTTATTTTTAAAATTACAAATAAAATATTTAAAAATATTAAAAAAATAGAGCAGGTACTTTTGACCGCGCCTCTATAAAGTAAAAGCCTTAGCTCTTTCTCGCATCTGGCCGTGGGTGGGATCGAGAGAGATTCATGTTGCTTAGCTTCGTTGTTCTTTTCTTCTGCTGCTGGGTGAAGCATCCAAAGGGATCGCATTGATCCGCCAACCGTTTGCTGCAGCCCGATCCGATTCGTCAAACGCCCGAAAAATCAAATCAAGCAATAATCGTGCAAAAAATGTTGAAATTTCGTGGGGTTTCGCACTAGCAAACAAAGACAGAGATCGACGATAAACTTGGGATCATGCAATCCCTTTGGAAACATCCTCCTGCAGCTTCTTCGGCTCTCAGCATGTGTTGGACTGACTTTACGCCCTCTTGAGTTCCTCTAAGTGCATTTGCAAGTGGTACGTACGCATGCACACACTAGTGCATTTTGCTTATCCTATTTGTCACAATTATTGGAAAGAGAGCTAGAGAATGAAAATTAAAGTTTTTGAACCGAAGTTTCTATCGAGATAGTTTTTGCAACATGTTTTTCGAAGCTCAAATTCCCTTCGTACAGTCTATCGAGAAAAAACTTCAACCCAAATGTTGATACAAGGGCCTATTGTTGTACTGTTTGTTGATGACAGTTCTGGTTTAAATTTAGTGGGCCTAATTGAATTATAATTCACAATAGGCTAATAGAACATTTTGTTCATTATATTTACTTTTTAGCCAATAATTTTCATCATTTTAACATGTAAATTTGTTTTACGGTGAGGAAACGCAAATGCTTTGGAAATTAATCAATATATCTCCATTGGTATATATGTATTTGGAAATTTTCTTTTCTCGTGTACATGGTAGCAAGCTAAGCCTTATGATCAAAGTGGGGTGGAGCAAATAAATCAGACACGGGAATTTGCATAACTTTAACTAAGACATAGCATTCATCTGCATTTCACCACGATCTCGATAATTTTGCTATGCACTAATTAATTGTTAAAAAAGGCAAAGAAACATGATACATTAGTAAAACATATATGAATTTTTTTTCAACTAACAAAGTAAATATTTAATATGTAAAACACATCATACATGAATCATAATTAATGTAGACCACTTCATCATCCAAGTAGCTCGGGGCCGAAAACCGGGAGGCCTGAAATCTGCCCCAACTGCATTACAAGTACTCGGCAGGAGGTCGATGAGAGAAGCAGCCCACATTGAATTAAGAACATGTTGGATGTTGCAGTGTGGCACAATTAATTATATCGCCCTCAAAAAATCCAAACAAATGGCCCCAAATCCCCCTCCATGATTTGCTAAATATCTTTGGATGATGATCATGTACGCACGCACGCACGCCGTGTGATTTCCAAGGGGAAGGGATTGGCGAAGAGGCCAATTCCTTTACTCAGAAGCGGGAGCGTTGGCGGAGTAGTCCGGAGGATAAGCGAAAGAAGAGGACTCGGAAGACTCAGGTGGGAAGGAGTAGTAACCTGGCGACTCGATGGCCGACTCAGGTGGGAAGCTGAAAGAGGACGACTGGTCAGCGGAATCCGGTGCGGATGCAAAGTAGCCCGAGTCAGCGGCAGCGCCCTCTGGTGCGAGTGCGGCTCCCGAGCTCAGAAACTCGGCCAGCGCGCGGTGCGGGCTCGTGCGCTGCACCTCGCAAAGATCAGGCAGGAAGACGCCTGTGTCCAAATCCACAGTGGGTAAGATCAATTTGCTTTTTTTTTTTTTATTGATCAATATTTTGCAACATTATTATAACTACGATTCAATAAAAATTAGGTGTTTATAAATGAGGCATTATCCAGTGTGGCAGGTGGTGGGAAGTACACTAAAATTGCAAATAAATCCACATAGTTTTCGAAATTATAAATAACAGTTTAATCATAATTGCAAATAATTTCATGCTATTTGACATCATCACGACATGAGTATATTTGTAAAAATATGTAAATTAAATGAATGTATTTGTAATTTTAGAAATTAAGTTGTGTATTTAATTTTTATAAATAAGTCCCATATAATTTAACCATAATTGCAAATAACCTTCACGCTATGACGATACAGTAATTGTGTCATAACGGCATAAGGGTTATTTACAATTATGGTTAAACTATGTAGAGTATTTACAATTTTACAATTATGTAGATATATTTGTAATTTTAATCGAACTAAATGGGTATAGTTGCAAATTACCCTTTGTCTTTTAATTTTTTTAAAAAATCTTTCCATACATATGTGAGCTATACTTATATTTTTTTTGGATAAAATTTGATAATTTTGTACATTTTTTCGATATTTTACATGAAATAAAAACTAAATAGAACCTGCATACTTATTAAGGTTTTAAACATAATTTTCCAGCCAGGCAATACGAACGATCATATAAGATTGGCAGATAACTACAAAATTTGTTTCGTTTTTTATCCATTACGGATTCTGTAGACAATACTTTAAAGTTTATTTTGCAAAATTTATTACAATTGTGCTCCTAGACGATACCTCACTTTATCTTGATGACTAATTAAGCCACGTGATAGATTTGAAGATAAATTTAAGAATTATTAAATTAACCAAAAAAACACTTTGTTCTGGTGGTCGTTGAGATCAAATGGAATATGGTCTAAGAGTAGCAATACAAGGCTGCGATTGTATAACGACCACTTAAAATCTTGACCTGTCAACAGGGTAATTTTTCCTTCATAAATGTAGGGTTTATTTACAAAATTAAAAGTTGGAGAAATAAATTGCAAAATTAAAAATAAGGCAATTCGCAAATATACCTACATAGTTTCAAATTTTGCAAACTACTCTTACATAGTTTGATCATAATTGTAAATATACTCATGCTGTTACGACGTCATTAGAGAACCATCATAGTCGGTTGCAAATTATGGGTGTGTTTAAGAATGTATAAAACTTTTGGTGAAAATTTTTTAAGAGTAAAAGTTGTCGAATGATGTGATATGATAGGGGTAATGATGAAGAGTAAAGAGTATAAAGTTAAAATAAATAGATTAATTATATAGATAATTGTGTAGAAATGATTGAAAAGTAGGGTGGTTGTACAGGAAAATGTGAAAAAATAATTAAGAATATAGTAATTATGAAGAGTAAAAGGTTTTAGATCGAAAAGTTTTAACTTGACATTTTATACTCATTGCCAAATACATCCTATATATGTATATTTGTAAAAACTATATCCACTTAATTTTTAAAATTGCAAATATACTTGCATAATTTGCAAACGTTCACAAATATATACACGCCATATGCAATAACGACATCATAATGACGTGAGTTTATTTGTAATTATGATTAAACTATATGGGATAATTTGCAATTTCTGAAACTATGTAAGTATATTTGTAGTTATGATCAAATTATGTGTGTATTTGCAAACCACCCTTAAAAATAGGAAAGGTCTTGGCATAATTTTCTAAAAACTGTTTCTACAACTTATTGGACAGATATAAACTAATAGACTGTAGAGTTTCTCTAATTAATTACGTGGTAGTGATTTAAAGGAGAAAAAAGGGATTACCTTCACCAGCGGCAAGATTGAAGTAAAGATCGACGATGTTGGGGCAACCTTGGTAGCAAGGGGTGGAGCAGAGCTTGGCGATGAACTGGGGCTCCATAAGAGCGTCAGACGAGATGCCAACCATGTTCCGGTCGGCGCCGCATGCTTGCAAGCACTCGTCTTTCTCGATCAAATCTGACAACCTCTCCACTGATACCTCCGACGTCTTGCAGACGTACTCCATTGCACCTCCTGTCCGCACGCTGCTCTCCAACGAGCAACGCTTGCCGGTCGATGAGATTGAGAAGGCGCACACATCCTTGGGCAGATTCTCACAGATAATCTCACCTAATTGTCAATCAACTAGTTTTTAGGAAATCAATTAAAAACCATGAAGTGGAATTGATCGAATGAAAAGAATAACACACCTAGAGCATATTGGAGGGAGGAGAGTGCAAGTAGAAAAGATAGAGATTTGAGAAAGGAGGTGAAAGCCATGAGATTCTGCGTCTATTTATTATTATTATTATTATTATTATTATTATTATTATAAAATTCTTTTTTAGAATTTATTTGGTTTTAAGGGAGATATGTTTTATTGGGATTTGGGTGGGATTGGAATGTTGGGCTTGGAGGGTTTATATAGCGGGAGAGATTGGAAGAACTGCCATAAGACCTTGGCTATTCGCAGGAAACCACAACGGCATCGCGTTTTTTTTGCCAGCAGTTTGTTTGGACGAGTGATCAGGGCTGAAGACCGTAAGGATGCTTGACATGCAGTTACTAGAGCAACGACGATCTCGGACAGGCTTTTGCTGACTATTCTCATTTTTTAAAAAATGCAGTTGTTAATCTAAAAATAAAATTGAATAGGATGACGTTTTTTTAATGTGTAGGACAGTATTTTTTAAATAAGTTTTTAATGCAGGTGAATACAAACAGTAAATGATTTAAATTATTGATTATAACAAATAAAGGATTAAATTGGCCTTTCAACTGAATTAGATTAAAGAACGCAAATTAATTTTAGCTCCGAAATATTTGGATGAGGCTATCACTGCAAAATACGACTCCCATGCTACCATAGATCGTGCGTCAACTCGATGTAATTCCGTTATAAGAAAAAGTACTTATTGGCTTTTAATAAGGGTGTATTTGTTTACATTGAAAATTTTCTAAATTAAATGTTTTCAATATACATAATTATCTCATTTTTAATTTTTTTTTTACATTTTCTTATCATACTTTTTAGTTATTTCTACACAACTACACATACAACTAGTCTATTAATTTCAACATTATTCTTTTTATTCTTCATATCCTCTATCATAGCACATAATTTTCTTTTATTTAAAAACTTTTAAATATAAAAATTTTCATCCAAAAGTTTTATTGCTTCCTAAATACACTCTTTGGATGAAAAGTTATTAGTGTAAAAATTTTTGAATTGGTAAAAAATGATATAGCATGATATGGATAATGATGAAAAGTAAAAAGAATAAAGTTAAAATAGATAGATTAAGTGTATAGTTGTATAGAAATAGTTGAAAAGTAGGATAATTATATAGAAAGATGTAAATAAATAATTAAGACCTAGTATTGATATACAATTTCATTCTTTAAAACTGGATCAAGCCAAACCAACCCATCCAACAGCGGACTGGCAACATAGATAAATTAGGCACGAAGGTTTTAACCAATGATTGGATGAATTTGGACGGATTAGAGTCTTAATATTAATTTTAACTTATTTAAAAATTTACAACCCTAATATGTTTATTAATCTTTTTAAAAAAACTCACCCTAACCCATCTATAATTCATTTAATAAACGAGTAGATAAATTGTTAATAGGTTGTGTACGTATCAATCACAACAATATAGTGCACAAATTATACAGCTCATAATAACAACACAGTGTATAAATTAATGACATAGTGGGCTAAAAGAGGGAGAAATAGAGAGAGGGGGAGGACAGTTGGATGGAGAGGGAAAGGAAGTGAGGGAAATGGGGAGCGACATAAGAGAAGAGGAGAGAGGAAAGGTTGGATGGAGAGCAAGTAAGAGAGAGCATAAGAAAATACCTAGGAGTGATGAGAGATGGGGGGGATAATCGGAGATGGAGAAGGAAGGAGAGAGCCTGATTAGAGATGGCAAGAGAGGAAGAGGAAAGGAGAGATGTTGATTAGGGCTTAAGGTAAACATTTATATACATTTTAATTAGTTGTAAATAGGTTATTAAACGGATTGACAAGTTATAAAAAAATTTTTTTTTGAGAAAAAAGTTATAAAATTTTAATACTAATCTATTTATTCAATTAGTTAAAAGGGTCGATGAATTATAAATCATTTATTTTAAAATTTTGATTCAAACTTATTTATAAATGGGTTGGATTGACGGGTTAATGAGTTGACCATAATCATTAATACCCATAGTCAGGTGTTTTCATTTAGACCAAAATATTTCCTTAAAATCTTTAAACCAACCAATTAGATGCTTGATCGACTTAGCATGCAATATATTATTAATTTTTCAAAAAAAAAAATAAATGTGTAGTAGTTTAACTCATTATGATCTCATTGTAATATCTCATTTTGGAAAAGGAAAAAAAATTGCACTTTATATTACACTCCTTTTCATACAATTTAACATTTTAAGTACTTAATTATCTAGGGTTTTTATTATTATATCTAAATTATTATTATTTTCCACATCTTTTTGTGCAATAATCTTATTTTTCATACAATTATCTATATACCTTATCTTTTGTCTTTTTGACTCAGAATGATAAGGCCCGATCCACTTAGGCATGCAACAAATTATTTTTTTGTTGTTTTGTAAACATGTTAAGTTAGGTATTTTTTATTTATAAATCAATTTTTATTATTTTTAGATATGTTTATATATATATAATTTTTTTAAATAGGGGGGCATTGTGGTAATTTTATCTTGTATTTAAAAATTAAAAATATAAATATAAATATATACAAAAATGGTAAAAACTTGATTTATAAATTAAATATACCTAACTTAACATATTTATAAAAAAACAAAAAAGTAAAAAATGAGTTAAATTGCTGAACACAGTTAGGGCCAAAATGCGGACGACTGTGAAAATTCAGACCTCGAGAATGATTATCTCTCCTTCACATTATTTTATTATATTTTGCACTGTGTTTTAACCTCTCTTTCCAAATGGAGCCTCAATATAAAGGTCGGACCAGTTGGATGGATGGACTGTAAACGGCCGGGTCGGACGCTTGATCGGTTAATTTAACTGGATGGGGAGGATTTTGGACGGTTAGTATTAGCTCGCATGGTTGCAAGGTGGCGGGTGGGAAAGGTTACAGATCCTAGAGGCAGCTTCATCTACTTGGCAAATTCCCAGCCAACCAGCCGCGATGATGAGCGGATGAATGGTTAGAGCTGTAAAGATAAGAGGGCCCCACGAGAAACTAAAATCTGCTGCACGCCCGCCACACAACGCAATCCAAATTCCAAACTTCCCTGCCCTGCCCTGCCCTGCCCTCCTGAGAAAAACGAAAACAGGGAACACAGAGACAATACCCAATTCAAACAACAACCCTCACACCGACGGTGAAAAAACAGGGCTATCATGGCCACCATTTCCACGTCGTCTTCGCATTTCCTTCTCTCCCGCCGTTTGTCTCCCTCCCGAATCCCCATCTCTGACAACAAGCTAAAGGCCCTCTCATGTCCGGGCAGCAGCAGCAGCAAGAGATGCAGCTCACAACCAGCCGGCAATTTAACACGGATTCAGTGCGCTGCGGTCGGAACGAAGTCGGCGACGGAGACTACGAAGAAGAGCGATTTCCTCCTGCAGACACTGACCAACTGGCTGCTCAAGGAAGAGCAAGCAGGGACCATCGATGCGGAGCTCACGATCGTCCTCTCCAGCATCTCCACGGCGTGCAAGCAGATCGCGTCGCTGGTGCAGCGGGCCAGTATTTCCAACTTGACGGGCGTGCAAGGCGCCGTCAACGTGCAGGGAGAGGATCAGAAGAAGCTGGACGTCGTGTCCAACGAGGTCAGTGCTAGCTGCTATCGCTGCTGCTGCTGTTTCTGGAACGTCTTTTCTTCTCTTCATTAGCTAAAGCGCGGTTTTGGTACATACGCAGGTGTTCTCCAATTGCCTGCGATCGAGTGGGAGGACAGGGATTATTGCATCGGAAGAGGAGGACGTGCCCGTGGCTGTCGAAGAAAGCTACTCTGGCAACTACATCGTGGTGTTCGACCCTCTGGATGGTTCCTCCAACATCGATGCAGCAGTCTCCACTGGCTCTATCTTCGGAATCTACAGCCCCAATGATGAGTGCCTTGCAGATATTGGAGACGAAGCAGAGGTATATAAAAATATGGATATTGCTTATTTTATAATATCTTTGATTCGCCTGATGGAATTGATTGGATTTTGCTTCGAAATGCTTTTGAAGCTTGATTTGATAAAACCCCTTTCCATTTTATTAGCCTTATTCAACATAATTTTTCATCACATTCAATTCAATTCCGAACAATTCCATGGCGCCAATCAGGCCAGTTACATTCAGTTTGAATACCATGCAGAAAAAGATGAGTAAAACAATGAATGTAGAGTAGAGAGAGAGTGTAATGATGGAAAAAACGATGAAAAATTACCAAGGATACTCATGAAAATGTGGTAGAAAGGAGATTTTGATACAATGTTTCACTTATTTGATTTGAGAATACCATGGCCATGTGGCAGCTTGGCACGGTGGAGCAGAGGTGTGTCGTCAACGTCTGCCAGCCAGGCAACAATCTACTGGCTGCAGGCTACTGCATGTATTCCAGCTCGGTGATCTTCGTGCTTTCGATTGGCAAAGGTGTCTTTGCCTTCACTCTTGATCCGATGTATGGTGAATTTGTGCTGACTCAAGAGAACATCCAGATCCCCAGAGCTGGCAAAATCTATGCCTTCAATGAAGGCAACTACCTGCTCTGGGATGACAAGCTGAAGAAGTACGTGGATGATCTCAAGGAGCCTGGTCCTTCTGGGAAGCCATACTCAGCGCGCTACATTGGCAGCTTGGTCGGTGATTTCCACCGTACACTGCTGTATGGTGGGATCTATGGGTATCCGAGGGATAAGAAGAGCAAGAATGGGAAGCTGAGGCTTTTGTATGAGTGCGCACCGATGAGCTACATTGTAGAGCAGGCAGGTGGAAAAGGGTCCGACGGGCACGGGAGAATACTCGATATCGAGCCTGAGGAGGTACCCATTTCTCCCACTCCTTTGCATTGCTGTGCAATAGGCTATTTAATTGCTTTTAGGAAGAAGAACAATAAATAGAGAGGAAATGGACAAATTTCATGACGCTTGATGAAGCTGAATTGCCCTTGACAATTTCCTCAAGTGGCATTTCTTTCGGGGATGAGGATTGTGATCTGCTAATTGCAACTGGTTCAAGTAATAAGGCCACAATTTCAGGGCCATTTTTGCCAGGAGACCAGGAGTCATGTTGAATATTTCATGCTCCACCTCAGTTAAACAGAACTAGAAAAGGATTTTAGCACATCGTGAATCGATTCAAATGATTGGCGATATACTATTACCCATTCCAATTCGTAAGAAGCTTAATTGCAATCTTGTTATCAAAGCTAAATAAGGCAAGGCTAGCTAGTTGGTTTCAACTTTTTTGAACATATAATTGCACTCCAACTCAAATGTGCATCCAGGTCCAATTGCTTTCATTCTAAGTCTTGAAAGACACGTAAGTCACTGACGAGGCGTATTGGTCTAAAGACTCTACACTCTAAGCTACGTCTTCCTCAATCTATGGCAAAAATCTCCTTAAACTTTGTGTTCACAAAAACCTCACCAGCTGCTGCTATGCTAAATATCTTATTTAATGAAGAATGGTGCAAACATACATTTTTTTGTTGTAGATCAAATTATATTGAAACTTAATTTGACAAAAATATGGACAGTGAAAATTTCTGGTGGAGGCAATCAACTTATGCAGGAGTCACTTAGCAGATACGACCATTTGTAATTTCTACTACACTTTTCTTTCCATTTCCGAGTTTCTGTTTTGCTGTTCTAGCCTCCTGAATCAAGTGATTCTTGCAATATACTTATGTAGCATCCCTTTATGAGGAGTGATTCCATGCAACTGATTGCATGGAATAAAAAATGATAGCCTTCTTCATCCCAACATTTGTACTTTATTTACTTTCGAACTTTCAGTCAAGTGAACTTCCCAGCAAAGCTAATTTTTCAATAGGCCACCACAATGTCTATCGTTACCATGTAGTGAACCATTTTAGTTAGGAACTGCTGAGTTTTGATCGCTCACAGAAAAATGGAAATTAGAGAACATGCTACATGGTCTCTAACAGCGTGAAAAATTGTTTTCCTGGTTTGGCAGATATGGTCTCTAACAGCGTGAAAAATTGTTTTCCTGTTGGCAGATCCATCAACGTGTTCCACTGTTCATTGGAAGTGTGGAGGAAGTGGAGAAGGTTGAGAAGTACTTGGCATGATATTCAGAAGCAAGATGTTGTTTGCAAGTACAATTCCTTCGAATTTTATTTGCAAGTTGCGTGTCCATAGAAGGCTAGGAAGCCAATTATCTGTTTTGTTCTGCATTTTCATAATTTGCAACTCGTACC
>JAXCLR010000105.1:20607028-20619870 GCA_035584095.1 Annona squamosa | reverse complement strand
TCCCGACAGCTTTGAGATGCACATGTCTCTCCACGATACCCAGCTCATCTTCCGTTTGTTTCCATTTTCCCCCCACCAGAAACGGCTCAACAGCCCATTAATTTCATGACACAGCGATTTGGGAAGCAAAAATATGCTCATAGTATATGTCGGGATGGCCTGAGCAACCGCCTTGATCAAGACCTCTTTTCCACCGCATGAAAGTAATCTTCCCTTCCATCCCTGGATTCTTCGCCATATGCGTTCTTTAAGCCCTTTGAATAATCCCCTCTTGGATCTACTTAGCCAGGCCGGTAACCCAAGATAATGCTGAAGATCCTGACCCGATGAGCCAAGCATTTGCAGAATCGACTCCCTATTGATTTGATCCACATTCGGGCTAAAAAACACGGAGGTTTTGCTGACATTTAGCATTTGACCCGAAGCAGCAGCATACTGGTTGAGGATGGTCATGAGGTTACTGATATCCTGACAAGCGGCCCGGACGAAGATGATGGCATCGGATTTTGAAATTAAATTTATAGAAGTATTTTCAAATTTACTCTCGGATTTCTGCAAGGAACACCTTCAAGCAGAACAATCTTCGAAACCTTCAAAACCTACAGTAACACCACAGTCTTCATTATCCTATGCCTAATGTTCCAACAGATAAATAAATATATTCATGACTTTAGTAACTAATCTAAGTCGACCTTAAGAGCCAAGAAGGGTGAGAAAGTGTTGCAACAAAAATTCTAAAAACCCAAGCCAAGCCAATCCAAGGTTGTTGTAGCCAGCCCAATTGCAATCCATACTTGGAGACCAAACAACTACCAAGTAATAAAAGAAGAATAATGGATGAAAATTGGTAAGAATTTGAAGCAAAGGATTGTATTGTATAATTTGAGTGTATTTAAGGTCAGATTAGGTTTACAAAATAGGATACAATAATACACCGCGAATGGCATGCCTTTTACGTAATCCAATATGCTACCCTATCTATTTTGGCATATTTTAATAAGGGGTGATCTTGTTAACCCGAGCTAAGTAAATATCTTACTTCGCCCACCTTAAAAATTCTATTTAAAATATTTATTTTTTATTTTTTCTTCATACACTTGTTTATGTAAGTGTATTTAATATATTAACCAAGTTTTACTATTTTCAAATATATTTATCTATTTTTTTGAGATTTTTAAACATCTACGTATATATACATATTTAAAATACCATTATTTTTTAAAATCTAAAAAAATATATACACATATCCAAAAATGGTAAAACTTGATCTATATATTAAGTACACTTACATAAACAAATACACGAAGAAAAAAGTAAAAAAATATTGTAAATAGTTTTTTTAAAGTGGGTTAAGTAGAGCATTTACTTAGCCCGGGCTTAAAGGATCACTTATTTATCTTGATTATATTGTAAAATAAACTTCCATCATTGCATTTAGAATTATTTATTTAGCTAAAAGTTAAATTTTATTCAAGTCAAATACATGTATTACTTTCATTTACAAATGCATAAAATTAATGTAATAAAATTGTTTGAATTATCTCTCAATTTAAAAATTATATTTTTTAGTAATAAAAAATAGCTATATTTTCACTATCAAGATCTTTTCAAAACATTATTCATATGAGGATAAATGATTTTGTAAAAAATTATTATTTTAATAATATATGAATGAATCTAAATATTTTGTATAATTTATACACGAATATTTATATTTTTAAGTGAATGTAGCCTATATTTTCGACCAAGATAAATTTTAACTTCATGAAATCTTAATTTTAAGGAAAATCATCTTCAGCCTCATGAATATTGATATTTTTAATGATGATAATTTTTAGCCTCTTGAATATCTATATTTTTAATGGAGAAAATTTGCAATATCATGATAAAAATCTTAAACAATATGAAAGATTGGTTTTTTAATTTATTTCACCACTAAAATGGGCTTTCATAAGTGAAATTTTCCCAATAAAGAATTAAAAATTGTTTGGCCGTTGTTGTACTTCTACATGTTAATTGATGCAAACTTTGCTTCAAAAAGTGATGGAAGCAAAAACAATATAAAATTGTGTTGTCTTTAAGGACTAACCTTTCAAGTTTTTCACTCAAAAAAACTAAGTTTGGGAAATAGTAAATTCACTCTAAAGTCTTATCAAGATTGAAACTAATTAGGCTATACCTTCATTAATCAGTCCTAAGATAATTTTTTAATTTTCAAGATAGTTTCTTCAATTTTTAATACAATTTCTTTCATTCTCAAAATGCATCGTAATGTTGGTTTTCAAAAATAAAAATATTCAAAAATGGTAAAACTTAATCTATACATTAAATATTTTTATTTTTAAATATAGTTGCATTTTCGTAATTTTTTATTCAAAAAATTATGAAAATTTCATTATATTTAAAAATAATAAATACTTAAAAGCATCCAAAAATTGTAAAACTTGATTTTTAAATTAAATAACCTAACTTTACATATTTATAAAAAAATAAAAAAAATAGGTTCCATGGTCAGACGCACGGGACCCCTATGTGGTTGCACCCAATTAACCCTCATTATATTTATACTATAGGTTTTTCAAAAAAAAATTTATGGTTATATATATTTACTTTAAAAAAAATACTAACTTTTATAAAACAAAACTTTTCAATAAAAATTATTTTTGGTCACATGATAAAATAAGATATATTAAAAATAACCAATGGTTAAAAAAAGTGAAAGTAAGCATGAAAGCTTTCTCCTAAGAGGAATAATTCAATACTTATGTTAGTGTAGAAGCCTCTATGTTTGCCTTTCGTTTTTTAATCTTAAGGTATTTTTAAAAAAATTTAAACAATTTATCATATTTCTACATGTTATTTGTTTATATTCAAAAAACTACACATATTGTAAATTTTTTTATATACTATATTTGTAAAATGTCTCGCTTTGTAAAATCATAATATTTATGATAAATCTAATTACTCAGTATATTCATTAGTATTTAATTACTTAAGACAAAAAATTCATTAGTAGCATAAACTTAAGTGGTTAATAACAAATTTTACAACGATCTCATGAATTCTACCCAAGCACGCAACTGATTAAGATTATTTTTTTATATTGTAACTCAATAAATATTAATGAATATAATGAGAGGCGAGGATTCACAAAAATAACATCATTTGAAAAGCGAAGAGGTTCCAAAGTAACCCAACGGTATCGATCAGTGGATCCATTATTGTATGTGATGAAAATTTTTATTGCATAATAAAAGTAATATTTTAATTGCTAATCATGATAGCTAAAAATGATTAATTTTTTAGTGGTCATGAATTATGGTACTTAAAGAATCACCATCGCCACGAAGGCTCTGCCGTTGTAGTAATGTTGTAGTAATGACTCTTCTCCCCAACTAAGAGACTTCGTTTTGAATCACAGTTGCAACATTTTAACAGGTTTTTTTGGCAACAGCAATTTATATATGCAGTGGTGGCATTATTAACCTCATTTTCTTCAGGAGCATCTGCCAATTTGGGATAGGAAAAAAAAAAAAAGAAAAATTAGTAAAATGTTTATAGAAGATTATTAGTAAATTATAAGAATGTTTTTGAGAAAATTTGAATATAATATCAGTTGAGATGTAATATATGTCAAAAAAAATCACCATCGAATAAATTGGTGTCTTTATAAGTGGCTTAGAAAGAGAGGACCATTAATTATTAGGTAATGCCCAATTATTAATGACATCTGTGAATACGTGAAGTTCTCAATCAACCATCAAATCAAAAGAAATACGAACACGACCTATCGATTTAGGTCGATTTTATAATTGTGCGGTCCAAGGAGCTAGCAGTTCTCCCTCATTAATTAAAGAGGACGGCACCCAAAACCATTTCTTAATCCATCGGCATATACCAACATAATTCCCTCATATTATGGCTGAATAAAATTTATCTGACACCACACCACAACAAAAGTTTCATATATGGTACTAGCTTTTTCAGGAAAATTTGGATTTGTTTAAGTTACTTTTGTAATTAAAAATAAGGTTAATGTCAAAAATACCCACCACTTTTACCTCCAATTCCAACTATGTCTAATAAGTTTGAAATTTTTGTTTATACCCACTAGGTATGCTATTAATGCTTACTCGATCCAAAAAAGCAGTTTTTGGGAACTTGAAAAAATGAATTTTGAAACGAATCCAAGGTTGAAAAGAAAAATTACTATCTTTGGGAGGTAAGAAAATTCTGATAAAGGTAGTGGGCCAAGCAATCTCATGCTATTTGATGAGTATGTTTCTCCTCCCAAAAGGGTTATGCAATGAGATGAGCAGCATGGTTAGGAGGTTTCAGTGAAGTGAAAATAATAAAAAAAGAAAGATAAGTAGGGTGTTATGGAAAGAAATGAGTAAACCAAAGGCAATTGGCGAGAATGGGATTTAGGGACCTAGCTCATTTCAACTTGGCATTGCTCGCAAAACAAGTATGGGAATCATTAAATCACTTTGCTCTAGGGTCCTCACTTCAAAATACTTAAGAAAGTATAGTCTCTGAGACTGCAGTGGAAGGCTTGGGTATTCTCTTGTTTTGAAAAGTTTCCTCAAGGCCAAAAGGTTTTTCTGATGGGGGGAAGTGATGAATTGGAAATGACAAAAGTGTGTATTTTTTCCAAGATAAGTGGGCTGAGAATCAAATCACCAAATATGGCCCACTCCCTAAGGATATTTTTAATAGAGTGGAAGCCAATAACCTTTTAGACAGAAGGACTAATGGTTGGGATAAAGAAAAGATCATATCAGTAGCAAGGGATTCGGATTGGAGATCCATAGATCACTCCCCAATACCCGAGGAAAATAGGATGGACGAGTAATACTGGAATGCGGAACTAGATGGTGTATTCACTGTCAAATCTAAATATCGACTTTTAATATCTAACAATTTAACTTTTGGAGATACATCGAGGAGATCGATTTCCCACTTAAACCAAGAAAAGTCGTCTCTAACCAGTTATGGCGGTTGTCACTTCCAAACAAGATCAGAATCTTTGAGTGAAGGTTATACAAAAATGTCATCCCTATAAAAAGGAACCTCATCCGTTAGGGAGTGGCTGTCAACCCGATATATGATTTGTGAAAGGTAGAGATTGAAGATTCAAAGCATCTTTTTGTGAATTGTGCCACAATTTGTTTGCAAAGAAAACTTATTGTCCCAAATTGGAGCATATAGACACCAAGATATGCTGAGGGGGCTGCTGAGCATAAAAATTTTGAGGTGCTATCTCTTTTCATTCTTTTCTGTTGGCGTACTTGGTTCATAAGAAACCAAAACAGACTATTAGGAGACTTGGGTATCACTAACATCCTATCGTGGTGCAAAAGCTTCAAGGACCAACTTATCCATACACATCATGTTGCTAGCCTAAATATCTCCCGGAATGATTTGGTTCCTAGAGGGGTAAAACCACTGCTAGATTCTTATAAAATCAATGTTGATGGGAGCATTTGTATTGAGGCGAAACAAATGGGCTTCGGTACCATGATTAGGGACAACAATGGTTGTTTTATATCAGCTACATGCCAGAGGAAATTGACATTGGAAGCTTTGGCGCATAACCTTGGTGCGAAATAAGGGAAAAATCTGCATTTGAATTCTGTGGAAATCAAAAGTGATTCCCTCCTTTTGATTAAGTGCCTAGATGAGAAATGCCTAGTCTTTTCATTGGTAGGAGAGATCATCCATAACACTTTACTTCATGTCTCTTCCTTCAAACAAGTAAAATTTCGCCACTCTTGAGAGCTAGTGGGTACTGCCACCTGGCCATTTTGTAAATGCTTTGTACATGTATTGTTTTTGTGAGTAATGAATTATACCTCTACTTCAAAAAAAAAGCTTACATTTCTATTTCATCACAAAACAATTTAATTATGATTAGAAATGACCAAAATACCTGTTAAATCTAGATTTCAGCTCCTCCAAAGTTGCTAAAATCGAAAAAAGTCCAGCAAGTGCAAATTTTGGAAAAGTCGAATTCATGGGATGGAGTTGTTGATAATGACACAAAGACAAAACCTTAATCTAAAGGATATTTTAGTCATTTCTAATCATAGTTAATTATTTTGTGACGGGTTGGTCGTTTCTAATCATAGTTAATGATTTTTGTGACGAATTGAGCATACTTGGAATTGATAACATACTTAGGGTATGTTTGGCGATGTGTAGAAAATAACAAGTTAAAATTTTTCAATTTAAAACTTTTTACTTTTCATAATTATCATATTTTTTAATTATTTTTTCACATTTTTTCTACCCTACTTTTCAATCATTTTTACACAATTACTCACACAACTAACTTATCTATTTTAACTTTATCTGCTTTACTCTTCATCATTACCTTTATCATATCACATCATTTGATAATTTTTTACTCTTCAAAACTATTCATCAAAATTTTTATCTATTCTTAAACACACCCTTAGTGAGAATAAATTAAGTTTTCAAGCTGAGTGGATATAGTTAAAATTATAGGGTAAATTTGGTATATTTGGAATTAATTCTTAAAAATGTTGTTACTTTTTTATTAAAAAATATTATTATTATTTGCAACTAAATCTAAATAGTTGCAAAAATTAATATCTGAGCAAGTGTCATTATCCTTAAGCAATCATGTGTATATAGTTAAAAGGCTCTGCTTCTATATAATTGGAGCCATATAACACTTTTAAATTTTAAGATTTTAATTTTTGATGGAAAATCTAATCTATTTATTGCATCATTTATTTACTTAAAAAATCAAATTTCATTCAAATCAAGTATGTACATAGACCACATTTGTTGAAATATGTATATATTCGTATATAAATTATAGAAAATGCTTAGATTCATTTACACATATATTAAAATGCAATAATGCTTTATAAAATCATTTGTACTCATGAAAATAATGTTTTAAATGGTTTTGATGTTGCAAATATAACTTAAAAATTGATATTTAATATTAAACCATTTTATTATGTTGATTTTTCGCATTTATAGTAGAACCCATGCATAATACTATTAAACAATAGAAATGATTTTTAAGACATTATAAATCATGCTAAATATAATAGACGGAGTGAATTTTCATTAATTATTAAAATATTAAAAATGGAAGGGATTACATAGAAGAGGGTCTAATAGTGAAATATGTATGAGGCCGACATCTATATAATCGTTGGTAACAAATTTGCTTTGGTACTCTCCTCAGGTTTGACACTCATTTTGATAATTTTGTTAAATTTAATTTATCCATTATATTTAATATTATTTTTCTACTTGTATATCAAAAATCAAATCAATTAGAGTAATGTGTAAGCCACATCTTCAAAAAAAAGTTGTATAAATTTAGAAAATCACTTCTACCCATATATTAAAATTTTAAAATATTATAAAATACTATATAATCATTAATCTAAGTATGATGAATATTCTCTTTCAAAAAAAGTATGATGAATATCTTAGATGGTTTAGATTTTTATTTTTTTAAGAGACAGGTGGTTTAGATGTTAGATTGAGACCTTATGGGTCTTCTAACAAATAAATTATTTTAATGGATTTAAAGTTGCTTTTAAATTCCATTAAAAAAGTTGCTCTTAATTAATAATTTTCAGAATGATGAAAGTTATGGATTAAGATTATTTATTGTATTTAAATAAAATAAATAATACTAAATATCATAGATGGATTAAATTCAACAAAATCAAGGTGGAACCTAAACTAATAGAAGTACCAAAGCGAATGGGTAAATCCAAGGATATAGAAGTTGGTCTCAATATACATAGACTACTAACTTGATGCATATGCAACCAAATAGATACTATGGGAAGTTGGTCTACAATTAAGTTGATATTGGGCAAAGACATTGTACTTAGGGCACGTTTGGATAGTTGTAAACATGGAAATCATGTTTTTTCCATGATATTTCGTTTTCCAATGCTAATTATTATTCTATCAATCATACTATTTTTTCCACTTTTACCCCTACATTCTAATCATTTTTCCTACTAACTACATACAACAAACCTATTTATTTCAACTATACATCTATCATTTCCTATCAATCACACATTTTTCAAAAAATTCTCTTCTTCATTTCCCACCATTTCCCACAATCCCATCATTTTACAGCTATCCAAACGTCCCCTTATTCTCTTGCCCCTAAAGTATAATTCCATAGGATGTTTCATTCACAATAGAGACATAAATAAAAAAATATTATATGCAACAAAAAAATTAATTTTTTAATAAAATTTATTACAGAAACCACCTTAAAAAATCTATTTATAACAACTTTTTTATTTTTTATACACTTTTTATGTAAGTGTATTTAATATATAAACCAATTTTTACCATTTTTAAATATTTTTATATATTTTTGAGATTTTTAAAAATGTATGTGTGTATTTAAAATATTCTTATCTTTAAAAATTTTTAAAAATATTTATACATATTTAAATTTTGATTTATATATTACGTATATATAGATAAATAAGTGTACTAAGAAAAATTTTTAAAAAATTATTATAAATAATTTTTTTAAAATAAACTAAGCAACATATTTACTTAGCCGGGACAAACGTAATTATTATAAATAATTTTTTTAAAATAAACTAAGCAACATATTTACTTAGCCGGGACAAACGTAATCATTTTACAATTTATTATAACGAGAAGCGACAAAATAAGGAAAGAAAAGCAGAAAATTAAAGCAGGCGTACTGATGAGTCAATCTATACCTCAGTCGCATTCAATGAACCAAAGAAAAATATGTACATCCTGTTCTCAGTACTCGTGAGTCATCAAGCAACATTTTAACAAAAGCTCATCAATCAATCGTTCCCGCAAAGCGTTGCATGCTCAGTCATCACGCAACATTTTAGCAAAAGCCCATCAATCAACTCTTCCTGTAAAGCGCTGCATGCTCTTTCTTTTGTAACAGATATAGTTAATTCGGGTGCACTTAAGCTTTGGTGCACTTAAGTCTAAAAATTTTAAATTTTATTTTTTAAAATTTTTTTTATGTAAATGTCAATATAAGTTTATTTAGCATGTGTATCAAATTATAATTTTGATTTTATTTAGATTTTTTAAAATCAGTGGTAGTTTCATAGTTTATGAATTACAGATCTGTCACTGATTTTAGAAATTTTAAAAATATTTAAAATTGGTAAAATTTGATACATATATTAAATATACTCATATTAACATTTTTATAAAAAAAATTTTAAAAATGAGTTAAATGCACCACGTGCACTAAATTTAACTACACCTGGGCGCATTAAAAAATATTTCCTTTTTTTTATTAGTATTATATACATTGCTATATATGATATTAGAAATTAGAAATTTTTACAATATCTGTTTTAGAAGGACATTCTATAAATATCTCCACTCTCAAGGGCACTATTAGAATAAATATTTTCACTCCCAATAATAGGAGACTTAACCCCGAACGTCCATGAAGTGGGTCGGTAGAGTTACCATTAACCCACATAGGTAGTGGCAAGTGTCGCGTAATCTTCAAGCCCCATGCTTTAAGACTTCAATACTTTGGTTCCCAACTTTTTATTTGCATTTTATATTTTTGTTAAAGTTATATAATTTCAAGAATACTTTTGTGAAAAACTATAACAGCCCACAAAGCTGAAGAACAAACTCCAAGGATACTAATAGTACTCATGCCATGCCCAGTAGAATTTTTTCCAAACTCAAGGTATGCATGAAAATTTTGGTTGTTAAAGAAAATTTTAGTTTTCAATAACCACCAAAAAGAAAAAAATTTATTGTTTCAATTGAAATCTTTACTTACACTATTAAATTGTTTACATCTTATATTACATGTCAAGCCAATGAAACTTTATAATTTCTACATCAATGATACCAAAGCTTTTCATTAGGGAAACTCACAGCTCCCACATACCCATTGGGGAGAAACACCCATGCGGTCAAGTGCGGTGAAGTGAGGTTTGAAAACCCAACCAAGATGTTACATGGGCAGTGACATGACCAGAAGAAATTTGGTTGCCGATTGTTCATGATTTTTGTATTTAAGCAACTAAACCCCGATTCGATTGCCAAAACATTACCATAAGCAAGAAAGTTTTCTTTGCTAATAGAAGCATCATCATGTGCATGAATATTCTCCTTGCCGCTAAAAGCATCATCATAAGCAGATTTTTTTTACATATACAATTTTATTACAAATAAAAAATTTTAGTTGCTAATCAGGATTTCTAAAATATAATTTCTTGCAGTGTCCACGGAATCCTTGATATTTTACCTTTTATATGTCACAAAAGGTGCTAGATCCCATGTGAACCAATTCCATGGGATTGAATTCATGAGACCTTCTCCAATTTGATAATTATGAAATCTAATCTTCCATTGAATTTATATTTTTTGTTTAATTAAAATTTAAATTTTATCTCAATAAAGTTATTTCATAAGTGCCGTTTGTTTAAAATACAAAATCACTGTAATAAAATTATTTAATTTAGGAAAATTCTCAATTACACCTATGAATTTTGATTATAATTCCTTATATATTTACGTATTTTCAATAATTTATGCCTAATTCACCTTATATTTTCCTCAATTGATAGCGACCATTAGACATGAACATTAGAAGAGACCAACACTCCTTAAATAGACGTCGCAGAGCTCCACGGCTTGGTCCTAACCGCGTGGCATTCAAGGTCAGGCGAGTGTCGGCCAGTGCACATATATTTTAAAAAGAGATGCAATTCATCCAAAAAATTTTGATTCAAACGATATCTTAAATCATGAATAGTAAAAAAATTAATGTTAAACAGGGTGACCATTTGATTTTTAATTTTATCATTAAGGCGGCCTCAAAACGAAACGGTTCCGAGATGTCGACTTGAAGAGCATTGAAACCCGTGACTGACGTAGACGCCATCCGCTTCGAATGGTCTTTTAATTTACCAACATATACCTACATACAGTATATTCGTATAATTCTTACATATATATTTATTTAGGGAGTTTTTTTTTCTAAAGAATGAAACAGAATACCAAAACGAATCTCCTTTTGTGAGTTGCCAAATATTGCCAAATATATGTCCTGCCCGGATCCAGTGTACTTAGGTATACTTAGCCTTTAATACATCTATCGGTGTGTTTGACAATTCATAAAAAATATTAAGTTAAAACTTTTCAATCTAAAACTTTTCATTCTCCACAATTATCATATTTTTTAATCATTTTTTCACATTTTTCTATACAACCACCCTACTTTTTAATCATTTCTACACAACTATCCACACGACTAATTTATCTCTTTTAACTTTATCCTCTTTACTACTCATCATTATCCCTATCATATCACATCTTTTCACAACTTTTACATTCCAAAACTTTTTATCAAAAGTTTTATTCATTACCAAACACGCCCTATATATAAAAATATATATATAGAAATTTTTTTAAATAGTGTTAATGTAGGTGTATTTAACATGTATATCAAATTTTACCAATTTTACATATTTATAGATATTTTTTATCTTTAAAATCAGTTTTGGATGACAAAAAATGTCATTGATTTTAAAATATCTAAAAAATATTTAAAATTTTTTGAAATTAGTAAAACTCGATACATATATTAAATACATTTTAATTACCAGTTGTATAAAAATTTTAAAAAAATAAAAAAACGAATTAATTACACATGGATTCACTGAGGCTAAGTGCATGGGCGCATACCATCATGAGGGATATATACCTCCATGCTCCATATGCGTTCAATAACTGAGTGGCCAGAAAGTAACTTGTATTTTTGGGTGGCAACCGACAAGTGACTTCCAACTAAGGGTCTTGTTTATTTCTGTTATTGTGTTGTCGTCCTCCTACGGTCCGTCCTACCACATGGGCGCCTGTAAATTATTCTGTTTCACAATCCCTGTGGTAAGTTGGTAGCATTCATTTGTTGTGTAAAACCACTTTCCCACTTCTTTACTTTTCACAAAAAAGATTATTTAATATTTTAATTATTTAATTATCTTACTTTTTATATGTATATTTTAATTATTTTTTCTCACACAACTACAATTTATTTTTACTTTACACATATTATATATCATATCACTCCTGCCCTTGTCCACATTAACAAATAGGATCCATAATTTTACTTCAGAGGTTGTTTGGCTGTACGCAAGGGCTCGAATAGGATGGGAAAATATGTAAGAATGCTATCATGTGCATTGAAAACAAGAAAAATAGTATTGGAAATGTAAGGCGTTTTATAGGAATAAAAAAAAAAAAAAGAGGTGATTCAATGAGCCCTGGTGCATTAAAACTGTAGTGTCTTGAATGCAATACTCATTTTCTAAAAAGAATTTAAATTTTTTAAAAAACTATTAACCTTAATGTATTTCATATATATATAAGTCAAGTTTTGCCATTTGGAATTTGTATATATATTTTTTGATTTATTTAAAAATAACTAAAATTTCCTTTTTTTAAAATTGAAGAAACATATATATACATTTTTAAAAATGATAAAACTTAATACATATAATAGTTCTATGAAAATTCAAAAAAAATTAAAAAATAGATTTTGCATCTAGACATACTAAAGTTTTAATGCACGCGGTGCATTGAATAATTTCCTAAAGAAATTATATTATATATTGAATTAGCTGCCTTATAAATGAAAATTTTTCATCTTATTCACATCACATTCAAGTTGCTTGATATCTCATTTTTTTTATTTTTTTTTATGTTATATAATGATCGCATATAGTTGGAAGAGTTTTACTCCTATGTAATGAGGTTACATGATAAAAACAGATAGGATAATTGTA
>JAXCLR010000105.1:20591692-20606928 GCA_035584095.1 Annona squamosa | reverse complement strand
TATATATATATAAGACAAACAAAATGTAAACATCATTTGTTCAACTAGCAAACAAAATAAGTAAAAGTTGTGCTCGATGATTCTTGCTAAAATACATATATTATATATAACAGTGACCAGTCATTTTAGATGTGTATGAATTGATGTCATTTTAGATGAGAAAATTATTAATTTGGGCATACTTAATATATAAATTAAGGATTATGATTTTTTGAGATGTATATATATTTATTTTGAATTTTTAAATACATAGGTATTTTAATTATTTTAGATTGTTAAAATGATTAAAATACATCTATATTTAAAAATTCAAAATAAACATATGTATATCTTCGAAAATGATAAAACTTAGTTAGAAATTAATTATGGGTGTGTTTAGCAATGAAGAAAAAATATCAACTCAAAACTTTTCAATCTAAGGGTGTGTTTGATAAAGGGGATAAAATATTAAAATTAAAACTTTTCAATCTAAAACTTTTCTCTTTCTACAACTACAATATTTTTTAATTATTTTTTTCACATTTTCCTATACAACTACTATACTTTTCAATTATTTCTATACAATTACCATACAACTAACCTATCTATTTTAACTTTATCATCTTTACTCTTTATTATTACTTATATCATATCATATCATTCGATAACTTTTATTCTCTAAAATTTTTAAACAAAAGTTTTATTCATTTACAAACACACCCTAAAACTTTTTGCTTTTTATAACTACTTTATTTTGAAACTATTTCTTTATATCTTCCTATATAATTATCCTATTTTTCAATCATTTATACACAACTAATCGATTTAGAGTGAGTTTGGAAAAATGCAGAAAATGTCTGGTTAAAACTTTTTAATCTAAAACTTTTCATTCCCCACAATTATCATATTTTTAAATTATTTTTTCACATTTTTCCATACAACTACCCTATTTTTTAATCATTTATACACAACTAAACTATCTATTTTAATCTTATATTCTTTATTTCTCATCATTACCCTATCATATAATATCATTTAATAATTTTTATTCTCCAAAACTATTCATCAAAAGTTTTATCTATTCTTAAACGCACCCTTATTTTCAATTTCTTCTCTTTACTCATTATAATTATTATTATCATATCATATTATTTTCTATTAATTTAACAACTTTTATACAAAAAAAACTTTTTTGTCTAAAAGTTTTATTACTTCCTAAATACACCATATATGTAAATTACCAGTTTTGTTGAAAAAAATTTAAAATATATTTTTTTTTACTGAAAAACCTCTCAAGAATTATCATTTTTGTTATATAAGTTATGAAAAGAAGCTCAAATACATTCATATAATATGAATCATAATATAGTAAGATTATAAAATGAATTTTTCTAAGAACAATGATAAAGTTTTAAATTCAAGGCCATGTTTGTTAAAGTGTGGGAAACCATAATAATTTTACTTACAACATGTTTTCCAATGCATGGTTTTGCAATTATTGATTTTTATTTTTTCACTTTATATCAATTATATACTTTTCAAAATATTTTTTCTGTTTCTCACAATCTCACCATTTTTCACCTTATTAAACGTGCCCAGAGCTTAAGAAAATAAAATAAGGGTTTGGTTGTCAATTTATAAACGTTATCAAGTTAAAACTTTTCACTCTCTATAACTACTTATTTTAATTATTTTTACACATTTTTTATACAACAATTCTATTTTTCAATCACTTCTACACAACTACCAATACAACTAACCTATTTATTTTAAATTTATTTATTTTACTCTTTATCATTACTCCTACAATATCACATTATTTTCTACTGATTTAATAACTTTTACATAAAAAAAATTCATCAAAAGTTTTGTAACTTTCAAAGCATACTATAAATTTTTTTTTAAAAAAAAGTGTTAACTACGGTTGTGGTACGGCGCAAGGGGATATATACAGATATAGAGAGAGAGACTCTGTGCTGAGAGAGAGAGAGAGAGAGAGAGCGCGCGCGCGCGCCGTTTGCAGGCACGTACATCGATCGTATTCATCGAAACGTGACGAGAGAGACGCGCGTCGTTTGCAGGCACGCACATCGATCGTATTCATCGAAACATGACGAAGACGTACTCCCGCACATGGGCGCGGCTACATTTCGCTCGTGCCACTCAACCTCAAACACTTGTTTTATTTCCGTCCTCAATGCATCGCTATCCTGCTCTTCGCCTCATACGTATAAATTCCCCCCACCTAAAACCACAACACAAGCGCTCGTTTAGTCATGGCTGCCGAAATATGGTTTTCAGCAGGCGCTGTATGGAGTGTTCCAATCTCATATTCGGATTACAAGCCAGGTTATAGGTGGGGGTATAAATTGGAAGTTAATTCTAAGCGTCGACAGAAATTAATATTTAAAATTAAATAGAAATATTAATGAAATAATCAGGCATAGGAAATGTGATTGTTATATCCTAACTAGATAAATATAAATACCTATAGTAGGCGACTTAAATTCATTAAAAGAACCGTGAATTGCAAAAGTGAAAAGATTTCACCTGTGGAACTGGCTCCACTAAAATAGAACTCTATGCCCAAAATGGGTAATTATTTAATACAAACGAGTCATGCAGATGTTCATGCACTCATGTATTTTTATTTTAAATTTTTTATTGAATCATTTCCTAAACTTCATAATAACGGTGTGTTTAGAAAGTAATAATACTTTTGAACGTAAGCTTTTTGTTTAAAAGTTAGTAAATTGTTAAAAAAAAATAATATGATATAGCTTTTTGTTTAAAAGTTATTAAATTAATAAAAAAATAATATGATATGACAAAAGTAAAAATGATACGTAAAGATAATAAAAATTAAAATAGATAAGTTAGTATATTGATAGTTGTGCAGATATGATTAAAAATAAAATAGTTGTATATGAAGATGTAATGAAATAATTTTAAAATATGATAATTATAAAAAATGA
Source organism: Annona squamosa (assembly GCA_035584095.1). Lineage (NCBI taxonomy): Eukaryota > Viridiplantae > Streptophyta > Magnoliopsida > Magnoliales > Annonaceae > Annona > Annona squamosa. The sequence continues at coordinate 20,603,974 of JAXCLR010000105.1, read as the reverse complement.
AAAGTTTTAAATTGAAAATTTTTTTTAAAAACAAATATGTCATGAGGTCCAAATTTTTTAAAATTTTTTTGAGTTTTTCATGAACACGCAAAGTTAAATATATTTAATATATAAAATAAGTTTTATTATTTTTAGATATGTTAATATTCATTTTTATTTTTAAACACAATATCATTTTTATATAAAAATTATGAAAATATCAATGTATTTAAAAATAAAAAATAAATACTTAGAAATATCTAAAAATAATAAAATTTAATTTATAAATTAAATATATTTAACTCCGTACGTAAAAAGTAATAATCCTAAATTTTTGAGGCGGGCGAACAGCTGCCGCAAAAAATCGGCCACTTTTGCAAATCCACGAAGGCCTGTCATCTTTCTACTTCAGACGCGACATGACCGATAGATGTGATCTGAGCGTGACCCCCGACCCCACTGAACCACGCAAGCTTCCATAAAATTACTCGGAACAGAATCACCGTCACACCATGGGCAGCGGCAAAAGATGACCTTGGGGTGTGTTGTTAATTATACAACTGGGTTAGGGTGTGTTTAGATGGGAGCCAAGGGGATGTTTGGGAATATGAAAGTGGTGTGAAATGTGGTATTTGGTGGGAATAGAAAATGGAATATTTTGAAAATTGTGTGATTGATATGAAATAATAGGGGTAAAGTTGGAATAAATAGGTTTGTTGGAAGGTAGTTGATAGGTGAAATGATTAGAATATAAGGGTAAAAATGAAAAAATATAATAATTAATTGTGAAATAATAGATCTCGAAATCCGTAACACCACATTTTCCCACCCACATTTCCCGCACCATGTTAACAAACGTCCCCCAAGTTTAATGTACGTGCGTTTCACTATTTTTTTTATTTTTAAATTTTTTTTATAAAATTATTAATATAAATATATTTAATATGTGTGTTAATTTTTATCATTTTTGAAAATTTTTAAATTTTTTTGAGAATTTTTAAAAATCAATACTTTAAAAATTGGAAAAAAGATTTTAAAAATCTAAAAATAGTAAAAATTAATACACATGTTAAAAACACTTATATTAATAATTGTATAAAAAATTTTAGAAAAAATAAAAAATGGATGTAGGCATAGCACGCTTAGTATACCAAAAACTTTTTGCTTTTTACAATTATTATATTTTTAATTATTCTTTCATATTTTTATATCAACTACCATACTTTTCAATCATTTTGAACAATTATTTATACAATTAACTTATTTATTTTAATTTTATTCTTTTTACTTCTTATTATTTTATTTATTATATCACGTCATTTTATTCTATTCAAAAAAAAATTTCTAAAAATCTTATTACTTTCAAATATAAATTTAAAATCTTTCATTCTTCACAACTATTTTACTTTTAATCATTTTTCATATCTTCCTACATCATTAACTCACTTTTCAATCTTTTATCCACAATTACTCTTATAATTAATTAATTTATTTTAATTTTATTCTCTTCACTTTTCATTAATATTTCACGTAATCATATTATATGGCTTCTTCATTTCAAAAAAATTTATGCAAAAATTCTTCTTTTAAAGGTCTTATTAAATGCTAAATACACCCGTAATAGGATGCAAGTATATATGGTCAGTTCTTGGTGGGTTTTGTTTGTGCAAAAGTGGTAAAATACTTATTTTATTCTAATAATAACTTTATTAATTTATGTTGTATAACATTATATCTGATATTACTATTATAATTTGGTATATTCACAAGGTTACAAACAAACTCCCTCCTGTTTACCCATCGGCTGCTCCATGGGGAAGGGGAGTTGACCTTCAGAAAAGAAAATTTAAAGATAAAAATTAGAAATGGATTAGCCTTTTATGATAATCGTGTTGTCCATCCTCTCGCAGACGATAAGACGTATAAATTCACATTATATGCATTGCATGGAATAACAATCGGCTCGATTTTGTAGATATTGATCATTTTTTTTAAACTCTATCCTATCGTATCTGTAATTTGTGTTGAACTCGCCCAGGCCACAAGTGGGATAGTCCGGTGCGTACATTACCCAAATTACACACCTGCCCACATTGCAAGCATGTATGTAAACGTTAGGTTTGTGGGGAGAGATGTAAAATTAAAAATAATTTTTTTTTAGAAAAGTAATACAATGACGCAATATGAAGGGATAATGATTAATTATAGAGAAAATAAAGTTAAAGCATACATGGTAGTTGTATGAAAGTGTGAAAAATAATTATAATAATAAAAAGGTAGGATATTTAGGCACGGGTCGGTAACAAAGGGCGGCGGAGAACTATCTTTTTCCCGTATCTTTAATATCTTAATTACCCAATAATGAAACTGAAAAGATAGAATAATTATGTACAAAAATATAAAAAAGTTATTAAATTGAAAAGTAATAATAATAAAACTAAGATAATTAAAATAAAGTAGTTGTATACTAAGATATTTTTGAGGAAAAGTAGTAAAATTTTAAAGAGTGATATATTTTTTCGCTTTTGACAAGCATGTTACAAAAAAGTATTCAAGGTAAGTTCCCCTATTAATGTCATGTGTCAAAAATAGAAAAAACACTGGCCACTTTAAGAGCTTCCCAACCCAAATAGGCAACCACTGCTATCAAATAAGAGCCGTAATTTTTTCCAGCCGGGCGCACCGGCGCAGCAAAAAACATATTTTCTATATTTTCAGTTTTTTTAATAAAATTACAAAAATATTATTATGTTTAAAAATTAAAAATACTTAAAAATATTCAAAAATAATAAAATTTGGTTTATAAATTAAGTACACCTAATTTTACTTGTTTGTGAAAAAATTGAAAAAAATAAAAAATATATATGTTTTGTGGCCAAGGGCATAGTTGCCTTAGTACGTTCACCATAAAAAAATTGCAACTCATTAAATAAAGGATATATTTGCTAAATATCAAACTTTTTTAACAAAAACTTTTCATTTTCTATAATTATTTTATTTTTTAATTATTTTTATACATCTTCCTGTACAATTATACTACATTTTAATTATTTTTTACATAACTAACAATATAACTAATTTATCTATTTTAACTTTATTCTTTTTACTTCTCAACCTAATTTATATCATATTACATTATTTTTAATTTCAACATAATTTCTATCATATCACATTATTTTCAATTTCGTGCTGACAAAATAGACGAATTAATCCAATTTAATGGCGAAAATGTTTGCATTCAAACTATCTATGATTCCAAATTTTCAATTGGAATTGTAGCCTACTGGCCTCTTTTAGAAAGTTTATTGCATCAGTACATTTGATTTATCAAAGGGTTTGTCTTAATTTTCAAGGGTTCATAATGTGAAGAATCATCACAGCACATTCATTTAGTATAGGGAATATTTTAAACATAATATTAATAAACAAACGAATACATTAAAAAATCTCATTTCTAATATAATTTAATTAGTGGGAGAATAGTAAGGGCATGTCGTAAATAATACCATATTCTTAGATTGAATTTATAGATGGGATAAGAGTGTAACGATTTGCACTGAGAATGAATAAAGTTGCGTTGAAAATGAATAAAGTTGTAGAGTAAGTTGAAACTGAAAATTGGTAATACAATTCAACGATCTCGTAATCGTTTGTAACAGGCCTGAACGAATGTGGAAATTGCTCGTCCAAGCCAAGCGCTGTCTGTGGGTTCTTCGAAGTGCGACTGTGCGAGCCGCTGCAGATCACTGCAAACGGAAAGTTGGATTTTTGTACTCTCTCATGCCCGATTATCTCGCAACCATAACTCGTTCCCTCCTCTATTTAAAGACACGGAGAAGAGGAGCAGCATACGACGCTGGAGCTCATTCAAAGCTCCTCCGCTGCGGTGTGCGGAGAATCCTCCTCGCTGTTGGGAATCGAAGAGACGGAATTCATGGAAGCAGAAGAATCTCCACCTGACAAATTCCACGGTTCTCTGGGCCGAGATTTGGATGTCTCCGACGAGACGGCTCACCAGATTAGCCATGGTGTGTCACCATTTCCTTCTCGTAATTCTGTCTAATACTTTATATTTTTCACACGATTCATAGTTTTTTATTTCACTTTATTTTATTTGCGCAATTATCGGATCATGGCTCTGCGATGCTCAGTGTCAAAATCGTTCAGTTCTGATTAATGGAGCTTGAATCAAAGTTTGCGAGCTCAGTGTAATAGAATTCTTACAGTGGAAAGTAGCCTTAAATTTTGAAAAATGATTGAATCCGTAATAAGATTTCACTTGGGATCGGAATTTTTTTTTTTTTTTTTGAAAAATGAGAAAAATAGGACAAGGTAGTTCAGCCGAGGAGCATAGCAAACAAAGGAAGTGTTATGGACCTTGGGTTCCTGTATTGGATAACCATTCTCCCGGCATTGCAGGGTCCTACAAAACCGAAGGGCCTTAAGGCTGCTTTTATGTAGTCTTCATCTTCCAAGAATTTGTACCTTCATTGGCCCAAGAACAGGTAAGATGGTAGGCCAACGCAAAAATATATGTTTGTGCATATTCTGTTTGGGAATGCAATGTTTCGATCTGATGGTTGACAATTGCGATGGGCTTTTTAAAAATCAAAATAGATGATGAAGTACAAAATATCTGACGATCTAATAATTTCAGCTCAGTCTGTTTAAACAGTGGTCCTTAGTTGTGTCCATGAAGGACTTGTTATGTTTCTACTTTCCAGTTTCCAGTACTATAGCATGCAAGATCTTTGAATTTTTCAAACTTGTCTTCTGTGTTTTTAAAGAGTTTATTGATGCTCTTGTTTCATCATGGTTACTCAGATTCTTGGTATCAAGTGGCATTTGTGCTTACAACTGGTGTGAACAGCGCTTATGTCTTGGGATATGCTGGCACAATCATGGTTCATTTAGGTTGGATAGCGGGTACAGTTGGTTTAGTTTTGGCTGCAGCCATATCACTCTATGCAAATAGTCTTCTTGCCCGTCTTCATGAAGTAGGGGGAAAGAGGCACATCAGATATAGGGATCTTGCAGGACATATCTACGGTAAGACAAAATTTTGACTAAAACTCTCTGGTTATCTTCTGCGCATAATATCAGATATTTACAAACGAGTCAGATTTTCATTTTTGATAATTTCAAGTGCTAATATCTAGTTTTGTTGAATGCTCGAACAAAGCATTTGTTCCTTTTTCCTTTTTTTTTTTCCTTCTAAAATTTCTTTCAAGATTTTGTTTTCTTGTGAGGATTTAAAATGTCTATGTAACCTCACAGAACTGAATCTCACATCAAAAAGGAATAGAGTTCCCTAGGGGGTTTATTAGTGGGTCTAAACTTGAAACATGGTGTGACACATTTTAAAACTGTGTTATGAAGTTGTCAAGCCAGAGAGGACAATATCACACTATGCTCCAGAGAAAACTTGGTTAATTGTATTCTTTGAGATATCTTTGTTTGTTTACAAATATCTCACATATAAACTACTACATCTGTGCAGACAGCAAGAAAATGATGATTTTATGGTTATTCATTCGTTATATAGCAAATAAGGTTTATTTGTTGCGTATGTCGGAATTAATTGACATCTTCGCAAATATTGTTTCAAGATTTTGGAAATTGTCCCAAGAGAAGGATGGTGCAAAGCAAATTGTTTTAGTTTTCTCAAAGCTACAAGCAACATTGATCTTCATAAACACATCAATGCTTTTATCAATCCCCGGTTGATCATGATTTTTACTCTTGTTAATGTTTCATAAATCATTACTGTTGATCATAATTTTGTACATGCCTTATTTGGTGAAAGAAATTGTCTCCTGAATTTACTTGAGCATCAAATTTATGCTTTAGCCAAGATATATCTTCAACAGTGTCTTTGCTTTCTATAGCCATCAATTTCAAAATTTTCCTGTTTTAGTAATTGCCAACAAAATGTATATATGGTTATAACTGAAGAGTTCTTTCCATTCCTTCTCAATCTCGTCACGTTTTGGTGATGTTCTAACCTCTTTTCCCCCCATTTCATCTTGATTTCTCCTCTCTAAGCATGAGCATATGTGATGCTTTTTACATGTATCGTGTTTTTCGATTCTATTTATAACCTTTACTGGTTCTTTTTATCGCTGAGGTGCATATAATTCTTTCTTTTTGATTTTTGATGCCACCTTACTTTATATTGTCTCATGCATAATTGTTTGACTTTGTTTTGGATTATGGGTATGGTATTCTCTTATTTTGTTTTGAATATTTACTGCAGGTAGGAGAATGTATTTCCTTACTTGGGCATTACAGTACATAAATCTATTCATGATCAACACTGGTTATATTATTTTGGCTGGGCAAGCTTTGAAGGTGAAGACATTTGAATGACACACTTTGTCCAGGTCTTTTAAATATAAAGCCTGTGTAGCAGTGAAATGATTAGTCCACACTAGCTGAAGATATAAATGATCCATCAAAAGAAATATCTATTCTCATTCACTTGGATAAATGTTGCCCTCCTCAATTTCCTTGTTTAATGGGCCATACTTTGTTTGGTTTCTTGGATGTGATTGAAAGATTAATCTCAAGGGATGTCATTTTCAGACTGGATTCCCGGCAAACAAGAAATCTTTAATCTTTGCGAGGATAAGCAGCAAGAACCCTTTTGCAATCCAAATGATCACCATAGAACCACTCTAAACTTTTCATTACCTTTGAAACACCAATCCTGACAACTATCTATTTGGCATTTTCTTTTCCTAGGTCTCACTCATGCTCTCTTACCCCCTTCTTCCTGGTCCCTACACAAGTAATAGCAAAGCCAGAAATATCCTAATCTGTTTGGTTAATTTGCAGGCAATATATGTTCTCTATAGGGACGATGCTGCATTGAAGCTCCCTTACTGTATTGCAATTGCTGGGGTAGTCTGTGCAATGTTTGCGTTTGGGATACCCCACCTATCAGCTTTGAGGGTTTGGCTGGGAGTTTCAACTGTCCTTAGCCTCATATATATTGTCATTGCATTTGTTTTGTCACTCAAGGATGGTATGAGCAACTCTATTAATTCTCCAATGTTATGCACAGAATTTGTTTCTTCATTATAGGATTTTCAAAAACAGTATGCAAAGTGCTGTCATTTGCAGTGTCAACCTCCCCTTTCTTTTCCTTGTAAAAAGATTCGATGAAAAGAAAAACGTTCTATTTAAACTGCCGATTTGTTCTTGATAAGCCTCCTTTTCCATGTAATAAATGATTTTAACCAAGGAAATTAATGTTACATGTATAACCTTGAAAGAGCTAATGTTGTATGGTTGCCAAGGGAATCCATCCTCAGAAGAGAGTATCAGCCTCAAAATTCAAATTGTCTCTAATTAATGAGGAATTAAGAACTGATATTCAAGACCATGTCACAGCTCATTTATATAATTAGGTTTTCCTTGGATTGCCTGGTTCACTTCTGTTAAATGAACCCCTCACTTAAAGACTAAAATTTCAAGCGGTCTGCCTTATTTTCCTGCAAGAATGCTGTCATTTGAGAAAGCAATGATTACTGTTGCAAGCAGCTGTTGTTAAAGGTACAATCCCTTGATGTGAACATGCGGGGCAGTTCTACATGAAAAAGACTCATGGCATAAAAAAAAATTTTCGCCATGTTTTCAAGCTATCCCTTGTTTTCATGGCAATGGAGGAAAGCATCTGTCTGTAGTTAAGAACAGTCAATTTCTTCCTCCCACCCCTTGGTTTTGCTCATGTATTATTTTCTTTGTGATTGCTAATGGCCCTTTGGTTCATGCTTCTTTGGTAAGATACTTTGGTGCCATGGTGCATGTCTTTGTATTCCAGAGAGAGAGAGAGAGAGAGAGAGTGAGCAAGATAGTCTCTCTGGATGGCATCAGCAGTTGGTGGTGGTTTATCTTCATTTCTATTCACTTATCGTGAAAAACTTTATCCGTCTCAGAATTATTTCTCTATTCTACCTCCATATTCAGTGCTTCCATCTCTATTATGATTGTAGGATTCATGTCATGATTTTTGCAATTTTCCTGCTATTATAGGAATAAATGCTCCAACTCAGGATTATAGCATTCCAGGATCAAAAGCAACCAAGATTTTTAGCTTTATTGGTTCAGCTGCAAGTCTGGTTTTTGCTTACAATACAGGAATGCTTCCAGAGATACAGGTAAGTCAATCAAATCAGAGTCAGGTTTGGATGCTCCAGTAACCTTGTCAAGTAATTACATTAGACGAGGATCTGTACGCACAGTCACAAGGATTAAGCAGAAACATCTTTAACCCATGCTGAGTTGCTCTGAAGTTTCTTAAATCCAACATGGAAAGAACTACATATGTTTGAAGTAAGGTAGAAGAATAGGATGCTCGCTTGGGCTTCAGAACGTTTAATCATTTCCCATCTTTGGATTGTGTAATTCTTTTGTGTTCAGCGAGGGTTTATTTGCTTTTCACCTGTTCTAGATCTCTAATACTTCAGTTGAATGTTGCATTTCCACGTCCAACTTCTTGTCTCCTCTGTCCATTTCATAAAATCGTCAATGAAGAACTTCCAATTCCATGAACCTGCTGCTGCACAGGCTCACAAGCCACTGTACAGTATGGTTCATAATTGCTTGCTTATTCCCAGGGTCACTCTCTAGAGCTCTCAGAATGCTAAAAAAATTACTTTATTCGATGAAACATATTTTTGGCTGGAAAAATTTTAGCAATCTTTAGCTTCCTGTGCAGCATGCAAGTCATTTGTTTTCCATCCTGATCTGTTACTTAGCATTTCTGCTACCCTGTTTCACATTAATCTTCTTAATAAAGAAACCCTATTTTTCTAATACTTCTGTAAAATGAACTGCAAGTATGGTTCATAATTGCTCGCTTATTCCCAGGGTCACTCTCTAGAACTCTCAGAATGCTAAAAAAAATTACTTTATTCTATGAAACACATTTGTGGCTGGAATAATTTTAGTAATCTTTAGCTTCCTGTGCAGCATGGGAGTCATTTGGTTTCCATCCTGATCTGTTACTCAGCATTTCTGCTACCCTGTTTCACATTAATCTTCTTAATAAAGAAACCCTATTTTTCTAATACTTCTGTAAAATGAACTGTTTCACGCATACCTGATCACCTGTTAGTTGTTGGATGTGTTCCACACACGAGTGAGATTCAAGCCTTTAATTAGCTAATTAATTAGCTCTTCACTGTGAATTTTTCTGTCATATCAGGTTGGCCACATTTACAATCAATATTTCAAGAGTGTAGGATGAATAGGTTGTCTATAATTTTCCACATGTAATTTGCAAATGGGCTGGTGCTGTCAAGTGGTGTTATCAACAATTTGCTCTATGACAAAGAACTTAAATGCTTTGGCAAGATTAAATTCTGATAGTTACATCATCTCGTTTTTCGTTTTGATTCATTGTTGTTACATGTAACCACTCAATTATGTAATTGAATGTCTGAAATTCCAAAAATACATAAAATTAATGAAATATCATGACTGTGATCCTAAGCAACTGTCCTTCCCACATTCTGCATTAGTATACTTCTCTGGAAACATTGAACTTCTGTTACTTCTCTCTTGATTCAAGGCTATTGCTCTTGTCAATGGTAGTCCTCCTCAGTTAGCAGGCTTTATTATCGGTTACAGTTGTAACTGGTGCACTGTGGTATATTTAGGTTTGGCTCAAGCTTACACATTTCACCAATGTCTTGTGTATAAATGTTTATCATGAAACCTCACTTCTTTCCCCTCCTACTTTGGCAGGCAACTGTCAGACCTCCTGTTGTCAAGAACATGAACAAAGCACTCAACTTCCAGTTCACAGCTGGGGTGTTACCATTATATGCTGTTACTTTTGTGGGGTACTGGGCTTATGGATCCTCAACATCATCCTATCTTCTGAGCAGTGTCAATGGACCAACTTGGGTGAAAGTAGTCGCTAATGTGGCAGCATTTTTCCAAACAGTCATTTCATTGCATGTAATGTCTTTCATTTTCTGTCAGGATTGAAATTCACTTGTAGCTTAGAATCTTTACCTATCATTTCACTAATTTTTCTTGAGCTTTCCACTATTGCCAGATATTTGCTAGCCCGATGTATGAATACTTAGACACCCAGTATGGGAGAAACAAAGAAGGGGCATTCTCTGTTCACAATCTGTCATTCCGAGTCATTGTGAGAGGGGGCTACTTGGCTGTAAACACATTGGTGGCAGCCCTTCTACCATTTCTCGGGGATTTCATGAGCCTTACTGGGGCCTTGAGCACGTTTCCCCTCACTTTTGTTCTTGCCAACCACATGTACTTGGTGGTGAAGGGAAAGAAGCTACCAGCGCTACAGAAGGCTTGGCATTGGCTGAACGTATGCGGATTCAGCTGCCTGTCGGCTGCTGCAGCAGTGGCGGCAGTGCGGCTCATTGTTTTAGATTCCAAAACATATCACCTCTTCGCTGATCTTTGAAGCACCCTCTTCATTCAATGAGTTAGCTCTTCTAGTAGTTTTCATACAAGAATCATGTATTGTCCGTTTTGTTATTTTCATTATTATTACTTTTCGATTTTTAGTTGTTATTTGAGTCCCATAAGGGATTTGTTAAAGAAAGAAATGAAAATGTTCCTGTTAGCCATTCGGAAACCTACAGTTTCCCTTGCTCTGTCGCATGAAATTACCTTATCATCGGTGCGTGAGAAAATGTAGAAGAGTGGTGTTATAAGTTAAGGGTATTGGGAGTAAGGGGTAGTTCTATCAAAAAAAAGAAAAGAAAAAAAGAGTAAGGGGTAGTTGCAGAGAAGAATATATAAAAAATGACCGAAAAATACAATAATTGAATCGAAATGTGTAAAATGATTGTAAAGTAGAAGACTTGTACTCTTTTTTTTCTTTTTTTTTTTTCTTTTCAACAGATGCCAGACGCTTCGTTTTCGTCTGTTCTTCTCTTTTTAACTTGGAAAACGGGGAGCAAGCACCACCACCACCTTTAAAGTTCAAACACCCACTCCCCACCACAAATGACTGGTACTCCTCTCTTCTGCCCCAAGAAACCAATCTCAGCCGCCAGTAAATACCCACTACGTGTCACTTCTCGTCTTCATGATCATGTAGAGATTGTCCCCACCTGAACATACAACATCATGCATGGCATCGGGCACCCATCTGTATAAAGCTTCGAAGTCCGGCTTTTCTAATTGCAAATACAGAGATGGGGACCATCTTCGGCAAGATCGACGTGGAGACGCCCAAATTCGACCTCCTCCACACCTGCCCCGACTACGAAATTCGCAAATACTCGCCGTCAGTCGTAGCCCAAGTCTCCTACTATCCTTCCCAGCTCCGCGGCAACCCTGACGGAGGCTTCTCCATCCTCGCCAACTACATCGGCGCCCTCGGCCGACCGCACAACAAGAAGCCAGAAAAGATCGCCATGACGGCTCCCGTCATCACCCAGCAGACGGAAAAGATGGCCATGACGGCGCCTGTGATAACAACGGAAGGCGAAGGCGAAGGCGTAGTAGGAGCAGAGAGAACGATTACTATGCGGTTCGTTCTGGCGGCGAAGTATCAGAGGGCAGAAGACGCGCCGGCGCCGACTGATGAAAGGGTGGTGGTAAGAGAGGAAGGGGAGAGGAAGTACGGTGTGGTGAGATTCAGTGGTGTGGCGACGGATGAGGTGGTGAAGGAGAAAGTGGGGAAATTGAGGGAGAGCTTGGAGAGGGATGGGCATAGAATAGCAGGTGAATATCTGCTGGCGAGGTATAATCCTCCATGGACTCTGCCATATTTCAGGACTAATGAGATCATGCTTCCTATTCAATGAATGAAATAACAGCCAATAATTATATGCAGTTTTTTTTTTTTTTTTTTGGTATTTTTTTTCTGGTGTGAGTGTTAGTTATCAAGGAAGGGATATTGAGGTATTAAGCTTCCGTCTAGTAAAAGATCTTCATGAGAAGTTCGTATCTTGCCTTTTTCTTCTTCTATGCTTGAGGCTTAAATTTTGCTGTATTCATGGAGGACCACACGCTCTCTTTTATCCTACTGCAGGACAAAAGGGTCGAACCCACGTCCTCAAGACACAGCCGGCGTCGTTACCGCATTTCGCGAGTAGCTACTAGCTTCATGCTGTATTATAGAGAATGTTTCGGTGCAATTCGATGAATTGAAATTTCGATGCTCTGGCTGAATAATTTATTTATTATTGTTATTTTTAAAATTTTTTTTATAAAACTGTTAATCTCTGTGTATTTAATATGTAAAATTATAAATAAAAATTTAACATTTTTGAACATGTATATATATATTTTTATTTTTATAAA
>JAXCLR010000105.1:20566222-20589581 GCA_035584095.1 Annona squamosa | reverse complement strand
TTACATATAATTTATATATTTAATTTAATTTTAAAATAATTAAAATAAATTAAATATAATTATTATGTCATAATTATATTATGCTGATGTCACGGTTCAAAACGGTTTGAATCACAGTTGGACCCATTAGACCTGAACCGGACACAAAAATGGTTGAGTTCCCGGTTTGGTTTTTAAAACATTGGTAGAGAGCAGCAAAATGTGAAAAATGTATTGAATGATTTTGTAGCTAGGATCGTGAATGGTGAGGATTATAGTCCTCTGCCTCAATTTCGCCATCGCAACGAGCAGCTTGACGGCTTGCAGCATCACGTGCTGTCAAGGCCCGATGTTGGCTCCTCGTCGAGAAGCAGGATCGGTGTGTGGTGCGTCACGTCCACCCCAATTCCCACTTTTTCCTTTCACCCCCAGGGACCCAACCAGTGCTTTCATGGTCGTCAAGGTGCTGCAGCGCATTGCCCAGAGTGGTACTGTTGTCATTATGTCCGTCTACTACCTAGCTATCGAATCTTCGGCCTTCTCGACTGCCTCATCTTCCTCTACCCCGACCAAACCGTCTACAGTGGTTCCGTCTCCGCACTTCCACTCTTCTTCGCCGAGTTCGGCCACCCAATTTTAGAAAGCAACAACCGGAGGAGTTCGCCCTCGGCCTCATCCGCGAGCTAAAGGGTTCACCGAAGGGGAGCAAGCGCCTGGAGGAGTTCATCAAGTCGTGGCAACGGAACCAGTCTTCGCTCAGGTCCGGCGCCTCTGACGAGCATGGGTTGTCGCTCAGGGATGCGATTAGCGCCATTATCTATCTGAGGAAGCTAGTGTCTGGTACCACAAGCGACTCCGCCTCCTCCCTGCCCACCCTTGTGAACCGCTTCTGGATCAGATGGCAATGCTGATTAAGTGCGCGATGATGAACACGGAGCGAATGCTAGAGCAGTTCGCCGCCATCCAGCTAGGGGCAGTGATGTTGATGGGCTTCATACTGGCCACCATCTGCTGGCGGCCGGATAACTCATCGAAGGATATCCAAAAGCGGCTGGGATTCTTCTCTTTCGCCATATCCTCCACCTTCTACACATGCGTCAATGCCCTCCTGGTGTTCCTCTGGGAGACCGCCTACAATGCCTACTACTGTTCCTCCTATGTACTCTCCGATGCCCTCAGCCATCCCCTCCTTCATCTTGCTCTCCCTTGCTTTCGTCGCCACCACGTCTTTCGCCATGGATCTGGTGGGCAGAGCGCAAGGCTTCCTCTTATGCTTCCATATAATTCTTACCTCTTCTTGGGCAAGTAGCTTCTTCGTCACCTTGTTTTTCGGCATTGTCTCCCACGTGATGATGCTCAACGCGGTGGTGGTGGCCATCCTTGCCTGCTTCCTCCTTTTTGGCGGCTTCTTCATCAACCGTGGGCAGTGTTGCAGAAAAAATGCAAAATTTTAGGAATATTTAACCTTTCGGAGCTCTCCTCCCACTAACTGGAATCTTCGCAAGCAGCAGGCGTCTTTGAATACCGGTGCCATCTTTTGCGACTTGGAAGACACCACTGTGGAGTCTCCGAATGGCGTGTTCAAAAGTGTCATTTTTATCATTGTACAAAATGTCCAACCATGCCATAAAGGTGGCTAACAGAAAAGTGAGTTCATGGTATGCATGCAATTTTGGTGAAATTAATTAAAATTAATATACAATTCACGAAACTATATAGATATTTCTGTAATTTATATCATAGGTATATCTGCGAATTATCTAAAAATTTATATAAAAAAAAAAAAAACAACCAAAAACGTCTGATAAATTGTGTATAAGTATGATACACCAACGTAACTGAAAGGGAAGGGAACAGAGGCATTTACGCCGTGGAACATGGATGAAAGAGATTTTGTTGTTAGGAACTTGTAATTGAATTAATGGGCAGGTACTTGTAAGTGCGGTGTGTTGTTTGTATTTTCAGTTGTGCTGTTGAATGCAATAGAGGGGGTAACTCTCTCATTGTGAGATTGTGAGAGCTCATCTTACAGGAGAGTTGTGCCCCGTGTGAAACCATTGGCAAGTTCACATCAGTAACACATTCTCTTATCATCTATATATTTTGTTACAAATTAGTTTTACATATGCATCCAGGAAATGGATTAGCATAGAAGTTCTCTTCAAGCTTTGGAAAGGTGCCAGGTTCTCTTGGGTATGGACCTCCAGTCCTTTTCATGTGTGATTTTCTCACCATTGCTGAAAATTCTACCCAAGATATCATTCCATCGTCTAGAAGATCAATCAATTGCACAAAAAATTGCCTGAAAAGGAAACAATTTTTAGAAATGATTCAATATTTATGAATATGATAAAGAATTGATTAGCTTCTAATTAGAGTCCTCTAACCATAAAAAGTATAAATTTTCAAAATGAATTAATTTTCTGGATTGAAAGATGAAAAAGATTGCCACGCGGACGCTAGCCAAGTGGTAAATGAAATTAGCAGAGTGAAGGGGAACAGGAGTTTAGAATTCTGTCCTCGTAAATGGAACATTTGGTCCTCCTCTTGATAATAAGGAGCGTGTGACCTCATATTTAAAGTTACAGAAGTTTATTTTATACATGTGGACATTGAAGCTTCAAATTGCTTAACGTTATCAAAGAGGTGACCAAAGCTCCTCATACGAGAGACCACAGCTCCCACCCATGGTGACAAAGAAACTTCCATCATAGGATTCAAAGCCCAACTAAGGAGTGCGGTGGCAGCAGGCTGCATTGTATATAAGTGTTCATGCAGATTTTTAATTTTAATTTTTTAAACTCTAAGTCATTTATTTTGTTTAGCACTTTGTTTCATCATGTCATCGAAAAATTACTTTTATTCGAAATTTATATTTTGTTAAAAATTAGCATCTTTTTGAAGTAAATATATAACTATTATTTTTTTTCGTATAAAGTCTTCGATACGTGATTTTGAGGGGGAAAAATTAAAATAAAGAAACAAGCGGTTTCATAAGAAACTTTCATACAACCAGTTGTATTGAATCATTCCCCTTAAAAAATTAAGAGTTAACTAAATATTTTTTTAAAAAAATGGAAATGAACATACCTATATGGATCAATGGTCATACGGAATCCATCAAATCTTCTATGACCTCGAACTGCTTTGGCCATGTTGCCATCGTATGTATAGATGAACACATCACTCTCTCGGGCAACAATGTAATCCAAGGCTGCGAGACGGTTGAGGTATGCCTGAAAGGGCTCCAGTTCCATCTTCGATGCAAGAGTGTAATGGGAATGGATGTTTGGGTAGTTTGCTGTGAGTATAGACATGCTTTCATTTCCATAAAGCTCTCCAGCAACAATGTATATCTTTGATGTGGAAGGATATCCCAAGGCTTTCAAGAACATTGCTGCCTCTCGAGGAGTCATTGGGCATTCGCCTTGCCTTCTTTTCAATTTCCCATCTATCTCCTTCTCTTTCCAACGTGAAATATTCTGCCGCATTTCTTCAAGCTCCAGCGATTCCTCTGAACTAAGATTGTGGTTGCAACCAGTGAATGCTAGCATATCTTTCTCATATCTACAAAACATATAAAATAATTAACCACTTTTCTTTGTTAGAATAGCACTAGAACAAAAGTCTTCAACTGCAGACAAACTTTTTGCGGCTAAGTCTAATTATTTGGCTTCATTTGGTATCAAATGCAGCTAGATTTCCTCCATACCATGTAGTTTTATAGGCAGCCACTTTAAAACAGCTAAGTGTAATTAAATACAACTAAAATCTTGACTATTTATAGTTAAACGAAACTACAATCTTAGTTGTATATAATATTATTTAGTATTATGGCAGTCCCTTGGAAATGGCTACATATGGTTAATAAGCACCGCTAAATCTTGGATTATACAAAGTTAGATGCAGCCAAAATCTTGGTTACATATGGTTAAAAGCCGCTAAAATATCGATATACATCTAGCGTTCCATGCAACCACCTTGCATCAACTATATGCAATTAGCAGTTATATACTATAACCGTCGTATCAGCTCTCATATATATTTTTGAATTTTTACAGGTTCATGGACCTCATCTAGATAAGTTCCATACAAATGTTGCTCTTTCACTTCTACTGCAATATTTTATTATCTAAACTCTCCATAGTATTCATCCAATTTTTTAAAAATTTTACATGTCTATTTACATACAAGAAAGGTTTCATATAAGCAAAAACCTTTATAAATTTATTTTCATATTGTTAAAAACTTTGTATTCATTCCCAAATAATTTTAAATTTTATAATATATAATTTTTTGATAAAGTGAGCTTTAGTATCATAAATATATAAATTGACTTAAATGGTTAAGTATAATATAAAAATATTTAATAGAAGATAACCATTTATATGCACAAATCCATGCAAAATTTTGTAGGTAATCACTCCCTATAAAAATAAGATTGCTATAGAAAATGAATTTTAGAGTAATAAAAATTAAAAAAATACATTTTTCCTCAGTTAGGCTAATATAACATTATGAGTATGGAAATATTTCCAAAGCACAATTATCACTAATGATTTTAGTGTGCTACTTCTATTTTTCGCCTGGCTTGATAACAAGTCAAAATCCAATTTAATCTATTTAGAATTATTTATTTAATTAGGAAACTAAGTTTCATTGAAATCAAAAATATTCACAATCTCATCCAAAAAATATATACAAGTAATGTAAAAAATAATTTAATTTATACTTGAATTTCAAAATTACATATTAACAACAAAACTGTTTAAAACATCATTCCTAGATCGGTAAATAATTCTACAAATTTTTATTATGTTTTAAGATATTGATGGATAGGTTTCAATATTTTCCATACTTTTATATATGATTTTACACATTTTTAAAGAAGTAGGACTCACCCAAGGATTTGATTGAAGTAATTTGTAATACCATGTTAAAACAAAAACTGTTAAATAAAATGAATGGATAAGATTTTGATTTGATCATCAATGTGGCATACTGAAATCTTTATCATGATCCATAATTTTATTTTTAATGTTTGCTTTTTGATGATATCATCATGTTTTGTATGTTCCTTTCTGATTACTCTCTTTGAAATTCAATTTATTCAAGCAAGGCCTAATGGCTAACTATATATAGCAAACATATAGGTTACATCTTGTAATTTGTAACACTGATATAATTGAGTACGATCTCCTGATTAAATATCGTTAAAAGAAGTCGTACCTTAAGTGGAGAGCAATATATGGGGTGGAGTCTCTTCTCAACCTCGCAACCAGCCTCTTTCCTAGATCTTCTATTTCTTTTGAAAATCGCAGAGCTACGTAATTCGCATGACATCTTAGCTTTTGTATCGAAGTGGGAATACCATTGTTTGCAAGCCGAGAATCGCTATGTGTGAACTGCAACACTTTGTGCTTCTTCAATAATTCAACCAAGTTGCTTTGGTAGTAATCAACCTGTGCATATTATTTATGAAGATCTAAAATCATTTCATCATTACGTTTGCGAAAATATATACGTACAGCCATTTTTTAAAAAAAATTAACCCGATATGTAGAGAAAATTTTAATTTGCAGCATATCAGATTACATGTATTGAATTAATTTGTATACTAAAATTTATCATTTTTAAATTTATGTATTTTTTATATTTTCAAAAACCAAAACTACTTTTCACTTCATCTCATCTAAATGGTTTTTAAAATTAAAAATATATAAAAATTTAAAAATTGTAAACTTTGGATATATAAAGATTATATGTAGATTCACATAAATAAAATATAAATATAAGTATAAAATAAAACACCTTTATACATTGAATCCTTACCAATAAATATTTTTTTGATGGAATACCCATAAATGAATTTAATTACATATATATCCAATATATCTTCAAATGGTTCCCACACTGATGATAAATCAAAATCTAATCCACTTATTATATTTAAAATTATTTATTTATTAGCACATTATATTTCATCTAAATCAAATATGTTTATAGTCATATTTAAAACAATGTAAAATTAATGTAAGAAAATAGTTTAATTTAAATATTTTAAAGTTATACTTTTAACATTACTTCTCTTTATACAAATGATTGAATTAATTAAGTAGTATCATATTTTAATACATAAATGAATAGATCTAAATTTTTTTATAATTTACCCATGAATATATGCATTTTAAAGTAAATTTGTCCGATTCCAAATTACATTAAAAGAAATTTTGATACCTAAGGTAAAACAAATTATGTCAAAGTCCTATATAAAGAGTGAAATTTTAATTTCATCATCAATGTCCATCCCATTTTCAACGGATAACACCTTAATTAGCGTGTACCCGGCGCAACTTAGTATTTTCTTTCATGTAGAGAGAAGTGATCTTATGGTTTATAAACCATCGTAACTAATTATGATAGAACAACTACTTTTTCTAATTTTAAAATAATTTTCTTTAAATCCACTATTAATATTATTTGCACGCATTTATCATATCAAAAATTTAGTAATTACATATTGTCTCTAATGTAGTGTTTAGAGTTTACAATATAAAAGTTTTCAATGCTATGATTTTTAACATGATAAAAATATATGTTTATAAATAATATTTATAGTTTAGATTTCAAAAATATATTCTTAATTACAGAAGTAATATGTTCTACATTAAGTAATAATGATACATTTATCACTTAGTCATCTTCTATCTATGGAGCAAAGTTTACGGTTTATGCAAAAATAAGTTTTTATTATCTTCGACAAAAATATCATCAAAACGGTCAATTTATGTGAAATAGATTTTAATAGTTCCATCTCGACCTCATTTATGATAATATTAATTAACTAATATTGAAATTATTAGGATAGTTTCAGAAATTGTAACTTGCTCCACATAATTTGACAAACATACTTGTGTCGTAATGATGTTACAGAGAATATATTTACAAAGATATGTAACCTGTATAAATATATTTATAATTTTAGAAATTAAGTGTATAGATTTAATTTTCACAAATACACTTCATGATAGTACAATAATGACGTTATAATAACATAAATATATTTGCAATTATAATCAAATTATGTGAAAATTATTTGCAATTTGTGAAATTATATAAGTATATTTGCCATTATAGTTAAACTGTATGGATATATTTACAAATTATCTAAACTATTAAATCTTTCTATAACATTAATTTTTATTAGAAAATTTTAACATTCATACCTTTGACCAAGAAACAGGAGTTTGCACATAGGGCTTCAAGGTTTGATACTGTGGCGGTAGAGATTCTACCATCTCAACTTCATCTTTCAAGACTTCTGTAAAGCGTTTCCAGTCAAAAATATCTTGAAAATCACTGCAAAAACACACCAAGAAATTCAACACTGATAATCATATTTTTATGTGCAAAATGTATGAATGAAAAATCTTTTGTGCAGTATGTCAAATTAACCTCGGATCACTCCAGAAAGATGTATGGTCAAGAAGAGGAAGGACCAACGTAGCATTCATAATCTTAGCTATGGCAACCATGTCGCATATCTGCATATATAATCAAATTTCAAATAAAGATATGATAATTCATGTGTTTTAAATTTACTTCAAATAAATATATGATTTTTGCCGTTTTAAATTCAGCCTTATGGCCAAGTAACTAAATAGTGTCCATCTTCTCATATGGAGTGATGATCACATGCAACCGATTTCTGGTTATTTTATTTCAAGTAACAGTTTTATTAAATTCAGTCCATTTATAATACTCACCCATATTTCTTTGTTCATTTGTAAACTAACTTATTCAAAAATTCACATATATTGGAAATGTAAGGGGTTATATCTCAATGCTTGCGTGAGCATCGAAGTTCAACGTTTACATATTCTAAAAATCGGAAATTTGAAATTAAATGCATTGCTCTGCTATAAAAAAATTTCAATATATATGAATTTTTAAATCATGAAAAATATATATGGGTGAATATTATAAACAGAACTGAATTTAATAAAAACATTCTTTAAAATTAAAAAAAAAATCAATCATTAAGCCCTCCCATAAACTTTCAAGGATGTCAACAACAACTCAAACACTCAATACATATTTCTGATGAAGGGTCTTTTTTTTGTTGTTGTTGAATTGATGAAGGGTCATTGTATGTAGCTTCTGCATGCTTGGTTATGTTGGCATTTTATTGAATCCATGAAGCATGTGATCATCTT
Source organism: Annona squamosa (assembly GCA_035584095.1). Lineage (NCBI taxonomy): Eukaryota > Viridiplantae > Streptophyta > Magnoliopsida > Magnoliales > Annonaceae > Annona > Annona squamosa. The sequence goes on along the minus strand of JAXCLR010000105.1, from coordinate 20,581,386 downwards.
TAGCTAGCTATGTTTAAAAGTAATTTGCATCAAAATTAAAGGATTTATGAAAATTAAAGAGGCTTAAAAAAGGCCAGTAATTAATAAAAACCGCTGTAGAAATTGGAAAACATACCCCCATTCTCATTTGATTTAATCCACCGTTGGCATTGACTAAAATGTAACCGTTAGAAGTGTTTCCTACTCATTAAAATAAAACCAAGAAATCTGAGTTATTAAGCAAGTGAAGTAATGAACACAAGTAATAGTTTAAAGAAACCAGATACATAACATGAAGCGATTTTCTAGAAAGGTTTTCCCTTATTCCCAAAGTGGAAATACTTAGATTGTGCCTCACTAATATGATTTTGTGAAATCTAAACCACCCAATATGTTTAATGCGTTGTCTTTAGTTAAAAATATTTGATAATGTATATAAATTAAAACCTTTAAGTCAATTTTGATGTATGTATACGTATTTTCGAAATCATCTTTATAAATAATGAATTGAACATTATTTAAAATAAGACGAATAATTCAGATTTTACAAAAACACGTATTGGTGGGCCTCAAACAAAGTATTTCTACTTTCATATATTGCAAGCCGAGAAATATGTCACTACACATGTTCCATAACATACTCGTTTGATTTCTACTTCCAAAGACGCATTTTCGGTAGTCCTCGATGTTTTGTTTCTTCCAAAGGTTGAAAGCCTGCAGTGACAAAATAAAGAGATTCAGTTTTTTCCTTATATTTCTTTTAAATTACTTTATTTTTGCATTATATTATACCCTTAACGCTACAATGGATATAGTTAGTTAATGCAGTTTCTTTAGCTTTGCATAATTTTGTAGTGGGCTTTTCTATATATCCCTACATGGTTTAGGTAAAATTACAAGCATATCACAGCTTTTAAAAACATTGCATCCACACCTATATAGCTTATCTGAAATTCAGGCATACCACTTCAGTTAAGGAACCATTATTCCGAGTTAAAATTTTTATTGAAGTGATAAAAATGCTCCCATGAAAAATAAAATTAAATATTTTATCAATTATTCCAAATAACATTATTAAATAATAAAATATATGACAAATATTTAAAAAATAAAAAATCAATTGAATATATTTTTTCATTAAATAAAAATTACAAGAAAATGCTTTCTCAAACTTTAGAAATTATTTTGTAGAAGAAATTCCTCACACAAATCGATCAATTTTGTGTTAGTTAAAATTTAAAATTTTCCACTGTAAGTAATTTTAAAATTAATTATAAATATTATAATAGAAAAATATCTATAAAATTCAAAAAGACTTACTCAGAGGGGCATTTTTTTCATTTTAATAAAGTGTTTAACTCCATTAAGGTGTCCATCACAAAAGTGATACATTTGCGATTTTATTATTTAGAGTATAAAACACCATCTTATGTCGATACATTTTTATTACTCTTTACGTATTAATACTTAAAGCGAAGTTCATTATTTCAGATATATGTTTACATTTTATGAACTTTTATTCAAAATTATTAATTGCTTGTCTTTTGAATATTTTGGCAAAATAATTCAAGAAAATCGTGGAAATTTTCCCCAAAATTAGCGAAATTTTTCTTTCTAAGCAAAATTTCCAGATGTGTTTAGTAACAGAATAAAATAGTGGAAACAAAAGGTAAGAAAGAACTTTGAAAAGGAGAGACGATATGATAAGATAGGATATAAAGGAAATAATTAGGAATAAACAAAATACCTATAAAATAGTTCGTAGAGTTGTTTGAAAAAATATGAAAAAATTGTTTAAAATATAAGCAATATCAAAAATATATTAGTTAAGTAGTTAAGGTTTAAAAGTATATTAGTTAGGAAACAGACAAGAATGACGTCAAAGTATAGGGGGAAACTTTTTTCTTTCTGACGAATACCAAAGGGATCCTAATTGGATAAAATTTTAGAATTGATAATGATATGCTTCTACGTCATAATTAAAGCCTTATTGTGGGCCTAAAATGAAAGGCTAGCTCCATTGCCACAAATTTGAATATTAGCGACAAAGTTAGCAGATTCCTAATACTCATACTTTGAGCAACAATTTTTCATATATTGTAAAATTTTAAATTCGTGTTGCTAGAAATACACTTTTCCATTATTAAATTTTTCTTGCATGGGATCTTTAGTAATGAATTAGTAACTAAATATATAGGTGTTTCCAACTTTGGACAACGAATAAATTCCATTATTAGATCCTAATATTCTTGTAATTGGGCCTTAGCACGCACTTCACTACGAGGGCATACACTAAAAAAAAAATAAAAATCATTCAGTTAACATTTTCTGTAAGTTAAAATTTGAAAATTTCCTCTTTTTTTTATCAGAACTCCCACTAAATTTATGGTCAGCATCATTTTAAAAATAAACGCTGCAGATCATATATAATCATGATATAAACAGTGGACTCTACACAAGAAGCTTAGATTACTAAATACAATTAATGAGGAAGCTACTTTCTTAGTACATAATGGACCACAGTGAGCGGGGCACGTTTGTTATGTTTGGAGTTCGGATCACGTGTTCGTGATTGTACCAAAAACCCACTCATTAATTACATGCATTCAACAAAGATACCAAAAATCATATTGATCGAAATCATTCGTGGGTCTCTACTTAGAAACAATATATAGAAATATAAGTTTTAGAATTCATTTGAATCAGTTGAACATAGTATTAAAATGTTATAGAACTGCATACAAATATTATTTTAAGTGAGATGAATACTTTAGAAGTTTTGGTGTTCAATTTATGATTCGTGGCATGTTTTAACAAAAGAAAAAAAACCTTAAAGGGTTATGAATAATTTCTGTTTTTTGTTACCTACATCAATCTTAATTAAGTGGAATGAGCTTTTGGTCCTAGTTGTAGGCATGATAATGAAACTAATAAATGGATGATAGTTCCAAATATCATCGAAGCATTTCTCTTAAATTTATTTAAAAACATTAAGTCTTCATAATTCAAAATCATATTACAGTGAGCATAGAAATTAAAAATTAACGAGAGAGAGATTTTATGAAATAAATAATTTGAATCGAATCTTACTGGTGAGACTTGCTTTTGGGGCGTGGCAGACATGGATGTAGTAGTCTCGAGATATCGGATGGCCCTGTGCACGCCATCGAACGTGTGATGGACTCCGTCGAAGGTCTGGTGTACGATGAGAGAGGGCATGAGCCAGAACTTGGAGAAGAGCAGGAGGGAGATGAGGAAGAGCAGGAACGTGATGAAGGCTCTCCTCACCATGCCCACGTAGCAGTAGGGAACAAGATCTCGTGATGAAATGCTTACTCCGCCTCCTGCCCGGATCACCCACACCGGAGCCGACATGTCCACCTCCTCTCCTCGCGTCTCCTCTGCTCTCTTCTGCTTTGCTCTGCGTTCACGGCCGGCCAGCCCGCCCCGAACCCAGAGCGAGCGACACTGCGAGAGGGGGAGCTGGCCTGGTTCTATAAAAACACTCTTTTCGTTTCGTAGTCCTTTTATCTTTTGAAACTCCTTCCTGCTTTCCTAGCATCATCCATACCGTTCATCAATTACCATAATTTCATTATATAATTAATTTGATTAAGAATAATTTAATGCTTAGATATATATTTTTATTAAATGTGTAAAAAATAGGATTAATTATTTTAATTATGTTACTAGAAAAAATATTAAATAACGTTAAGTGGGCTGGGCTGAATGCATGCGTTGCTGTGCGCGGCGTCAGAAGCGCGGAAGGTGGGCGTGCGTGAGCCTTCTTCGCAGCGAATCAGTCTGTTTTGCGTTAAGAAACCTTTTTCTTATTTTATCACACCCGGCTGCACCAGCTCAACTTCAAGTCTGTTAAGGAGTCCGGTGAGAATCGTGGAGAAGGAATTTGCATTTGTGAATAATTACGAGGGTTAATTTTAAATATATTCATTACATTTGCCCCTAATCACAAATATACCTACTAAGTTTGAAATTTATCACATATATCCATTAAGTATGAGTAAAATTTCAAATATACTCATTCCTTAAGGCATAATTAAAAATCTTCGTTATCTATTATATGAAATATCCAAAATGCTCATTATTATTTAATAATAATAGTCATTCAACTATAATAGAAATTAAACAATATAATTGAAACACATTTAATGTAAGAGGAAAGCTAGAAGTAATGATTCTTAATACTGAAGGCTACGTGTTTTTAGACGAGGCAAAAAATAGAAATGAAAAATAATTTGAATAGCATAAAAGCAAGACGAAGTCTTTTATATGTATAGGATGAATAGATTGATCTAATTTACTTAAATTATGTTAAACATGATTTTGTCTAATTCTAAAAGTTAGGATTAAGGATAACATAGAGAGGATAATTATATGAAAAATGTAAATTAATAAAATACATGTAATAATTGAAAAAGTAAAATTGTTAGTTAGCGAAGATATTAAATCACTTTAAAAGAGGTGAATAAGTAGTGATTTTTTTCCTTTTTCCTATTATCAAACAGACCCTAATTATAATAAAAAGAAATCAATGGCCTGCTAGTCAGTTGACACATGTCTTTTTTTTCTTTTTGTAGTCAGAAAATTGATCTTGAAATTTCACAGGTTAGGTTATGTAACTACCCTCCCAGCTTTTGCATGTCCTCTAGGAGACGCCGTCTACGCTGCAGCATTGATGTAAACCATTATAATTATTTTAAAAAATTTTGTTCTAAAATAAGTAAATAGAATTTGAATGCTATCCATAACAAATAAAATTTTCGTAAGTATTTTTACTGTTGACATAGTTTTGAGATCCCAACTAGCTACATCAGCAAATATTATATGTAATCTTTGCTGTGTATAAATCTTAATTTATTATTATTATTATTAAATGAATCCATAATGAAAAGTTTCAAATATGCAATAAGCCATGGGAATTGCTTGCGTATAAATTTTATTATTATTATTATTATTAAATGAGTCCATAATGAAAAGTTTCAAATGTGGAATAGGTCACGTGAATTGTGAACTGTTTTCGAGTGAAGAGTTAAATTTCTATCATATACCCCACGACATGTTTTTATTTATTCGATAAAAAAATCATATAATTTTTATCTCATGGGGCCCACCGCATGCTTTATATAGATTTGTTGGTATTGAAGAAGATAAGTAATACATTTAACATTTTTAATGGGTTATATTAAGCTAGAGCCGACTTTTACTAGCATTGAAATTTCTCATCTCATGCCTGCCGTATGTCTCGTCAAAACCTGATGGTCCATCACCGATTTGTTTGGGCTCATTGATCATAGCGACAAGAATAAAAGCACAAAAAGCAATACTCAGATACTATTGGAGCTATGTTACAGAGAAGGCAACAACATGATTGTATTTATTTTGGATACCTAATCCACGTCCCGCCCCTTCGCATTCTTTCGGCTGAAAAGCAAGAGATGAGCCAGGAACACTTGGGGCTATGGGAAGTTGGGGAACCATAAGAAAATGATAGACATGAAAACAAAGCCCCGAACAACGACAAGGGTTTGTATACAACAAATGCAAGACAGACGGAGACAAAAACCCTCAACTCCAGTAGTCCGAGTACTCTTTTATCCATCTATATACCCAACCAATTGAGAAAGGGGCAGAGGCCCCAACAGAAAGTTGAAGGGTAGTCCTTTATGTATACGTCTCGGCTGAGTCCCACAATATAGAAGCTGAAGGAACGATTCCGATGCACCATGGTCACGCGTGTGACAGGCACGACGGAGATGGCATGTCGCTCGCAGATTACCCTTGCAGTGGGAGGGACGGGAGGCCTGTCGGCAATGACATCGGATGAGAACTTGTTGAGGATAAATGAATCGGCAAAGTAGGCAGGGGTGCATTGGTAAGCCTGTGTGTTGCACAGCTGCACCCCTTTGGCTCTGTGGAACACCTCATCCGGGACGGATGCTGCACCACTGCTTGCACTCACTTTTCGCCTAAGCAGCGTCTTCCTGCAAAGCAGCAGAGCTAACTTCAACATCTGCAAATTACACTGCCAAAGCCATTAAACTCGTTCCCTGAGTTGACCACTGGTCTGTTTCAAATTGGGTTTCATCTTTTGCACATCCAACATGCTAAGCCAGCATGCCAAATCATTGACTAGAAAACATGAAGTAAAGTAACAATGGGTGCAAGCACATGTTGAAAGGTCCATTGGAAGCAGGTCTGCATCTATTGGAGAAACAACTAGCATTTGATCAACTGCAAAGCTGTCACCTTAGCCTACCACTCTTTTTAGTGAAACAGTGCATCTGCTAAAATGCAAAAAAAAATTAAGGCATCCACATTTCTCTCTACTGCTGTTCTCTGCGCTTTTTAGCAGTGTGCCAGAATGCCAGGTCACTTTCATAATAGGCAGCCAAAAATCAGCAATAAAAGGATATATCACATCGGCTGCGCAGCTCACAAACTATTTTCGCTCCTAGAAGTTGACTAATTTTGTTGTTTTCAGTTTATGCGATATTGGATTCATAAATGTGAGCACACATACCATGTAATTACAGCAACATTATGTGTTACAAGAGAGCCTCCTCCACATTTCCCACACTTCATCAGCCCACGAGATGCACATGTTGCACATAGAAGCTTTCCCTTGCCGCCACAATTTGTGCAACTGCAATCATGCCAAAAATGTCACACACTAATATCAAAATTAAATAAGGCAGGAAATAGCATGTTATCATGCAAAATAGCAGAGGAAAAGAATCAAACTCACATTGTATCCGACCCATCTCTATGTGCAATTAAACCTCTCCCATGGCAAAGTGGACACTGAATCATCTGATTTTCCTTGTAAAACCCAGGTTCTTGGCCAGCATTACATGCAGGGCAGGCAATTTCTCCACGTCCCTCACAATCTGTCCCATTTTCAAGAATTTTTTTTTTTTTTTTTTTTATGAATACACTGTAGTTCAGACAAAAGATTATATGCTTGCTTAGATAGAAAATTAAAGGGAAAAACTTTGATACATAGCCTGTTTCACAATTTATTATCCGTAGTCACAAAACCCAAACTACTTAAGTTGGCATGATCAATAAATCATCTATTCAGTAAAGGCTTCAGACATGAAATGAAATTGCTAATTAGTATTCTAACCCCATTAATTTTCACTGTTCAATAGATGGCTGTTTTGCATGTCATTCTAGCTTGGGAGTGATTTTGACAGTTTAGGAAGATGAAAATACCTCACCATTTTGAAAGTCAAAATAAACGAAAAAGATGCTATAGCCTTACCTGAACATCTCAAGATGGTGTCAGAATGAGGAATTTTGGCTCTGGTCTCTTTGTGCTGAACAAAAAGAAGTGGGAACTCTGACCTCAGATCTAATTCCCATAGTCCTGGCTCAGGCCCATTATCATGGCCATCAATTTTTCCCCCAAGGTATGGCGCAATTTCTTTTATCATTTCTCTCTCTTCTATGAAAGTCTCTAAAGTTCCCACGTAGACATTGCAATCTTCCACTGCATGTATCTTCAATTTCCGAGCTGGACGACTTCCCCAACAACAGCGATGTCCAACATGATCTATAAGTAATTCTCGAATTTCCACTTCATCTAAGATTTGCCTATAGAGAAAATTAATTTTAGAGACAGTGAAAAAGGTGTTCCCAGCGGCATGCTAACCAATATTGTAAAACAAAATTAACCTTATGAAATAACAACATGAATGTGTACTGTAAGAGAGGGATTAGACTGTGATGACACAATACAAAAAAAACCGGAAAAAAAGAAAAACAAAATTCAGGTCTTTCATGCATGCTCATACAGATAAGAACAAAGATTACCAGCCTTTCATCAATGCATTCCTTTTCTACTCTTATGACCAATTAAAAAAATTCATTCAGATGGTTTTTTGTTGATGGCCATCTGAAAAGTTCTCTTCCAACAAGAATAGATAGCAAGGAATTTAAGTAAGGGACTTGATCACACAAAAGGGGGCCAGAAAACATTATGTGGGGCAAAATCAGCTTAAACAAGTCTTTCGGCCCAAACAGTCATAGCTTTGCCAAGTGCTTGTCAGCTGCTCTATAGAACAGGTCATTCTTAAGTTAAATCGCTGGAGCAACTTCAATAATTATGGTCATCTCTGACTTTCACGACGTGTAGAGTTTACTTTTAATGTCCAGGTCTTCTAGAAGTTCTAAACCGAATTGGGTCAGCAACTCTGTTTCATTCACTTCCAGAATATTTGCCTTCAACATCCAAGGGCCTCCCCGAAGACTTACAGATTTTCATAGGATTTGCCAATAAAGATATTTCTCCATGCTGCCAACTAAAAGGAGTATTCAACAACCTTTATAGTAATCATTTTGTGCCTCGTAGAGATCAAATCCTCTCAAACATCCACCTAGGGAAGTTTTCAACCTCCACACTTGAGCCCCCTAAATAAAAAGCCAGTTGAATATCTCTTCCCTCTTCCCTCCTCTCCCCTCTTCCTTTGTTGAAATTTTTTTCAAAAAAAAAAAAAAATCTTGACAAAGTTTTATCTTGGAAATAAAGATAAGAACAGATTATGATCTCTGTCTGTTCTCTTGGTCATATTGACCACTTTCTTCCATCTTTGCATCAGAAGAAAACTTTAGTTTCATTCAAAATAAAAAGAACTTCATGGCACTCATGGAGCATGTAAGTGCAAATTTCAAAAAATTGGTTTTAAACATCTTTATATACCATCAAATGACACGAAAGTGGAATGAGTTTCTACCCAAAGCAACGCAACCCATCCTGCAAGACATGATTGAAACAGAACAGTGTAAAGCAGGTCACATAGTTCACTGCAGGAGCATGAAAACAAGACCGCATCATCAACTGGACAATATATATCTTTTTGGTCAATGGTTTTCAATAGACTAGGATGGCAATGCAAGAAACATGTAGCTGATTTCAAATCCAACATGTTGTGATCAGGCTTAGCCAATAATGAAGATGATTTTGCATGCCAGAGTTGTGGCTAGCTAAACCTACAAGTCAAAAAATTAAATTCAAAAGGACGACAAAACCAACCATACCTCCCAAATTCCCTGATAGTATTACCACTCAGGCCTTGTCCTCCATCACCAACTCGAAAAACAACCGCTTGTTCTGCACGTTGTGGTTTAACAGATGAGAGGTAGTACTAAAATGGATCCTAATATGAATCTCAAAAAAAAAAAAAAAAAAAAAAGGATCCTAATAAACTCGGTGAATGAAATGAGCAATCACTACCAAGAACCAACAGGCCTGACCCAACTTATCAATGGATCAGCATAAATTGAAAAAGGTTTCATAGCAACAGCAACCTATGCCAAGGAAGTACATGTTTCAAAATAGGTATAGAGTAGCAGAGATCACTCCCTTTATGATATCGGCAACATATTTAGATTCAGGTTGGATATCAATTTATTAACAGATAGAAGCGACAGCATCTCTAACAATCCATCGAAAATAGCATAGATAGAATATCAGGTAAGGAAAGCATCAAGGAGACATCAACATTATATCAATATTTCATTAGAACACCCACTAAGAGTGATTTCTTTAAAGGAAAATGGACTTAACAGCATATATGCATAAAAAAATGATGATCTCAATTAGTAATTAGTGAACTTGCGGCATGTCCATCTCAAAAATGGCTTTAGGAATCAGTGGCTTGGATGAACTCGTTGAATTCAGATACAGATCAAGCAAATTGGGCTCTGAGACTCGGCCAGGTGGCACGTTTCTTCAATGCCGAGTGGTGCCAGTCCTGGAAGTTGATTGGATGAACCTCTGTTGGTCGAGCAAAATAATCAACCGAATTCAGTTACCGTGGTTCACCAAAAGAACGAGATAACCAGCAAAACCCGTCCATACCGTTAGACGCAAAACTGAATTGCGTCGAAGTAACAGAGCTAGAAAGAAATCTATTAGAGGAAGGAAAAGAAGAAGAACAAAACACAAGAAGGCTTCCAAGTAAAATAAGAAGCTCCGAAAATCCCTATGGCCATACCATTCGGGTAAGGATCAGGCGAGCTGACCAAAGCGCCATGGATCGATGGCGGATAGAGGTCGGAAATCGCCGAAGCGGATCGGATTTCCTCCACGCTGACTTCACCAGCTGCCGCCGGCGATGTCGGGAGAACAGAGCCGCCCCTTCCCATGTACTGATAGGAGGCCCATCTATCGCTCTCCTTCTCTCCCAGTTCCGTTTTCCCTGCAACATCGCGTCCCAAGTTTCGAAGTAAGGAGAGAACCGAGAAACAAGAAAAAACCACCGAAGTCTGAAGAGAGAGAAGAGAGGGAGACGTCCACCAGAAAGCAGGGGCTCTTCCATTGCCATGTGCCCGTCTCTGAGGAACGGTGACAAGTGCAGCATAAATACAATAAGGTGGGCCGCATAGCTGTGATGAAAGAGCGTCGAAAAGGACCTATTGGGCGATTGGGATTTTTCAAAATATGTCAATAAAATTTTAGTATTGCATTCATGGTCTTAAGTTTACCAAAATTTTAAATATATCTATAATATTTATATAAAATTACAAGTACATTTCTTCCATTAAGACAGTGTTAAATTGTTCCGTAAAATGACAAAAATATTCTTTAAACTAACTAATATACTTATAATGTTTCGAATATTTAAAATATTATTATTTTATATATTTTTATCTATATTAATATTTTAAACTTTTTTACAAATATGTTTATAGTATATGTGAAAGTTACATATGTGTCACTTGGCGTGAAGGTATTATCATCATTTTACTAAAAATCTAACAACATTTTAATAAAATGGTTATGCTCGTAAATTCATATAAATTTTATGAACATGTTTGTAACTTTAACAAATTTAATGATACAGATGCGATGTTAGTCAAACCTTGTTTGGCCTATTTGTAAAAATGTTCTCAATTTCTGTCAGTACCGACCTCCACTAATCGCTGATCCAGACCTTTTATCTTCCGGGCATGCCCCGAGTCAACGATTTGGATTACTCTCGTCGCCTGTGCAATGCTTCGCTCCTAAGGAAGCGTTGAACCACGGTGACAGACTGCAAGCTCAGCGAAGGTGCATACCCGACAAACCCAAGCCGTTCGAACCATGTGGATTGTGGATGCCGATCATAAGTTTTTAACACGTTCGTTGTTTACAGCTTAGATGCACTCATGCACGAGAATAAGATAAGAATGTTAAATGAAAAAAGCCTTGTCATGTAATGGAGATAGAAAATGGTGTAGTTCGGCTGAGAAAGATTGAATTGAAAATGAAAAAATAGATTACCATTTTTTGAAAGCGGAAAACTTCATGCGATCCTAATTTAAATCATCCCATCGTAGATGTGAACAAAATTCACAATAATTTTGAGATGGTTGGAAACGTTCATAGATTTACCCAATTATGTGGCTTTTATGGAAATAACTAAGGCACTTTGAGATCTTCCCCACCAAACTTAATGGTAAATAAGTTAAAAGATATTATCTCCAAAATTAAAATTTTGATAAGATGAATATTTAACATATTTTCAATTTTGGATTGTGGGGCTAATTATATATTTTTATTTTTATGAAAATATTTTCTAGTATTTAATTCGTAAATTAAATTTTATAATTTTTATTGGTAGTATACACTGTGACATTTAATATTATAATAAAGTACACCCTTACATAATTAAGGTACATTTTTTTAAATGCCTTTATTCAAGGAGAAGCTATAAAACCCCTACATGACAAGGGAAAGTAAAAATTAATATTCCTGGGAAATTGAACACATTACCCAGCAGAATTATTGCCCACATTGCAACCACTGATGTAAAAGCCTTGATGGTAATTTTACAATTTTTTATACCTATATATTTTAAAAATCAACATTTTTAGGTATTTATGTTATTTTCATCCGAAAAAATATTTATAAATCAACATTTTTAGGTATTTAAGTCATTTTTATCCCCACAAATGTTTATTTTAAAATAACTAATATACATATAAATAAAAATAGTAAAAGTTATGATTTTGTTAGCCTACCCTAAATTATTAATCTCTTAGCTCAGGCTATATATATTATTTTTTACTTTTTTTTGAACTTGTTAATACACGTGTATTAAATATACAAACCGAGTTTTACTAATTTTGAAAATGTGTATTTATTTTTAAAATTTTTAAAATTATAAATATTTCAGTCATTTTAAATTATTGAAAATTATTAAGTAAGACACCCCGTTCTTAAAAATCCAAACAAATATATAAAACTTTTGCCCTTTATAAAAATAGTAAAATTTAGTTTATACATTAAATAACCAAAATTAATAAGTTTACAAAAGAGCTCCAGATTCTATCTAAAATTATAATATATATAATATTAAATATATTGAAAAATATTTCCATACACATAAAAATATATATATAGCCCAGTCTAACAATATCATAATCCTTCTATTTCCCGGGGTTCAGCGGCCACATCTTCATCCATCCAACATTCCTAACCGGCTTTTATCAAAAAAAAATAATAATAAAAAAAAAACATTCCTAACCGGCGGCGTATGCATGACGCATCCTGTCCACGCGGGCGACAAAATTTAGTCCCGTCGATGCTTCCCCAACAGAGTCGATATTGCTAACGGAGAATTGCGACGCAGCATTTACTTGGCCAAAACATCTGAGACTCGATGGTTGTTTTCATACGTGCCCGCTTGTAAGTATGCGGATTATATAGAAGTAATCAGATGTAATCTCTTGAAATTTTAAGTGTGTAATGCTTAATCAAAAACCAAATCCATTTATTACGTTTAATATTATTTATTTATTTAATAAATTAAGTTTCATCCAAATAAAATATACGCTTGTTCAAAAATAAATATAGTTATATCTAAATCAAAAAAATTATATTAGAATGTATTAGAATGTAATAGATACATTCATATATGTATTAGAATGTAACTATACTTGATAGAATCATTTATCTACATGAAAATGATATTTTATATGCTTAAGAGGTTGAAAATACAACTTTAAAATTAATATGTAATATTAATTAAATCATTTTATGAAATTAATTTTATACATTTGTAGCCATTGCTTAGTGGTAAACCCGGAAGGCTAGCCTATAGCTAATAGGTTTCATATCTCCTCTCTAAAGAAAAATGATTTTTATATTATAATTTTTTGAAATAAAGGTTTCACAAATTCCCTTTGGGAGGTGCCTATAAAAAAAATTCCTTAATAATGGGAAGGTTGTGAATATGCCCCGTTATAATATCAAAATGTCATATTGTATTAATATCAATAAAAAATTAACACCCTTGTAAATGGAGCCCCTGCACTATAATATTAAATAAGTAAAAGAATTTTTAAGATATTATAAATGATACTAAATATAATAAATTAAATAAAATTTTCATCTACTATTAAAATATTCAAAATAAAAGGGATTATGTAGAAAAAAGAATTTTGTAGAAGCATTGCTAATATATCTATATGTGTGTGTGTGAACTATTTATATGTAGTCTTAATGCATCATAATTATAGTGCATCCCACTATAAAATTGGCCTCACATATATTTAGATGTTATAATATTTTATACAATCATTTGTTCATATAAAAATCATATTTTAGAAAGTTTAAATGTTAAAAATACAATTTTAAAATTAATACTTGAGTTAAATTATTTTATTATGTTGATTTTGTAATATTTTAAGATAAAACTTATACAAATATCTGATTTAGATAAAAGTTAGTTTGATATTAAAATAAATAATTCTAAATATGATAGGTAGGATGGATGTTGGTTTCATGATTAAGTGGGCTTCATTCTGTTGCAAAATTTACCATAATTATGTGTAATCCAAATGCACTTGAATATTATATATATATGTGTATATGTGTGAAACACGGGCCTAAGCAAGGTCAGTTTACTATATATAAACTCTATATAATTTACTTTTTAATTATTTCCATCAAAAATATTTTTTAAAGTTCAAATACAAAAATCAAGTATTTTTCATGCGCCTGCTCATGAAAAAAGCTTGAAATTTTTTATTTTTTAAATTAAAAACCATAAAATATAAAATTTAGTTAATGAATTAATCTTGCTTGGACCACACATATTAATAAAAATAAAAAATATGTAGATATAGCATATATAAGCATTGAACAGCAAGTCGAAAATGTTATGATGCAATGGCTATGAGATCATGAGATTAGGAAATGATGGAATCTAATTTCCTAAAAATATTTTCTTCGTTCCTGGAAAGAATAAATTATTTTATAATTGCATATACAATTGTTTTCTATTTTTATTCAACCTTTTCCATTCTTAATCCATGATAATATTTTTCATATCTTCCCGTACCCCATTCCATCAAGTGATCAACTTATAAAATAGGATGAAATTTCTCACTTCCTAAAATATTTTTCTCATTCCCAAAAACAATAACCTTCTTTTCACATTTTCCATATAATTTTTTTTCCAAAAGTCATGAATTTTACCTTCCTCAATACAAAATAACACATTTCTCATCTCACATGCTAATTTCATTATCTCTGAAGGCTTATGTACTCATACATTTCACATGCTGCTAAATTTTGAAGGGATGAAGTTTTGAATAGAATTTTTGAAATAAAAAATCATTTTAAAAATAACAATGGGCTATATTTTCATGTAATCATGTTGCATAAAAACGAAGTCACATGACCCTCTCAATTTTCAAGTTTCAATACGTGATGAAAAATTCATTTCATTCATTATACCTAACATCATTTATTTATTTAGGAAACTAAGTTTCATCTTAATCTAATATATTTATAGGTCGTTTTGTTGAAAAATATATATCTATATGTAAATTATAAAAAATATTTAGATCAATTTATACTACGAGTGCATCTTGGGCTCATAAAACTTGAGTTTACTTCAACACTGACCCTATTTATAAAATATTAACCCTAATATTAATCATATTTTTTAAAAAATTAGGTTCGATTTTGAATTTCGGGTTGAAATTTGCGTTGATTAATTTACATTTTATTTAAGAATGATAAATTTAGAATTTCATGAAAATATATAAGAGTAATAAATCATATAAGTAAACATAATAATATACAGTTTAACTATAATTTTTTTTAAAAAAATAGAAATATAAAGAATGTTTCTAGAAAAAATTAAACATAAAAACAAGATAAACGAATA
>JAXCLR010000105.1:20504950-20558766 GCA_035584095.1 Annona squamosa | reverse complement strand
GAATTACCAACACAACTTTAAGTTTTCAAAATGCCAAAAATGCACCACACAAATGACAAATTATTAAAAATATAATTACAAAATAAACTATATCAAATCAAAACAAAACAAGAAAGGGTGTCTACAGAGAGCAATGAGAGCGCGTTGTTGAATGGTGACATGTCAATTGGGTATTAGATGTTTTTGGGGTTTTTGTTTGCATTTGCTTCCCTGCCTTTTATGGTTTTGGAATTTTACCTAAGATGGGATGACGAATGATTTTAATTTTTCAAAAATATTCTTTTCATTACCAAAGAGAACGATATATTTTTCTCCCACGTACAACTTTACCCATTCGCATACAACTTTGCTTAATGCTAAGGCAAAACAACAATTTTTTTTATTTTTTTATTTTTAGGTGTACTAAGGAGTTAATGGATCGAGTTGGATGGATTAGAGTTTAATTTTAATTTTAATTTATTTAAAGTATTTTAATTTTAATTTGTTTATTAACTCATTAAAAAAATCTAAACTCTAATCTATTTATAATTCATTTAATATACGGGTCGGTGGGCTGTTAACAGATTGTATAGTAAATAATTTGAAAGTTTAAATTTTAGTAGATAATGATCTTGCAGGGAGAGGCGAGAGAGTGTTTTCGGCGTAGGAAAAATAAAATAAGATAGTAATGGGAAAATAGAATTAGGGTATTAGTGGAAAAATGAAAATTAGGTGACTTAAGAAAAATTTAGAGAGGAAAAACAATAAAGGAGTTTACATGTAGAGATATAAAATTTTAATGAGTTAAATGAGTTGAATAAATTAAACGGGTTGAATATATTATATGGGTTAAATGAGTTACTAAACGGGTTTACGAGTTATAAGATTTTAATCTTAATTAATTTATTTAATTAAATGGTAAAACGGAATGACGGATTATAAAGTACTTATTTAAAAATCTTAACTCAAATTCATTCCTGGCTGAACGAGCAATTGATGGATTGACGATTATCAATAACACCCCTAGTATATCCTCATCTGAGGACCCTTGCTCTACAATGGTAAGGGAAGTGAAGGGAGCGATGGTTCTCCACTTCTCCTTCTATGGCGTACGGTGCTAAAGAGCAAGCGGACCCAATCAGCAGCTGGAAGACCCAAAGCTATGATCATCCCCATAGCAGATCTTTAACAAAAACCTCAAAAAAGAAATCCACTTTCTAGCAACCATCATTCAGCTTGCAGCCCCCAAAAAATCCATTTTCTGGCAACTATCATTGAAGTTAAAGATGAACGATGAGTTTCCACTTTCGAGTCGAATGCATGTTCCTGATTCCCAAGCAATTCCTACCGAAGAAGGGTAGGATTTTGTGCCGGTACTTCACACCTGCTGCCGTGCGGGATGGATGTTCCTGATTGCCGAAGCTCGTAGACCCAAATCAACTGCCTTTCAATTGATTTTCGAACTTAGAAGCTCGCGCGCACCGCCGGCCCCGCCCCACTCCTCCACTTGCCCTTAAAACGCTCCCGAGTCCCGCCTCCCGGTTCGAAATCAATGCATCTTCAAGATGATCAAACGCGCTATCAGGCGCCATCGCCATACCTTTGCTGCACTCGATCCCGAAATTCTTCCACCACTGCCCTTGCACATCCCTGTTGCTTGCCGGGATTATTCCCGGCTTCTGCGTTCGTGCAGCGACCTCGATGCTCTCCTTCAGATTCATGCACAGGTTTTGGTTTTGGGGCTTCAGCTGGATGATTGGGGCCTTGCCCACCTCGTCAATTCCTATTCTTCCTTCCGTAAATCCAACTGTTCCCGTGCAGTCTTTGATTCTGCTGCAAACCCAAGTGGCGTTTTGTGGAATTCCATGATTAGAGCTTATACGAGAACAGGCGACCATAAAAAAGCACTTGAATTGTATCATGAAATGATTGACAGAGGTGTGCAGCCCGACAATTACACCTTTACTTTCCTTTTGAAGGCTTGCACGGGAATTTCGGGCTTGGAAGATGGTGTTGCTATTCACCGTGAGATTGTACAGAAGGGGCTCGAGTGCGATGTCTTCATTGGAACTGCACTCATTGACATGTATTCGAAGCTGGGGCAGATCGACATTGCTTGTGAACTATTTGAACGAATGCCTGAATTGGATATTGTTGCTTGGAATGCTATGATTGCAGGGTTCTCTCAGAGTGATGATCCTGTTCAGGCTTTAGGTTTATTCAAAAGAATGCAACTTGCTTCCTTGGTGCCCAATTCCGTAAGCTTGTTGAATTTGTTTCCAGCCATATGCCGGATGTCAGCACTTCCAATGTGCAGGGCCATCCATGGTTTTGTTGCTCGGAGAAGTTTTCCAACAGTTGTCTATAATGGTTTGATAGACATGTACTCAAAGTGCAGAAACACAGAAGTTGGTCGTTCGGTTTTTGATAGAATGTTGAATAGAGATGATGTCTCCTGGGGGACAATGATTTCTGGTTATTTTTATAATGGGAAATTCTTTGAGGCCTTGGAGCTATTTGATGATATGAGAAGAGACTCTGTGAAGGCAAATCAAGTGGCAGTCATGGGTGCCCTATCAGCTGTTGCTGAGATTAGGGATTTTAAGAAGGGGATTGATATCCATGTTTATGCAATTAAGAAAGGGATGGATTTTGACGTATTGATCTCTACAACTCTCGTGATGATGTATGCGAATTGTGGGGCCTTGGAAGAGGCAAGGTTGTTGTTCAATGGGATTAGAGAAAGGGATGTTGTTGCTTGGTCTGCAATGATATCTTCACTTGTGCAATATGACCATCAAGAAGAAGGTATTGCACTTTTTCGAGAAATGCAATCTGTGAAAGTTAGGCCCAATACAATTACCATAGTTAGTTTGCTTCCAGCTTTCACAGAGCCATCATATTTAAATATGGGAAGGAGCATACATTGCTATGTGCTGAAATTAAATCTTGGATTTGATGTTTCAACAGGGACAGCCCTAGTAGCAATGTATGCAAAGTGTGGATCCTTTGACCAGGCAAATACCTTATTTGATAAATTACCATCTAAAGATGTTGTAACATGGAATGCATTGATTAATGCATATGCGCAGTCTGGGGATGCATATAATTGTATGAAGATGTCCCTTCAATTGCTGGCAGCGGGCCTTCGCCCAGATTCAGGTACAATGGTAGGCATGCTTCCAGCCTGTGTGCTCCTAGGAGCCGATGATCAAGGCATGTGTGTTCATGGACTGATTGTTAAAAGTGGATTTGAATCAGATCTTCATGTGAAAAATGCTCTGGTTGACATGTACGGAAAATGTGGTAACCTTGGCTCAGCAAAGTTCTTGTTCGATGATATTGGTGTTGATAAGGATGAGATATCATGGAATATAATGATATCAGGGTTTGTACAAAATGGACACGCAACAGAAGCAATGTCCGCCTTTCATCAGATGAGAGCTGAAAATTTTAGGCCCAATTTAGTCTGCCTTGTAAGCATTCTTCCGGCAGCAGCATTTTTGGCAAGCCTGAGAGAGGGCATGGCTCTTCATTCTTATGTTATTCAAATTGGATTTGGATCAAATGTGTTGGTAGGAAACAGTCTTATTGATATGTATGCTAAATGTGGACAGCTGGACATTTCCAGGAAAATCTTCGATGGGATGGAGTTTAGAGATGTAGTATCATGGAACACCATGCTTTCAGGGTATGCAATCCATGGGCAGGGTGAAGAAGCCATTTCTCTTTTTTCAAATATGTGTGCGAGCTGCATTCAATTGGATTCATTCTCCTTCATTAGTGTTTTGTCTGCATGCAGACATGGAGGTCTAATAAATGAAGGAAGAAGAATCTTCAAGGCCATGAACTCTGTTTATCTCCTAGAGCCAGGCCTGGAACACTTTGCTTGCATGGTTGATCTCCTGGGCCGTGCAGGGCTTCTAGATGAAGCTTGGTCGTTGATCAAAAGTATGCCAATGGCACCTGATGCTGGTGTCTGGGGTGCCTTGTTGGGTGCTTGCAGAATGCATTCAAATTTGATGTTAGGTGAAGTGGCTATAAAGCATCTTGTTGAACTCGAACCACGAAATCCCACTCATTACGTGGTACTTTCAAACATCTATGCACAAGTTGGAAACTGGGCCAATGCTACAAAGACTTGGAGAATTTTGAAGAGCTCTGGCTTGCAAAAAACACCAGGATGTAGTTGGGTAGAAGTCAAGGCTACTGTTCACGCATTTAAAGTAGGTGATCAATCCCATCCAGAATTTGGTAGGATTTGCGTGCTATGGAAAGGTTGGAATGAACAAATGAAAAAGATGGGCTATGTTTCTGATACAAGCTGTGTGCTGCAGAATGTAGAGGAAGAGGAGAAAGAGTCATTCCTTTCCACTCACAGTGAGCGCCTAGCTATTGCTTTTGCAGTACTAAAAACAGAATCTGGAGCTACTATCCAGATAGTTAAGAACCTCCGTGTTTGTAGTGATTGCCATGCTGTAACAAAGCTCATTTCAAAGATCACAAGCCGGAAGATTATAGTCAGGGATGCTAGTCGGTTCCATCACTTTGAGAATGGCACTTGCTCCTGCAGAGACTTCTGGTGAATTTTGGAATGTTCGGCTTATTTTTGCAGTCTAATGTTGGCCAAGAAGAGTTCCTTCACACAAAAGTGCGCTTCTGTGCCATGCTAAAACTGAATGATAGTTCAAGATTCGAACTGGTTTGATGTTCATAGCTGCTGATATAAAAGACTGATTGGATTAGACGCCAACATTGCCACCGAAGCTATTTATGACCCTGCATTCGCAATCAGCGCCTGTCAATCATATGAAGTGATTTTCGTTTTGGTTGCAGCTGAAGAATGATCGGCTCTGACTGTGAAACCCTCATCTTTTGAGTACTGAAGGCACCTGGTCCCTACCTACGGTTGCAGTTTATTGAAATGCATGTGGGACTTTAAGAAGAGGAAGTCCCTGTACAACAGACCTGAGTCACGACGCTAAGGAAATGGTGCCAGCAAGCTGAGCATCTCCCTTCAACCATAGAAGAAGAATGCCCAAAATTCCTTGATTTGTTTATATTATTTTTACTGAAAAACTTGAAGTGGCTCTTCGAAAGCTGATTTTGGGGACAATGTTGATGAGTGTCCTCCACCTATATAATGTAATGTGAAAATCTAATTGGATCCAACCACTAACTCACAACAGTCGGCAATACATATTTTTTAATGTATATTTACCGGTAATTGCACTTTTGTTAACGTTTTTAAAACATTTGTACAAGGGTATTTTTTGATTGGTTGTACAATGGTATTGATTTAACGCAACTCAGGCATTTTAGAACTTTTTTAAAATTCGGGTTACACTGAAGTAATTTTATGTAATTTGATTTTTGAAATGTTGATGATTGATATAACATCGAATCCATTCATTGCATTTAATATTATTTGTTTAATCAGGACATCGATTTTTATTCAAATCCAATATGCATATAGGTGACATTTGTTAAAAAATATGTACATTTATGTGTAAATTAAGGAAAATGCTTAGATTCATTTTCATCTACATTAGATTATAATAATATTTTATTAAATCATTTATCCACTTAGTAATGATATTTTAGTCCGTTTAGATATTGAAAATATTACTTAAAAATTAATATTTAAAATTAAATTATTTTTTACATGTTTAGATATGAGGCTCATATACATTAATACTAGATAAATGTAAAGATTTTCATGATAATGATAATAATGCCAAATATAGGACATGGGGTGGATGAATTTTCCGTCAACTATCTATCTTAATGTTAAAAATGGAAGAAGTTCTGTAAAAGAGGGATTTTATAGAAGCCTGTCCCGTAAATAAATACATCTAGGTAATGTTAGAAATGATTTAGAATTTAAAAAAAAATTCAAAAAATTTAAAAAGTAAAGGAGTGCACAGACACATACGTTAAATTAGATTGGTACCTTTAAAAATACCAAGATGTTAGCAAAAATTTTAATGGGGAGTTTTTATTCAATCGTCCAAGCAAGAAGAGAGGCTCATAACATTTAATCACGATCATATCGCCCCATCCTTCCCTTGACACCTTAATTTTGAGCCATTTTTCATCAGGATTATTTAAATTTGGGCTCAATTGTGAGCAAATGTACATTATTTGGCTTGTTCTGCATATTGGATGCGTTACCAATTTAATGAGCCGTCATCGCCAGAAATTCGACAGCTAAAATCATTCGAATAAGAAGCTCATGTATATGCATTTTTGTACACCAGTGCTACAATTACCGAGATCCTCAACAGAAATTCATGTCATCGGATATCTCACGGCAGCAAATCTTCTGACGACTAGAGCTGGCATGGTAACGGCTAAGGTCAAGGGGAGTCCGGGAACGTGTGTTTTGTGGGATCATTGGATAGGATGGGGAGCTAGAAATGAAATAATTTAAAATTCATGTGACTGATAGAAAATAATAGAGGTAAAGTTAAAATAATTAGGGTTGTTAGAAGAAAAATGATTGAAAAATAAAGATAAAAGTGAAAAAATAGAATTTTTTGGATGGAAAAATCGTAACTTACAAAAAGCGAATCTCATGATTTTCCATGGATTCCTACAATTGCATGTTAACGAACATGCCTGTAGAGGCATTTGTGATTGTGAAATAGAAAAGAAATATGGCACAAGATGAGAGTAAAAAAAAAAAAAATTTTTAGAATTATGTAATTGATATAAAATACTACGAGCAAAATTAAAATAAATAGGGTAGTTTGAAAGAAAAATAATTAAAATATAAGGACAAAATTGAAAAAATATGATATTTTAATTATAAAATTAGTTGTTGAAAAATGTATTTATCATGCAATATCATCACATCCCACACTAGTAGATTGTCAAACGTCCTCTTAGCTTGTGCGTATACGTTATAATAATTTATCTTAAATATTACAATCAAGTCTAAGGAGACAATAGACTCTTTATCTATGATATGAAGAGACAACAAACTGCAGCCTATTAATTAATGGACCTATTCTCAATAGGGAGACAAAGCTCTGGTACAACATACGAACACCACAAGCGCATGAGGCGGAGTTCCAACTTCCCAACACGGGTTTGATGGAGATGCAGCTAACGCTTCCTGGCAACCGCCGAGAATATTAATTCAAGAATTTGCCAAGAATATTAATTCAAGAAGGATCGAAAAAGCAACTATCTACCCAAGCTCCACTCGAAAGACCAGAAGGCAAATGGCAAATATTCAATTTACATCCCAATGCCCAAAGCATGCCACAGCATTCCCACAACCACTAATGGAGCACAACCACATCAGCCCAAAAACACATGCTTTTCTCTAGCAGCAAAAGTCCAACAAAGTCCCCCAAAGTCAAAGCCTTTGGCCAGAGACGAAAGGAGAGCTCCTCAAGGCAGTGACGCCACAACCGTGCTTTTACTCCTGCCCAATCCAGTTCAGACATCTAGCTATCCAGACTATAGTCCAAATATTTTTCTAGTTATTCCATCCAATTGCGGTCTCCATTATATTATTATTATTATTATTTTTTTGTAGTCCATGCCATGTAACATTTCAATCATCCGTGATTCAAAAATGGAGTTGTCGAGCATCTGCATTATTTGATCACAGGCCGGAACCTATCCTTCGTAAGACTAGTGCCTTCCGGTTTCAATAAAATAGTTGGCTTTTAATCATAGCAAAAAGATTAATCACGACTCCTTTTTATTTGTCCAACTTTTTATTTCATTTTGTCTCTTATCATTATCATATTCACAAGCTTTATACACACTTACAACATAATTTTTTAAGTTTTATTTGCATTACAACATCCGTATTCACACTTACGCGCATTTATTTTATTTTTGTTTTTATATTTATTTAGGTTGAGATAAATATCATATTTATTTATATTCACAGAGACGCGCACTTTTGCGTGGCTAAGTTACCAGTCAATGAACCCATCCATGCGTCAGCGATACCTGCCGTTCAAGTATTCAACCTTCGCCAGGAATGGTAGGATGAGAACGCAGTCTACCACAATTTTCTAAACATTATATATGAAATATGCACAATCATTATAGATTGCTTGCTCAGCCATTCTACTAAAAACGTGGAAAAGTGGAATGAAGAAATTTTTTTAAAGAATGAGAGAGTGATTTTGATACGTCAGGGGAAAATAATTGTATGGAAAATTTTGAAAAAAATATAATATAGATATTATAATAAAAAAGAGCAATTAGGTAGTTAAAATATAATCATATTTTAAAATGTATAAAAATGAATGAATTTTTTTTTTATATCTTAGTCAACGGACCCTGAGTGGATGAATTTAGAATAGTTTGAGAAAATGTAAAAGTAAAATATCAAAAAAAAAATGAAAGAATGATGTGATACGTAAAGAAAATATTACGAGTAAAAAGAAAAAATTAAAATAAATAGGTAGTTTTATATAATGATATGAAAAATGTTTAAAATGTAGAGATAATAATAAAAAATTTAAGATAATCAGTAACAAAAATATCAAATTTTATTAAAATGTTTAGAAATAAGCAGATAATTTTTTAAACCCAAGGGGAATTTTCATTTATTAATCATAGCGAGACCTGCCAAGAGTTTGGATGAACTTTCAAAAAAAGTTCCATGCAAGTTAAACCAAACTAAGGATCATGCTTACCTAATTTACAGTTCGAAATGTTAATTTGCATATATACCTATATTGTTTGATAGAAATTGCTAATATATCTATATAGTTTCGAGCAATTGCATATTACCCTATCCAATTTCTCCAAACTTGCATATAACTCCTATGTTAATGGTTGCCGTCAAATGTAAAACAGTACAATGTTAGTAAATTATTTAATTTTCAAAAACACCCTTTTAATTCAGGGCATGGGTTAAAAAAAGATGGGTTTGAAGGAATCTTGAACAATTAATTTGTCATCAGTAGATCAATGTTCATAAGATGAAGAAGGAGAAAAAGAAAATGATGATAATATTCTGAGCTTAAACTTAATCAATTACCTTGACATAGATATCGATGCACTTGTGTGGGTCTCCAAAATTCTCTTGAGGATTTCCACTTCCAAATCAAACTCAAGAGCAACACCAGTGTTGTCTTCTTCATTGTCCTGAGCATCTTTTTTGTCAGGAAATTCTACAATTTTGTTACGCTTCTGCTGTAGCCCGTAGCAATAGAGCGTCAAACTCGTCCAGCAGCTTTAGCAGTGACTCGTCGAGAGTCCCCTCGTACCGCATTGCATCCACCTCCATCTTGTACAAAGCCTTGAGCGTGAGCAGCACCTCTTTCAGGTGACGGATTACTGATCCACGGCTTTGGTGCAGCTTAGGAACTCCAGCGCTTCTTGGAGCCTGTGGATGGCCAACTCGCACTCCTCGGTGACAGAGTTGACGGTTGAGTTGAGGCGGTCAACACAGTTGATATATTTGAGGAGGAGAGGGAGGCGTGAGGCAGAGGCGGAGGTGGAAAGCTTGAGGAGGTGGAGCTAGAGGGATTCAGAGAGACGGAAGCTGTCAAAGGGGTTGAAGCCAGTGCAGACGGCGCGGTTTATGCGGGAGTTAAGGGCTTTGGTGGCGATGGTGTGGGTTTGGTGTAGATGTTAGAGAGTGTCTACGAGGCTATGGAATTCTTTATCTATGTTGATTAGGTTCGTTTGCGTGGCGGAGGATTTTTGGAGGAGATTGCTTAGGTTGGGAGCCGCTATTTGGAGCTTGGATTGCTGAGGTTGGTAACTTAAAGTCAATGTTAATGGCTCTTTGTGATTAGATTTCAGTAATTGACTTTCAGTGGGTTTTGTTTGATTACAATCCTAACCCAGTAGGGAAATTTTCCTCTCGAGTTGCGAAGAGATGGAGAGGACGCAAGCAGAGATCATTGCAAAAGCAACGAGCCTGGTGTGGAGGGAGCTCTTGTTCTGGCTATGTTTTCTTGCGTTCATTCTCAAAACGGTCTTGGGACGTGACGGAGCCCATCTACTTCTTCGCCATGTTGTACCACCTTCTTCCGCTGGACGGCCAAGGGCCCTTCCATAAAGTGCTACGTGGGAAATGAAATACTTTATTAATGTTCTGCTAACTTGCATTTGACGACAACTGTTAACACGAGATTATATGCAATTTTTGTAAAATTATACGAGAGTAATATACTATTGTAAAACTATAGAGTATATCTGTATTTTCAATCAAACTAAGTGAGTATATAAGCAAATTATCCTGAAAATTTTTAAAATACTTGATTAAAATTCAGCAGGATATTTTCAGATATTAGTCAAATTTCGATCCAAAGACATATTCGTCAGACTTGTAAAATGGACGATCCGGATTCAGTAAACCCCAATCTCACGTTTCGCATTCAAGACGGGGAAAAAATCTGGGAGATTTGTCCGCTTTGTCGAGGAGGACTCGTGATTAGGGGCGTCGGCGTCAACAATCGGTTGCAGTCTAATCATGATCCATTTAAAATATCTTAACTTTTATTTATTAACTTATTTAAAAAACTTTGACTCTAATTCGTTTACCACCTATTTAATAAACGGGTTGATGGGTTGTATATCTTGTAAGGAGACAAGAGGGTATTTTTAGATAAATGGAAATAGGGTAGTAATGGAAAAATGGAATTAGGATACCAATAGAAAAATGAAAATTAAGTGACTGGAGGAAGACTTAGAGAGGAAAAATAACCAAGGGATTTACATATATATATATATATAACTTTAATGAGTTAAATGGATTGAACGAATTGAACGAGTTGAACAAGTTATATAGATTACTAAATGGATTGACAAGTTATAAAATTTCAACCTTGATCTATTTATTTAATTAAATGGTTAAACGGGTCGGCAGATCATAATATATTTATTAAAAAAATCTCAACCCAAATATATTTATAAATGAGTTGGACAAGCGGGTTGACGGTTCGTCATTAGGGGTGATAATCGGGATGAGCCATATCGACTTTTTAAAAATTGAGTTTGACTTTCTTTTTATACCGGGTCAAGACAGTTTGACCTTCATTTTTTTTAATAGATTTTGGGACAAACTTCAGGTTAGTATCGGACCAGTTTTGGGATAGCGGGTTGCGTAAAAAATACAGGTCAAATAAGTTAATTTCAAAAATTTATATACCTATCAAATATAAGTATACATCTATACTAAATTTAAATATTATATGCTTTAATATTTCACTAATTATTAAGAAAATATAGTATAAGTTTATTAAAATATGTTAATATATAATTACACATAAGGGTTATTTATGTATAATTTTTTATTGACTCTTATATTACTTTATGAATAAATTGATTTTTCTATTGTTGATAGAATTAAATATAAAAAAGTGAGAGTTTTGAAATAAAATAATAATAATATTTAAATATAAGTTTATAATTGTTAATAAATTAGTATATGCGGGGTGGGTTAGACTCTTCGGGTCAGGATATGGTCAACCAACTCGATCCTATTTTTAAATTCGAATCAAAATTTATGACCTATCTCTATGCCAAGTTAAAAATATATTAATTTTATTAGTTAAAAAACAAGTCGGGTCAGAGCCGTGGTCAGTAGTCGACCCGCACGACTTCCCACCCGAGTTCATCATGCGCGTCTAAGAGGACCCGAGCATCGG
Organism: Annona squamosa; assembly: GCA_035584095.1. Lineage (NCBI taxonomy): Eukaryota > Viridiplantae > Streptophyta > Magnoliopsida > Magnoliales > Annonaceae > Annona > Annona squamosa. The sequence continues at coordinate 20,547,151 of JAXCLR010000105.1, read as the reverse complement.
TGCGTCGGATGTGGCCGAGGAGCAGCTCGTCGCTTCCTTTCTTCCACCCAAAACGCATTTTCTGTCGAGGAGAGAAAACTTGCTGGCGTCTGGTAACTGCCAAAACGGACTGACGTTGGCCTCTTCCAAGTCGAACCAGGCAGTTTAAGCCGTCGGAGCTCGAGAAGAATACTCAAAGGTCGCCGGAAACCAACGTATGCTACTGCCGTGCCGTCCTTTGCAGGTTTTACCGTATTTCTTTCTGGTGCAAGGAAACTGGTGTTGCCCCCAGGGCGTTAGTTTTAGCTCGCGGGGCTTGTGGATTTGGAATCTGGACCGTTGATCTTCAAAAAAATTGAGCCGATGAGGAACGCTTGAAGGTTTTCTATTTTGATCTATTCCCCGTTCACACGGTCAGCGGCAAAAAATCAACCGTTGAAATTTACCGAGGTAGTTTGGGTGGATGGCTGTATGGCTGTATGGCTTTCCAGGAATACAACGCAGGAAAGACTACTAGCGATCCAATCTGGGCCTTTGAAAAAACAAAGGCATTTTTTCTAGTTACCTATGTAGAGACTCTTTCTCAGATTTCCTCTTTATCTCCTGTTCTTTTCTTTTTATTTTTGTTTGTTTTGAATGACCTTCTATTTGGATAAACTTCAGTCCTAGTTTCTGCAGTCTTGATATAAACTATCGCTTATTTTTAACCTTCATACTGTAGTTTATGAATTTTATTTGACATTAGTGAGAACAAGTTCGTATATATTTCTTTACTCTTGTAAATAAATGGATGTTTGATATGGCTCATAATCCAACCGTAGTCGTAGGTTCTTTAGCAGGAACAGCCATATTGCTGTTATTTATTTTGTTATTTAAAAGGAAGTGGGAAAAACCAAGCATTGAATGGTGAAAGGTGAAACCAAGAGATTTGTTTGAAGTTGTGACATTTGGTCATGAAAGGAATGAGCTTGGGTTATTGTCCCTATAATAGGAATACTAAGGCAACTGAAAAGCCTTTGTATTCTGCTGCAATTCAAATCAATAGAGCACAACCAACTAATTAACATCTCATACAACTTTTTAACGTGTTTTTCATTGATCAGATACTTGAAATTACCAGTTTGATACATGTGGCTTTTTACTAATAATAGCGGGCACATTATTCATTACCTTCCTTTATGGACCCTGCTCAAAACTCCCAATTGGTATGCTATGGGTTTGTCTGCTTTCACAAATGTCAATGGATGTTTCAAATTTGAAAAACATTTATCTGTTTGGATTTGCTTTCTTAATTAAGTCTCAACTGGATCTTTCGGATAATGCAGATGCTAACCAGTTTGCTTCCCTCTCAGAATAAGAAAATGGCTAGCAGTGATTGAGGTGTGCAGTATCTTCTCTATGGGTGCAATGGATCTATCTTCTCCCTTATGCCGGTGCATTGGGGGATTGAGCTCCCGTATCTGGTCCTGTGTATTGTTGATGATCATTCTACATGACTTAAGGGAGGTGGTCTCTGATTCCAATTACTTGATTGGACTGGGAAGCTATGACGTAACAGGACCTGCCGCAGATGTCAACATGATGGGATATGCTAATATGGAGCAAATTACATCTGGGCTTCATTTTAGGCTGAGAGCCCGAACATTTATTGTGGCTGAACCTGAGCCTCATGGGAAACGAGTTGCATTTGTAAACCTCGATGCATGCATGGCTTCACAAATTGTTACAATCAAAGTTCTTGAGAGGCTGAAAGGAAGGTCTGTATGGCCTTAACAGGTTCTAGGCACCACCTTTCCTTTTAAATTACCTATACTTTATGAGCGAATAGAGAGGCAATTTCTCTTTCATGTTTATACTTCCCCTCTAGTCAGGCTACCTATATTATGTCGTGATACTTAAAATACTGATATTTACTGAGTCACCTCTACCTGTCATAGTCAGGTACCAATTATCATGACAGCAAAAGGAGCGAGTAATTGTGAGGATTTGTTATTACTTATTTCTAATAGGACTATTAGCAGTCCTGACTCTTGAGCTGGTTGAAGTATAAGCCTGTAAGGAAACTTTAGAATAGTCCTTTGGAAAAAAAATATACATTTTTACTCATGCTTACATTGTCTTCTACTATTATTTGTTTATTTTTGTTTACATCTGTTGAAGCTGATCATTAATTAATTCCTCAGTTGTTTATTTTACATCTGTCCAACACAGACCCTAAATGAATTTCTTGTGTTTTTGTTCTTTTGTTGCAAAAACAGAATTTTAAATTCTTCATTTTATGCCTGCATTTTCTAAAGAATTAGTTTCTAATTTTCCTCGATTGTTATATTTGTTGTGTTTATGCTTTGGCTTCCTTAACTTGAAGAGAGCTATCTCACTCATTTGCAAATAATCTACGGTTGCTACCATGTTAACTTGTCTGTAACCAGTGGAGAAAAGATGCTGTGAGGTGCAAGCCTACATGCAGTATTGCATATTTGAGTCATGCAGGAGGCGGGGCATGCAGTGATGCATATTTGAGTCATGCAGTGTTTCCTTTCAAGACTTTCTTCCCAACACCCAACAGTTAAATTTCTTGTAGTTGTAGCATGTTTCTTTTACATGTTAATGAAGAGCATGTGGTGATCCTTCTGTCTGTCATAGCCAACTAAGTATGATAGTGAACTTTAACAGTTAACCTTCCTGTTATGACTTTAAACCAGTTTCTTATTTTCATTGATCATGAATCCAAGATCCTTTGAAAAAGATTGTCTGGCGAGCTGATTTTGGCATAACTAATATTATAATGTGACTTTATTTCTGATTTGGGAGATGCTATCATACTCCTCAATTGGGCTTTTCTATTTCATTTGGCAGGTATGGGGACCTATATAATGAACAGAATGTGGCTATCAGTGGGATTCACACTCATGCAGGACCAGGGGGTTATCTTCAATATATTATATATATTGTAACATCTCTGGGTTTTGTGCGCCAGTCATTTGATGTAATTGTGGATGGCATTGAGAAAAGCATTGTACAAGCTCATGAAAGTCTTCGTCCTGGATCACTTTTTGTGAATAAAGGTGAGAAAGAGGATCCATATTCTCCTTCACTTTGTTATATGCCTCCTATGGCCTATGACAGCTTGCTGGCATGGCTTGTCATCAGAAACCATGGGTGATGTTGTGAGGACCATCCATGTAGAGAAGTCTTTGTTTCAGATATTTATTGGGTTTATACAAGGCTGTCCTTATGTCTAATTGTTTTTGCAGGAGGCATATGATAACTTTGGTGTCTTCACTGTAGATCAAGTGCTACTATAAGTTAGGGCTTTTGTAATAAATATATAGCTAATGCAACACTGAAGGAAGGTTTCTCATTTTCACTACTTTCCTTTTTTCAGTTGAAAACAGTTTTCTCCCTAATGAAGAACTTAAATACTCCTTCAATAATTAACCTTTGCTATATGTGTGAAAGCTCAATGTTTTGCTTAGTTTTAAGTCTGTAAAACACTCATAATCTTCATAACCATCTTTTTTTAAGTTCTAGCAGCTTCATGAATGTTCTGCAGAACCTAAATTATAGTCGACTGTATTAATTCATATCCTGCCAAAAGTGCAGTGAGCTTATATTAAATAGGACTTTCGTTTTTGCCTTTATATGCATTCATGATTCATTATTTTGTGTTCTGCCTCTTCACACCTTTATTGTTTACTTTTTTGTCATTTTGTTGCCAGTGAATACCTTTTTTTCAGATGTCGAGTAGCTGATTATGATGAAATGATGCAATAAGAATCATGCAATTAGTCTTCTGTACCTAATGCAATTGGCCTGAGGCATTCCAGACACACTTAATAATCATGTTGTCATTTCGCTTATGTACTATTTCATTAAGTTTCATGTTCTGTTGATTATAGTTTCATGCATGTGCCTACAGGAGAGCTTTTGGCTGCTAGTATAAACCGTAGTCCCAGTGCTTATCTTAACAATCCTTGGGAGGAAAGAAGTCAATATAAGTATGACGTTGACAAGGAGATGACTCTGTTGAAATTTGTTGATGATGAATGGGGCCCAGTAGGTAGTTTTAACTGGTTTGCAACTCATGGAACTTCCATGAGCCGTACAAATTCATTAATAAGTGGTGACAACAAGGGTGCTGCAGCCCGCTTCATGGAAGATTGGTCTAAACTGAGTGTTTTTCCAGAGGGCATTGAGCAGATGGACTCTAATGAAATTCCTCGCAGAGTCTCAAGCATAATCCCTGGTTTGCATGAAAACCGTAAGTTTATAAGCATCAGATCTTCTGTGCCATGTTTCCTTGTTTCCTTAACATTCAGCTTGTTTAACAAAGAGCTGATCCTGAATTTTGATTATATCAATATGTGACTCATTTTATTTGGACCTGTAGAGAATGAGTTGAGCAGGACTGCAGCTTTCTTTCAGACTTCTGGTGGAAGGCCAGCTACAAGATCCATGAGTGTCCAGCGACGTGTCAGGCGTGTTCTAAAGCAGAGTGATAGGCCAAATTTTGTATCTGCATTTTGTCAATCAAACTGCGGAGATGTTAGTCCAAATGTGCGTGGTACATTCTGCATAGACACAGGGTTACCATGCGATTTCAATCACAGTACCTGTGATGGAAAGAATGAAATGTGCTATGGCCGTGGCCCGGGGTAGGTACATTAACTTCATGCTTTTTAAGTGATTGTCCTTATGACTGGCAATATTATATAATAATCAAACAGAACAAGTTGTGTTCTTGTTCAATCAGCCAGTTGTGCAGCTGGAATCAGACTGTTATTCTTCTTAAATCTTTGAATCAGCAGCCCCAATGTTAATGGGCCATTTCCTGGTATCTGCCCTCTTGAATGGCTTAGAGGTCTCATTATGCTGGAGAACAGTGATCCATATTTTATGAGGGATTGATTGTATAAACGTGGATTCAGGATGCCACTGTGAGGTCCACAATTTGTCATGGATCCAGCATATGGGTGGGCTGAATTGCCAAAATGTCTGCTTAATTGCCAAAATGTCTGCTTAATTGCCAAAATGTCTGCTTCACACACAGTTTGTTGCAGTCAACAAAGGCTTCACTTCAACTTCTTCCTATACATGTATATTTAATTTGAAAATTTCCCCATTTATGTCAGTTATCCAGATGAATTTGAGAGTACACGTATCATAGGAGAAAGGCAATTTAGAAAAGCAGTGGAACTTTTCAATCAAGCTTCCGAGCAGGTGAAAGGCAGAGTTGATTATCGCCACATGTATTTGGATTTCTCAAATCTTAATGTGACAGTCCCAAATGGAGGAGGTTATAAGGTGTTTAGAACATGCCCTGCTGCCATGGGATTTGCCTTTGCTGCTGGAACAACTGATGGTCCTGGAGCTTTCGATTTCACTCAAGGAGATGACAAGGTAATGGATATGGATACTGTTTAGTGATGGATGGTGTATTTTTATTTAAGTATGTGGCAGTTGCCAATACTCACAGAGTAGTTCGTTGACATTTTTCTGTTGTCAGGGTAATCCTTTTTGGAAAATGGTTCGAAACATGCTTAAATCCCCTAATAAAGGACAAATTGATTGCCAACGCCCAAAGCCAATTTTACTGGATACGGGAGAAATGACTGCACCATACGACTGGGCGGTGAGTTACGGTTTCTTTGTTAAATCAGTTCCCAGCACTGAAGTGATGTTATAATGATCATAACTTATTGACTGGATCCACCTCATTCTTTCAACTTTTCCCTACGCCATCCTGCACCATCCATCTTAGCCAATAAACTTACAACGTACCTGGTGGATGCAATATGGTGATGTTGATGCTCCTCTATGGATGCTTGTGTTGAAATTTCTTCAACTAAACATAGCAAAAATATCCGGTGCTTTAATTTGTGGGACAATGGACCTTCTTCATACAAGTGTGGATGACTGAACAGTAGACCCTGCCTTTTCTTGGACAAATCATGTTAACACTGTTATCTTAGCTTTCTTGATACCTTCAATAGATTAATCATTTATCGTGAGTCCTCGAAGAGTTCAAGTGGAATCCATCTTTAATTTGATCTGCGCTGAAGTTTTTCTTGTCTTTGTAAATGGGGCACTATGGTCTTCCATAATGACATGATTCCTAGAAAGTAACTTGTTTTCATTGTCTCTTGTGGTGTTGTCTTGTGTTTGACAATCATTACAATATTTGGACATGATAATATCTAATTTTAACATCCACAGCCTTCAATACTTCCTATTCAAATACTGCGGATCGGCCAACTGGTTATTCTCAGCGTGCCTGGAGGTAGTATAAGTTCTTCATTCCTTTGTTATTTCGCTTGAACAGAATATTGCTTTCGTATGACATATCAGACATGCTCACACAAGTACAGTTATTTTAAGGGAGGCATCTGAAGATTGCATGTCATCATTACTAACAGGGAATTTAATCCTTGATCGGTATCATGATGCAAATGCCCTGCCTGATAATTCAGTCCACTGTCAGTTGAAATAGTAAATGATTCAAATTTCTGAAATAAAATCTGGCTAAGACATTGAGTTCAACTACCTTCTATACGGAAAACACTATTTTCCATGGGAGAAATTTGTCTAAGGCATCAAGTTCAAGGTTGGCTAAGGCATTTAGTTCAATTACCTTCTATTTGGAGAATCTCTATGTCATCTGATAATCTGGGTTGTTCATGATTGATACTCCAGGTGTCCCTTAAACAGTTGCTTTTTATTCTCAAAATTATTTCAAGCTTTGTAAGCCCTAAACTCTGCTTCTGCCCTTTATTGCAGAATTCACCACAATGGCTGGTAGGCGCCTCCGTGACGCTGTGAAAACAGCGCTTACTAGTGCTAGCAATGGGGAGTTTGATAGCAATGTTCGTGTTGTTATTGCTGGACTAACAAACTCATATTCCCAGTATGTCACGACCTTTGAGGAGTACCAGATCCAAAGATATGAGGTTTGTGCCACCAATCAATCCATTCCAATGAAACCATCTTTATGTAATTTTGCATGTGTTACAAAGTCATATGTCATCCAAGAAGTGGTTGGATGTGTAAACAAATTCTAATGCCATATCAAAGTATTTCCAAGTTGCAACTGCATTCTTTCTATAACCAACTTGAAAGTATCAAGTCAGCAATTTGGCTAAAAAGTCTCTCAAATGTGAATTCTATGGACGCCAGCAGCAACATTATAGTTATCTAGACTAATTGGATTCTCTTATAATATCGTTCTCCTATTTCTCAGTTCTAAGAAAATAGATGGAAAGCTTTTTTTTTTTTTTTTAGCCCCTGCTGGATTTGCTGAACCATGAGGAATGAACGACTTCATATGTATGCCATGCAAGAAGTAATTTCAGGTGCCTGTTTAGGATGTACTTGGAAAGATCACTCCAGAACTTATGAGCCATATCCTGTGTTAGGCATGGTTTGAACTGTTCCATCATTTGTTCACTGAGTTTTGGATTAGCATATCTTAGGATGTATAAGAAAGAGGAGGCGAGGTTCTCAGGATGCAAGGTTTTGCTTTGAGTTAGCTAAAACAATCTCTCATATGTAGCAACTGATTATCGTAGGTTTCAACATTGTGATCTGTCCTGCATAAATGGAACTATGGTATCTAGCTCCAAGGATATATAAGTACTGTCTTGATTTTCTGCCTGGCCCATATCCACAACCTAAAACTTCTCTTTCTGCATAGAGAAAGAAAAAGAAAACAGAGTTTTTACCATTTTCATGAGCAGATTTGAAACTGGATTTGTTCAACAAGCAACGAGGTTTGACTGATCTGTTTAATGATTGTAATTATTAGGGAGCTTCAACACTGTTTGGTCCACACACTCTCAGCGCCTATATCCAGGAGTTCAAGAAGTTGGCTGCAGCTCTTCTCAATGGGTTGAGTGTTGAGCCAGGTCCCCAGCCTCCAGATCTCCTGGACAAGCAAATTTCCTTGCTCACACCAGTTGTAATGGATACAACACCAGTTGGCACTAAGTTTGGGGATGTCAACGTGGATGTTCCGAAGAATGCTACCTTCAGGAGGGGTGAAGTAGTGACTGTGACATTTTGGTCCGCATGCCCAAGGAATGATCTCATGACTGAGGGAACATTTGCTCTTGTGGAGGCTCTACACAATGGGAAATGGATACCAGCATATGATGATGATGATTTCTGTCTCCGGTTCAAGTGGTCACGGCCATGGAAGCTAAGCACTCACAGTCATGCAACTATAGAGTGGTTTATTCCTGAAACAGCGGTTCCAGGAGTCTACCGGATAAGGCATTTTGGTGCATCGAAAAGATTCTTAGGTTCGATTCATCATTTCACAGGTGCATCAGGTGCGTTTGTTGTGCTTTAGCTGGCCATTGTAATATACCCTGTACATGCTGCGGTGGAGTATCATGGAAGATTTGTTAGGTTCTTGCAAGCACTGGATACTGATAATCCACTGAAATGCATGTTTTAATTGCTGGTCCGTGGGGTTCACTTTCCTCACTCCTTTTTACCATATGTAAAGATATTTCTGGACGGTTGTTATTCTAGAGTTTGTTTTGAGCTTAGATGAAGGAACATCGTGCTGCTAATGGCTATGAATTATCAGAAGTCATGGCAATGTAACATGAACCACGTGGTGTAATCCATTTTCTGAAAGTTCCAATCTAAATCCAACTTATTAGTGTAAAATTTTGGGTCATATTTGCATTGAAAAGGGGTTGATGATTCTTGTTGACACTTCGAATTGAACGTTTTTATAGATGCCTATGTTGTTGTAAATAAAATTTCTAAAACCTATTTCGTTGAATGTATGGATGTTTGATAATGAAACATGAATTAGGGAAGTAGGACTCGTACCATTGTCATTTTCCTACTTTTAAGGTTAATACGGGATATAATACTATTCGTATTGTGGTCCGGTTAGAATAAGTTAATCAATTTTATGTCCTCTTTCATGTTCTAATTAAAAAAATTTACCAATCAACTTATTTCATATATCTGTTATTTTTTATGTTATGAGTATTTTAGAAAAATTGTATCTATCACTTTTTTATTGCTTCATATTGCAACAGCATAAAATATCTTCCAAAAAAACCAGCATAATAACACTAGTCATTTTTTCTATTATTATATGATAACGGTATAGTTTTTGTAGTTTTTTATATGTTATTCTAGTCAGGATAATTTAGTTTTGATTTTTTCGCTTAATTTATTCGGATTGTCCTGAACCTGAACCAAAAACACAAAATTTCGGTAAGCGTGGAACCCGAATTTCTAAAATATTAAAATCAAATTTTTTCTTTTGGCTTTTTTCTTAAAAAAAATTATTGGACGACCCACCTTGGACGATCAGCTACCTGAAGAAAGTTTACTTGAGGAGAGGGGCTTAAACTTCCCTTCTCTAACATTTTATACACACCAATGGTGGCTTTTCAATTTAGCCTTTTTTTTTTACTGGTATATTTTACATTCTTCTCAACACATATTATACTGAAGTTCTAAGACATTTTTATAAATTTAGAGACACCTAGCTCTCCTAAAGAAATCCGGAGATACAGCTCCGCCGAAGAATAAAGAAGATACAATTTCTAACAACCGAACAGGAGACCACAACTCCTACTAATAATTTTTCACTACTCGCCGAAATCCCCGCATGTAGGATTCGAACCGCACACCCAGCGCCTTCACAGCTCTAACAGGCGTTCTGTGACCAACCGAGCCGTTGGTAATTCAGCCCATTTTGGGTTCTTTTGTTTCCAACATCAGGATGCCTGAGCCTTTTGTCTGCCTGTCATCCTCGTTCTTTCAAAAATATATATATATATTTTTAGTTGTATAGGCAGGTGTCACAGCTGAAATGCAGATGGCTGCGCGCGGAACAGCTCACCAACTGCTGGCCCTGGCCCAGCCATGTGTTGAGTGCGATGGGAGCACCTTCCATGGCTGTCATGTGGGTGGATGGTGCACTTATCTTTGCACCCGGTGTACTACACAATTTATTTTCATTTTTTAAAAATTTTATATATTTATACGAGCCTTAAAAGTTAAAACGTGAATGTCCTACGTGTATAATTTTTATATATTTTTAATATTTTATTTTAAATTTTAAAATTAAAAAAGCAAGTCATTTCTCATGTGATTTTTTTTTAATTTGAAATCAAAAATTAAAACCAATCAGAATTGTAAAAACTATATATAGACGCTCATGGTTGGGCCGCATATGAATTTGAAAAAAAAAATAAAAATTTAAAAAGTCGATGCTACCTAAATCAGTAGAGCATCGACTGAACTAAATATGCCTATCACAGCAGCTCTAGCATGCATCACGCTCTCTTCCGTCATCCAACCATCATATAATGCAAATAAATGGTATTTTGAGGCAGCAGCAGTGAATTGTCTCTCTCTCTTTTTTTATTAAAAAAATAAATAAATATAGGCTAATATGGTAATCAGTAAGATCAATTATGTTTCGCCCGTGTTGTATTCGTGGTTGTTTCGACTTCTGAAGAGTCTGGCTAATATTTACAAATTGATGGAAATCTGCTAACGTCGCGTCCCGGACGTCCCTTTCTCTCTCCCCTCTCTACTAATGACTTTTTCAATGGGCGATCGCAACGATCCGAACAGCGAATAGTCTATATCTGATAGGCTTCGTCTAATAATAATAAAATACAAAGCAACGTAGAGTGCCATTAAAATCTAATTTACTTGTAAAGTCAACAAGACACCATTAAAACCTCAATAATTAACAGCTGAACGTGCATCTGCCCCCTATCATTCTTCACTGCCCTTCTCGGGCTAGGTTGGTTCCAAAACAGATACAATAAGTTTACATAATTTTGATTTAATCAGCATATTTCGAATTTTTGCAGATATCCAAATTTGCACTTTGATGAAGGTTAACAGCAAGCGTTTGTACTGCATGGATAAAACAATAAAAGGATCTAATTTGCCAAGAAAAAGGACTTGTCGGAATTTTTGCAGGGTTTTTCTATTTGTACCTACATAACAGCTTGGGCGAAATTGCAGATGTATCTCTTAATTTTACAAAATTACAAAACACCTTGTAATGTTTCCATGGAATTTTATGTCCCTTCTGTTAAGTTTTAAAATGACAAGTTCTTTTATGGAATGAATATAATGCCCTTGTTAATACATACTAAAATAAATATTATTATTTATAACCATTATTTTTATTGCAATAATTGTAAAAACCATCAAAATGAATAAATAATCATAAGATAATATAACCTATAAATAAATATTTTAATAATAAAGACAATAATATTAATAATAAATTTATTGACATTAGGGGGTATTTTATCTTTCATAAAAAAATTTAATTATCATTCTATAAAAGTAGTAAAAGAAGTACACCCGGAATATCATGCAAATCTAATAGGATATTTTACAATTTTGTAAAACTAAAAGATAGATTTCACCTAAACCATAGGTTAGGATAAAAAACACCAAATTTGCACATTAAACCTTATAAATTTTACATTCGTGTATTTTAAACTCCACCTACTAATTCTCTACGATATAATCAATGACTCAACATTGCCTATTTTACAACATTATATGGGGATTCATGCTTACAATATTTAGAAACATCGCAAGTGTATCACTTGCTTTAATGACCATTGTCATTATTTTATAAAAAATCCTAATAATATCTTAAAGAAAATGGTACACTCACAATCTTATGCAAACCTTCTGAGTATATTTGTAATTTCAGTAAACTTAAGATTATAGATGCAATATCAATTAAACTTTTCGAGAATATTTGCGAAATGCCATGATATCAAATGGGTGTAGGAACTATCTATGGATAATGTGATTTTTGAATGCAACTCTTTATTTTGTTATCAATTCTTGACGAACACATGCCAAATATCCACAATCAAATATGCATTAGAAGAGATTAAGTCTTATACCGACCAATTCTATTTTTGCAAATTCACTCTTGTGTTAAGAACATGCAACAGGCCATGATAGCTTTGCCATTGTGGTAACCTATTGGGCATTCTTGCATTTAGATTATAGGTTCGAAAGGCATCAGACCCTCCTTCGGTGATGGGTAATTGCAAAAGTTACACCCCCTTGAAGTTGTAGTGGTTCTTTTACAAATCCCCCAACATTGGGGTGTCATATTAATTTTCCCCTGGTGTTAAGGTTGTAGGAAAAATTCCCTTCACGTTGCGAGGGTTGTGAACGTACTTAAGTATAATATCAAGTGTCACATTGTGTAATACAATTCGGAAAAAAAAGCAATAGTGTTGCCCACACACTTGCGGATTATGCTAAGACTAAGGGTTTATCCATATAACCTACGTATCCAAAGAAATATGTACTGATATTTTTTGTTCTAATCTTAGTGTGGAGATTCTCTCTCAACCTTTTTAGCCTCTTGCCCGGAAGGAGTGGGAATCCCATGCCATTTTTTCAATAAAAAATGTCATGATATAATTTATGAGATACATCGTATCTTGCAAATAAACCAATTACCAATTGTTTGTAATTCCTAACCACTACAATGTTTGACACACGAAATAACTTATTTACAACAAAGAATATCTTAGAGTTAATTTCAACTATTTGTCCTTAATTACAAATATACTCACTAAGTTTAAACTTTTCATATATACCCACTAAATACAAGTAAAATTTCATCCATACTCAATCTGTAAGGCAAATTAAAAATTACCATTATTCATTATAGAAAATATCCAAAATGTCCCTTATTATGTAATAATAATAATTGTTCAACTATAGCCAATGTTATGAAAACTAATACAATTTGAAAGAGAAGTTAAGTAGAATGAGTTTTAATGGTCTTGATATATCACCAATGATAGTAGATGCTAGATCAATCATGAGTACTTTAGAATTTAAAATTATTAAATATTCTTAATTGTCATATGGGGTATATTTGAAATAAACAAAATACTTGGTGAGTATAAGTGAAAGTTTTTATATTTAGTAGATATATTTGTAATTAAGAAAAAATAGAGTAGGTATATTCGAAATTAACCCAATATATTATAATCAAATGTAACACGAAATGGGTTCTAATATTTAATAAAAAAAATATAAATTTTACCAACACACGTTGGGTTGGTGAAATGGAGAAATCTTTTAAGAATTAGTTTTATCCAAAACATGAACGCTCCTCTAAAACTTTCTTTCTATATAATTTCTTTTCTTTTTAAAATTTTGATAGTTAATAAAAAATCTATTCCATTTAGTATATTTAACATCATTTCTAGTTTTCTAGAAACTGTTTTATTTTTTTAATTTTACTGTATATGGGTCACGTTTATAAAAGTATAAAATCAACGTAATAAAATAGTTAAATGTTAAAATATCAACTTTAAAGCAATTTTTTCAACATCTAAACTATCTAAAATATTAATAATACATGGATAAATTATCCTGTAAAGTATTGTTACATTCTAATACATATTTGAATAGATCTAAATATTTTTCTTAATTCACACATGAATATACTTATTTTTGAGCAAACGTGACTTATGCACAAATTGAATTTGGATGAAACTTAATTTTTTAACTAATCAAATGATGTTAAATATAATAAATGTATAAAATTTTTCATCAAATATCAAAATCTTATAAACGTGGGAGGTTATGCGAAATCGCTTCTATGCCCGGATCGAAAATATTCGTCGTCATTTTTAGACGCTCTACTATCATACGATTATCTGAAAGCAACTGCTCTCAATATCAACGCAGGAAAAAGTTCCGATCGAAGCAGTTGTTTACGTCTTGATTAAATGACTAGTTCTAATTATGATAATTGAGTTTGATTTAATTACAACAATTGCGGCCTTGCTGGGACTTTTTGGCCTTTTGGACGGGATCTGCGGTGACTGCTGGTAGTTATTTACCTGTGCAACGTCACAGACGGCACCCTACTACCCCAAAACGCTGACGCCTGTATCCTTCTCTCAAACCCCTCGCATTTTCTCCCGCAGAAATTTCAGAACTCACTCATTGAGTCCAGACCCCCGGATTCCAGTTACGTTTTAGCACCTTCTCCTCGTCTTACTGCTCAAAACATCTGTCAGAGCAAATCTTTTTAATTTTTCCCTACCCAAATCAGCGTACCTGGATACTTGTTTGATCTTTTGCGGGGCTGCTTGAAATGGGTTTTCGCTGAGAAGCGCATCGACGCTCTTTGCCGTGGATCGATTAATTTGCAGGTGGATTTCTTTGGATTTTGTGAGTTTTTTCTATCTGGGTGTTTCGTAAACTGGTCATTTGTGCTGCTGCTCGTAATGGGTCTTGATTCGGTTCGCATTGGAGACAGTGAGGGTTGAGATACGGCTAGTTTTACTCTTGGAAGCTCCATTTGTCTGTTGGTGTTGTTTAATTAGCTGCAGGAATGATATCAGTTTTGTCCTGGGTAAGTAATGTGTGGCGTGAGATTGTCTTAGGTAAGGAGCACAAGCGATGCATGCTAGTCGTTTGGAGATTTTGGTCAATCCAATCATTGTTGTATTGAACATCCTGTTGTGGTGTCTCTCTCAAGTTTGGATTGACTGGGCTATCTATTCTGGTTGAAACTGGTATGTTGTCATTTTTTTCATTTTCCATTTGGTGATATATCACTGAGATATAGAAAGTCGAGTTCTTATTCCATCCCCATTTTCGGATCAAAATGATTCTCTTATACTCCTGTAGAATTTTAGTCCTATCCATTGGACGGAAGTCCTTTCGACTCCCAGAATCATATTCTTGCCCCCTCCCTCGGTCATTTGGGCATGTTTGTTTGTCACTCTGGATTTTTCTTGTTTTATTGGAAATGATGGAGCGTGATTTTTCTTGATGGAGAGAGAGCGGTTTGCTTGATGCGACAAGAAAATGTAAAATGAATTTGCAATATCCTGAGAAGGATAGTAAATCCTCTTCTGAAAAATGATCACTTTGGTTCTTTAGCGTGACTGTTGGAGAATATGTTAGCTGAAGACTTGGAATTAACACGTTCAATGACCCTTAGAGCTTTTGTATGGTGATTGGACCACTGGGTCTTTTATGGTGACAAGGTTGGTGACAAGGTATCCGCATTCATGGGGACATCATTCTATGAAGAATAATGTATTATGATTGTTTTTAATACTTCATTGGATTGATAAGAAAGCATTGGACAGCATGGTATGAAGAGCATGCCAGTAGTGCCAAGAAGCAAACTAATGTATGGATTCAATTTAAATGTGGTCACAATGTTGACTTGTGCATGCACAACCAAGTAATACATTCAGAAAAAAAAAGGACCTTTTGTTGGCTAAATTAACAAACTACATCAGAGCTATTCAAAACTATAAATGAGGGTTTGCACCATAATTACTATGCCAATGTGCCGACTATGCTTGAACCTTCAATTTGCTTAGCAAATGGAATGGCCCTTTGTCCTTGGATTGCTGATTGCAACATCCTGTAATTAAATGGTTTCTATAACCCCAAATCTACTCATTTACTTTTGTCATTTCATTTGTTTTTTTTGCAGGTTTTAATCCCTTGACAATGTTGAGAGGCATAAAAATGATGTCTGGAGTTGATATATATTTAAATACTGATTTGAAATTCTCGCTGCCAAATGTTTATCCAGAGGCATCATTATCCAGAGGCATCATGCATCTGTGAAGCCAGTTCATATGGCATGCGTGTTTATAACTCATAGACTGTGATAAGGATGAAATCTCCAAAACGGTCTGTGCTTTTGTTTCCCAAGCGTTATGCTATTGTCCTTTTAACATTCGTCTGCACATGTGTTTGCTACATTGAACGTGTCGGCTTCTCAATCGCTTACACCGTAGCTGCAGATGCGGCTGGGGTGAATCAATCAAACAAAGGCTTGATACTCTCTACATTTTATTATGGATATGCATTATCACAGATTCCTGGAGGTTGGGCTGCACAATGCATTGGAGGAAGACGTGTTCTGTTACTCTCATTTGTGTTATGGTCTATGACATGTGCTTTAGTTCCTTTGGACCCCACTAGGGTTCCAGTATTGGTGATTGCTCGTTTGCTTGTCGGGGTAGCCCAAGGTTTTATCTTCCCCTCAATCCACACTGTCCTTGCACAATGGGTCCCTCCCCATGAACGGTCCCGCTCTGTTTCTCTCACAACATCTGGAATGTACCTAGGTGCAGCAGCCGGCATGCTAGTGTTGCCAAGTTTGGTGAAGTTTAAGGGGCCTCAATCAGTATTTCTAGCTGAAGCTGCTCTGGGTTCGATGTGGTCTCTTCTTTGGTTCAAATATGCTAGTGACCCACCAGGTTTGGATCCCCTAAAGTCATCTGCTACAGCCTTTGGGGAGCCATTGCTGCCCATTACAAAGTTGAAAGATGGCAAAGGGGTTTTGCAGAAGGTAAAGGTAGAAAATGGGGGTAGCTCAATTCGAGTTCACAAAATACCATGGATGCGGATATCACTTAGTTTGCCAGTTTGGGGAATTGTTGTGAATAATTTTACTTTCCATTATGCACTGTATGTGCTGATGAATTGGCTTCCAACATACTTTGAACAGGGACTCCAACTTAGTCTTCAGGACATGGGCTTTTCTAAAATGCTGCCTTATTTGAACATGTTCATATTCTCCAATATAGGCGGAGTAGTGGCCGACCATTTGATCACAAAAAGGATCATGTCAGTAACCCGGACTCGGAAGTTCCTGAACACAGTTGGGTTCCTTGTTGCGTCGCTATCATTGATGGTCCTTCCATTATCCAGAACTGCAACTGGGGCCATTCTTTCTTCTTCAGTTTCTCTTGGTTTTTTGGCATTAGGAAGAGCAGGATTTGCTGTGAATCATTTGGATATAGCTCCAAGGTATGCCGGAATAGTGATGGGAGTTTCCAATACTGCAGGGACAGTAGCTGGCATTGTTGGGGTTGGTCTCACAGGTCAGATTCTTGAGGCAGCTAAAACTGCTAATATGGGTCTTGCAAGCCCAGAGAGCTGGAAGCCTGTTTTCTTTATTCCAGGTTACCTCTGCATAATCAGTTCATTTGTGTTCTTAATATTCTCAACTGGGGAGAAGATTTTTGACTGAAAATTGAAATCAAACACCATTAATATGTGCCATCTTTGTCTTTCCTCATTGGTCATTCAGATTCCACATTGCTTCAGAGCTTTATTACCCTTATTGATGAGTGCATATCACCATCATGATGCAACAGGGTTCCATGATATGTACAGCTGTCAAAATGGGGTATGTTGTCAAAGGATTTTTTTATTTGTTTTCATTTTTACTGTGGATTTTTCATCACAGGATCTGAAATTGTATTAGTTGTACCATGATGCTTCCAGTTATTCTTTCGTGGTTAATTATAGGACAAGGGAAAATCTAAGATATTTTGAATTTTGCATAAATCGAATCCTCAAAACATGGATTGTTCGTTGATCTGAAGTTGTATTTGGTATACAATGATGCTTCCAGCTATTCTTTCATTAACTATCAGACATAGGCAAACTAAGACGTTTTCTTATTGCATAAATCCAATCAACAGATTGGTCCTTGACTGGACCCTATCATAAGATTGACATGGCCGAAAATACCTCACGCACACCTTACTAGAGCCAAATGCATGGATCGAATCTCAATTGTTCAGCCAGTCCATATTGAGTCCTTTCAAATCCATTGATTTGCTGGGACTTTGACTTTGTTCCCTGGGGCATGCACGGTCTCAGTTCTGCCGGAACTGCTTATGCGCTGCCTGTGCTGGTTATGTCTCTTTTTGTACTTTTTCATACCACTTGCTCTTATATTTCATCCATGAGACCCCAACGGTAATCTCCTGCAAGATCTAAATTCAGGGTTATTACCACATAGATACTTTTTGCCACATGAGTTGTTTGTAGCCGTGGAATTTATGATACTTATAAATGGCATCGCGACAAATACAGGCTAAACTGGTGGCTATGCAGTTTTCTTTCCCTGACAAAATTTAGAGAGGTCTGTGCCTGGAGCTTTTCAGAAAATCAAAGTGCTTTGTACTTTGTTGAAAACAGCACTATCTAGAATAACCCTCTATGTAATCTTGAGCTTGCATATGTAAACAGATACCCATGGCTTCTGCCGATATTATGCTTCTTGGGAGAATGAAACTTTGGAGTACTCTACTTGTTTTGCTTTGGCTGCAAAATGATAGTTTGATTCTTCATTGTTTCCTGTCAATCGCCCAGTCATTGAATATTAACAATTTATTGCTGCTTCAAAAGGGATTGACAATGATTTCCCTAAATTGTCATTGGTAACCCAGCAACTACGAATGTTTAAAATCTGCTCCATTTTGCTATTGGCTCAGGTGTTTGATAGTACCTTGAAGCTGTATGTAAATTCAGAAGAGTCAAAGAGTCCAGTGTTTAGTTACTCCTGATGTACAGTCAATTATTGTGGTTATGTTAATGTTTTTATTATTTTGGTTTTCTGCAAGATATCGATCGATTGATTGTTGCTGTGCCTTTTACTAGCTTTATATGCATTAACACGTAATATGGCGACTCTGTTACCGTTTTGTTGACATTGCTCGTATATATAGGCTGATTTTTCTTTCTTCAAGAGAAAAAATAATAATAAGGATTATGATCTAATGCAACCTATGTGTCCATGCACCCCTTGCTTTTTTTAATTTAAAGTTTTTTAATATCTAAACCATTTATTATATTCATTTACATGTATTTATTTATTATTCCAAAATGACATATATTAAAAACTATTTTTATTTTTATTTTTATTGTATTAGTTTTATGTTCCAAACATGTTCTAGTGCACTTGGACGTGCTTAGATGCACCCGCATGCATTACCTTTTTTCATATTTCTTGGGATCTTTTGAAATTTATATGTGGGCCCAAGCATGAAGTTTATGTATACGATTTGTTTTAATATTTTTAAATTGTTGAAAGTAAAAAATAAATCCACTTTTGTTTTGTGCTGGCGCATGAAAAAGGGACTTTTTATTTTTGAAATTATAAAAATATTAAAATAAATCAAGAAAAGTAAAAACTGCATATGTTAACTTCATCCTTGGGCTTATATATGAACACCAAAAGTCCAAAAGAAAGGGTAATGCACCTTGGGATTCCCGTATATTCACTCGCAAAAAGGTATTAAATTTTTTTAAAATATAAAAGTTTTCAATCAAAGCGATTTTTGATATTGTTTAGATTTATGGTGTGTTTGGCAATTAATGAAACAGGTCAAGTTAAAAATTTTCAATCTAAAACTTTTCATTCAAAACAACTATCATATTTTTTAATCATTTTTTTATATTTTCTTATACGACTGCCCTACTTTTCAATCATTTCTACACAACTATTGACACAACTAACCTATCTATTTTAACTTTATCCTCTTTACTATTCATTATTACCCTATCATATCACATCATTTGATAACTTTTTACTCTAAAAAACTTTTCACCAAAAGTTTTATTCATTACTAAACACACCCTTAAAATTAAAAAAGCTATGAGGTGCATGGAATTGTCCTTGCACCGAGGTTTCATTAGAACCCAAAAAAATAAAAATCCAAGATAAATAAAAGGGTCAGCCCAAGGAGGGGAATCCATGAGCTCTGACGAACCCTTACCCCTTTGTTACAAAAGCACATGAACTCCATTGGCAATTGCATCCGAACTAACAGTTGGATCAGTTTATTTGGGAGACGTGGATATACAAACTAATTAGCAATTTTAGTGTGATTCACCTGATCAAAATATAAAAGCTATTTCAATTGGAAATTTGTGCCTCAACATCTAAGAAACAATCTTCAGATAAATTTATGAGTTTGCATTTGATTTGATTCAAAATGATTTAAAATAATAGAAATATTGCAAGAACCATTAGAAGAAAACAGAAGATGGGCATTTTTTTTTTTTATAAAGGAAGTCACTCTAGTCCTACTCCCCGTCGCTTAGGACGGGAGTAGAGGAAGAGTGATTCAACCGATCCACTGCAAAAAAATTATCATTACAAATGTTTCTACAAATAGCTACAGGTGGGTTATCCCACCAGGACTGATGGTCCCCATAAGAAACTCAAACCAATTCAGCTAGCGAATGCGCCACTGCATTACCCTACCTAAGAACATGATGGACCGAAAAAGAAGTATTACATGAGAGAAGCGACCTGATCTCATCAATGATAAAACCTACATCAGATGATATGGGATCCGAATTCGATAAGAAGTTGAATAGAATGAGGGAGTCTTTCGAGTTGCACATGTCAAATATCCTGCTGAACCGC
The DNA here is from genome assembly GCA_035584095.1 of Annona squamosa. Lineage (NCBI taxonomy): Eukaryota > Viridiplantae > Streptophyta > Magnoliopsida > Magnoliales > Annonaceae > Annona > Annona squamosa. Next base: position 20,526,915 of record JAXCLR010000105.1, on the reverse strand, counting down.
CCATTTCGTTCTCAAGAGAAAAGCCGTAGCCTCCATCAAAAGCGATTCCCTTGCCCCGATTGAATGACTTTGGTATATTAAAAATAATTTAAACTGGAAAGAGCAAATTTCCAAACGTGGCATTGCCTGGTTTGTGCCAGCTGATTGTGTGACCCGATTTTTTTTATTTAAAAAAAAAATGAATTACCAACTACTCAAGTTTTATGTGGGAGCGTCCACTAAGTGAGTAATTTAAGATTTATTGTTACAAATATTAGATTCTTTGTTAGACAATTGTTAGAATATCTCAGAGCTTGATTGTACTACCACTTGAGATGCTGTAATATCATCAAAAAAAAAAAAAAAAGTTTGAAAATGATCTATCCGGTGGTTGAAAACTTCAATTTTTTTATGGAATTGTTCTCTCGCTCATGCTTAGGGATTAATCCAAACAGGTTTTATAAAGCTTACACAAAATCTCGCATTCGTTAGAATCTGTAAGAAAGTAGTTTCATTTTACTTTTCCTAATCTCACTTGTTAAGATTATTTGACGCGTGATTCTGTGTGTAGTATATTTGTATTTATCTATCCAAGTAAAGATTTTCGAGACACTTCCGAAACTGTACTTTTAGGCCCTATAGTGTCAAACCGAGCAGAAAGAATGCTTCCCATTTTATAAATTTTATGACTTATGTTAATAAAGCATGAAATAAAATTATGAATATAGATATTCGCAACAATATATGATAAATAAACTTTTATTAGTTGGCTTCGTGAGAATTTTATTGGCATGATAATTTAAAAAATGTTCCGAAATAATAATAAAATCAAATAAATATATAACTTGTACGTAGCATCTTGATGGAACATAATAAATATTAATTTTTCATATATCATAAAAAGATTAAATTTATTCTTTAATAATAACTAAAATTTTGGCCCGCATAATTTTATCAGATGATATTTAATTTTTGAATAGATAAAAAATGCGCTGAGGATCATGGTCCATTTGGATTAAGAGAAAATGAGAATAGGCTCAAATCAATCACCAAATGCTCTTCTTCTGCCTGCTGCTTAAATGAGATCTGAATGGAATTGAATTTCTCATTTTAAGTTTTTATATTTTAAATATAATTTCATTCTTAATATATAATAACCTTACTTTTCCATTTTCAATACTATTTTTCTAATCTTAATATAAAATTTCATTTTCAATACCCAATAACCTTTTCTCATTTAATCGTCTCTTCTCATGATTTTATACATTTGGACAAGCACTCACAGCGTTTTCAAGTTTTAACCAAAATAAAGATGTGCATGTGCATCATTTGCTTAAAAATGTATATTTACATGTAAATTATGAAATATTCAGATTCTTTTGGATAAAATATAACAATACTTTATACCACATAATAATAATAATATTTTGATATTTAAAATTTTAAAATTAATATTTGGCATTAAATTACTTTATTGTGTTGCTTTTACATATTAATTTTACACATTTTCATATATAGCTCAAGCAAAATGTTTTACAGACACATGTTAAAAAAATTTGACAAAATAAATAATAATAGATAAAATAAACTAAAAAAATTTTGATAAATAAATAAAACTAAATAAAATAAACTCAATGTCAGGTGGTCTAAGTGATAAAGAGCTCAATTCTCCTTAAGCAACCTCTTGAGCTCGATTATTGGAAACGGAGAGACAATTGACTTCACTTGATTCTGAAAATTAAAAAAATGCAGATAAAAAATGGAATATCCAAGGTCAAAAGTACAACAAACGATAATAAATAGGATAATTTATTTCCATAAACAATCAAGAGTGCTCATTAAGTTGAACTATTTGACTATTTTAGGATGTGTTTGATAATAACAAAAAGTTACGAAGTTAAAATTTTTTAATTTAAGACTTTTTACTCTCCACAACTATCATATTTTTTAATTATTTCTTCAAATTTTTTTATCAAATTATTTTATTTTTTAATCATTTCTACACTACTGGTAACACGGTCAGCCTGCCTATGTCAACTCTGTCTCATTTATTCGTCGTTATTATTTCTGTCATATCCCATGATTTAACAGCTCATCGTCGCAGCAACTTTTCATCGGAAAATTTATTCATTTCGTTAACTGCTGGCGGCGGCTGCTGCTGCTGCTGCTGCTGCAAAAGCCTGAAAATCTCTTTCAATCCTGCGGAAATCAGCTCGACAATGCCCAAACGAGAAGCCGCTGCTGATTCCTTGACACTCCTGGTTTTTGAATAAGATCCAGGCCGGCAACCTTGTTTCCGTAAGAATCCAGCTAAAGCTCCATCCTGCGCTTCTGCTCTGGAGGAAAGATGTCCGTGCAAGAGTTCCTCGACAAACACATGCTCTCTCGGAAAATCGAAGATGCTGTCAACGCTGCTGTCAGGGCAAAAGCTTCGGATCCAGTTCTCTTCATTGTAGGTTTCACCTCTTCTTCTTCTTCTTTTCGAATTTATTGAGATTTTTGTTTGATTTTTGTGCTTTCGCGGTATTCGTAGTCGAATCATATGAAGAAAGCTGTTCCTTCTGCAATCACGAAGATTAAGGCTCGCCAGATCTTTGATAGCAGAGGGATTCCTACAGTCGAGGTCGATCTATTTACCAACAAGGGAGTGTTTCGTGCTGCGGTTCCGAGCGGGGTGTCCACCGGAATGTAAGTAACCCCATTTGTTCCGAATGTCGGATTTTATGTTTCTGATTGTCCATTCGTATTTCCGTTTCTAAAGCTTTTATCTGCAATACGGAAAAACAGTGTTGAAAAGCAATCTGCCATGTATTTTACGGTTTGGTTATGTGATGTCGAGTCGTATTCCTTCTGGGAGCCTATAGAGAACTAGAATACTTGCCTCGCATAAGAGGAAATTTTTAGAAATCTAAATAGGAGAAGTTTTTCACCTCTGCTTATTCAGGGAAATTGTATGTATGCAACATGTTATTATTTCACTCTGGCACTGTTAGAGACTTGAAGTACAATATAATGGCCATTTAAAATGGATTTTCCTCCGTTAATTCTGTTATGATGGATCTTATAGAAGATCATTTAATACATTTAACTATTATCTTGCTTTCACCCGTGTATTATCATACTATTGTTATCTTATCATGTTATTGAATGATATTTTTGATTTCGCTAGTTGGAGTAGAATCACCTTTGTTTCTTGAGATGGTACTTGCATGCTTCTGATCACAAATATAAATTGAGCTCTCAAGTAATCCTTTTTCTGTTTTCTGCTCCCCCTTCTATTTCCATTCAATGCTAGGTATGAAGCTGTGGAATTACGTGATGGAGATAAAGGCAAGTATCTAGGGAAAGGGGTTTCAAAAGCAGTTAAGAATATCAACGAGAGGATCTCTGAGGCCTTGATTGGCATGGATCCAACACTTCAATCTCAGATAGACCAAGCCATGATTGATTTGGATAAAACAGAAAATAAGGTAACTTTTCTTCCTTGATGTCTAAAGTTGATATATGTGGAAATGATCTTCTTTAAAAGGAAACAAGAATGTAACTTATAAATCACCTAGCATTTAACAGAACATTGAGAAGATATTAATTAACCATCATGCATTTTGTTTCTTGCTTTCCACTTATTAGCTTTAAACGAAATAATTAGGCTGCACGATATTTGGTATTGGGTTTGGCACAATTTTCCATGTTATTTGCAGGTACAATGATTCAAAATTTTGTGTGTTAAAAATTGGCTGGGCATTGGTTCTGGTAGTCTCTGTGCTGGCAGCAAGAACCACTCAATCAACTCCTGGTTTTCACTGTAAAGATAAAAAAATTCTGGCAACATAATTTGCAGTTGCAACCCACATATAGGGTGTGTTTGTTTAGGGTAAAAAAGTATCAACTAAAACTTTTCACTCTTCATAATTACTCTTTTTTTTAATTATTTTTTCACATGTTTCTATACAAACTACCCTACTTTTCAATCATTTCTACACAACTACCCATACAACTAACCTATCTATTTTAACTTTATTTTCTTTACTTCTCATCATTACTCCTATTATATCACATCAATTTCTATTGATTTGACAACTTCTACCCAAAAAACTTTTCATTAAAAGTTTTATCTCCAACCAAACACACCCATAATGTGTTGTAATATTTTGAAATGCAGGGTGAACTTGGAGCAAATGCTATCCTGGCTGTGTCAATTGCTGCTTGTAAGGCTGGAGCTGCAGAAAAGGAGGCATGTCTACTTAATCATCTCCCATATTCCTCTAAGTTTATTTTTTACAAATTTCGAATTTTATGCTGTCAATATTCTGATCCTTTTTCAGCTTGGTCTTGCAGGTGCCTCTTTATAAGCACATTGCTGATCTTTCTGGTAAACCTGGTCCAGTTCTTCCTGTCCCAGCTTTCACTGTTATCAGCGGAGGAAAGCATGCTGGCAATAATTTGGCTGTTCAAGTATGCCCCTTTTGTAGATCCAGGTTACAAAATTTTAATGATTCATTAATTTTTCTTTTGAGTAAACTGTTTCTGCAGTGTATCTACACCAGAGGCACATGCTAGCTCTTATATATTAACAGTAGTTGATTTACTTGGCATCAACTTGAGCAACAAGCAGTCAGTGTTTGAGAAATAAAGAATGTAATTTCCTCAAGTTGGCGTTTGGGGAAGACATTATCATGTCAGGGGCGTTGTCAATGTGATTACTAATCATTATAGACTCGAGACAAATAATTGTTGTCGTAGTGTGAATCCTAGACGGTTCCACAATTTCACTTCTCATCTCCTTATGCAGGAATTGGAGCTACTGGCATTGTCTCAAATGCATCAATTTCTATTCCTATCTTTGATGATTCTCATTTCACGAATGTGTCATTGACTTTCCTAAACCCAGTTCAGTTTATTGCTGTACCAATCTAATAGTCATGGCGGGTCTTCCTTTGGTCCTTCCAAGGAGATTTTACTGGAATTCAATGGCCACATAGAACAGAAGAGGTCATTGCTGATTCTTCCACCATCTTGAATCACATAGGCACATTTTCTTAAAGCTGCCTACTCTACTGTGTTTTTGGCCCGTCTTCATCTCTGGTTTTCCCACCACCTCAAATCATGTGGTTGTATTCTTCTACAGATTTCCACTCTATTGTATTTTTGGCCCAAGATAAAGCCAATTTTGGTAAATCAGAGTCAATTATCTTTGCCACCTCATGATATTTTTATCCTACTTTTTCTAAAATCTGATAATATCTGTCCATATTAATGTGTATTGGGAAAATGTTTGTTCCATTGATTTAGCCATGGTTCTTTCATGTTTTTTTACCTAAGAAAATTCCACTGTGAGAGCATGAATTCAAAAGATGTTTCTTTTGAAGCCTTTTGCAATTTGCTTTGTTATTTGTCTTATTGAAATGGAATCGAGAATTGAAATTTGCAGGATCTAATGATTCTTCCAATCGGTGCGAACTCATTTGAGGAAGCAATGCAAATGGGTTCTGAGACTTACCATCATCTGAAGGTACCCATACTTCTATTCTAAATGTTCTAATTTCCATGTTTATCTGTCTCTTTTGATCTTATTACTCATTTGCAGTGAACAGATAAACATAATTCACTTTTTGGTATTAACTTTTCAGTACATGGTATATCTGATTACAAATAATTGTTCTTGGTGTTGCTTCATCCAGTTAGTTGTTCACCAGAGAAATCAGTTTTCATGATACTCTGTTTTCATAGGAATTGGTCGATGATTCTTCTTCCTAGATCATGCCTCTCAGGTTCTATATGTTTCCTGCATAGCTATAAAACAAAGAGATACCCATTAGGAAGCTATAAAACCATGACTTGTGAATGGTGTTTTGGGTAATGAATGAAAAATGACATGTTCATCGGATGAAGTTGACTATATCACAGATGTTGAAGATATATGTATATATACATGGAAGCTGTTCTGGTGCAGCGCCACTGCATTGAAAGAGGGATACATTTGCCGAAAAATGGGTCCCACACATATTAGAATGCAATGAAACTTTATACAATCATTTATCCAAATATAAATTTTATAGCAAATGGTTTACATGTTGAAAAAACCACTTTAAAGTTGTTATTTACATCAAATTATTTTATTACATTGACTTTGTACTATTTTTAGATGGGGTTCATACAAATATCCGATTGGGATGAAAATTGATATGGTAATAGAATACATTATTCTAAATATAATGGGTGGTGTAGATTATGATTTTATCATCATGTGGGGCCCATTTCAGCGCCACTGTACCGTAATTTCGGTGCAGTGGCGCTGCACTTGAATATTTTCCTATATATATTCAAAGGTCTTGAGAATCTATAATGCAAGCATAAAAGGTGGATAAAGTTTCTATATTAATTCTGCTCTCTCTCTCTCTCTCTGTGTTGATAAAAGGGCAGGCTGTTATCACTGAAAAGTGTGGGCCAGCTGGATGCAATGTTGGCTATGACGGAGGTTTTGCTCCAAATATCTCAAGGCATGTCTTTTCCTCGTGCAATCTTATATGAAATTTTCACAATCATGTTTTTTTTCTCCCTCGCTGCTGTATTTAGTCCAATCTACTGTAGACACCATTGTATATTGTGTAGCAGAGTATTTGATTATATAAGAAAAGAATAATTCTACTTGGATGCTTCAGTCAATAAAATGCAGGCTCACTGATTTTGAGTTTTTTATTTTTAGTTTTTTAGCATTTTAGGTAAACAATTGAAAAGGCCTATAATTCAAGTGCATATATGATCCCTGAAAGAGCAGAACAGCGGAGAAGGATTCATTTACCTTACCGCTTTCTTTGGATGAACAAAGGATGTATTATGTTCTTCCTACTCACTAGATTATAGTTGTTTTGCATGCACAGCTTTGCTGAAGGCTTGGATCTCGTTAAAGAAGCAATTGACAGGACAGGATACAAGGATAAAATTAAGTTGGCAATGGATGTTGCTGCCACTGAGTTCTGCATGGGTAATTCTTTAGTGCTTGATAATCATGAGGTTGTGGCATATGACAGTGTTTTTAGCTCTCATCAGCTGGTGAAAACTGTCCTGGGGTAGGCATGGACCATCATCTTTCAGTGTGCGTTCCACTTTTTTAACTGAGAATCTTTTCCACATTTTTCAAAGCAAAAAAAACTGCATATGAACGATGAAACATAATTCATTCTTGTTCTTGGTGAAAGCCAAGGTGTGTGGTGTGTTCGTGCATATACATTACTTTTTCTGTTAGAAATATGAGAACTTGAAGATCGGATTCTCAGTCATTTCCTCCTGATTTAGGAACGAAGTATAATTTGGATTTTAAGTCCTCAAACAAGTCAGAGCAGAATTTCAAGACAGGAGAAGATATGATTCAGTCGTACACACAACTATGTGCAGGTACTGCCCATGAAAATTCTAGGATTTCAATTGATTGGTTTCTTCTTTTTGTGCTCTTGGCAGAACTTTTGAATAGGAACATACAAGTTCGATTGTTGATATTTGCTTTTTAGATTATCCAATTGTTTCAATTGAGGATCCATTCGACAAGGATGATTGGGAGCATACAAAGTTATTCTCAGGCCTTGAAATGTGCCAGGCATGTCTTGTCCTTCTGGAACAACCCATCTTGAAAAAAGGACTGGCTTGAGACAGTACAGTTTTGCAGGTTGTTGGTGATGAGTTACTAATGTCAAATCCAAAGCGCATTGAAAGAGCTATTAATGAGTCTGCCTGCAATGCCCTCCTTCTCAAGGTATTTGGATAAATGGGACATCTTTATGTCATTCCCTGTTAGAGCCCTTTAGGATGATTCATTATCTAATGGCTTTCGCTTTTTGCTTGCGAATTGCATTTTAAAACTTCTGATGAACATTAAGATGCTCATCCATTTGTGGAGGAACAGAAACCTCTAGCTGTCTTGGTAAACTGTACATCTGGGGCTTTTCAACTGTTTTTCTTGGGATCATCATTGCCTGCTTGAATTGGTGGCGTCAAAGTGGTTAGGGCATGATAAAATAAAATGACAAGCATGGAAACTAGAAATTAAATCCATTAATTTGACAATCTGAAGTATTTGTATGGCACTAAGGAGAGATGCACCCATTGGCCAATAAGCAAAAGAAAAGGAAATGGAACAATAGATGAGGGAGGTGGGGAGAGGAAAAGTGAGTGAATGAGTGCGCGCGCACGTGTGTGTGTGTGTGTGTGTGTGTGAGAGAGAGAGAGAGAGAGAGAGAGAGCGAGCGAGCGCAATCACTGCAGAATATCGAAGGCAGATGTATGCTGTCTTGGAATTTGAAGTTTGCACTTGGGTGTCCCAAAAATGCCACAAAATATTTTGACCTTTGAAAAATGCTACTGGAAAATTTGTTTTCATATTTGTAACCTTTTCTTTCTTTTACCTTAGATTTCATATATCCAAGTATTCAACAAAAAGGACATAAGTATCAGAGGGCTACATTTGTATTTTGGAGATTTTTGATGTATTCCTAATTCTGAGTAATATTTTAAGAAACACAAAAAATGAGAAAAAATAAAATAGAAATATATTTAGGTCGTATCTGACTTATTAATTATGTTCCAAGACTGTTTCCAGACTGGCACACTGAACCTTTGAAACTATCACTTGTTAAGGATGATTGCCTTTTGACCATCATATGCAGAAATAAAGGATCACATAATCGTGCAATGTCTGGTAATTTATTTCTAGTTCTCTGAAGCTATCTATATCATCCAGGTAAATCAGATTGGAACTGTCACTGAGGCAATTGAAGTTGTCAAGCTGGCAAAAGATGCCCACTGGGGAGTCGTGGCCTCTCATAGGTGTGGTGATACTGAAGATTCTTTCATTTCTGATCTAGCTGTGGGTTTAGCCACTGGTCAGATCAAGGCAGGGGCACCTTGTCGTGGAGAGCGGCTTTCAAAATACAATCAGGTCTGTTCATGTCCCCTCTTGAATGGTACTGGAATATCTGTTTTCTCTCCAATATTATTCATAACTGAACTTCTACTTGTTGCTCATAATGAAGGTGTCCTTTACCTGTTAATATGTTCTAGTTGAATTCTGCATTTAGCTATAAAAAAAATAGGTTAACGTTAAAGAGTTAAATGCCTCTGGTTATTGGTTCCCCACTGTTACTGTATGTCTATAACTGATGATGTTTTATGCAAGGAACTACTCGATCATAATTACCAACTGCTGCTGCTATGTAATGCAATGTTCAGAAAGCTCATCTTTTGCTTTTGATATCAATATTTTTTTTCTGAACACTAAGTAACCTTTTTGTTTGATGAGATCTTGCCATTGAGAAAATGAGTAAACTTTACTAAAAAAGCATAAAATGCATAGATTCTTTGCATTAGCTTTGGTGGCTTTCGGAGATTAGGTATCTAGTGTTCATTGTTCCCTATAAGGAAAATTCATATGTAGAGTAATGGATATTGGTGAGATTGCAAAAGTTAAGTTGGTTAGCTTATGAGATTAGAAACAACTTTTTTCTGGGGGAAAAGAACTTAGGATTAGAAAAGCTTTAGCCAGTCTTTTCCACGCTGTCTGCCAATATCAACATTGTGGTTCCCACCTATCATGTAGATCATCTTGACATTGGCTGAGAAAGTTTAATAGATTCACTTGAAGTGATTATCGCAATAGTTTCTGTCAAGTACTTCCTGCTTGCTTCCTACTCCTACATCTAATAAAATCCATATCATTTTTAATTTTTTTACATCTTAAAATTATATTCCGTATAGTTTCTCAAAAAAAAGAAAATGGTATTCCATATCCTGTTGATCAACTTCCTGAAAACTCCAGAAAATAAAACTAACTAACAAGTAGTCTAATATTTGTGCCACAGCTGCTTCGAATTGAGGAAGAGCTTGGAGACCAGGCGGTATATGCAGGAGAAACCTGGAGGTACCCATGAAACCCTCCATTTTCCAAGTTAGTAGCTCCTGTTCAATGCCAAACGAGTCCCTGCATTAAATTTTGCTCCAGGAGCTTCATGTGCGGTGGGTTATATTTAGTTTTCTTGTTGGCATTTCAAGTGTTGATTGGTTTGGTTGTAGGTAAGAGATGTGATACTAAAAAAGCAAAAGCAGACTTTCAGAGTCTGTGGTGGATTCGATATGTTGAGAATGTATGCAGGTTTTTGAGGCTTTAGATTTTCTTAGGGACAAATGAGGTTCAATTTCCTATTCCTGCATTTCAGTTGCACATATGAACATTATACGAAGCTTGTCATGGGAAGAAACATGACTAGAGAATGGAGTTTTGATTCCAGTTGGATATGTGCTTGGTTTAAACCGAAATATACAAAGCATGCTGTCTGAACTAATCAAGAACTTATATTTCTGTTGCCATTTGAGTTTGAGCTAATTATTTGGGGCATTCGGCCAATTGCTGGGGGTTTCGAAGTAGATGTCCTGGAATTTCTTAGGCTGGTGCTGTGGAGAATTCTCATGGGATTTGACTTCCACGGGATGCTCCCTGAGATTAGTTGAAGCCCCAGCCCATCAAAGCGCCCTAGGGACCGAAAGCTCCGGAAGTCTCTCCTTTCTCTTTCAAGGCAATTTTACTTTCCCTTTCCATTCATTTTCCGGCACACTGCTTGGATGAATACTTTCCATTTCCAATCAATCTCTCAGTCTTCCGAATATGCAACTCTTTCAGAATACAAATTTTTAATTAATGGCCAGATAAGGTTCGCTAATGATGATATGAATAGTCTATTGCGATGAACCGACATCAGAGATTACAGACTTGCAAATAAACTACAAAAAAGATCTACTTTTCCACACCATGAAAGAGCCAGAAAATCGCTTGAGTTCCGCAAGTCGTCTGCAATTGAACCCCGTTTTTGCTGGGAACGCACTTGAAGAATTTCTGGAATCACAAGGGGGGAAAAGTACTAACGACAACAACCAACGCTGTGGCACGCATGCTGGGCAAAATACGCCTTGGGTGGTGGGTTCGATTTTATGTATCTTATTGTATGTGCCCTCTCTAGTAATGGGGGTATTCTTAGTTGGTCCCTCCAAGCGTGAGGGTATTTGTGTATTTACAAAATGTCCCTTCATAGTAAGAGTTGTAAATAAACCTTGTTTATAATATTAAATATCACAGTATATATCAATAATCTCTATCAAAAAAATACCAATAAGAAAAAAGGCAGAAGTAGACAAAAGCTGAAAGTATGTCGCCAAATTGGTAGCTTGGTATTAGAAATTAGCGTCCCAAGACAACGTCATCAGTGCAAAAGATTCTGATGGGACTTCAAAATCTCTTCCTTCGGCAGGGAAGACAGGAAGACGAGCGTCGTAAATACAAAAGCAACAAAATGTTGTAATCAGTAACAAGTCCTCGATCTCCTCGGGTTCAACCTTGGGCTTCTTCCTGTGGGGCTGCTGAGCCCGTCTTTCATCGTCGATGGGCGGACCTTGGTTTTTCGTCATCCTCGATCTCAATCTTCAGGGCTCGTTTACTCTTTGGCTGTCGCTCTTTTTCTTCGTCGTCCTCGATCTCAATCGTCAGGGTTCGTTTGGTCGTTAGCTGTGGCTCTGTTCCTTCATCATTCTCGTCCTTGATCTCAATCTTGGGGGCGTGCTGCTGCTTAGGCTGACCCTGACCCTGGGTTCCTTCATTCTCCTCCTCGATCTTGGGAGCCAAGTAAAACCGGATATAACCCATTTCTTCAATCTTGTACTCCACAACAATAGGTAGGTCCGAGCATAGACTCAAGGTAACTGTTTCGGACAATGGAGTGGCCCTGGCGAAAGCGTTCATATACCTCAGGGCGAATGTTAGCGACACCGGTTCATTCATCGCTATGACCGTAGCTTGTTCTGGCTGTTTCGCTCACAAATGCAGGTTCAATCAGCTTTCACATTGGATAGTTTTGAAAAAATGGGACAGTTTCGGGATTATTTATTATTATTATTATTATTATTATTTCATGATCAAATTTAGTTCTGGGCTACAATAGATGCAAACTATAAGAGGTATAGTATGATCAAATATGGGTACTTTTGCAAATAACCCAATGAAATATTCCAAAATGTTCTGCTTGGTTCTATATGTTAAGAGCTAGCACTGCTAGTGCCATGGAGGCGGGAGCACGGCTGCTGCTACTTTTTAGAGTTCATGATGCACAAAATTGTCCATGTTGGTCAGCACTCAGCACGCAACTAGATTTAACTAGACCAACCAACAGAGTATAAAAGTCAAGGAAATGGCCCACACCATAACACAACTCTTCAGTGATCTTTTTGCTGTTTAGATCTTGTTAAAACCCAAAAAGAGCACATTGCAGTGGAAAGCAACGACAGTTAGTAATTCGCACCTCGTCCACAGAGGTATTGTGCCTGCAAACTATATTCGCGGTCCCAATATCACCTCTGGCGGAGAACTTCACGCCCTCTTTTGTGACAGAAATCACAACTGCCATGACATCGATACCCACCAAAACATTCAGTTAACTTAATCCACTAAAAACATCGATCAACAGCTTGATTTATTCCAACTTTCCAACACAGCAAGCAATGCTGTTGCTGGTGCTGAGGAGGACATACCTGTGTCCCCGATGCTGCCAAGATCTTTGCAAATCCTTGCAAACTCTGCAGACGGCATTCGTACGATTGCATGATACTCTGCGTCTGGAATTCCAAGATGCTCGCTGTCAATGTCCATGAGCTTCATTTCGAAATCAGCGATCTTGTCTTGCTCTACGAAAGTCCCAAAAAACAAAACCCAAGAACTATATATCACCAGAGCCCAAAACGACTAGACAGAGTATTTGATGGGGGATTGAGTTTCTTACTGGGGCTCTCGAACATGAAAGTGATGGTGTCGCTGCCGTCATCGGCCTTGACGGTGATGATATCATCATCGCAGGCGCATTTGAGCATCTTGGTCATGTTAGCGATGTTCATGCCCATGGAGATGGAGCGATCGCAGCGGTAGTGGTCGAAGCCCTCGGAGCGGAGGAGAAGAGCGACGAGGGAGACATGGCTGGAGTCCATGGCCTGGAGGGAGAATCCGGTGGGGGAGCAGTCGAAGTTGGCATCATTGATGAGGTCTTTGATGGACTCTAGGACCCTCTTCAACACGCTCCCTTTAATCAGCCTCAGCTCCAACATCTCCTCCCGTCCCGCTTTCTTCTTCTTCTAGCCAAATAGGCTTGGCAAGAAAAGAAATAGGTTAAAAGGTCTCAAAATGGAAAGCGGAAGAAAAGAAAAGAGAGAAATGGGAAGGGATTTCTACTCAGCGCACTGCATCTGCATGCGCAGACGATGGAAATTGGCGGGAGACAATGTTTTCCCGCCACCCATCGTTTTATAAGGAAGTATTTCCTCGGGATTTTATATATATATATAAGATGGGTTTATTTGGGGGTAAAAAAGTATTATTTTAATTAAAAAACTAAAACTTTTTAATTTAAAATTTTTTACTTTTCATAATTATTTTATTTTTTAATTATTTTTTTACATTTTTCTATACAAGCTATCCTACTTTTCAATCATTTCTACACAACTATCCATACAATTAACCTATCTATTTTAACTTTATTCTCTTTACTCCTTATCATTACTACTATTATATCGTATTATTTTTTATTGATTTAACTTCTACTTCAAAAACTTTTCATCAAAAATTTTACCTTCAATCAAACACACCAATGATACAACACGTGGACAAGCACAAACCTCACGGCATCGTCCACAACCATCCGGGTACACTCCGGTTGGCAGGTACTTCCTCGAAGAAAACCATGAGGTTTTCATATATGAAAATAAAAATGCCTTTTTCACGTGACGTCACGCATGAAAATTTTCAAGAGCCCACACGTGTATGCCAAATTTTCAAAAACAAATTAAGAACATTGATTCATGCAAGCATATAAAATTAAGACTCAATGCAAACGTTGCATTGAATCATCTCTCTTCTCTCTCCATTCCAGGGTAAGGCTATGTCAGTGTCTCTGTTACCGAGTTTTCACTTTTCTGACGCTTGCGGAACACATAATCTCTATGTAATATCTTGCTGCCTACCATGCTAGTGCATTGAAATTCCATGACAACGGCAAATTGCATCTGGAGAGATAACTAAGGTGAACTACTCCTGTATGAAATATGCATTGATCACAACCGCCCGTGGACGAATTTAAAAGTTTCGATTCATTCAACTGCCGATGATTTGCTAAATGCTGGAGCGGGAAAACCAAGAAATACTAGTGCCGGTTTGGAAGTCGAAACGACAATAGCAAGCCAAACCAAATTAATTATATATTGATATGATAGATTCTTCGCATTGCAAGACTTTTGCATTGCGAACGTAATGTCGGTCATATGCAGAACGCAACTCTCACATAAATCGAAATACCCAAAGAAAATTTCCAATCACAAAAACCAGACAACGGGATTTTGCCAGTTCCCAAAAACAAAAGAGACCAATGGGCAATTGAACACGCGCAACTAGGCCATGCACAAGATCCTGATGATCAAGATGACACATCTGGAACAGGGGTTGCTGCGGTGCGCTTAATGGAAGCAGACTTGATTAGATGGTTGTAACTCCCTTTCTCCTTGAATAACTGCGAGAAGTGGTGCTTGCAGTATAAGATCCCTTCGAGGGCTGCATAGTTTGATGGAGAAATGGGGCAGCCTCCATGGGAACATTTGAAGCAGGTTTTGTGGTAGACTTGGCTCTCCACTGTTACCTGACAAAGTAAAACAACACAGCCACATTCTTATACTGGAGATCCAAGATCCTTAGCCTAGATATAATGTTCTGCATTGGTCATATGCATGCCTGTCATGAAATTTGAAATTCAGAATTCTAATTAAAATCCTCGACCCACACAATTGAATTTCGCATAGCACAGCCCATGGTGTGCTCAGCTATGGAGTGTGACAGAATAAACTGCACCAGTTTGTGTACTATTCCGTATTAATGAGCATCTTTAACCGGCACAATTTTTGCCATATTCATAATCCAACAAGCACACAAGAAGAGTGATACTGATACCATGGCCATGCACTCATGGAATGTAAGCCAAAACAGATGTAAGAAAGTCCACTAATGAGACGCAACAAATTCATATCATGGACAAGAAACAAGCAGCTCTCAGACCTGGAAATAGACATTTTCACTGTTCTAAATTGGTTCGCATGTGCCAGAGTCCATGAACCGATGCTCCAGATTACCGGCAAATTTTCTGGCTTGTTTTGCTGATGTTCAATGTTGATCGGAAAGCACTACTATATTGTGATATCTCTAATCATTTGCAACATTCCTTGTTCCTTGGACTATAAGTGGGTAAGCAGGTGAAATCACACTGCTATTCTTTGCAGCCATGATGTCCCAAACTAAAATGTTAAGATTTTTTACAAGTGCAGCCTTCATGCAGGAAATCTTTCATGTCAGCAACAGTTCACACAATGATGAACAGAGAATTCCTTTCAAATGACCCACTGCTCATTTTACTAGCCATGGCAAAAAGCACCATCAAAGCAGCAGTTTGTTTAAAGAAAAGTCCACTGCAGTGCCTAGATACTTTCAAGTTACTAATGCCCTGATGGCTGTAGAAATACAGAGACCTTCCAACTGTGCTTTTAAGCATGGCTTCCCATTTTCTTTTTTTCTTTTTTCTTTTTTCTTTTTTGTTTATATACTACGTCAAATTCAATATGATTTCAAATCTCAAATGAACTCCAATTAGTTATATATTGTCGTCTATGATGCTTGACACAACATCCAAAAAATGCAGCCAGTGCTCAAATCATGAAAATAACTAAATAAGTTAAAAACAGCCCAAGTTTAGACTTCAGACAGTATTAGGAAAAGTGAATGCATCCCCCAACTAGAGTTAAAACCAAGCATAGAAGAAGTACAAAAAGAGTAACACTGAAAGTAAATGCAGGGAGAATAACGATGAGAAAAACTTAAGAGGTTTTAGAGCTTAAAACCAACCTTTTCCAGCGGGTATGCAGTTTTACCACAAGTAGCACATTTTTCTTGTGTCCCAGAAAACATGCTGGCAGCTTTGCTTGGAGACCTAGTCTGCCATCAACAAGCAAGAAATGTTTTCAACATTAACAGCCTTCTTTCTGTTATGATTTTTTTTCGAAAAGTATAACATAACAATCCCTGCAAGTACATGCATGACTGTGATCACAAAAGCACACGCAATCTTGTTAACAATTTCAATGGTTTGCACATACCAGTTCTGGGGTCAACTTCTCAGCTGACTTTGCAGCTACAAAAATATTTGTGGATATATCAGAAAGAAATACCTCATAAGAAAAGTATGGAAGAAATTTTGAAAAAGAATTTTTTTTAAAAAAAAAAAAGAAAAAAAAAAAATCTTACGCGACTGGAAATTCTTGTTGAAATTGCCCGTTTCCTTGAAGAGTTGCTCAAAATGAGGTTTGCAGTACAGAACACCTTCCAGTGAAGAGTAATTGCTCAGCTGGCAAGGAGGCAACAGTATTAGATAAATGAATCTATTATCAAAACTCACACACAAGGTCCATTTATAGTAAAACTATTGAAAATTAAAAAAGACAAATGGAATTGAAAAGATGCAGAAGAGACATCCCATGCTAGCACGTAAATAGCTCCTGTTCCAGGTAAATAGTACTGAAAGGCCACCTGTGCAATTGAAAATCCCATGCTGGCACGTACCTCAGCAATCTCACATTAACCAATTAAGAATGGGCAGTTATTTTTCGCAATATCCAGAGAGAAATTCCTCAACCAGTTTGTGTGCACAAGACTATTTTTAATTTGCGATAATTAATAAATTGTCCTGAATTATACTAAGGATTGGGCAGTCAAATTAATATGGATATGGTCCTATTTCTTGCCAATAGAGCTGCCTGATAACCATAACTTAATTCTCTGTTGTATCTGTTCCTATATTCAAGACTTGGATTTCATCAACAGGGAAATGAATTAGCATCTCCAAATTTAGAAACCTTATCAATTTCATGCATTTGAAAGCAACACAAGCTGTCCAATGTACAAAAAATCGCATCCCCAGCAGCCCAGCAACTTTAATGGGATACCAATCAATCCAGCATTTAGGAAAATCTAAGGGCACATTTGGTAACGTGCATGGTAAACATGGTGCGGGAAACCATGGTATTGCAAATTTCGAAGTCCATTATTCCTCAACCAATCATCATATTTTTCTACTTTTATTCCTATATTCCAATAATTTTTCATATAACTACCTTCCAACTAACTTATTTATTCCAAATTTACCCCTATCGTTTTGTATCAATCTCACAATTCCTAAAATATTGCATTTCCCACCTTCCACCCCATCCCACAACTTTCACATTACTAAACATCCCCTACATCCACTTATTAAAGATTTGTGAAGTTATTGTGCTTCAGATCAAAAGGATGCCTTGCTACTTTCATAATCTCCCTTGAATGCCAACATTTAAGTTAAAAAGAAGACTTTGTAACTAAAGATGAGACCTTTCAGAAAAAATCCAAACTCTTTGCAGGCTAATCAATATCAAAACATAATGAACTGTAGCAAGATAAAAAAAAAAAGACCAGACAACGCCAAAAATAGTATATAAAAGTGAGAAACATATCAGAAATGACCAGCTACTCGGGATTAAGACGGTGATCATGTTAAAGTAATCCATAGAAACGATAACTACACCAAATGCAGAGAATGCCAAACACCAACAGTTAATGAAGCATTGTACCTTCAGTGTTCCTTTGCAGTGATTGCACTTAAAACAAGATTTATGGTAAGCAACTCCATCAGCTGACAACTGATCAACAACATAGACTGTCTTATCACAAGCCTTGCATTTCTGCTGCGTCCCGCTGAAAGCCATTGAGCCCTGGGTTGGACGGTTCTCAACCTGCAATCAAAAGCCGAACTTGAAACCTCTACAAGGCAAAGAAATTTCTCAAAATGCTAAAGCCCTTTGCACTAAGGTCTCAAGGTTGCAACAAAAGAGCTCTAATCTGTTTAAGGAAGAAGTCAAAAATCATAGCGATTTCGCAGGAACAAAGAGATCCAGTCATCTAAGGAACACGTATTAGCTGCTGATGCTAGGCGTCAGCTTTCTCCAGGGATAAATCTCTAGACGCAGACCAGAAGATCGGGACTCGACCCACCTAAGCAAATGCCGAGCTGTAGACCTCAGAAACTGCGGATCTTCAGCTAGCCGTCGTCTGAAGTCGAAATGGCCAGAGCACGCAGGGAGAGCAGCGCAAGTCAACGAATATTCCTCTTCTATTTCCAAAGATTAGAGATCTATACAGCAGGAGTCATAGAAATTAGAAGTCGCGTGATTCGGAAGAAGAATAACAATAAGATTTTCGCGATTGTGCCACTCAGAGAGGAAAATCTGAGCAGATAAGAAATTCAAAAGGTTTGTTAAAAAGATCAAATACCGATAATCGAAAATGAAAAGTCCAAAACCAGCGGATTTTCGCAGGAAGAGCCTTTGACGCAATGAACCTCTTCGATCGACTGAAAATCGCCAGAAAAGGAGAGAGATCGAAACACAGGAAGCAAAGATTCGACGCTGAGCTGTTTCAACAATCTTCCCAGATTTTTTCCTACCGGCCGAATGCGCTTTTACAGGCAGCGAGCGGGCGGGAGGGGTGAAACGGTAGGCGCGAATTCACAATGGCAAAAGTGAAAGCAGGGCGCGGTTGATAACGATACATCGAGGCGCTCAGCTGCGCGCTTGCAAACTGAAAAACGTAGACCGCGGGAGTACATCAAAAGATGATAACGATGACGACGATTATTAGAATTATTATTGATACTTGATTCCTTGTTGGAATTATTAAAAAAGATATATGTTAAATTAACACTTGCTAAAAATCAAATTGAAATAAATGAATAAAATTTTGTTTAAAATTTGCATACTTACACGGCCATTAGTGCTAAAACGAGGCCATTAATTAATTAAATGAATCTTCTAGTCAGCACGTCGAGATCACTTCCATCGGACGTGACACAGGTGTTGATTAGATGTGATCGGTATGCTTGGAATTTAATTGAGTTAAATAAAATTTTGATGAGTAAGCAATTTCATTGAAGCAGAGCATGATTGGATGAACAGCGAAAACCCAGATCCGATGGCAAGCGAGCGGTGGGCGATAGTCGTGCATGGTGTCGACCCCGCCACGTTTCGCCATTCCAAGGACTTGGTTGGGCAACTACCAACGGAAACGAAAACGACGCTGGGCCTGGATCGGAAAAACATACGCGTAACTAACAGCATTAAGCTCGTCGATAAAAACGAACGCTGGATTTTCTTTTTCCTTTTTCTTGCGTGGATGGACGGCTACGCCTTTTCAGATGAGTTCCCCGTTTGGGCGGCAGATACGGTTGCGAAAACGCCAGAACAGAACAGAAGAGACTCACCGCCCTGAAAAATGCACAGCAACAGTCGTCACGATCAGGAGCATGTATTTCGGTTATCCTGCGGTGTAGTCTACTCGGAGCATACAGTAAGTGGACGATGATTGCGAGTGCGCGGAAAGTGGTCGAGATAATGCCCTGTTGGCTGCATTTGTCTCCTAAAAATCGAAGTCGCGGATGCCTTTAATCTTTTACCAAGCCGTTCAACCATCCGCCGCGTCTGATGAAGTAAAGCGATTCATGTCATTCGTGACTGATCTGGACCGACCACCAAATGATGCAGATTACCCCCGAGCACTTGTCTCTGCAGTGTTAAATCTGTTACTATAGCTACGCCAGCATGCGAATAGCTAGGAACGGCACAGGTAAATATGCATGGATGAGCCGGTATTGTTGTTCCATAAGCCGGCGCGGCGTTGCTGATCTGGAACAGTTACCCCGTTAGTTCGTTCGTTGTTTCGTCTGATTAGCATAGATGTTAAGGTATATGGGCCGCCGACGGATGGCGTCCCTGTTCAATTGCTGACGCAACCTGGGTCTTCAAATGCTGTAAGTTCGCAAGACTAGACATCTTTGCAAGCGCCATTGCGCATGTCTGCATGATGATGCGAGATTGGTCATGAATCATGATGCGCGCTTGCTGTCCCCTGCTTTCGCACTCCCGAGCGCAACCGCATGATTTTTTTGTTAGCACTCCACTCGCACTTTAATAGACTTCTCCTCATTTCTATTTACGACTTTTCTATATATTTTTCTTTTCCTAAATTACGGCTTCGGGCTTGAAATAGTCTCCGGCCATCGGGGGCTCGTTGAATCCGTAACTCTGGACTTTGATCTCCGTAATCAAAAGCTCCTGCGGGAGCCCAGATATGCCTGACATAGCAGCCGGTGAAGCATGACTGGTTCCAATTACCCGCGAAAATCAACAATGCTTTAGTTAACACATTCTCTTCCCTTCGATTCATAACCTATTCTTTTTTATCATACTACTTTTTTGATAGTTTATATTTTTAACCACTAGCTTTGTGTATTTTGGCATTAATCATTATTATGGCAAACAACAGCATAATTTTTTTACTCCATCCAATTCAATTCCATCATGCACATGACCAGTCGTCTTTTTTCTTTGGCGACTTTATACACTCATGTAGATTATTTCTGAAGCGATGGAAGATGGTTGTGCATTGAGAAATAAAAAATTATGTTAAAAATAGTAAAAGTATTATAACAAATAGCAAAAAAAGATTTGTTGCGTATTGAAAAATAAAATCTATGTTAAAGACAATAAAGAACATTTGAAAATAGGAAATCTCACCCACCCCTTTCCCTTGGTATTCTGGGTAACATACCTTAATTTTCCCTAAATCGTCTCAATCTTAGCACCGATTATAGGATTGGTATTAGGAGGATGTGGGAAGGGCAGTGTATGAAAGTAGACGGCGGAGTATTAAAGGAATGCAATCAGTGGACCTGGGCCTGAGCTTATAATTATAGGAACCGACTCAGTGGAGAATTTTTGGGTGACGTTCTTTCATTCGTTTGTAGATTCCTAGGTTAAGAGTAATTAGCTACCATGATGGATTCTTGAATCTTGTTTTCTGTAATTCACAAATTCCTTTAATAAAAGTCTTAATTTTTGCTATTGATCTAGGACGTGATGGTTGGATCATATCAAATGGTATCAAAGCCATTGATCAACGTTGACCAGGAGAAATACCCACTCAAGCCATCAACATCAGCATCACGGGCCTTTGATTTTTTACCACCTATAAAGTCGTTCAATCAGAGGCTGACCATGGCAGAGGAAAATGGAAGTGGAGATCATCCTTTTACCCATTCGTCGATAGGCGCGTCTGGCCCACCCAATTTTGATCATCCTAAGCGGGAGGCGCTTGCAGTGCCTGCGTCACATCCAATCGTGGGAGTCAGGATCATCAAATGACATGTGCAATAGCGACGCAGTAGATTCTTCTTGGAGACAGACATCGTCTTCCTGGTTGGGTTCCTAGTCGAGGGAGAAGACAACAAGCGGATCGAGGTCTAAGGAAAAATTGTTGGTGAGCAAGCGAGAGAAAATGACATTCGTGAGTAGCACGATTCAAAGGAATGGGCTAAACTAGAACTAGACCATGAATGGAGAAGACAAGGTGCTAGAGGAAAGCATTCGCCGCTTCGAGCGAAAAATCCAGCCTCCCTTTTCCTCTTCTTTTTGGGCTATTTATACTATAGGCCTAAGCCCACCTCCTCAGCCTAGGTAGCCCCGCATGCGAGCACTACGCACATACGATTCATCCTAGCCATCCACTATTTAAACGTATCAATTGCTGCTACTTTAGTTTTTATTATTATTATTTTGCTAGAGCAGCAACCGCTCAATTAGGGGTGCAACTCGGGTCGGGTTATACCGGGTTGGAGTAAACCCAAACCCAAACCTTAAGAATGTAATTCGGGTTCGGGTCGGGTTCGCATTGGTTTTGGTTTGGTTTCGGGTGAAAATTCGGGTTATCAATAAACTATTTTTTTTCCAAATTCAGTTGTAATCTAAAAGAAAATTATTAAAATATACATGCATGTGTTTATGAA